>JAOXXN010000102.1:2306218-2331857 GCA_026770055.1 Myrmophylax atrothorax
CCAAGGGCTCTTTTTCTACCTTCCTTTGCAATGTCTGATATTGCCAACTTTAAAGCACAGATATTTTTCAAAGGTCAAGAGAGAGAGAATGGATTTGATACAAGGATCCCCATCTTAGCAAGCCAAAAGTCAAGAGAACTCTATCAAATGTCAAGAGAAACTG
This sequence comes from Myrmophylax atrothorax, assembly GCA_026770055.1. Taxonomy (NCBI): domain Eukaryota; kingdom Metazoa; phylum Chordata; class Aves; order Passeriformes; family Thamnophilidae; genus Myrmophylax; species Myrmophylax atrothorax. Next base: position 2,306,382 of record JAOXXN010000102.1, read on the forward strand.
GAAAGGACTTCAACAAATCACTTCTGCAAAACTCCTCTTTTTACACGATGTGTGAGCAAGAGCAATATTTTAATTAGTTCTAATTCAATGATATTTCACAAATTTAATCTTACTTGAAACAAATAAAGTAGGAGTGATAAGAATTTCCTCAGTTAGGGTTATTTTCATGAATTTTAGACTGTAACCTAAACCTTTGAAATCAAGACTGTCCTTCAAAATTACAGATCTAAACTATGGCCTGTATTACATGGACCATGAAAATAAAATCAGAAAAAAATCCACTGCAGCCCACCTGTAATCCCAGTGCACTACTCATTTTAATTGAAGATAAAGTGTGTGTTTTCAGAAGAATTCTGCATCTACTGCCACACATTGTCCTCACAGAAGTGTGAAAAATGATGATGGCAGTAGGAATTTTTTTGTATGTGATTTTAAGAAATTTTTGAATATATGTTGGGGGGTTTTTGTTGAGATATATATCTAGTACAAATATTCAGTGTCTTGCAGTAAAATAAAGGCTTTCAGTTTCCATAATAATTTTCAGTTCTAAGCAAACCGGTAAGATATAACCAAACTAAAATCATTAAAACCTTCCTTCTCCTTGCCTTGCATGATTTAAATTAATGCTCAATTTAAATTAATGCTCGATAATTTTAGGGAGGCATCAAATAAAATCCAATACAATCATCAGGGGAAACAACTTCCCTTGGTGTGTATAAAGACATTTATGCAAACTATCTTTAAACATATCCTAACTATAAACAACTATGTTGATAACTTGTTGCAATAACCTAAAAGAAAAAAAAACTCTCATTTTATTTCCCCAATCTCTGCTCTGCTGCAATTGGAAGAAGTGTTTTGGGCCAATAAAGAAGCATCTACCTTTCCAATTTGCCCTTTACTCTGTAATAAGTATGATGTGGCCTTTCTGTAGACAATTCACTCATGTCACTAGAGAAGATATAAAGAATAAATCAAGCCCAATATCTGAGCCATCTGTAATAAAGTTTTAACTACTGATTCAAGAGATATTTTCCCCATAAATTGACTCACTGTACAATTGGGATTGCTCCAAGCCTTTAAGGCTTTATCTCCAAACCGTTTGGAAATAGAGGCGATAACTCCCCCAGAGCTGATAGAGCCAAGCAGTTAAAAAGTGGTTCAGACGGTATCTTCAAAGGCCTTGACAGAGAATCCCATAATACTCTAAATTTCTTTAGCTGTGATCTGTTCTTAAATATAAACCTCTCCTTTAATCCCCATTTTGGACTGCTGGAATCACTGGATGGGTTGGGGAATGTATTTTGTTACAGCTAAACAGCTGAAGAATACTATACACAGATTCCTAAAGAGATACAGAGAAATCTATTTGAAGTCATAGAATCTCAGAATCATCAAGGCTGGAAAAGACCTCTAAGATCACAGAGTCCAACCTTTGCCCAGTCACCACCTTGTCAACCAGACCAGAGCACTGAGTGCCACATCCAACCATTTCCTGAACACCTCAGGGATGGTGACTCCACCTTCTCCCTGGGCAGCCCATTCCAGTCCTGACCACCCTTTCAGTGAAGAAATTCTTCCTGATATCCAAAACCTTTCCAAAGAAAACACACAGTTACAATAAACAATGCAAAAACAGAGGGGAATGCTGTTTTTGAGAAAGACTAAAGGAAAAGGTAACACAGTAAGAAAATATTAGTTGAAGATCAGCTCCAAGAGCAGCTCCTAACACTGTGCTAACTCTGGCACAGTCAGACAGAAATTAGAAATCAAGCATTAATCCACACTGGCCAAGGTTTGCTGTCCTCACTGCAGGCAAGAGCCCCTACCACAGCCCCTGAGGACACAGATAAATGTCTACAACCTCACAGTGGTTATAGACATTTATATTGGACTTAATGATCTGATCTACTTCTGCCTAATCTTGTTTTTTGCCCTTCATGGAAAAAAAAAGCATTATCACCCCCAATCCCAAGAAGGCTTTTGATTTGAGAACCAGTTGGTCCACCAGTTTATTTCATCTTCCTCACAAATATGAAACCCTACAAGAATGTCAGATGGTGGATCCCTTGCACACACTGTCCTACCCCAGCACTTACAGAGAGATGGATCCCATAACCTGCCTCCCTGTCAGGGGCACTCCCCTCCCTTCTCCCTTCCTTCTCTTGGCATCTAAGGCCACCAGCAGGTTACTGTGGAATCATTTGCTTACCTAAAACACAGCAAATCACTGTTTACAGCAAAGAGAATAAATATTAGATAAAAAGTTATTCCTCACAAGTGACACAAAAATTCTAGTGACACCTTGGAAATGAAGGATGGAAGTTCATGGAAAGTCTCTGCTCTGTAATGTGTGTGTGCTGGGAAAGGCTGCTGCACTCTCTGAGTGAGATACATACCATGAATCCACACATTTCAGCTCTGCAGAAACTGAGAGAAAAACCCCCACCCATATTCTAAATCTGTAATTCAAAACTTGAAATCAAGTTCAGATTTCTTTGAAGGAGCTAATTGAATTTGTTCCTTTTTTGACTTGACCTCATTTTATTTTGTATTTGCTGTGCTGCTAAAGTTCATGTAAAGAATTTACACTTTGATAATTAAATCAGAAGTTAGAACTCTTTAGAGATATTTTTTTGTTCTAAGAATTCTAAAACAATTTACAGAAGTTCAATAGAGTAGGGAGAAGATTAGGCCACCAAATGAAAGGAATGCAAATGATCTTCAAAGGCTGGCATCCCCCCATCTTATCTGTGAGAGTGGGTAAATCCACTTTGATACTAGGATTTAATAAAAAGATCAAAAAAGTCCACATGCTTACATCTAATGTTATTCAGGTAATTTTGTTGTTGAAGTGTTTCTGAGGATGGAACCTGTGCCAGGGAATACACATCTGCTGTTCCTCAGCAGTAAAACCTCAGCTCTGCAGCGCAGAACTCTTAGGACTGGGGGCACAGGAAACACAATGTTTGGAGCTCCTCAACCCCCTTTCATCTTTTAAAAATAAGTTTTATGATAAAAGAAGTTTACCCCCTGTAAACAGCAAGCAGCCTTTCCACATAAACAATGAGACACAAAATAACCTATAGCTTAGTTGTATCAAGAGATGGTCTGAGGGATTCAAAATGAGAATAAAGATGTAGGAGGGAGACATAAACAGGAGACAAGACTATGAGCCCCTGTGGGTCAAAGGTATATGCAAATAGCTTGCAACAATTTGTATTCATTACAGAATCAGAAGAGAACAAAGTCATTTAATTTTAAATGCTAAGTCCAGCATTTGTCTTGCAAATGTTCTAAGAGACCACACTGAAAACATTAATTCTATAGTTTCATATAAAGGAAAGAGAGAGAACAAACAGGAAGAACATTCTTGAATGATAAAATGTCTGAGGGATCTGGTGGGAATTCTTCACATAAGATGTATTCTTCTTTAGGGAACAGGTGTAGATGCAAACAGATGGGCTTACAGAAGTAGAACTGGCAGCTCCACAGATAGCTGCTTTCTGTTACATATGATTTTTCAGACTCACCAGGGTATTCAAGACCACTCTGCTTAATTATTCTTAACATTTTGCCCATTTCATATGCTCACAATATAATGGGCAAATATAAAAATAATTTAAGCAAACTGGAGTTTAAATCTCAATAGTAACAACACATTTTATTCCAACAAACCACTTAAAGAGGGAACTGCCTATTTTATGAATGCTATTCCATCTGTTCACAATAGCTCCTTTGGAAGTATTTGTTTTACTTGGAAATACCTAAATTGATTATGTATGTGGCAGGAGATGGGCTGAGGTGTGTTTGCTGCTTTTAAATCTGGGCTAGGACAACTGCTGACATGAACTGCTTGAATCCTGGACCAGAGCCCCTCCCCTGTGGGGACAGGCTGAGAGTTGGGGCTGTTCAGCCTGGAAAAGAGAAGGGTGCATGGAGACCTAACAGCAACCTCCCAGTACCTGAAGGGAACTACTTGGAAGCTGGAAACCAACTCTTCCTCAGGAACTGTAGGGATAGGACAAGGAGTAACAGATAAAAACTGAAAGGTAGTAGGTTTAGATGAGATATTAGGAAGAAATTCTCCCCTGTGAGGGTGGGCAGGCCCTGGCACAGCTTGCCCAGAGAAGCTGTGGCTGCCCCATCCCCGGAAGCATCCAAGGCCAGGCTGGATGGAGCTTGGAGCAACCTGGGCTGGTGGAAGGTGTCCCTGGGTTGGAACAAGATGGGCTTTAAGATCCCCTCCAATCCAAACCGTTCTATGATTCTGGGATTCCAGGTGTTTCTGTTCTGGAGAGGATACACCAACGGGTGTATTTCCATGAAAATGGCCATGCTGCACTGGGGTGCAGCTCTCACCTCTCCTCCATGGATTATAAGAGAAGAACAATTCAGGGAACACCAGAGAGGTCCAGTGCAGGACACCTCAAATTCATGCACACACAGTACAAGGTGCTCACAGCACAAGGGACAGAACCACACTGGCCATTTGACCAGGACCACAGCACCTACCATTCACCATGGCAGGGGCCTGATGGTCACTCTGCCACTTCTTTACACAAAAAACAGCTTCACACTTAATGGAATAATTCCTGGAAATAAAACCTCCTCATCCAGCTTTTAGTACGTCATTCCAGAGACCCCAAACAGACTGTGAATGCACATGTTAAAACTGTAGAGAGCTAAAGGACTGTAATCTGCACTTGTGCATGAGGTGAAGGTCAGCTCCATGTGACTGTGCTCTCATCTCTTGAGCAACCCAGTGTGTGTCATTTTGGATCCATTCCACTGAATTATTCAGACATTTCCCTCAGAACTACTCAAACTTATAATTGCAGAAAGCATCAGGACAAATCACAGAAGCGAACATCAAATGTAAGAGCAGAAGAGCTTTTTCCAGCAAAAGGAAAGTAACACCAGAACAGAAAGAGGAATGAATGACAAGGTATTATTACAAAATATGCACCAGAGTCCCTAGTTAGTCTGAGAGTTTGAACAGGCAGCCCCAGGAGCCCTCAGGCCAGCAGCACATGAAGAGGAGACTGAAACTAAAACTCCCAGTGAGTTGTGTTTGAAAACCACCCCAGAGCTGGGATGTCTGACCTAAGGAACCACTGAGAGTAGCCTGCTGCAGCATTCAGACCATACCTTCTGAGCTGGGTCCCCCACGTCTCAGAAAATATCCTGGACAGAGTGTGTGGTGCCCGCCAGGCAGAGGCTGGCTCAGCTGGGTTACAGGAACAGCCACCCAGAGCATGTGGTATCAAGTAAGAAAAAAGTCAAGGAGAAATCCTCTTCAGAGGTAAGAGGCTCAGATTTTCCTTGAAAGGACCAACACTGAGACTCATGATATCTCCTGCCTTGGTGCACAAGCCCCAGTTTGCCACAGAGAACCTCCCACACAAGGTATGTGACACCGTGGGGATGCTCAGGGGATGCTCAGCACTTCCCAGCAGACCATGTCAGTCTTCTCTCCAAACACGAGACCTATCCAGCAGGTAAGACTTTGGGTGGTATTTCAGGAGAGCATCTTTTTTGATTTAGCTCAGGGGTTCTGAATGAGGTAATGCTTAATAATTTCTGTGGGGCTGGTTCTTGCTTTCCTTTCCTGTTTCCTTTCCCTGTGCTTTGCTCTGATGCCAGGGAAGAAGCATTTGTTGTACTCAGGAACCTCATTTGCTGTGAGTTTGTGTTTTCTGTACCTGCAATATCCCTGCAAGCATCAGAGTTGTCTGCTAGCTTACACAAACACATTGAGAAAAATCTGTAACCAATGTGTTAATTAATAAAGATCCCCAGAACATTACACCAATCACACCACCTGCATCACAAGGCTCAGCAGTCCCACATTCACTTGGATGCAGGAGCTGTAACAGGGAGGCCGCGAGTTTCTAAAGCCAAGTTGTTCATTCATTCCTGGCATTTGGAGCTGCTCAGGGAAGAAGGTGGAGGAACCCACTTGGCCACAGAGCTGAGCAAGACCAACACTGGCACAGACCTGCCCTCCCCGGGGTCTCACTCAGAGGGTTCAGCTGCTTAAATGAAGCCCATTATTTTGTTGGTCCATCAGCCAGTGACTCTTTATTTTGCCAGTGCCTAAACTTAGCTTGCAAGCACAGCTAAAATACTAATCATTAATTACAGTCACTGTTGTAAATGCCAATTATACTATCAGAGATATTCCCAATGCCACTCAGGCTGACTGGCTAGTGTATGGAACTAAAGAAAGAATCATACACAGTAGAAGATAAAAAACCCTCAAATACTGGATGCAAAATGGCTAATTCCAATGATGTAAGGAAAGACCTGTTTAGCCAAATACACATAATTGTATATTAGAGTTTTAAGTAGGCAGCTGTGACTGCAGTCTGGAACACAGAAAGGGACAAATCTGAATGAAAGGCTGTTATCAACTACTACTACTACAGTTCTGGCAAGAGAGCCAGGAAAGGCAATGAATTTAACAGACCATGCTTTAAGTTCCACTTTTTTTTTATGGAATGCACAATGAAATTTCCAGATTCAATGAACCTTGCACTCCAAGGACAGTGTTAACAATTTAACTCCTGATCTTAACATCCACTTTTATATTACCATCCACCTTCAGATGCACACCCAGCTGAACAGCCAAAACATATTATATAGATAGATGTACATCTTTGGTTGAAGGAATTGCTGACATTCCTTTACTGGGAGAGTCATCCATGCCTTTAAAGATGTGGTCATGCAAAGAAAGCAGGTGCCCCATGTACCAGCAGCATAAATCCCTCTCCTCTGTGGTGGATCCCAAAGCCACCTGTGCATTATTCCAACCATACCCAAGCAGCTGCAATCCCAGCAGCCACCAGAAACGTGCAGAGAGCTGATTGCTTTTGTAACTCCCAAAACATACCCTGGGCAGGCTGTTTTGGTTTCTTAGTAGAGAAGAGAAGTCCAAAATCTTGATATAAGGCCCCTAAATATTTGTCAGAATCAGAGAATATTCAAAGAGGAGTCTTAGAAAACATTAAACATGAAATTAACTGAAATTGTTACCTACAGGACCTACTGCTTAATACTGGTCCAAGGAGCAGAGGAATGGAAGGTGGCAAATGTTACAGCAGCTTCTGAAAAGAGCCTGAGAAACTGACAATTGGTACCTCTGTTCTTTACAGGTGTAATAAACTCATTTGTATAATAAACAGATTCAGCAGATGCAAGAAGTGTAACACCACACTAAAGAGTTACCAAAGCTTTTATTGCAGGAAACCACAGATCAGAAATCTTCCCCAGGCCTTGATGGTGCTGAGAAGCACAGGAGGAAGAGCAACATGACTGGCATAGCATACTTGAACTGCCAGAAGTTTTGATGACCAAAGTTGGGAGGGGTGAAAACCCTGAGATCAGCTCAGTTGGTTAAAACTTGGTTGTAATAATGCCAAGGTCATGGGTTCAATCCCCTCTGTGGGCCAGTGACTTAAGAGTTGGACTTGATGATCCTTGTGGGTCCCTTCCAACTCAGAATAGTCTGGGATTCTGTGAATCTTTCCAACAGGACATAGTCAGGAAAATAAAGGAACAGATCACCAGAAGAATGTGACATTTATTCTGGGACCTGTGCTAGTCAGCACAGTCATAATTTTTTTAAAAAGGACACGAAGCTGAGCACTGATTGTATAAAATCATGCAGGTCTTTCAAGACAACACCACATTTCACCGACTCACTGAAGGATCTGAAGATGCTACTGGATTAAGTGGCAGATGAAACCAAATTCTGAGAAACATGAAGTGGTTCAATGAACAAAAGTATCCTTAATTATACAACTCCACTGATGGTCAGTAAATTAGCTTTTGTCATTCAGGACAGAGAGCCCACAGCCACTTCTTTGAAAAGACCAGCTTGGCAAAATATCATGATTTCAGTTTTATTTTTGGGGGAAAAAAAAGCCAAAGAAAATGAGGAAACCTCATTAAGTCTCATTTAAAAACCATGATTTAAACACATCTTAAATACATCATTGGGGACTTGTCCCTCTTCTCTGTTTACAAAAGAATGTACTCAAAATAAGATTTATAGAAGGGCAACCAACAAAAAAAAGATGAGGAATGGCTTATCCATTCAGGAGATTAAATAGGCATGGACTATTCAGCTCCATAAAAAGAGCAGGGGAAGATGTGCCAGCACGGAGAGGCTGAACAAGGAACAATTATTCACTAATTCCCACAGCATGAGAATCAAAATGTATCATTAAGAGATTTAAAGCGAAGGTAGGGAAGTACTGCATCATAGCTATGGGATCGGTTGGAAGTATAAAGAAGTTTCAAACCAGAAGATCAGGCAAATTTAACAGATCCATGAAGACCAAAGTGCACTAAGTGCCAGCTCTGGGAGCCCCCAGTGCACAGGCACTGGAGGAGAGCAGCAGGACTCACCCTCTGCCCAGGGCCAGAGGTGGGCCACTGCACAACAGACCTTTGCCAGGACCCAGAAACACTTTGGGTTTGCTCTTCTGTGTTTACTGGTAGGTCACTGAGGTGCTGCACACTTACATTCATTTATAATATAAAATGTGAAAGGAGGAATGATGTTTGACATGACCCAACATTACAGGGCTCTCTGTCATCACCACTATACCCTCTTTGGCTTTATTCTAGAAGTGACAAAAAAATTACACTCAGTTTAGAGAAGAAAGACTAAAAATAGGTAGATTTTACCCTATTCTCCAAGAGCATCTGATACTCAGATAACAGCTCTACATAAAAGATATTTTCACAAGCTGAAAGACAGGCAAAGAAATAAAGAAAGTTCATTCCAGAGCAAAAAAACCAAAACAAACAAGCACAAATATCCAAGTCAGGCTTTGGAGGCTGTTTACAGAATTTATTTCCTTGCTTATTTTCCCATTCATCATCATGTATAGTATTTTGCCACAGAAAAAGAAAGGGAATTCAAATACTTTATTTAGTTGCCCAAAAGTACAAAAAGTGTCTTTCTGCCCAGGAAGTGACCATGGGCTTGCTGGTGGGAGCCTTTACAAAAGGACAGGCAATATTTCTGAGCAGTTTGAAGGTTTCCTAGTGAATCTCCATCTGGACAAAGTGAATATACAAGTTTTGCACTCGCTCTCTCTCTCTCTCCTAGGTCAGTTACCTAATCCTAAAATTGCATCCAATTTTCTCTGAGGAATAGTTGTGCATAAGCACAAGTTAAATGCCTCAAAGGCATCTAAATCAGGATTTTCTTAGTGGTGGAGCAGCCTTAAAACTAAGTTAAAATCACACCTTCATGACAGAGGGGATTTTGTCTCAGGCTCTAAATTCACTTCAGGTCCCTGGGTTTGTTCTGTACCCACAAAGAGAGGCTGGCACACACCGAGGTAGGAGCAGCTGGAGGCATTTTCCTTCCCAGCCACCACGCTGCCTTCCCGTGGGCATTCCCCACCACAGCAGCCAGTCCTGCCCGGCAGCTGCCAGGGGTGCCTGTGGAGATGCCCTGAACTTTGCTGCCCCCCACTTCTTCCCCCCGGCCCTTCAAGAGCAAGCAGGACTCCCAGGTTGGTCCATAAGAAATAACAAGCACTCCTAGGACATCTGTATGGAGATGATATTGCTAATCAATATATTTTGCATAGTCCCATGGATCACTTGTTATTGATGATTACACACTTTAGCTCCTGTGACAATTTGTCAATAAAATAAAAATAAAAAAGGCTAAGGACAGCATACTTTTAATTTAAAGATCATATCTTTCATGAAAAGAGGTACCACTCTCCAAGCTCCAAAAAGAACTAGCTCATGAATCTATTCCATTTACCAAGTGGAAGAGCTGTTCAAGGAATGAAAACTTTCTTGGTAATCACAATACAGGTATGTGGAGGTGAATAATTTTCTTTTAGACTTCAGTTACTTTTAAAAATGAGTACTGGAAAAATAGCAAGTTTGCTAACAGTGTAAGTTTTCTGTTACTGAAAGTATATTATTCAAACTCAACAGAGACTGACATAGTTTTTACCTCCAAAAAGGGGAAAGCTAAATACTGGTTATGGATAGTTTTAAAGATTTTTTTTTTAATATGAAACTGTCTGACATTTCATTTCCAAGTTTTGATTCAAAATATGAACTTTGCTTCTTGAAAGGGAAAAGAGCAGTGGGTAAACAGACCTAATTATGTAAATTATCCTTAAATTTGAATCAACATACTGGAGTCATTTAGGCAGTCACTGCAAAGCATCCAGTCCCAGGGACTGCCTCCTCTCTAAGTATTTGCTTCCCTTACACAAAACCACCCAATCTGCATATTTTCTACACTCCCAACTCGAGTCTGGATCCTTCCACAAAGCCATGAGCTCCCTAATTACTCTTGATTACTGATGGACACACATTCCATTTCAACAGTGTTGAGGATGCAAATTGCTGTCCCTTGAACATTCCCTGACCTACCCAGTCCTTGGCCATCCCATCTCACATGTTTAACTCATAGAGAGTACACACAAATACTAAATCAATATGATACCTTATTTCAAAACTCCCTTTCTTTTATTGCAGGATATGAATGATGAATGCACTATCGATCCATTCTTTACATACAATACAGATGCTGTACTCAAAACACAAGACCTGGAGAGCTGTCAATATTTAAGAGGAACTTTGATGGAAGAAAGGCTGTGATGACCTTCAGAGGTCCTCACTCTCTGACGGTCTGCAGGAGTAAGTTAATCAGGAGATGAAGCTCTTGTATCTAAGCCAGGCTTGGGATGGAGCTGTGCAGTTGGAGTGAAAGGAAGGAGTTCTCATTTTGTCACTGCAAATACATTCACAGAGGGAATTTGCTAATTGCAGCACTCTGTGAGTTGGAATTAATATAAACAATAACTATAAAATAGAAGCCACGGACCTGGTGAAGTTACAAAGCAGTACATGCTAGAGATGAGATGTTGAATGCATTATTATTTATGACTTGTGCTTGGTCAAAATGAGATTAGAAGAAAAGCCAAACTTCTTGCAAACCATTTAAATTCAGTTTGTGGATAGCTGCTGGAGAATCAAAATTTTGATCAGTTATGCCCCACTTGGCATGTATAAAGCTCCAATTTTCAGCTTCTGTTAGTTTAATACAAGGATGGCAAAAGTCATGTGGACATTCCCTCCATTTACTCGTGGAACAAACAATTTGCTCATCACCACGTTCTGGCTGACTGCCTGAACAGATGAAACTGTTGCTTCTCCTTGAAGAATAACATTTAACCAGTCAGATAATAATCCAATCAACCTGGGGTCCTCAAAAAACCCCATAACTGGTCAATATATTGCACTAATGAGGACCAACCCTGGCCTCCACAGCACTGTTTTTATGCTGGGTGTGCAGGCAAGTGAGATGGGAATATTTAGGGCTACAGTGTGTACTTGAAAAAGGCTGGCTCTATTAAATAGCTGTCCATCTCCTGGCACTCCAGGGAAGGAAACATTCCTCTCTAACGAAGATGAAGGGAATATCAATGGGGCTAATCTCTTCAAAGTGCTCGGCGCTCAAAGCAATAGCCTGCAGTAGTACACAGTCCCCACCCTCATTAGCTCAGCAAACACAGCCAGAGACAAAACTATCTGCAACTAGGTCAAAAAATACAAAAGAAGGGGTTTCCAAGCCACCTCCCTTTCCTTTCCAAAGGACAAATGTTTCATACATTTTAAATTATGTGTGTACTGAATATAAAGTCATATATTTTAAGAATCCCATCTCTTTCCCTTCTAACATATTTAAAAATTGTGCCATTTGCTTGTATTGAAAAATGGTCATGACACAACAGAAATACTGCACAGCACAACTCTTCTCCTGATCAACAAAGGGGGGAAATTCATTGCCAGCTTTTTCCCTTTGGCAAACTGCAACAGCCAGAAATAAGGAGAGTGATAGATTCATACCCCCATGAAACAAGGAGACAAAATGATCTGTCAATCAGCTCATATTTGTGTAAGTTCCAATCTATCCACTGCCTCCAAATTGTAGAATTTTTATGATCAGGAAAGCAAATGTTGAGAATGAGGAAAAAATGACATAGAGCAGCACTGAGGGAAGGAGTGAGAATTATGAGATAAGGAATTACTGTTGAGTAATGCGGAATCCCAGCACATCCTTTTACTCCCATGCTGACCGTAGGAGTAATTAAGGATGGTCAACAGATGCTGTGAGCGCTCCTCAGAGAAGGAGGGCTGACAGGGATGTGTTCTCACTTCCAGGCTAAGCAGCATGATCAGGACTGGAAAACAGGTTGTGTCAACCACCTCAGAGCACACAGGAATCTCTCCAGGGAGTCTGCTAATGGAGCCAAACACGCAGGCTGGGCAGGCTCCCTAGGGACAAAACTTCAATACTGGTGCAGTGGCCAAGAGCGCACAGTTGGGGCAACAGCATTTGCTCATTGCAAAGCTCTGCCAAAGCAGGGATTTCAGCTTAAGACACGAAGGACAAAACCTTTTTGCCAGTGTGAGGTGAACAAGCCCAACACTATTCCCTCTACCAGAGGTATCTGTTTGGAAAATCTTTTGCTTGTATAAAAAACATCTCAGTCAACAAAGGGTGGACCTGAAAGTTTATCTGCCACAGATCAGTTTAAAGTAGGGGTGCACATTCAGATATGGACCAAACACATATCACAGACTTTAAAGAGAAGTTTTATAAAGGGTTACTCAAGTTTGGATTAAAGAGAATGAAAGAAAGAGAGAGATGAACAAGACAGAAGAGAAATAGAGACTCATCACTGCTTGCAATTTGCCAGAGTAAAGCAAAAGGCCTGATTTGAGTATTTATCCCATTTTGGAAGGAAGAAAGAGGAGTTTCTTTTCCTGGCTGCTGCTTGGCCAGTTTCTGCAGGGACAGAGGAGGCACACACAGCTCACATGCACCGCACTGACACAGCACTTGGAGATGAGCTGAAGCCAAGAAGAAAGTGAAGACAAACTAAAAGTGCTGATCACAAAGTAAAAAATGGTAAACTAAAATATACAGGTGACTGCATTTGTGCTCATTAAGCAAAATCTGGGAGAATGTGGATCAATTATATTTAAAAGAAACAGACCATGTGAATCCTTAGTTTGTATAGAAAGGTGTGTAAAGATGCAGTGAAAACACAAAGATCTTGGAGTGCCGAACCCATAGCAAATCACAGGGTTCTGATGACACAAACATTAAACAATTCCTGATGGGAGAAAGGGGACGAACCAATGATGTACCAGATTGTGGCTTATGCTTTATCAATAGGCTTGAGAAAGGCCTGAATGAGAACCAAAGCAGGCAGCAAAATAAGTCTCAATTCTTTATACTAAGAGCAAATGTTTCAAAGGAATTGGAAAGATGTGTTCCAAACCCATGGCTGGACACCTTGCTGCCCTGTTAGGTGGAGTTACAGCACTGTTGTAGCAAGTCCAAACCAACTAATAACCAGAACTGGGAGTTGTTTGAGCTCTGTATAAAAAGGCAAGGGCCAGGACAAATCCAAAGAATTTTACCTATTATACCTGTTTCAATCTATCTCTATGCAAAGTCCTCTCTGCACATTGAGTATCAGTTTGCAGAGTTTACCACAGCCACATGAGTGCCCAGAGAACGCATTGAGTTGGTTCATACATGAGCACCAATTACCTTATGCACGAATGCCCCATCACCTCATGCATCGACACCCAATTAATTTACACATAACCCCCAATTAATCTACACATGTGCCCCATCCAGGGGGACATAAATCATGCACAGATACACACTCATGGCCCGTGGGTGACCCTCAGTGAAGCAGTGCCAACCTGGGGCAGTGAGGGAGGAGCAGCACCAGCAGGGAGGAGTCAGGCAGAAGCCACGGCACACACAGCCCCAACCTGCCCCATCCCCCATTGCTGCACCAAAGGCACTGGGCTGATGGGGCAGCTGCAGCAAACACAGGGCCAGCAGACACTGGGAAGGGGGAAGGAGAGAGGTTTGGCTTATGCTGAGACTGGGAAAGGGCGGGGGGAAGCATTTACTTAAATAGTTGTCTAATTCTTCATGTTTTCTTTTTTCTCAATACCCAAAATCAGCGATCAGAAGTTTGCGTTAATTGGCAATAACTTCAATTAAGTGAAAATTACCCAAGTTGAGACTGTGACAGCACATACATAGTCAGGATTGAGGCAGGGACTCAGGCACTGAACCACAAGGGGAACAGCACCCTAAGGAATCAATTGATGTTATCAAGTAATCTGCCTTGGAGATTAAAGAACACAGAGCAATAAAGTGTTGTAATGAAAAAAGCTTTTTAGTCAGAAATGGGGGTCACAAGGAAAAACACACAATAATGTCAGCACATAATTGCTCTATATGGGCAAAATCAGATGCCTCTAAAAAGAATTACTGGTAAATTCTGCACTAGAGGATTTTTCTCCCTTCATGCCTGACTTTATCTGTAATCAAGAGGGAGACAAATACAAAAATCAAGCTTCAGAAACTGCAAAACAAGTGGGATAAAGAGCAAAGATCTTGTCCTGCTCAAGTCTGGACACAGTCACCCACTGAGATCTGAAAGGTGCAGGTGCATCTCCTGCTAATTCAGCCACCAATTCCAAAACCCACTGTACAGCTTCCCAGCAAAGGAGAGTTTCTTCCAACCTAGAAGACTCCCCACCCTACCAAGACGAAGCTTTATCTCCTCAGTGCCACTTAAATGGTATCCATTAACCAAAAATAGCAAGGAAGGAAGGAAGGAAGGAGAAAAGACACATCTGGCTCTGTCACCTCAACACCAGCTTGTTTTTGCAGGCAATATCCCAACCAAAACTGAGGACAAACAAGAGAAAATTGAGTGGGCACTGCAAGATCAATTTGCAAGGACTGTCTCTGCAAGTTCTGTTCTGAGCACACAAATCGTTACCAGATAAGGAATGTGAAAACTGTAATTTTGGAACTTTACCTGCAGACTCAGTATCAGCAGGAATTCTAACCATCTGAGGTTTAATCTCCATGCCTCGTGAGGTCTCTGTGGATCACTTGTAGCTTTGATATTACCAGTAATAGCCCATATAATGTCAAGTGCAGATATTGGAAATGCTTCAGCAGTAGCATCTCAGAAAATCCTGTCAATAACTCTATACTCAGAAAAGGGTGGGAAATACGGAGAAACACTTTCTTTGGACCACTATTTAACACCAAAAACAACTCCAGAGGAACAGCAAACAGTTGCCACCCATTGGACTGATGGCTGTCTTGTGGTAAGGGCCCTGTGTGATCTCAGGTGATGTGTAATTAAGCCAATTAAGCTTGCTTTTAGACAGCAACATTGAGCAGTTGCCCTGACCCCACCATGGCTGACAGTGGTACCATCTGTTCACTGCCAATGTGTCTGTGCACCCCCAGAATTCCTGTCTCCCAAAATAAAGCACTTCTATCACAAGATAATCTTGATCCTGACATTTCTCACCTTGCACATTCATTTATAAATTTTAATTTTCTTTTAATATCCTCTTCCTCAGAATAAAACAGTTCCCTATAGCCCTTTGAGATGGCCAGAGGAATGCTAAGGCTATTTATTTGTGCTGAGAGCAACATGGCCCAGCCTGGATGGAAGCAGGTTAAATTATACCTCTAGATCTTCAAATAAAGCAGCAAAGTTTTCTAAATATTATTTGCTTTCCCTTGGCCTTATTGCAACTCTCTTGATTTTGGATTGTTGCTGTGAAGTGGGGTTGGTTTGTTTGGTTTGTCTTAATGCACTATGATAATAAATAAATGTATCACAGCATATAAACTGGAATCTTCTCAGCTTCTTTTACATATGCAATGCTGTGTTGTGATTAATCATATTTACGTTTTCAAAGCAGCAACTGGAAACACAAAAGGTGATGACAAGATGGTGTTTAACGGATTCATGAATGCTACATGAGGAGATATGCACATGGAGATCCTGGTTAGCTTGCATATGAAAAAATGAAAGTGAACTCAGCTTAAAAATCAGCTTCATTGTGGTCCATCTTGCACAGGAACCAGTTAGTTCTCTCTCTGAGACCACTTACAGCACACAGAATTCAAAGGACGCTCTTTGTAAATATCAGGGTAATTACTGATATTAAGCACAATAGTGAAGAGCATCCCCCCAGTGGGCTGTGTCCCAGGCAGCTCCATCACCACCTCTCACTGAAAACCACGAGCTTGTTTCAGAAAAAGTGGGGCAAAGCAAAAAATCCACGGGAAGTGCAATTGTAATTAATCATGTGGTTAATTTCTCCTCATTCACAAGTATGCCCGGTGGAAAAGTCCACCTCAAGGCTGAGCTAAAGGAAAACTAAGGCAGAGTGTAGCTGAGGCAGAGAGATTTATACACAACTTTTTTTCACTAACTCATTTCAGTTCTGAGTGTGAACTGACTCAGAAGACAGAAAAAGGCATTATGGCCAGGCATTTGTGGCATGAATAGCATTGGGATCCCTGGAGTTAGCAAGGACCATCCCCAGTGATGCCACCAGAAGGACCCCGGTAACTTCCAAACTCCTCCTCAGTAGCAGCTCTTTGGGAGGCACATCCCACCCAGAGCATGTCATACTGACAAAGATAATGCCACTTAAAACCAAAAGGTAAGATATGCTTGTCTACACTACATTTGCAAAGATAATTGCTTGAAAACAATACAAAGGAAAACCAAACAAAATTCTTCCATTAGTTGGGGCCTTACTATCTCTGACCTCAATCTCATTTGCTGATACTACCCAACTTTCCATAAACCCCTTCTATCATTATTAGTTCTACTTTAAATATTTATGGAGGAGAAGCAAAAACCTGCTCAACCATGGCTCTCTAATCTGGTAATTAAATCCACCTGTAAGATGCTTAACAATTTGTGTCTCTGACTATTAATGCAGTCAAGTATTTTACACTGGGTGGTGGAACACCACCCTGAGAGACTGGGGGATACAGCTGGAAATTCAGCCATGCTTTGACAAGGAAAAGCCACCCAAGCTGCTCCACAGACAGAGGTCCCAAATGAGGCAGATGCCCCATTCCCAGGCAGTTAAACCCAAAATGTATTCTCCTATCACCTTTTATTACTGGAGCATTCTGGCTGTTTGACTTACTTTAATAAATGTTTTAGTTAACTTTACTCAAATCACTGGCAGAATAGTTTAGATGGTCCAAACCCATGAATGACTGTTCAGACAAAGCCTGCAGGAGCCTGCTGGATCGTTTTACTCAGCACTCTGCTGTTGCAGACAAGCATCATTCAACCTCTAACTGATGTACCAAGGGCCATTTTAGGATTACTCTCTGGTTTACCTGGCTTGGCAGCTCCAGTGCTACCCAGAAGTAGCAGCCTGTGGCATGGGCTGCTCACCCTCTGTCCCTGCTCAGGTGATGCCTCTTACAGCAGGCATGGCAAGAGTCTTAGCCAGGTATTTTCCTATCTTGGTAGCTGGGATTGCATCCTGTTGCATTCTGCCTCTCTGTGATCACCCACCCCAATCTGATATCTCTGTTGTGTGGTTCCTCCTGCAGAGAAAATTTTGCATTTTATCCAAGCGATGGACAAATGTGTCCATTCAGATTACCTGTGGCTGATAACCTTCTGCTGGAAAGTTCCCACCTGGCTGGAAATATTGCAACCTCGTTTTTCAGGGATGTGGTTCCTTTGGGAAGGAGCCAACATCATATTCCAGAAACAAAAATGTGAAACTTCTTCACATCCTCCTGAACAAAAAATGAGCTCTTATTCCAAATTACACACATAAATACAATAGTGGTGAAACTTGTCTTTGGGAAACTGTCCAAAAATGAACAGTTGAAATGTCAATGTATTTTTCCTCCCTTGGAAAGGAAAATACCATATATATACAGCAGAGAGATCTGTGAAATCACTACACAAATAATCTGGAATTTGATGGCAAAGTTTTCTGCCAAGTGACTCAATATATTGATATCATGTGTTCCATAGTATGTGGGTCATTGTGACAAAATACCATACTATTATTTTTCTTTAATAATTCCTTAATTATCTCTCATATGCTATCAAAGCTTCGTATTTTATGAACATATAATGCAAATGCATACTTTTTTTTTCAATATCCCTATATATATTACATTATATATTATTATAGTATGTCATATCATGTTGTACTACCTTTGAGTAAAATAATTTCCTAAGGTAGGATCTAATTCTGTGCTTTGGAACTGAAGATTGATACTGGTTTTAAAACAAAAATGTTTTTAGAACAGCCCCTCTTCAAATGAAAATTCATGTTCACTCACAATATTGCTGACATGGTAATACACAGTTGATGATGAAAAATAACTGGTTAATTCAGCTCTTTGTGCCCAGTAAGCAGTCCTGTCAACACGATGAAGTTCTGAGGCAGTTCTTAAAGGACTTAGTAAGATTGGTTACGAAATGCAACTACAGAATTAGCAAGAACAAACAAGCAAGAATGGACAATAAACATTCCTAGAACACAGGGAATCTTGCTAAGCTCTTTACCCCTCATTGATCAGTTCTGTATTTTATGTAATATTTTTGTAATTAATTGTATTCCTATTGCACATTTTTCATCTTATACAAATGAAGCATTTAGTAGTTTAGTCCACAGAAAACAGTGTATTGATCATTGCCACAACCAGGCAATTCTTCCTTCAAATTAACACATCCACACTGCTTCCCACGTGCTACCTGGCTTCAGAACCAGAGGGGAAAGAGATTTCAAACTCGACCCTGTCTGAGGTAGGAAAGGTTGGTTTAGAAACCTACCAGAGGGATCGAAGGCGACCTGGTTGGCAGGATGTGGGCCCGCATCGATGGAGAGAACAGGGACCAGCTTCCGAATATCCCAAAGCTTCAGCACGCCCGAGGAGTCACAGGAAGCAATGGTATCCCCCTGTCAATGGTGGAACAAAGGAGGAGTCACAGGAAGCAATGGTATCCCCCTGTCAATGATGGAAACAAAATGAAGGTGTTGCTTTTGGCTTCTGCCAAGCAGAAAGCCCATGGCCAAGGCTGGACACCACCGATGCCACACACATCAACTGTATTTAAATAAATGCAATTTATTATGTGTGAGGTTGTCACAGCCTCTTTTCAGCTCTGTTGACTGGAATAGCAACAACACAATATGACTTGTAAAGAGACAAGTTCAGGAGAAACCATAGGAAAAAAAAAGAGAAAAGAGGTCATCTTGAATTCTGACACCAGTGCCCCTAAGAACATGCCTTGTGATTCTCTTTCTTCTCACAGGAATGGCCCTTTAGCCCTGCTTTTAAATCTATGTGCTCCTGTTCTCCATGTGAAACGCAACATGAGGCAGAACAGACACTCCTCCTTTTCTGGACATTCCATAGCCATGCTGAGGACAACTCACTCATTCCAGTGAGCCAGAAGCACTCAGGGACTATGCAAGGAAAGACAGCAGGACCACATCCCCCATGCCTCTGCTCAATATTAATTAAAACAAAAAAGAAACAAACAAAAAGCCTTAAAGAAGTATTTTGAATATGTAGCATATGAACAAATGCAAAAATCAAAGAAGGCAGGCTAAAGGATGCCCAAACATGACTTTGTTTAGCTAATTCCTACCACCATAGAACAGAAAGAACCTCCAGCTACCCATGTAGAAACATTTACTTTTCATCTTAAACTTTTAACTAAAGATTCAACATCCCCAAAGCAGCTCGGCTGGTGTGCACTCACAGTTATCAAAGTCAATGTCTGTTCCAATTTATGCACAAGTGCAAGATTAGATTAAAGGATACTGTTTGGAAGGAGAATCACAACAGTATGGAACTGAGAATCAGGTGAAACATGATGCAGTTACTGCATCTGTGTTTTTTTTCCTTTAATTTGGTTCTTTTTTATGTATTTCACATAAATAATACCTGCAATAATACCTGTGTGGAGTTTTCTAGCAAATAGAGGATTTAAGATCTAAAAACATCCATCGACTTCTCAAGTAGAAAGTAATGGCCTGCAAATCACTGTCCTGGTGTAAGTATAATGAAATCTTAAGGTTCATTTGGAGGAGATCTAAATGTCAAAGCTCCATTCTGGCTTGTTACAGGGACTAATCCAGAGTTAACACCAAGAAACAATGTAATCATTGCATGGAGAATTCAGCAGCCTACAAGGTGTGTCCTCTCAGCACCGGCAGTTCAGCAATAAGAAACCTCAGTAACCATAACTACACCCCAACATGGTGCTGAGCACTATTGCTCGGTTTAACTCTCCCACCAGCTGCACCCACCCAACTCTCCTTCGCTCATCTGGCTCCTTCTGTGAAGTTCAGTCTAAACAAACAATGAGGTCAAGCATTCCCTTTGGGAAACAAACAACAAAACGTCCCAAAACACAACATCTACATTGCAAACTGTTACATGGCTTGAGCTGGATCTCAAGAAAGCAAACTTTTAAGGAGAGGGCAGGAAAAAAGCATCATCATGTGCTGGAAGAGCTGTCAAATCTAGGCCTTTCCTCTTACAAGCAATCCTTCCACACATGATCCAGTCCCTTACTCTTACCAGCAATATTTTCATACCCTTGATGTGATAAAAGTACTAAATTCCACATTAGCAGCAGTTCCCCCATCCACCTTGTGTCACTGATCTAGAACCTGCCTGTCCTTGCATTTATAAAGCTTTCACGCCACAAATATAAAATGGGTAGAAAAGCACTTGTTCACATGCAATTTATAGCTTAAATATAAGTGGGGTTTTGCAGAAAAACTCCTCCCATCTTCCCTGTCCCAGATGCACTTCAATTAGTGTGCCCTTCACATCCCTCTTGGATACTATTTTCTGGGCTGAACAGCTGAAGCTCTTCCTTGTCTCTTCCTCACCCTTTCCAGGAGTTTGGATTAACTATGCATGTACCCATTGTTCATAAAGCCACTCCTGCAAACCTGATCACCAGTTTTGGAATTATCTGACTTTCAGAGTGGTTAAAGATGTTGGCACACAGGAGTGGTTCCAAAGTGGGAGTGTGGGACATGCAGAGTCAGTGGGATATCTCCTTTCCTTAGGTCATTGCCTATCCTGCCAGTAAAGGGAAGAGGAACTGAGTGTGTATATAGAAAGATCCCTCCATTCCCCAGAGTAAATACGTGGTTTCTGGACCAGCTCTTCACCATCCTCTCTCTTTTCACTTTCTTCTGCAAGATTATGTCCATCTCTATCAACACTCCACCTAGGAAATCACTAGTATCCCTTATACCTATATTTTTTATCCTCTAACATGACTTTGATACGTTCTTGCATTTTACTCCTGATTTGTTTCTATCCATAAAGAGGCATTTTAACAAACCCCTTTGTGTGGGGTGGTGTGTGGTTTTGGTTTGGCTCATTTTAGAATATGTCTGTCTTCAAAGTGGTTTTGTATGTGTCCACTGCACTTCAGTTCAATAAATGCTGCTTAACTGCAGCTTTGGCAGCTCAGCAATTTTGACCCAGATCAATGACAGCCCACCTGGGTTAAGATTGCACATAATCCACTCAGGGTAGTTACAGAGGACACTCCAGTGGGTGCTCTGTGACTCCTCCTTTTGTCCTCAACAGCTGTGCCCATGGACTTTCAATAGGACGTTTCTCTCTTAAGTAGCAGCAGCTCATAGATCACAACAGCCCCAGAATGCTCCACTGAACAGATGTTATGCAAACATCGATCAGAGGCAGTCCCTGCCCCAAAGTGACTGCAGCTGCAGAGCAGAGCTGACTCTGACCTTCTCACTGGCCCCAACTGGGGGATTGTTACTAGTGGGATAATTATGAGGAAAACAATCTGATTTACTTTTATTACAGGTCCTTCCTTCTCTTCATGAATTTTGCTACAGTAGCTGGCACATCGCAAGACCCACACCCCACTCTTTTTCAATCTTGCCCTCCTATTCTCTGCCATATTTATTTTCTCCCAGCTTTACTAGAGATCCCTAAGGTAAAGAAACCTCCCCTCTCACAGCAACCTACACAATCCAATCATTTGTAGGTGTCAGATACACTGAACCATCCTAACTGGTTATTTAAGCCCCTGACCCTTGCGGGTTCTGTTTGAACAGAAGCAGTGCTGGAGAAACCTGGTCTGGAAGCACCATCCCACTGTGACAGGTACTGTGGAAACAAGCTAGAGATGGTCCTATCTTTGTGGCAGATCAACCAGCTCTTGCTGTCAAAAGTCTGCAGGCTTTTTAACAATTTCCTCCAGGACCCCTGCTATAAACCACCTGTGGAGGATGTAACATCCAGCAGCGTATTCTGCCTGATTCCTGTGAAAAGACAGCACACCTCATCTGCAAACTGAAATAAGGGAACAGGGTTCTGATGGCAACATCTCAACATGTGCAAACAGGTATTTGATGAGCCTCAGCATCCTCTGTCCACAGGCTTGTTGCTAAATGCATTAATTATTACTGCTCCGGAGGCAGCAGCGACACTGAACGCATCCCAGTGATTTTGTTACTGAGCTGGCTATTACACTTTACCACTCCTTTGCTTGATGCCAGCTCTATTCCATGCTTTATCTCAAACAAGTGAGCTGGAGATGTGGGATAACAACTTTTCAATAGGAAGAAATAAGCCAGGAATGCAACCAAGCAGAGAGATTATTTGGAGCTACATGCCACACAAAGAAAAAGAAAAGGATAAGTCATATGTTAAATGAACACATTTCCATCTGGCCACGGGCCATTTTCAAAAGCTTTAAGGTGGAATCCCTTTGAATTCTTCGATGAGCTTTTGGCTTTTTCAACCCTGTTAGTTATTTTAGTTATTCATGGAAGAGCCCTCTGCCCTGTTCATGGTTTTCTTCTTATTCCTTGCCACACTAAAGTCTTTTCTATGATGTCTTTTTGATGTCATATTTTACTGAACAGCAGGGTGGACCACAAGGGCTTGACTGATTTCCTACATGTAAAAGGAGGAGACAATGAACTCCAACGAGATGTGGAGAAGCAGATTCCCATTGTACTGATTTCCATTTACACTCCACTTGCTGCTGCAGCAGCCCCAGCCTGGCTCCATTACCTCCTCTAATCAAAGAGCATGTAGAATGATTCTGTAGAGCTGGTAAGACTTGCTGGCAGGTCTACAGAATGAAGCTGGTGCTGTTTGGTGTGTGCACGCTGAAGTAATTAAAGAATTTATACAAGGATTCAATTAGTTTGCATTCAAAGGCTGGCTCTGTTCCAGGCTCTACTTAAAGGACTTTGCAAGTCCTTTAATTGCCTTCACAGTTCCACCATCCACTCTACCTTTCTGCCAACTTAATCAACATCTTTATATTCCAGAAGATCTCCCATTAAAATGGGCATGCTCAGCTCCATATACATCTCAATCCCAACCTTAACTGGCACTTGCAAACAAAACAAATAGTTGTAACATCAGGAATTAAGAGATTTATATAATTTCCAGGAAGTTTTAAAAATCCATTTCCTTCTTCCCTTTTTTTAAGACACATTTTTTCTTCTGAATATTAATAATTATTAACAGTGTAATTAATCACCAGGTATGCCTGAGGTATATATTCCCTGCAAATTGCTGTTTCACACCAGTAAGAAGGATAAAAATCTGAATAATTATGTCTCTTGCCTATAAACACCCCTCTGGATTTATTGCTGAAAGATCAATAATACATGAACCACATCAATTTGCCTTATCTAATTTAGACTGCAGTAAACTCCTCCCAGGAGTATCCTCTTCAAAGTTTATTTCTGAAGGCAGGTCAGTAGTTGTTTCATCACCTTTTGCAAATATTTTTAAAAAGGCAAAACAATGAGTGAACAGCAACTGATTTTCACTATGACAAGTACTGATTTGCAAGTCCTTTGTTTTCAAAACAGATGCAGCCAAATGAAGTGTATTTTAAGGGACCCTTACAATGACTATACTGACATTTTATCAACCCCCAGATTCAAGCCCCTTGCCAGCTAGAAAGGAGCTTGATCATTTTTTCCTCTTTCCATTACTATTGGGAACCTGGTTGCCCTCTGGATGATGAGCTTGTTACTGGTCTCACCAGCCTTGTTCCCAGTGAAAGGAGTTTGTTCTGTGTACACAAAGCTGGTGAAACTCCTTGCCCTTAAGTGCCAATAGGCAAAGTGGCCACATGAGGAATGGCTTCAGCTGCCTCTGACTGAGAGACTCCAATAATCTGAATTTCTTAACTGTAGCTCTATTTTATATGCGTTACAGGGAATACTTTTAAGAGGAGTCATTACCTCCCACATTTACAGGCTGAAGCACATCAGAAACCTGGTAAGAGTTACTACCTCAGGCCTTGTTGTAGTGCAAAACCCAAACACACTCATCAAAAATACCAGGGGCACACAGGCAAGGCAGACAGAGTCCCATCCCTGTGCCACCTTGCCCTGCAGGGTGGAATTGGGCTTTCTGAGCAGCACTGAACATGGGCAGAGGGATCCCAAGAGAATCCAAGCAGAGGCGGGTGAATCCGCTGTGGTGGTTATAGGCAAAAAGATTTTAATGTCCAATTAAGCCAAATGAATTATGTAAAATATGATAAAGATGGAGGAAAAATGCAGATGCAGTCCATTATTAGATGAATGACTAATCAATCACCACCCATTTCTGAAATATCATGCTTAAATCATCCCAGATTCAAATGAAAATAGCATCATCTTAGAAAGACATGGAATTACTTAGGCTGGCAAAAATAGAGAGCTAGTGCAGTGAAAGTGCAGTGGTCTGGTTTTAATAACTATTTTCATCAAGAGTGGGGGGAAACGGGTGATAAAGGGTTATTAACAGGCAGTGCCAGTGTTTTCCCATCTGCTTTTGTCTGAGATTTGTCCTTTTATAGTTTCAACTTCTGCAATGTAATCAAAGTTGCAAAGAATCCTTTAAGTTTCAAAGCAACCAAACACCCAGAGCTCGAGCAAGTGGGATCTGGTCCTCACTCCTGGGACACTTAACAGCTTTGAACAGAAATGAACTGGTGAGGCACCAACTCTTCTGGGGGTGAGGAGAATCCAAGATATTCATGCAGAAAGAATCATCTCAGAGCTTCACTGCAGAAGAATCCTCCAACTTAATCAGCAGTTGTCAATGAACAGCTCCTGATTTTGTACTGCATAGAACAGGCACAACTTGGCTGAAGATGTGGCCATTGTTGCTGTACAACAGTGACTAATGTTGTGATGACTAATCGTGGTAATCCCTCGATATTAGGGTTCAACCTGCAGGTTTTGGGAGTGTACTGACTGTGTATGTTCCAGGCAAAGGCACCTTCCTCCCCCCACCCAGCTCTCTGAGCATTGGAACAAACAGGCAATACAGCATCTATTATGAAAAACATTATGAATCATAGAGTCATAGAACTGATTGGGTTGGAAAAGACCTCTGAGATCATCAAGTCCAACCCTTGGGCCAACTCCAGTCCCATTACCAGATCATGGCACTCAGTGCCACGGCCAAGCTCAGTTTAAAACCTCCAGGGATGGGGAATCCACCCCCTCTCTGGGCAGCCCATTCCAAGGCCTGAGCACTCTCTCTGCAAA
>JAOXXN010000102.1:2337760-2352413 GCA_026770055.1 Myrmophylax atrothorax
CCCCAGAGCCCCCATAGCACTCACAGCCCTCACACCCCTCACAGTCCCCACATCCCCCACAGCCCTCACAGCCCCCACAGCACTCAGAGATCTCACAGCCACCATAACCCTCGCACACCCCAGAGTCCTCCATAGTGGATTAGAGGAACAGCTGACAAGCTCCGTACTGTGGGAGAAGACCTGGAGTTCCAAAAGTGGAAGAAATTTTATAAGAAATGGGTCTATGAAGATGATGAGTGTGAGCCCAAATGCCCCCAAAATAGAGGTTTATGCAGTTGTTTAATAAAAGTGCATCATAACATGGTTTCCCTATTCCTATTTCCCTCAGTCATTCCCTATCCAAGTTTCTTCTTCCCATAATCCGCCCGAGCCTTTTCCCGCCAATCGCAGCCTGCCCCTCTGTGATTGGATGTTGTCTTGGTTTCTCATTGGTCTTTATTCACGCATTTTCATTGGCTGTTATCCCTGGTTGGTGATTGGTTCTCAAACGTTGCATCCTGTCACGCTATTGGTGCGAATCTCAATCCCTCCATCCACCCATGGGAGCTGAGGTTCCACCCTCAGTTCTGGAAAGTTCTACACCCAAATCTATAACTAACGAGGCTTGTTGGAATAAATGCTCCTTCTGGTTCTGGCACTCCTTGTCTCTGGTCGCCTCTTCCTGCAGCGTATCAGGGACCGGGCTGGTGCCGGGCGAGGAGGGAGCCATTCCTCCAGAAACACGACAGCACCCTGGGGTGTAATCACCCCTTGTCACACAGTCCAACTGTTGCTACAGAAAAATGAAGAGTGAGCAATTCAGATCTATATAAGCTCCTGTAGGACTGAGACCAACCCTGTGAGACTGAAGGCAGCTGAGAATAAACAAGTCACAGCTGCTCGGAGGAGTCAGCTACTCCCCAAGAACTCACCCAGTAGTTTCTCACAGGACTCTGCAGGCACCTGAAAACATCTAGGATAAGTTCTCCAAAACACTGGACTTGTGAGATATGGATTATAACCAATTGAAGTTTGTGGTTTGATGGTGCGAGGTTAACTTAGCCAATGGTGTGTAGCTTTATATAAACCGTGTGTGGTGTGTAATAAAGGGGCATTCACTCAATCCCATTGGTCTGTGTGTGGTGTCCGGTTCCTCTGCCGTGTATTTATTTATTTCTTTATCCAACCAGGTGGGAAGTTGAGGGGGTAACAGGGCAAGCTCTGTGTAGGTGGGATGGGCACTGCTCCATCCCTGTCCCCTTGAGCCTCAGTCAGCCTCTGGCCCACTGAAATGGTGGCAGCCGACCACGTGTCCTGCCCCGAATGGCAGAGGGACCACATGGCCTGCCCCCAAATGTCAGACCGACCCCACAGCAAACCTTGCCACACAAACCCAATGCAGAATCAAAATAATCTGCCTTCCTGTATCTGATGGGCTTCAGCTGTGCATTGTCAATTATTTTCAGATTAAATCAATCTGATATTCAAGTGCCTTCTAACAGTGATATTTATTCAACTACAGATTAATTGCATTTTCATAACAGAGAGGGCTTTCCAAAGTTGTCCCTACTTTCATGCTTGCATAAATTGATTTTAAATCCACCTTGGTATTCTGTAAAGCCGCATCCTGCACAGCCATGGATGCAGTGCTGTTCCAAGCACCCTGCTTCCCTTTGGCCATCATTTGAGAAGCAGCAGAGTCCTCTTACCAACCCCAAATCACTGGTCTAAACTAGCCCCATTTCAATAGCCCAAAATTAGCAGTGCAGGTAAAAATCTCACAATTAGTAAAAAAATGACCGTCACATGACAGTGTCACAGGGTAGAGGATGGGGATGCTGTGCTGTTTTCTCATGTGTTTTAGAACACAGTTTCCCGTGAAATACCACAAAAAGAGGCAGGTTTGACTGTGCTGCCCATGGGAAGCTGAATTTCGCAGAATCTAGGTGGATCTTTGTATTCTGATTTTGTTTATTTTGCAAAAAGACAAATTTAAAAAGCAGCTGTTAAAATAAAAAAGGAATTATGAGGGGCCTGGCCCCACAGTGTGTGTCTGCCACAGCAAAGGCTGCTGTGCTGGGCCAGGAGAGGCAATTTTAAAAAAATCCTTATTCCTTAGGATACACAAATTAATTCTCTCCTCTCAGAAAGAAGGGCAAAGTTTTCCACAGTGTGAGCAGATGTGCATGCTAAACAGCACTGGCTTCAGGTACTGTATTCACAGAGGGTCACATTCTCTGCAGAACACAGAATTAGGCAAACAAAATCACATTACAGGAGACAGTCTCTTTATCTTTCAGTTAGGAGCAAATGGACATAACAATATGTTTTTGTTTGTAAATGTAAAGTCTGAAAACAGAAAATACTGTATGGCCAGTTACCATAAGATTCTGCTGAGGATCTTTGAAGGCCTAATCTGACCTAAAACATACAGGTTTTTTTAAAGTTACTCAAACCCAGATTACATTAAAGTTAGTTAAAAATGATGCACTTTCTCTTCTTGGGCCTTACAGAGTTTTCTGAAATCCAAATTAACCCAAACTTTTATCATGAAGAGCTGAGACAAAGCTTCATCATACACAGATATTTAAACAAGAGAAAAATCTGATTTAAAGCTTGAATTAGAAAAGTTAAATATTTCATTTACTGCTGTTTCAAAAGAAATGAATGGGACAGCATGAAGGCAGACTCCTGCCCTGCTTCCTACCCCACGTTCCTCCTCTGCACCATCATCACGTGGTCTCAGTGACCATGGCCAGGGACGTGCAGCCATCATGTATATGGAGCCTGCCCCCAAGGAAAGGCATCTGTCCCTTGGTTATTTCACTTTATTGCAGAGTCCAGCTGTGAGCAGGCACCACATTAACCTGAGGATTGTCGTGTCCTCACAGCACTGAGACCAGGCAGAACTCCTGGGATCCAGCAAAGAGTGTGTCCTGCAAAGAGGGGACCGAAAGGACTGACCAGGTGGGAACGTGCTGCCTTTTACAGAACATGAGGCCTTAAGGGAACACCAGCAGACAGGCAGAGATCCACCCTGGAATGCCAGAGAAGGCCCAGAGACACATCTCTACAAATGTCATTATGGGGAGAAACCACACTCCTTTTCACAGAATCACAGGGTGGTTTGGGTTGGAAGGGATCTTAAAAATCATCTTGTTCCAACCCCCTGCCATGGGCAGGGACACCTCCCACCAGCCCAGGCTGCTCCAAGGCCTGTCCAGCCTGGCCTTGGACACTCCCAGGGATGGGGCAGCCACAGCTGCTCTGGGGTACCTGTGCCAGGACCTGCCCACCCTCACTGGGAAGGATTTTTCCCTTACATCCAATCTAAACCTGTTCTCTTTCAATTTGAAGCCATTCCCCCTGGTCCTGTCACTACTCTTGTAGCCTCTCTGCATCTTTCTCGTGGGCTCCCTTCAGGTACTGAATTTCTTTTCTTGATAGGTTTAAAATAGTTTCCTTGGACCTATCAGAAGCAAGAAAAACAAAAAGTGTTTTCTCAAATCTAAGCTTCCCCACATTTGTTTGGGTGAATGTTACAAGACACTTTTGTGATTTACTGGCATTTCCTACATGGTGACAACAACAAGCACCAAAATAAATTCTTGGGTTTAAAAAAAAAAATAAAATAAAAAAGTATGAAAAAATCAGCCCTGGGGTAAATGAAAGAAAGATATAAACCCTGAGGCTGGAGAAGAGAGCTGCTGTGGCTTAATGAACAAGTCTCATATCTCATAATGCAGAGGGTTAAATGCTTAAGACACAAGAAGGTGGATTGTCTTGAACTGTGATTATTTTCAGAGTCAGTAAACTCAACAGGACTGAATTTAAGGTCTTGGAACAGATTTATGTTTATTTATATATTATGGAGAATAGAAAGACTGGTTAATTCCATGTTTTCAAAGGCAGCTTGGGCCTTGATTAAGCAAACTGCAAGACTAACAGATTTTTTAATGATTTTTCCCCAGAAGAAATTATATATAGGAAGTTCATCCAAAAATAACCCAAGAAGAGTGAAGGAACTGCATTTGGCCTGATTTAGAAGTGCAGAGGTAAACTCCAGCAGCAGTTGGTGATTTACTGACTCCAGAGGTTTCTCAGTCACCATCGTCTGCTGCCTGTGACTCTCCTGTGCCTCTGTCTCAGCGAGGTGTGTGACACCTATTACCAAGTTCTTCTTTGCAAATGATCTCTGATAAGAAGCCTGAAATGGTGATGGGAAACTGAATGACACAAACAAGGTGTGACATTTAAAAATCAGGCTTGGATTTTCTCAGTCCCAGCCTGTGCTGCCAGATTTTCTTCTCCCAAGGACATGGGGACACAGCAGCTTGGCAGAGCCACCCCCTTACACACCAACACATCATGAATTCCCTCAGCCTTCCCAACAGTCAGATAAGTCCCTACAGTTTGGATGTCCCTCATAGAAAGAGCTGGAGGAGTATTTTTCCTTCTAAACCAGCTGTTCTCATTAACCCAGCCTTCTACATTAGGTAGGACTGGTATCAGACTTGAAGAGCAAAAACATTTGAAGTGATCAAAATAAAGATGTACCTCTCAAATTCTTCTGGAGGGGTTTGAGAACGTGTTACCTGGTTACACATGATGTGTAAAGCAGGCACAGACTGTTGGGGTTGGTGAGTAACACTGGCAGCAGGGAGGGTGGGGAGGGATGAAACAGGATGCCTGGCCAAGGCAAAGGAGCATTCCAAGAAACTTTCAAAAATAGGGAATAACATGACTATTTCAGAAAATGGATGTGGAAGTGCATTCAAGTACAGTTTTATGAACATTTCACTATTATCAGAAATAACATTTTCCAACAAGTGAAATGAGTGTATTTTGATGCAGATTTTGTTCTTTGCCATGACAGAGAGATGGAATAGATTTATTTTTTTAAAATTCTAACAATGCTCACTGGCCTGAAAATGGTTAACTAATGATAATAAAATCTGTATTTAAAATGTAATTCAGTTCTGTAATTATATTTCTTATGCATAGAGACAGAAATAAACTAGAGGAAGAACCTATTAGCTTTTTTGCATGTATAATTGAACACGTTTGATGTTACTTGGTAACCTTTGTAAGCAACTGGCTTTGAGTTTATGCAAAGGGGTGAACACTTTGAATGCATAAATAACAATAAGAGCAGATCAGTTTTTGATTTTGTATTCTGTTCTTTTCTTGTTTGTGTGTGTTAGATGCAGTCAGACACCCCTGGCTTTATCTGGCTATCCATAGAAACATCTGACTGTTGCATCATTTGGGTGCAGTAATGAATAAGAACTGACATCAAATATCAATATTATTGGCCCAGCTAAATGGTAGCTGACATCCAACCGGAGTGCTGAAGAGGTAAACAAAATTGAAATTTGGTTTTTGTTTAAAAACTGTCTGACATTATTTGCCCTTCAGTAAATCAATGGAGGAATGACTTAAATGCTGTTTGCATTTTGGCTTGGGGAGGTAAAATGAAGCAGTTGTTATCAAGCACCTTTTTATAGTCTTTTAGGTTTTCCTAAGATAACCTGTAATTCCAAAAATACTTCTTTTGTTTTTAAAAAGCCTGGTAACCTCTGTAATGATTCCTAAGCCTGCAGACCTCACACAAACACATCATGGCAGAGACAGACACAGGGGAATGATATCCACACTCTTATTCAAACATAAACTCATAGACACACACATAAGGGAGCAAAAGTTGTTCTTGTTTAGATTCATGATTTAACTGAACATCTATAGTCTTTATACTTTGTTAGCAGAGGTGATTTACCTTTGCAAAGGATGTACAGAGCTTACTGAGGTGCTGTTTAGGCCAAACCTCAGTGCAAAAGGAATACCAGAAACATTTTTCTCCAGAAAGTTACTGCGTTACAGAGACATGGGGGTAAAAGGGACAGTGACATTAACTTTGAGGAGGAAGATGCATTTTTCTAAGTCCTCAATTCAAAAGCTGTGTGGGTTTTGCTCACATTTTTTCTAACACTCCACAGGCAGAGAACCAACCTTGAAAACTTCAGAATTTATATGGCACTGAAAGCGTTATTTGTGAAGTCCTGACATGACCAGAACTGCAGAAGTTTCTCTCAGGGCAACGTCACTCTGGAGAGCCCATATTCCAGCAGGGCAGGCTCCAACAAATGGGCATCTTTCAGGTGCCAAGCTGGCACTTACGTTCCATAGAGAAGTGCCTAATTAGGGAAATCTCAGCACTAATAAGAGCTCTGGCTGCAAATGTTGCCCACTTAACAAAAAACTAATAACTACAGTTCCATAAGCATGGTACAGTAAATAACTCAGATTTAATCAGTTTCAGCAAGTTTAATGAGGATTTATTCAGTTTGTAGAAATGCATTCTTCTTTTTTAGCTTATTCCTTGTACAAGTTCCCTAAAATATCCCTTAATATCTGGATATGCTTCCTGGATGGCTCTTTGATCTGACTGGAAAATTTGTTCCTTGCTTTTGTGTGATTAGAATTTCATGTTCTTTCAGAACTCCTTCTGGCCCCAAGCAGCCCAAGACATGATTACCACAAGCCCACTGAAGTGATGTAGGAGCCTGTTTAAAACCTGTTTAAACTGACCTATGTCCCTGCAGAAAAAGGAGTAAATCCCTTGGGATCTTTCACCACTACAGCTCTGCACTTCTGACAAAGCATGGGATCTGCAGATCCATGGCATTAGGATATTAAAAAAGTGGAAAAACCCTCTAAGTAGGATTTAGTCAGCAAACAGCTTTCAGTTTTGCCTTTTCAGGCTTCTTTGGACAGGTATAACCATTAGGTTGGACACTCCTAATGTTGCATGTTTGCCCAAAAAGTCCACAATTAATGTCCAAAATATTTTCCATGACAGTACTGTGGAAAATATGAATTTTTCTATAAAAACATATTTCTCCTCATAAAACATGCATCTTTTAATAAAAATATTGTCACTCAAAACACCTTAATTAGCTGGCTTAGGGTAGAATATTTAAATTTTTTGGTGGGCAAGCACTAGAGGGTAAGAAAATAGTTCTCCAGTGCAGTATTTGGCTGCAATGTAGCAATTGCTTTGCTTTGCCAGCCAGTGTGACAACTGTTATTTGTACCTCAGGACCACTATTTCATTTTTCAGTGGTTTTCCAGTACATACATAACTTACATAACTGCAGTCACAGCTTCTGAACTGATATTCCTACACAGTTTGGTCGAAGCTGATCAAATCTTTCCATTTTTACTAATTCAACCATTGAGAATGCCAACCAATTATTTCAGTCTAGAGTTTAATGCCAACTGTAATATTCTTTACCAAAATAATGTACTTATCTGGGTGATTATCAGCACACGCCCTTTCAGCTCCCTGTCAATCATTACAGGTCACAGGACGAGGCCCTCGGTACCTCAATACTCATGTCCAGACAGTGTTGGAGTATCACGAATTTCCCTCACAATTCTTGCTGTTGTTACACATTATGTGCTCTACAGCACAGTGTCTCAAAATACCCAAAGGCAGGTTGGGCCTGTCAAATATAGATATATGCATGTGGCCAAGAAACAATTAAGATGCCTTAGGAATTCTTATTCCCTCCTTCCTATTCCCTCCCAGCTTATGCCACCCCTTCTGCTCTGCCAGTCCCTGGGCTTTGCCCTCCAGGCACACAGGGTTGGCACAGCAGTTGGTAAAGCAGCAGCTGATGCTCAACAAGGGGAAAACACTCAGGATCTCCTACAGGAAAAAGCAGCACCTTGATCTGCTTGTAATGGAAGTGTCAGCATTCACTGGGAGCAGGAACACCACTGGAATATTTTCCAGGAGAGGTGGTCTCAGAGAGAAAAGGCTGACAGTGGCAGCAGAAAGCAGCTCATGCCTCACCATTTCCACACCAGTTTTAAAGACATATATCACAAATGTTTTGCTCACTTCAGTAAATTTCATATCACCTCAAAAAAAACATTTGGGAGAAATTCCTTCCCTTCCAAAGTTAATGGGAATTCAGACCACACCAATCCCAAACAAAAGGGTTCTGTTCAGACAACAACTGTAAAATTAACCATCCAGGGAAAAAACCAACAGCAAATTTCATTTAAAGAAAGTAACTAAGTGACCATGGCAAAGGAGAATGGCTCAGACACCACACACTGATCAAAGGAGGAAGGAATTAGGAGCAGGGAGGGGGCAGCTCCATCGCAGCAGTCCCTGGGGCTGCTCTGGCTCCAGGTGTGTTCCCCTGAACCACTCAGAGATCACTGCTAATACTCAGTTCAGCCACAGAGGGATCTGCTCCACCAAAAGCAGGACAGGATTTCCCAGAGCAAGGAGCATGATGATTAAAAATAAAAATGGGAAATTTGTGTGCAGAGATTACCTTCATGTTGAATGTAGCGTGATTGCAGGAATGCAGGTGACCATGGAATGTGTAAACACGGAGCCCCTGAGAATGAAACAAAAAGAGAACATTTAAATAAGTTACAGTGATATACATTATTCCATACCCTTGCTGTAAACACAAAGACCTTGATTTTATGGCTGTGTGCAAATCAAGACACGACGTGTGCTAAAAAACCAGCTCCTTGTTGCTGAAAGAGGAAAACATTCCTCACAATTAATAAGGGTATATCTCCTTATTTCCCATAATAGCCAGCAGAAAAGGTGCATTCAAATAGCACAAAAAAAGCGCCTCCCTTGCTGGAGGGTTTGAATTGGAAGGTGTAATCACTCCTTCCAAAAGACTGAGCTCTTGCTCTCAGGCAGTGATTCAGTATGTGCCTCTTGATATTCCACACACACCATTAAAGTCTTCCTTAAGGAATCAGAGGCACCAAATCAAAATTAATTATCTTTTGTCATCTTCCACATTAGGCCATAAGTGACCTACATAGTGCAGTAACATATGTCAGATGTCATCACTGATCTCTGGCTTGTTCTCCCAGTACAGGAGCCATCGAACCACAGCACAAGATGGGCAGAGAGGGGCACTAAAAAGAGACGCCTTTCTCTGTTTTCATAGAAATCTCTGGCTTCATGGGGAACAGTAGAAAAATTCCTTCCTAATAAAAGTGAAACCCAGCTTTGAACAGTGTGATATGAACAGTATAATATGCTGAAAACCAAGTTTTCACTCAAAGAAATAATTTCATTGACACTGGAATTGAAAGGCAACTCATTGCATTTTTCTGGAGAGATAAAAAAAAACAAACAACAAACTCAAGATCTGAAATTCCTACTCATCCTACTAGTACTTCCTTGTACTTATTCCAGCTGGAATCAAACTCTCAGGAGCAGTGGGAACATAGGTTAATCATACCTCTGTCCTGCTTTTAGAGGCTATATCATCAGCTTAATTCCATTTTTATTTTCCCAATCCAAAAAAACTGAAATAATCCTGCTTTGACGTAAGACATTTGAATTCTCTTTTTCACTGACAAAACCTCCTCCATTTTATCATCAGCAGATTTAGCAATATATTCTCACTGTTTGCAACAATCCCTTTCAGAAAGTAGTTACTGAGGTTTGACCACAAAGTAAGTCTGGAGGGACACTCTTCAATAACACTGTATGGTTCATATCACATCTCTGAAGCTCTTGGGAGAACAGTCCAACAAAACAGTAGTTAAAGGGGATTAAATTGCTGTTGTAAATAACTCAGGGGTTAAGAGCAAAGAGGGAAAACAGCTACTGAGGCTGCAGTGTTGATGGAGGAACACGTGGGGATTCATTATCTGCAGATAAATTTCAGCTGCAAATTAGAAGACAGTTCACAAACACTGAGATACAAAATCTTATTCCACTCTTAAGTATTGGGGATAAAAAAATTCTCATTAATTTTAAGAAGGTGCTTGAAAACTCTGGAAATAAATGGCCCCCTGCATGCAATCTTTTGAGTGAACTTGCCGACCATGGAGGTTCCTTCCAGTTTTGCTCATGTGGCATTAGAATATAAATCTCTTCATAAAGCCCAGCATTTAATGCTTCACAGAACTTCTCCTGTTTAAAAAAGGTCACCACAATAAGGCAGCAGGCTACCTTGGCAAGCACCACTTTGTACCTTATTGCACTTTGCATTCACCTTTCTGT
Organism: Myrmophylax atrothorax; assembly: GCA_026770055.1. NCBI lineage: Eukaryota > Metazoa > Chordata > Aves > Passeriformes > Thamnophilidae > Myrmophylax > Myrmophylax atrothorax. Next base: position 2,347,800 of record JAOXXN010000102.1, read on the forward strand.
CTTGAAGCAGTTTCTGCTCCAAGGCCACAGATGCTGTTGTGATCAAACCAGGAAATTACTATTACACCCAGGGAAGGATTGCAAAGCAACAAGAAGAAAAGGCTCTGGACTATTAAAAGCAATGTATTTAAAGAGCAAGCACAGCATCCACTTTAAGCATAAAAAGGTTGCCAGAGCACAGTTCTTGAGTTTCCAACACTTACGAGGGGAAGGAGCACTAAAAAACCTCACTCAAAGACCTTCCATATTTACAAGTCATGTACTAGACATAGGTTGGATCTCAGGAGAAGGCTCTTCCCCAGAGGGTGGTGGGCACTGAACAGGCTCCCCAGGGCAGTGGGCACGGCCCCAAACCTGCCAGAGCTCCAGGAGGGTTGGGACAACAGGACAGGAACAGGGTGGGGTGTCTGTGCAGGGCCAGGAACTGGACTGCATGATCCTTATGGGGCCCTTCCAACTCAGGATATTCTGTGATTTTGTGATTTCTAAGTAATAAACATGTACCAACAAACACTGATAATAATAAAATTTAGGTAATTATTATCTAATTATAAATTCACAGCTGGACCAGAAATGTGATTAAACAAAATTCCCTAAGACTGACAGACAAATTAAATGTGATAAAGGTAACAGCACAGGAGACAAAGATAACCAAATGCATATAAGCAGTCTAGCAAGACAAAATGCCAAGGACACAAGATGTGCCTCGTGGCCCAGCAGCGACATCGATTGTCCCCAGCCCACGGTAACAAACCCAGTGTCGGTGCATGGTTTGCATGCAAAAAGTAGGCCCGGTAAAACAGCTGCTGCTGCTCAGCAGGGTGGAGTATTTACCCTCAGACACTCTCAAACACCAGTGCAGACACAGTAACCTTTCCACAAATACAGAAAAAGCATGCTGTCACAAACCAATAAAAAAGGGAAAACCACATGGATGCTGTGCCAGAAAATGAATGTTAACCTTCTGATTTCCCTTCTGTAAGTCAATTCTATATAAACCCTCTGAAAAGGATTTTAATAAAAGTAATAATAATGATAATAAAAGCAAGACAAAGGCAATGGTTCTGTAAAGTGTTTCTCAATACTATCGCTGAAACTTAATTTCCAAAGTGCCACTTTATTTTTAGTTGATGCAGAGCTCCTGTTTTCTTTATCAACACCAGAAAATGTGAGCTTTGCAGATATAGATGCCATAAAAACAAAGCTGGAAAGCTTCCTCTTTAGCTGTAATCTTCCAGAAAACACCAAACAGCAATAAATATTCTGTGGATCAGAATTCATACTAAGATAGCACTGAGCTTCCAGCACAAAGAGCTCAGCAGTAAGTTAATGACACTCCTTTTGCACATGCATTCTGCTTTTCAGTCCTTAACCATAAAACAATCTCTGACACCACCAGGCCAGCCCCCTGCTCTGCTTCACACAGTGTGGAACTGGACAGGGTGTTCCCCACCAGCACCTGCCATTTCACTGAAGTTCTTTAGGGTTGAAGATGAGCAGAGAAAAACACTTGGGACTTGTATCCCAAGGGGAACAGCAGGGGAAAAGAAGGAGTTTGACATTGGGGAGTTCTTAGTTAGGGAAAATTATGATCCTTTGCTGCATCCTGTCCTGTATCAAAACTAGCGTGGCCAGCAGGCCCAGGGCAGTGACCCTTCCCCTGGACTCTGCCTTGGGGAGGCCACACCTTGAGTGTTGTGTTCAGTTCTGGGCCCCTCAGTTGAGGAAAGAGATTGAGGGGCTGGAGTGGGGCCAGAGAAGAGCAAGGAGGCTGGTTTTTAAGGTGAGACTGGACGTGGCACTGAGTGCCATGATCTGGTAATCAAAGTGGGGTTGGATTAAGGGTTGAGCTTCATGATCTTGGAGGTCTCTTCCAACCCAACTGATTCTATGAGACCAGGCCAGAGCATTCCAGCCTGGCCTGCATGTCCCCCTTCCACTGTCCTGTCCCCACACCATGTCAGCTGAGGACATGAGCAGATGGAGTGACCAGTGAGACTTGGCTGTGCCACCCTGGAGCCCTCTGAGATCCAAAGGAGTTGCTCCAGCAGCCGGCACGGAGCCGCAGCGTCCTGGCAGCAGCCGGAGTCTCCATGGGCTGCTGCTCCTGCCCATGGAATGTTGGCCATGGTGACATAGTGTGGCACCATGTGAGGGAGGAGGAGAGGCACGGGGGGCCAGAGCCTGCCTGCTGGCACGGGGCCATTGGTGCCTTTCCCAGTGGAGCCCAAGTTGCCATTCCTGCGGCGCCCGGAGTTGGGGTCAGCTTGGCTTCGGGACTGACCTACTTTGTCCTGACACACATTCCATGGAGGCAGGCACCAATCCAGGGCTGCCTGTGGGCCAGCACTAATTACTCCAGAGCAGGGAGAGGCTTGTGAGGACATGAACTTGGAAGGGACATTTCCCTGCCTTTATCCAACCTCCCACTACACTTGGATTCCAGATTGAGAAACTGGGCTTTAAAAAGTCACACCTGGAGGAGAAGTGGGGCCAGGTGCCTGCACCACCCTGGGACAGACCTCCCTGTCTGCCCCCATTGCTGGCCCTGATTTCCAAAGGAGCAGCGTGGCCTTCCCCAAGGGATGGTGCCCTCCAGCACAGGCAGGTTTGTGCAGGGGACACAGAGCCTTCCCTGTGGTGTTGTCCCAGGAAAAATCTCTGCTCAGCCCACAGCACACAAGGACTGAGCTCTGCAGGCACCTCCTTAAGCTCTCGGCAGTGTGGTGGATCATTCCAGTCTTTTTCTGGCCCTCAGGCCATAGGATGTCTCTTTGCTCCATGATTTCACCCCAGTGCTTTGGGTGCAGAGCCCATGTGGGCAAACAGGAGTTTTATCACATTTCCCAGGAGAGCTGATGGCACAGGAAATGCTCACCAAGGCTTCTGTCCTTAGCCCTGCATCTCCAGAGATGAAATGCTGCTCCATGATCCTTCTTTAGGGGTTACAGTCAGGATTTTCCAAGGGAAACTTGGTGTCTCCTGTTGGATTAGGTCACTGGTGGTGGTAGCACAGCAGCTCTGCCTTTGCCAGCTCCAGCCTGAGCCTCCTCTCCCAGCAGCAAATCACCATGGAAACATCCACCTGGAAAAGCTCCTCTCGCAGGATGTGTGTTTGTGGGATTCATCACAATCAAACCAGCAGGGTCTGTCCTGGTGGGTTTTCCAGCTGGGATTTTTCCCCAGCAGCACCTGTACCACCACCCTCCATCCCCACAGGTGACTGTCCCTGTCCATGGTGTGCCCAGGGGGAGGAATCTCCATGTCCTCCTCCATGTGACATTCCCATCAGGACTCACCCCAGGTGCTGGGAATGTTGAGTGCCTTGAAAACCTGTCATCTACCCAAATACTAAAAAAAAAAAAAAGGTGAGGGAGACATTTCAGTAGAGACAAGTGCAGGTGTTATTGCCTTCTAGGAGCTGTATTGACATGTAAATTATACTTAATGTCACCTTAAAGGGAAGAAAAGCTCTTGAAATAAATATCCCATTTTAAGGCAGTAGTGAACTGCTAGGAGTGCTCCCAAAAATCCTTTTTAGAGGCTGTAATTAGCAGCCAGGTTGTGGCTGCTGCCTCATTTGGCACCTAAAGGGGAAAACAAGTGGCATTTGGTAGAAATGAGCACACACAGAATGTGTGGAGCTTCCCAAATCTCCTCACTGGGAAAAGCCAGGCTCCCTACAACTACCTGGAAGGAGGATGGAGCCAGCTGGGGGTCAGGCTCTTCTCCCAGCTCACAAGTGACAGGACAAGAGGAAAAGGGCTCAAGTTGCACCAGGGGAGGTTTAAATTGGATATCAGGGGAAATTCTTCCCCAAAAGGCTGCCCAGGGCTGTGGTGTTGTCACCATCCCTGGAAGTGTTCCCAAACCATGGAGATGTGCCAGGTTTTCCTGGCAGTCTGGTGGATACTACAAGCCCTTGGAGGCCTCCTGAGGATGCCCCTCAGCCCAGCACAGCCTCTTGCACAAGTCCAAGGCCTGAGGAACTTCCGGATTTCACCTCCAGCTCTCTACGTGGACACACTTTTCATTACTGGGGTAACTGGGAGTAGAAATCCCACATGCAGAAGGAGAACCACAGGATGCTTGAGGCCATTTGGAAAACTTTTCAGCTTCACTGCCCCCACTGGATTTAGACCAGGCCATCAAAGGTGTGGGAGATGTTTATGTCTTACTTCTCAAACCTTTCATTTTACAAATAGTGATTAATGGAGTCTCTCTGTTCCTGTCTGTGTCCAGTTTCTCTTCCAAGCTGTAAAGCCATGAAGCCCCACTAGGTCCCAGCCAAAGATCCCTCATCTTGCCTTGAAAACCGTTTGTTGGCGGTGAAGGGAAACATAGATTTCTACTGTTGGCTTGCCTGCTGTGTAGATGCTGCAATTAAACTGCTGTTTCATGCTCTAGTTCTCCAGATGAATAGGTGCTTGGTCCTCGAAGGGGATCACAGAGTTACAGAAGGGCAGGATCGCTGGGGCTAAAGGTGTGGGCTGGGACAGAGACGCAGCCGCTGCTTCGGGTGCAGTTTCTGAGCACCTAGAGCAGGCTGCCTTGGGCTGCCTCCGGTTGGGTTTTGAATGTCTCCAAGGCTGGAGACTCCACAGCCTCTCTGTT
>JAOXXN010000102.1:2362198-2372941 GCA_026770055.1 Myrmophylax atrothorax
CTTTCTGATAGGCTTCAGTTTTCTGCCTTGGAACAAGACTAAACAACTAAAAGAATTTGAGCTACTGATATGTGGCATAGGTGGGCATGTATAAACATTGAACTTAAGCTGCTGGAAATATTAGCACACTAAATCTACATTTTACTAAAGTTACAAGTACTTCAAAAATCTATTAAAATGAAAAAATCAAAAAATCAGAAACCCTTTAGGCATCAATTCCAACTCAGCATATTCTGTGTAATTCTGTGTGTGGGAGTGAGCACTGCAAAGTTAAGTCTTCTAAACTCTCTAGTAACTGTTATGAGAGATGTTGACACTTCCCTACTCATCATTAGATAAGATGGCCAGGATTGTCACTGAGCCCAAGAGGCTGGAATTTCAGTGGCACTTTGTATAATGGGTGAAACAAGGACACCTCTAGGAAATACCTTGCATATCCAAGAGCAGGCAAGAAAGACTGGAAATCAACTGGGCACTCAGGCACATCCAGTAGGCTCAGTGGAGAGGTTTAGTGCTCAGACACAGGATACACGGACACCACGAGGCTATTCCATCAGGACTTGGACAGGGAAGGGAAGAAAGAAGGAGAACTTCACGAGTTCAGTTCATTCCCACATTCCCTGCAGGTTGTACTGCACACACTGCAGGCTGGTTCCTCTTAGGGGGTGCTTCCCTAAAACGGGGAGTCAACAGCCCTGACGTGCTCCACACAGACAGTGCCCGATGGGACAATGCACGGCTGGCTGAGGGTTCACAGCCATTTTCCTGGTCACCTCCATGCTGCTTAGGAACACTGGATAAAAAAGTCCTTTCTGTCCCAAAGGAAACTTCCCAAGCACCAGGGACCTGCTGTGCCCTGGGACACCTGTTCCAGTTTTCCAGTCCTTTTCCATACAAACCCAGCTGCTTCTGAGGAAAGTTCTCTTATGGAAGAGGGAGCTACACTGTCCATAACTACTGCTTCATGCTCTCAAGCCTAAACTGGTATTCATATCAAAAACATATGGAATGTATTTTAACATGTTGTATGGTCTCATTATATGCAGACAAATGACCATTCACTTTTGTATCCTGTTAAAAGGTGATGGAAAGTTAAAAAATTCCCAAACTCCGTTCTATCTCAGCAAGATGAAATAGTACCTGAGTCAGACACTGACCTGATAACTTCCTAAGATATATAGACATAACTCAAAGTAGATATTACTGTCAAAACCCAAAGAATTTTAAAAAATTAATTCAGAAAAAAAGTATCTGCATTAGAGATGCACATCCACAACCCTGCTCCATAACAACATTCAGGCAACTTCCAAATAAAATGCTGCTCCTTATGCAGAGATCTTTCCTGGGTTCAATCATTTGAACATTCAAGTTCAAGAACATTGTTACAAGAACTGTCATAAATGAGAAGTACTACTTAAACAGCATTTACAGTCTCTCTTGAAGTGTTCCTCTCCAATGACAATGGAATTAGTGCCTATTTTACAATGTGGAGAGAAGGAAGTCCATTGGCATATGTGGCTGAAAGCTGTGGAAGGAATCCTGACACTGTGTTCAAGCAGAGCAGGGCAATCTCAAATGTCATGCCATCCTCAGATACATCAAAGTACTTGGCACAAATCTTGGACTGTTATTTGTATTTTGCAGGTAAAAGTTTTCAGCACCTGATTTTGATTAGTAAAGAATGACATATGACTTAAATGATGTTTTTCCAGAAGACAAAAAAATATGTATATAATTTTTTTAATTATTTTTAAAATGAGAAGTGCCTTATTTGATAAAATGCTTTCACTTTGGTTTGATTATAAACCCCCAACATACCATTTTAATTTTTGCTCATTCTCCTTTCCTGTCTCCCTCATCAGGAGGGTCAGCATACACTGTTATTTCCTGATCTGAGAATCAAAGCTCTTTCATCAATATTATTTGCTTTGTATTTTTCAGTTTAAGCCAAATCTTTCCTGATTATTGAAAGACAGACAAGGACACCTTTTTAAAAGTTAAAAAATATTAACATAATAAAAGCACTTAAAGAATCTCAAAAGGAAAACACACACAGCACTTTGCATGCAGATGACCTACAACCTGCCTTCCACCTCTGCAAATGTTCAAATGAAACTCTGAAATCTCAACCTGCAGGGAATTCTCAGGGTGCCCTGGGCAGGCCTGCAGGGTGGGCTGGGCTCAGTCTGGAGTCCCTGTGCCATATCCCCTGTGTGAGCTGTGCTGTGTTACAGCAGGGACACTGCAATGGCAGGGCTGAGGGCAGAGCTCCCAAAGAATGTCATGGCCTTGCATGTCTTCAAGCCACATGTGGAGAACCTCTCACCCACAGCTGGGAATGTATGGCCAGAGGAGCCTCTCAGGTCTCATCAGGATGTAGATCTACCCGTGGTACTTGACAAGAGGGCACAAGAGGTATCGCACTATGAGATATCATTGTGTTCATTTTCTCTTCAGTGAACTGAACTGCAAATAAATGACCCAGAAATCAGCAGGAAATGACAATGTATTACCAATGGGGTTTTATAAATACTATTTGTTAGAAGATGTAACTCTCTTGACAATATATGACCCATGACTAATTTCAGGGGGTCAAGGTGATCTTTGCCCTCCTCTGTGTAGAGTATTATTCTTCTCCAGAGAAGTTCAGAGGTTAATGAATAAAGTGGCAGCAAAGAAGAAATGAGACTAAGCAGGAAAATGCTTGTTCTTGGTCTCTGCTATAAATAATGCTCTCATTAAAATTCTGCCTTGGAAGAAAGGCAAGTCCATTAGTCTAGGAGCTAATTTTTACTGGCTTCTTAGATGTATGCATATTAAAAATTCAGCTTTTATAATTGCCAGCCATCAACCACCTAGTCAGTGCTGTTCTTGGAGTTTTTAATTATTTACTTCATTTGCATAGACACTCCAATTTATGATCAACCATTTAGTTATCAAGGGACAGTTTTAGTAATTCCTCCTTTACATTTTTATTTATTCCTTCTGTATCCCTGGCAGGAGGCTGAGAGGACCTTGCCCAAGGTGTGCGGCAGCGGGATGGGCTCACCCTGGCACCTGAAGCCTTCCATTGTCCTCATGGCCACGCTCCATGGAACCTGCAGCACGGCTGTGTCCCTCCTCAGAGTGTCACTGCAGGTGGCAGGACACTGCCACCCCCTGCCCTCCACCTCTCCTTCCTAGCTGTTGCTGAAGGTCCCTGCCTGGTGCCTCCAAAGAGGAGGGGGGAGCTCACCCCTGAGAGCTGCCTCTTTGCTCCAAGTGCTCTGGCCTTTGCCCCAGAGCTGTTCCCCTCTGGGTTTTCAGGCTGGGGCTGCGTTCTCCTGCTCCCACAGCCTGGCTCTGCTCGCTGAGGGAACAGCTGCTGTGAAACTCCTCCAGCACCGCCTTCCTCGGCACCAGGAACTCTTGCTGTTCATACTTCTGAGCAGACAGGACATGTTTCTCCACAAAACGCTGCCTGCCCAGTTCCTTGGACACACAGATAGGACCAAAAGCTCGGGAGGGCTCAGGCTTTGAAAGGAATGAGTTCTGCAGTCTCACAGGAGCCCACCCATCGCACCACTCACTCCCCCCAAGCAGCCAGGCTGCATTCCTGCTGCCACTGCTGGACATCATGCCCACAGGGCAGCACTGGCCCAGAGCCAGCACTGAATCCTGAAAAGCCACCCAATATTTTGTTCATGCTTAAAACCAACTAAATTATCGAACGCAAGACGTGTCATGTCTCTTCAGCATTGCTCCAGCAACAATGGGGCTGATTGATTTGCAGTCCCTGGTGTCGCTGATTGATTTGCAATCTCTGGTGTCACTGATTGATCTGCAATCCCTGGTGTTGCTGTGCCCTCCCTGGGCACCATCCCTGGCAGCTCTCTGCAGGCGGGATACCAGACGGCAAAAGCGACAGGAGCGGAGCAGCCTTGCCTGGCAGGAAGGGAATTGATTCCCAATCCCTCTTTCTGCCAGGCAGAATTTCTTTGCTGCAATTCATACTTTTCAATGGCTGTCTGCAGACAGCCTCCAGAAGGCTTTGGGGGAAGGGAGGGCAGTGACACTGGAGATTACAAATCAATCACTATTATAGAGCCTTTTATTCGGTAGAGGCTCCCGAGCAGAAAACAGATACCAAAAATATATTATATGTCCTGACTTTTTGTTTGCTGTTTCCTTTCCTTTGGCTCTTTTATGCCCTGTTTTCCTCCTGACACCACTGCTTTCTTTTCTTTCACTGCTTCCACCTCCGTCTTTCTTACTACTTATTTTTCATTTATACTTGATTTTATCTTTCTGTCATCTCTTTTTCTCCTAACCTACAGCATCCGTAGTTACCTGATACAGAAGCAGAACATGGTCTATGTACTCTACACGGTCATCTCCCCTCTTGCTCACTCCCAGATTCCGCCTTTCAAAAATGGGACAGTAACACTGACACAGAATGGAGTAAGGTCTCCCTAATTCGTATTTTCTTGAAGCCATCCCTTAGATCGTTCTGCCTGCTCTTGGTCACAGCATTATGTTGGGTTTAGCACAACAGGATCCACACCATAAGGACAAAAGGTAGCAGAGAGTCTGGCCAAAGGTGACTGCAGTCCCTCATCCACAGTACAAACCATGCAGAGAGAGCTCCCCGTCCCTCAGGGCACACCCAATGCCAGGCACCGACTGTGACACCCCCCGGTGTGACACTTCTCAGCAGGGCATTCATTTTATAAGGACATTGTGGGTGCAGCCACAAGGAATCAGAACATTCTGTTATTACTCCAGAGCTTTCACATGAGACCAGTCCTGGACACCCAACACACAGGTCTGATTTTACTCACATTTATGCTTTCTTTCATGTTTTAATTCATGTCCTGTTACTAATAAAAGTGTTATCAACTAGAACAAGTGAGGTAGGTACAGACAGTGTGGGGTTTTTTTGGGAAACAGACCTTTCTGAACAATAAGACTGATCAAGGAACAGGTCAGTTTAAACAAATTAACTGACACAAATTCAGTAAAATAAATACCAGCAATGTCGAAAACCACTTTCTAAAAAGATTTGGGTTACTGACTCAAAACAACTTCCTGCTCTAAAATATCAATAAATTCAAATTCAAATATATTTTTACAAACTGAAAAATGGAACAAAATTATCAAAGGGGAATATCCAAAATTCTGTAGACATTACAGTTTGGTTTTGCAGAAAAGAGATTTTATCCATGTATTGATACAGAGAAAATTCTAGAACTATTGACTTTTCATCCAAATCCATCACCCTAATCTTGCAGACTGCAGGACACAGCTCATGTCAGTCACCTTGCACAGGCAGATAAACTACCAGAGCCAGATACATTCCCAGGAGCCCCAGGGCACAAAGCAGTGGGTGAAGGCTGAGGGTGTGGGTGCCACGACAATGGCACAGCGCTCACAGCAAAGAGGGGGCTGACTTTGGATGGGTCTTGCAAAAAGAGTCACCACCAAGTCCCTTCACACCTCATTCAAACCCCTGAGGAACACAGTGAGATGCTGGAGAAGGTGGTGTTCCCTACAGTTTGTTCTGTTCTGGGGGATCTCCAGTTGGACACTATTCTGCTGAAATTGAGAAGTTTGTAAAATAAAGATGTTTCCACAACCTACTTGGATTAATCAAGCTTTTATCATTAAATTATCTTCCTTCAGATAATTTTCAAACCATGTAAAGAGTGATTTTGTGTTTAGGTCTGTACCACATCCTCAGCCTCTCTAATTATTTGGAAAACTATATACAACAATAATTCTGTTTACTCTATTGATTCAAATATTGGAAATCTTGGATTTCCACAAAATATTTCTTTTTATTATGCCATTTCTGACAGTTTAATATTGCTGGAAATAAATAAGTGATTATTTAACACCCTCTTACTGCATGTTACTTATGAAGATTGTTCTAAATTGCTAAAGACAGAACCAATTTATCTAACCAGAGTTATTTAATACCAGTATGGATTAGCTTTGTGTAGTCAGATAGGCAGAAACTATGGAACTTTTTTTCCTTTTCTTGTCTTAAATTAAGGAAAAGAGGGCTGCTGTAGAACAAGTCAAAACACTGAATTTACTGCCAGAAAGAACATGTCCTCCTTCAAAATCTCTGCTAAATTGATGATGCTCACAGAGCAACTTGGTGCTATTCAGAAAGTTTATATTATTAGGCACCATTTGCAATCCATGTTACCTGCACCTAAAGAACTGATCATTTCCTCAAAGCTCATAGACACAAGGGAAGAAGATTTATAGAAATGGAAAACAATCTTTTGTGGGTTTTTTTTTTGGTCTGTGAATGCTGGCAGAAAGCCACTATTTTTCTGAATCTGTAGTTTTATGCCTCTGTGTTCAGCAGATGTTTATCTAAATCATTTAAATCTGTCTTTTCTGTTTTAGACACATGTAGTATTAAGGAATGATCCCTGAGTAACAGCATACATTAAAAGTTAATTAAGAGGAAGCTAAAGGAGAAAGAATTACTTTTTTCATACCCCCAGCAGACATTTATTTCATTTTGGCAGGTTAAAAAATGAGAAAATTTGAAATAAGGTGTGAAAATTGGCAATGCATATTTTTAGGGGAAAGCTTTATTATCCATTTCCTTACATGCTAATTAGGAAACGCAATCCACTTGCTAATGTTGAGTGAGTAACTAATGTAAGTTGCTTCGTTAATTTGTTTAATTACCAAACTTTCAAAAGTGGTAAGTCAAATGGAAGGCAGTTGGGGGCTGCCATCACAAAAGCAGCCCATTTTTGAACATGACATTACAGACACTATTTACTGGCTTTTGAGTTATTATCAGTGTTGAATAATGTCTTTATTGTTTTAGATTTAATACAGCTATTTAGCCTTGACTACTAATTAATGTTTCTGAGAGAGCACAATATATGTGAAAAGGTATGCAGCCCCATCTTTGTAGACTCTCTGACTTGCAGATGTGTATTCAAAAATTATTGAACTCTCCTTTATGGCAAGTCAGACCACGAGGATGTAAATTCAAAGTCAAATCTTGATATGAATATGTTCACTTCTCCTCCAGAGAAAGAGAACTTTCTGGATTTAAATAAAAAAAGTAATAACAAAGGAATGTCATGGGGGAAAAAAAAAAGTCTTAGCCAGTTAGAGCAGTAAAGCGGCTCTAATAAAGTCAGACAATTATTCTGCTAAAAGAAAGCCCTGGAGCTCCAGGGAAGGTCTCAGAGCCTGTGCTGGGGAGGAGAGGAGTGCACAGTGCCCTCCAGGCTGAGAGCTGGGGGTGTCCTGTGCCAGCCCTGGCAAGGCAGTGCCATGGGGCACGTCATCCCTGTCCCTGTCTAAGCCCAACCTCATCCAGCTGAGCTCCAGCACCAGAAAGGGGAATATTCTGCCAATACATAGCAGATCTTGCAAACTCCATTTTCCAGACTTGGAAAGGAAAGGTCTTAGAGGGACACAAATTGCCCCCCTTCAAAAAAAAAATAAATTGCCCTGAATCAAAATCAAATATGTTACACATTTTTTCCCCAGAATAAAGCTGCTTTACTTTTTTCCCTCAAAGCATCTTGCATGACCTATCCTATTTCATATGAACCTGACTTCTTAAAAACTCAAATTATACTCTTACAAATATGACTGACACTTATTCACACTTTAACTGGGGCAAATAAACTCCTTAGACCCCATGTTTATTATGTCTAAAGGTCTGATTTTAACTTATCCCATATCCCATCTGTGAGATGGTGGCACTGTAGGAGAACCACAGAGATAATCTGGGGGCTGGTGGGAGGAAATGCCTCCCAGGGCACGTTCAGGAGCTCTACCACATGCAGGGGGTGGGCAGGACAATCACAAACACACTGAATGCAGACGAAAAAGAAACCAAAAATTACAGAAGTCTGTAATCATCACAATAATTAAGGATAACCTTCAAAATCTATGGCAAGTAGAGTTAACACAAGAGAATCTGTGAAGGTGTTGCACATTGCCCAGGGCCCAGGCTCTGCGACAGGTGGAAATGCTGCCTGAATTTCCAGGCAGCACCGAGTTCCAGACTCAGCTTTCTAGGGTTCCATCTCAATCAGTAAATCCAGTTGCACACCATGACTGGATGGAGCTGGAAAGGGGGTCAGGTTTGGCAGCAGGGTGGGGTAGATGGTGGAGAGCAATGCACAGAGGTCCCACCTGGCCTTAATCTAGTCCTGACCCCTCCTTCTCTTCCGTAACATTTTGCTCAAGCAAGTCTTTGTTATTTTTGCACAAATCTCATATAAAACAGGAGAGATTTAAATAAAAAGTAGGACTGTGGCACAGTCCTCTCAGCACACATTACAGAGTACCTCCTTTCCTCTGTTCTGTTCACTGGAAAATCAGACCATTGGTGCTGGACCACAGCCACCAACAGGGGAAGATCGTGTACAAAGGCTTTGTCACATGGCTGAATTCTGCTTCTTGCCTATCAGTTTTGCCCCAGTGCTTCCAATCTGAGTGTGATGTCTTATTTTTGCAAAATTATTGCTTCTCTATAAACAGGTTTTGAGGGAAAAGAAACAATCAGCTGAGTAAGGGACTGGCATATAAAATACTATCATTTGCAAAACACTGGCCTGAAACCCACTTGGAGGCAGAGAAGTTGGGCTTGAGCCACAGAACAGGGAAAACAGGAATGCAGTGAGCACATATTTATTTTTAGAGAGAATGAGAAGCTAAATAAACTGTAAAACCAGTTGCTACCAGTAAATCCTTTCTGTCCTGAAAACCACACCAGGCAAAGCAGGAACAGCCAGTTCTCAGAGGACCAACTGGTGGTACCTTTTTGGCAGCATCTCCTTCCTCCTGTGTTGGTGCCAGGACACTTTGAGTCCTGAAACAATTAATTTTAGTAGTGCTGCAACAAACTATTGCCAGAAATCCAAACCTGAGAGACAATGATGCTGCTGCTGAAGCTTATTTTCCTTCTCTGGTTCTGAAATCACCTCACAGTCAAGAGGGACTCTGGGACTGCTCTCCTGGAAAGAAGCTCATGGACCTCAACCTGCCAGGAAAGCAGGACAGAAAACATGCAAACAGCATTTGTGAGAGGATTAGTGCCCTCACAGTTGGATTTGGCACAGGATGGGGTGTGTGACTGGGATTTATGGAAGGGGTGAGGAATTGCATGCTGGCTGCTTTGATAAATGTGCATCTTCGAGGTGTGGCTAATTGTCCCGTGAGAATAAAGGAGATGCCGTTAAACCAGGAGGAGAAAACACGCCGAGGGAATTCTGTAAGCGATCCCAGAGCACCCAGGGGAGTTTGCCTTCAGGTGAGAGCCCGAGCAAATGTTACCACAAGGAAACCTGGCTGTTACCTGCAATGGCAGCAATTCACACCTCTGGTGCCTCCTGACATCAAATGTCCTCGACTATTTACCACGCTTATAAATGTGGAAACTGAATTCAATTACAATCCAAGGGCTGCATTTTGGCCCTGGACCATAACATTTGAGCACCACCACCTCTCCACAGTGTTGCCTTGAGGGGACCAGAGCATGAAACTGTTTCAAACCTGCGTCTGCCTGGCAGTTCCGTGCACATTAAATATGCACCCCAAAAATGTGATCCTGTGGGTGACATTTGAGGTACAAATCACCCCTGCAAACTGCCACCACCCACCGATGCTCATGGGTGTGATGGTTTGATCCAGGCCTTCCCCGGGAACCAGGTGGAACCAGGGAAAGGCTCATCTCCCAGGTGTTCCTCACCTGGTTTTTTCCCTCCCACGTGACAAGGGTGGATATGAGAGAGGGAGATAGGAAGTGGCCCAGTCTACTGTTTTTCCAGCGAGGGTTGGGAGCAGGGAGTTTTGCTGCTTTCTGTCCCTTGTTGGAGCCACGCAGGAGATCAGAGAGGACGGGAGGGAGAGAGCTGAGAAAGAGCTGACGGTCTTCTGAGAGTCGTTGGTAGGATTGTATAGTACTGGTTTGCCTGGGGGGTGGGAGGGGTGTCTTGTAGTACTTATTTGTTCTCTTTTGTCCCTTTGTTGTCCCTGTTCCCCCCTTCCCTTTTCCTATTGTGGGTGCAGATTGTATATATATAATTGTAAATGTTTAGAAATACACAGGTATACCCCGACTTCACTCGGGTTTTTTCAAGATTTTTTTTCCCTTTTCCCCGCTTTGAGGAGCAGAGGGAGAAGGAGGGGCAGCTCGGGGCTGGGAAATCAAACCAAACCCAAGACAAAACCTGGCAGCCTGAAGCTGTCCCTTCACAACTGGGACCCTCCACTATTTGGCAGATGGCAAAACTGACCACTTAAGCTTCCTTAAAACAACAAAATACTTCTAGACAAGTACCTTTCAAGGTCTGAAACTGCAGTTTTTGGAACACACAGCTGAAGTCAGCCCAAAGGTATGGCTACTTCTCAGTTCAAGCCATTTCCCAGGCTGGATTTCCATTGCTCTTAGGAAAGGAAGCCCAGAGCAGCCATCCACTGAGGCTGTGGGGAACCAGAATGGGAATAAATGTATCCACAAGCAGCTAGGAGGAGGGAGTAATTAATACAAAGAGACCTCATTCACCACCAGTATTTTGGTTCAGTATTTATTAAACCTATTTATTGCATTTGTATTATTTACCTCACAATGTGATTGTTCGTAGAGAAGAAATTGATTTGCAAGAATCATAGAATAGAATCATAGAATAAATGGGGTTGGAAAAGACCTCCGAGATCATCAAGTCCAACCCTTGGGCCAACTCCAGTCCCTTTACCAGATCATGGCAC
>JAOXXN010000102.1:2380998-2391822 GCA_026770055.1 Myrmophylax atrothorax
GTCATCTTGGCACATATCCATTTGTTGCACTGGGATGACTCTGTCATTTCAGATGCCAATTAAATGCTGTATGTTGATTTTGTGGGGTCAGAAGATAATAGCTGTGTTAGTAAGCATTTTACTGCCACATCACCCTTACTGTCTATTTTGATTGTGCCCTGGCTTTCATTTTTCTTACACCATACACACCACCACTTTTCCTGAACTAGGAGACACCAAGGAAGAGCCTCCTTACCGTTCTGCAATCCCAGAGAGATAAAGTCTTGTCAGCAGAGCTTGTGAGAACGGTGTTGGAGAAGGGAAGGAACTCAATGCTGTTGACTGAATCTTTATGGCCACGCAATGTGTGTCGGCATCTCTCGCTGCAAAGGAAAACAACAGAAATACAGCACTTGCCATTCAGGGGAATAAGAACCAGAGACAAGTTGAGGTAAATGAGTAACAGTTTGTGTGTTTCCCCCACACTGACATCACCTAAACACTATTCATCACCCAAACACTACACCACAGAGGCAACAACAAAATCCAGTCAGATGGTTTTTGCTTTCCAGGAGTGAAGGGTATAGTGGAAGGTCAAAAGAAATGGAGAAGCAGGTTTTGAAAGATTGAATCCTAAGGAGCTACAATGAAAGCACCACTTGAGGTTTCCTGGGTGCATCCTCAAAAACCTTGCTGATGTAGAATTTAAAGGGAAGGTGGATGAAAAGGTAGGATAGGGACAGTACCATTTCCCTTTCAAAGGTATCATATTTTTTCTTGCTTGCAAAGGGTCTGAGAAATCTACTGGACTGTGCCAAGGTGTACCTTGGAGAAATCCAGAGAGTGCTGGCAACACTATTGTCCTCTCAAGGTCTTAAAAAAACTTGTAGAAACAGAGTGATGCCTGGGAGGACACCTAAGAGCCCTTTGCCCTGAACAAGAGGTCTCTCACCATGGATCAAGCACACCAGTAACCATTGTAAGCTCTACATTCATGAAGCAGATGTGAGGGAGCAGAGCTGTACCCCCAACATCGAGGTATTTATCATGGCCTGACAACAGCTCAGAGGGAATTACTCTGTGAAATGGTTCTGAAAGTTCTTGCAAGGCTGATGACACCCAACTACTGCCCCTTCTCCCAGTCCATCAGCTATGCAGTAAACCCAGAGCTTTTTGTTTGCTTTCTTGTCTTTTTGTTTTGTTTTCTTTTCATGAGTTAATTTCTGAGACAATACTCTGATCCTTCTCAGCTGAGGGTAAGAACCTGACACAGAGGGAACACAATCCCTTTGTAAGGAACAGAGACACAACCATGACGACACTGCTGTAGAGAATCCATTCCCTCACAAAACAGCCTGTGATCTTTTGGATTTTGCTTTGTTTTCTGTGTACACACCAGAGTAGAACATTCCTTAAACTGGAGTCCAGGAGAAGAGTCCAAGAATGCCTCACCAGGAAACTCAGAAGGTAATGAACAAATATGGGATTATTTAAACTGAACAGAATGGCAAAGGCTTAACTCGTACAGAGGCATGTCAGGAGGAGAGACAGCGTAAATGACCTGGCATGAATCGCCCATTATGGCTGCACACAGGAGTTGCCCAGGCTGATACAGGTCTTGCTCTATGATTTCCTTAAATACACATATAAAAATAAATGTGCTCTGTCTGTATTGTTATATCAGGGGAAAACATAGAGGTAGGTGAGCATACTGTGGGAAAAACTAATCCATGTAAAGTCAGTAGCAGTTCTATCCTCTTTGTTCAGCTGAGTCAAAAATAGTATGAAAAAATTAAAGCCAACAACTCATCGTAAATCATTGCAGCTTTCAGTGAGAGCTCAGAATTTTATTCCCTGCTCATGTGATTCTGACAGTAGAAACACACCTCCCCTGAGCTGGCTGCTGAATATATCATTGGGGCTTGCAAATTAGATTACTGGGTGGCTCTTAACAGAGAAATTTCTTACAAAATTTATTAAGGAAGCTGTCAGAAGGGGGAATTAAGGATGTGATCTTTTTCCCTGCCTGTGTGCCAGCAGAAGATTCTCAGAGCTCTTGCAGGTTCTGCATCAAGAGCACAGAGGATGAGTTTCTGCAGAGCAGGTGCAGGCCAGGAGAGCTGCAAGGTTTGGATGGACACCACACCTCTCAGACCTGTTTTAGTGCCTCTCCATTTCCCAGACTGGAATCACGTGCTGTGCTGAGCCTGTCCCCAAAAAGGGAGGCCAGAAGGGAGATAAGTAGCTTCTAGGTAGAAATATTATCCAGGAAATAGATTTCAAAGAAGTATTAGATTCCAGTGGTATCATTTCACAGAATCTATGTTTTTCTATTACAGATAATACATTATACTATCCAGAGTTATCTGTTATACAGCCTACATGTGTTATTTTATCACAAGGACTCATTTTAAACTAGTCATAAAGTATTGTAGCTGTTAGTGCTCGGTGCACAGGATATCTGATATTCATGATCACTTGATATATGACAATAAAGTAACTTCAATAAAGTCATTTTTTTGTTTCACAGTCTCATGGCAATGTTTTACACCAGGGAATATGCCTTTTTCATCTCAGATCTTACACTTTTAGTTGTGTATAGATATGCCATTTTTCAAAGGTGCCCAGTGATTTCCTGCCTGCCTGTTACACTGGAGAGACTCGGAGCTGCTGAGCAGTTCTGACAAGGAAAATCCTGCTGTGTGTTTTTGTGGCCACTTTCTAGTTTGGAAAACAGACAGCTTTCCATACCACAGGGTGACAGTGTCCCACTGGAACAAAGGGGGGTATTTTCCTGTAATAAAGGGGTGTGTGAACGTCCTCTTCAAAGGCTGGGGGACAACAGCATCTTCAACCTGCTTGAGAGGGCTTGGGGTGCAAAAGCACAGGAAATGGAAGGAGGGGAAAGGAAAACAATATTTTGTTTGTGAGGCACTGGCATAAGACATGGACCATCCCAGGCAGCAAGAACAGGCTTGTGAGAGATTAATTAGGTGCCAAAGCAGGAAGGCCCATCCAGAATCCCTTAGCAAGGTGAAAATGGCCCAAAGTGATGGACCATGACAGCAGCAGAAGGGAAGGAAATGATTTGCACTTTTCCATCAAGAACATAAACCCCCAGCCCTGCTGCAGCTCGTGCCTCTTTCCTCGCCCCTTCCATATCACTGGGCACTGAT
This sequence comes from Myrmophylax atrothorax, assembly GCA_026770055.1. Lineage (NCBI taxonomy): Eukaryota > Metazoa > Chordata > Aves > Passeriformes > Thamnophilidae > Myrmophylax > Myrmophylax atrothorax. Next base: position 2,384,154 of record JAOXXN010000102.1, read on the forward strand.
GAGTGAGCTCTGCCTCTCCAGATTTAATTTACCACTCTGGTAACCGACTGAATATTCTCAGAACCTTCCTCCAACTGCTACAGAAAATAAACTCATCTTTCCTTCCAGCTGAGATACAATTTCAGCAAGACTGTTTTGTATCCAGCTGTCTTCTGGTCAGAAAGGCCAATGGTTTCTTTAGATGTTCTTTTTTCACAAAAGAAGTTGATATGAAGGGTAGAGCATCACCCTGTTTTTCATGGGAGCTCATGTTTCTATCCAATGGTTCAAGTTTATCTACATTAGAGTAAATCTGCAGGAAAATTCACTAAGTTTTTTTCCATTGTGAACACACAGCCTCATGGATATAAACCTTACCAGCTCTGAACATTCCAGCTCAGAAGACAGAGGCAATCATCTCTGAGTAGCAGCTTAGGCATTTGCACAATTCTTGTTGCCCACATCCAGTGACAGAGAAGGAGGTCCTGAACAGATGATGCCACAGTAGAAATATTGTGCAGCAGTTCAGTATTTTGCAGATTGTGCTCTGAACCTCACCTCAGATGCCAATACCCACCCTCTCACCTGTGTTATTACTCTTTTTCAAAATAAAACATCAGTTAACACCACATTTTCTTGGCTCATTATCCTCAATGTACTCATTTTCTCTCCAAAGTCAATCCCTTCCCTTAAATCCAGGTGAGCTAATGATGCCCATCAATAAATCAGCCTTCATTCTACCTCACCAAGTTTGGATTTTTCTGAAAAGTCTCAAACATGGACAGATACTTAAAAGAAGCACACCTATTCCATGAATGCTGGCATTTCAATTCATCACACCATTATTGATATCACTCACTCAACAGTGATGGGAAAATTTTACTTGCTCAGTTTTTAGAGAGTTCTCTTTTGAAAAATCACATCCCGGAATGGTTCATTCAAATTCCAAAGGGCTTTCAGCAAAACTGCATTGAAAACAGAAGATATGAAACATTTCCACTTACATCAGACTCTGCTCAATATTACCAGGCTGCTGCCTCTGATGTACAACAGCAGCCAAAAAATGCACCAGTTACATATTCCATCAACTGCACAGTAATTGAAAAGAAAATACAGACAGGGGGTCGGTTCCTCTTCTCCTGAATACCTTCCTGCTGCTCAGAGCAGGGAGAGCTCAGGAAGGACATCAAGCTGGCACACCCCAGTGGGAACATTGCACAGTTCCCTGCTGCATATTCAGTGCTCAAGGACACACGGGGTCCAACCTGCACAGGTCAGCACTCATTGGAGAGCCACAAACCAGATCACATGTGGCCAATTCTCTTGCTATTTAAAAGTGCTTTAAAAAAACCACCCAACATCCAACACATGCCTGCTGGCAATCCTGGGAAACCTGCCTGCTTTCCTGCTTTTTTTTCTTTTTTATTTTTAAAGCATGTGGTTTCTATGTTCAGCTTTGTTGGGAAAATTGGGGGAGTGGAGGGTGATGCCATTTCAGTGATTAGTTAGGTAGTCATAATTACTTCTTTTATTGCTGTGCCATACTAAATCTCAGTTCAAGTATGGTAATTAAAAGCACCTATACAGCCAATCGAAATTAATGAGATTTTAAGCATGTTCTTTGGAGTCAGTGCCTCTTCCAACCCCCTTTTCACATGCCTTCCAAAGGAATTCATTACATTCACAGGCACTCCCAAACTGTACTCACTTTCCCAACAACTGCTCTCAATCATCCCACAGAACAAACACTAAACTGAACTCTCTCTCCTCTCTGTTGAATAACATTCTATGTGAGCTGCAATCCCCAGCAGGGAAGTGACACCTGAAGGTCACCTGTGGGGAAGGTGGACACAACACTTCTGAGGAACTTTTCTGAGGACACACCACAGCCTGTCTTCAACCCTGTTATTGTGATATAAATGTAACAGTTAAAAGGGGAGTATTTTTAAAAAAATCAGATCCTATCACTTTCCCATTATATGCCTTTATCTCCAAAATGTGTTTAAATTAGGCAGAGAACTTCCCCAGCCAAGATCAATGGCCAAGTACAGCAAATGGGCTGGCTTAAGACATTAAAATGCCAGTTTGGTTTATGCTGTTATAAATGCATCCTATCATGTCTTTACATTTTATGACCTCTATTTTATTTCTAGGTAGCTTCACATATGACACATCCAATTATTCATGTCAAGAATGTAAAACTACCAGTATTTCAGTAAAAAGTGCCTACCATCATTTATGACAGCGACTTTTTTTTCTTGACCCATTATTTCACTAAATGTAACACATTTGCTAAGACATTGACATGTGAGGACACTTCCCCTATAAAGTACATTTGTCTCTGAGAAGATACATGACAGTATGATTCTGTCAATATGAAACACTTTGTTCAACTGTTACTTATCTTCAGTAAAACGGAGCTCTCTTCAAATTGTGAACATTCATTTGTGTCCTCTCTCAAACCAGAGTCTGACACTTGGAAAATGCAGCGCCAAAGGAGATGTTACCACTATTTTAGTGACACTGTAAACATTTCTTCTCCAGTATTTAGAAATGTTTAGAAGGAAAATATGTATTTAATTTTTTTCTGTGTTACTTTATCTGAACACTCAGCACTGGTGGAACATTTTAATCCCTGCACTCTGGGTACTCTGCAGAGGAAGGAGCAGTCCCCCAGTTTCAGAGAGGCTGATCTCTGAAGTGGGACTGACTTCACTGCCAAGTTCAAGGGTGCAGTTCTTCCCCTTCCTCTGCTGTTTTTCTCCTCCTTCTGCCAAAAATAGAGCAAAGGCTTCCCAACTAGGAATGCTTAGCCAAGGAAGAAAAAAACCCCAAACATGATAGAAGTTTTATTAGTATTTTCTAGATAAATAAACAAACTTTACTTATTGATTCAGCAAGTTTGTAAGTCAGCAATAAAATCCTGTTACATCCTTTTCTTAGACCTCCTTGAAAAAAATAAGACTTTAGGAGTCCTACTGTTAGAACACAGAGGTTCTGAAATGGATCAAATGAAGTCTTTTAATGAAAAGGATGTAAGTCAATGTCAACAGTTACATTTTTGTCTTGCTTGGTAAGTTTTGAAAGGCTGCAGCAGTTTGTTTTTCAGAGTGCAGATTTCTTCTCTGAGATCCAGCAACGTTCTTTTCCCCTTACTTTTCAGGGGCTGAACTGAGCATGGCAGCTTTCCTTTGACACCAGTTTATAAAGACTCAACAAACCCATCACTCACCCTGCTGAAACTGAGAATAGAGACTACAGAGATTTAGCAGGTGACCGGATTCCACTGTCCTGCAAGAGGGAACTGCAGCCCCAATGCTGTTGCCTCCAGTCTGACCCAAATTTGTCTAACATATTGAAAGCACTCACTTCCAGCAAAACTTGAAGAGAAACCTGGAAGGCAGCACCTGAGCATGAGTGGCCCTTGAGTGTGGCTCTCATTGAGCACCCTGAGCCCTCCCCAGCCCAAGCCAGTCCCACACATTCTGGAGTTCAGCCTTGCAGGCACCACAGCAGGGTTAAATCTGCCTACAGCAGCCAAGTGGGCCAAAATCCAGTTCATCAGAGTGTCCATAAGGTTGTGCAAACCTCTCCTCCCACTCCAAACTCCTCTATTCCCTGGCATCCCCTCCCCAGGGGTGGCACAGCCCCACTGCCACTGACGCATTTGTGTGCTGGTAACAAAGCTACTCCGTCAACAGCAACACCCAAACAGAGCAGGAAAGCTGTTTTCTTGTGTTGGAAATTTATTTCATCTCCAGGGACCTTGCCTTCTTACATATTTTGCTGTTCTAAAAATTACCTTGTCCTATTTCTATAACTTGAAACAGCCTCTTTGGCAAATAATACACAGAAAGGGAAAATTGCATGTACCTGAGAACAAAAAATACAAAAAAAAGCACATGCAGAACAGAAGAAGAGGGCAATGCATTATATTAAATGAAGTCTGATAGCTTGAACTTCAGATTCAGTGAGGTCTGATAGTGAGGGACATTTGGACAAAATTCCCCTAATAAATTTATAATTAACCAGCAGAAAGCAATGCTCTGGTCAGACTGCTATTCTGTGGTGAAATTAGATAACAGCCAAATAATCACAGCCCTTGAAAAGTGCATTCTGAGAATGCAGAAGAAAGAGGTTGCAAAACTTCATGCCTTACCATTGGGATTAAAATGCTTATTTGCCTCAATCCCTTGTAATTTACGTAACAGAATATGCATTAGTGGGAAAGTAGCCAATGATAACCCCGTGTTTGTTTGTCTTGCAGAGCTCTGCTGGGCATGTTGAAGGAGTAGCTGTGTGTTTATGGAGCATGTGGAAACTTCCACTTCCAGTGGGATACTGAGGGAAAACCACCCTTGGACAACAAAGCACCAAGGGAAGGCTCCAAGGCCATGCTGGTTGCTGAGGTGTTGGCTACAGACCTGACTGCCTGATCCAGCCTGGAAATAAGAACCTGTATTTTCTACTAACTGTTATTGAGCCAGTGATGAGTTTCTGCATAAAGTGCCCACAGACAGTGGTGGGTTGGGTTTTACAGGACAAAAGACTCTCCCCAGTGCCATGTTTGCTCAGAACTCCCTGGCAAAAGTGGCAAAAAAGAAATACAACCAATTACCTTTTGTTGTTTGAATGATTCGAATACCACTCAAACCCAGGATCAATTTTGATAAACACTGAGAATAAAAAATGAGATTGACAATAGCTTTAAGTTTTCTATGAGTGAAAAGCACAAATTACTGAATTAATAATATTCGACTTAGTCTTTCGTTAGAAGGTGTGAAAACTGTCGATAATCCCTCCCTTTTTATTGGCTTGAAATGTGAATAACAAATCTGCTCATTACTACACTGAAAACTGAGCCTCTTAATGTCTTACAATTCCTTGAACAAACAAACTCTTGCCTAGGAAGTATTATTATTTGTATTATTTTCTGCTTCCACATAAAGGGGTTTTGGTGTGAAGCTGAATGTTTTTAAAAGGAAAGATAAACCAGTAAGAAATAAAATCTCTATTTCAGAATGGCTTACGGTCTTTTTGCTCTAACTTTCCCTGTTAGCAGTATGATTTTATATCAATATAATTACACCAATCTAATCCCAGGGTGCACCCAAAATAACTGTCATTGGATGAGAAGAGCAGTATCCACAATTATAAGATCAGGCAGATTTCTACAGCAATACACTGTAGAGTCATTTAAAGATGTGACTGGAATGAAGCACATCTTCAAAGGCAAAGATTTTCTTAAATATTCAGCTGAACCAGGACCACAAGATGCATCACTTTGCCAAACAGCCTAAAAATAGCACCAGAAATTAGTACTTCCACGGCAGTCTCTGAGGCACCAACAAGTGATTGCCCCACATTGAAATGCCCATGTTTTCCTGTGTAGCTGTTCTGGAGTTTTGCAGCAGAGCACACACATTTTCACACCAGACTGCAATATGTTCTTCATTCCCATTTGCAGTGTAGGCTCAGTTGAACCCTGTACCTTGTCAAGGTATCTTTAGAATCTCACTAGTCAACACCTAATTGTTGGCAGCCCAGGGCATTTTTCAGCTCATGGCAACAGCTGCTGCAAAAGCTTGCTTTCCATTGAAATTGGGCTCTAAATCAATTTTGGTAATTTATTTCAGCAACTTTAGCTTGAACAGAAGCCTGTTACTTACAATCCAAATTTTTCAGAAGTGACATGCATTTTTATATGCTTCAAATTTGGGTTATTTTTCATTTGAAAAGGATAATATTTTCCTAAGGTTAGAATTAGGTCAACAAAAGGGCTTTGAATGTCACGGAGTCAGAAGAAGGATCAGGCATTTATATCCAAAATGCAGAACTTGAGCACCCTTTTCAAGGACCATCTTGGTCAGACACAGACCAAGTCAATGACCAGGTCGTGCCTGTAAGTCTATGTAAAAGAACAATGTCTAGGCATGATCCAAAGAACTTCCAACCTGACTTCCTGAGCAATCCTCTCTCACCCAGAAACGGTAAATTTATTAACACTGCTTTAAGGCACTCGATTTAGGGGCATTCCCAGAACATCTGTAACACACACCAATGGGATTAAGCTGTACTGGTACCCACTCTGAGCATGACACAGGAGCACACCCGACATTCCTCAACCATATTGCAAAATTCACATTTAGTTCTTCCCTCTGCCTCGGGGAAGTCAGCACCCATGTGTTTAGCCAGCCCTTCATGGCTATGACATTCTACCTTCTTCATCAAGACTGTCCACACGCAGGACACGAACTGTTGGCTGAAGAACAACCTTTGTGCAGAGCAATGGTCCTGGCACTCAGAGAGACGAGCTCTGAAGTGTCCCCCTCCAGGCTCAGTTCCTGCATTTCACAGTGATTGGAGAACAGTGCAAGGTGCACTGAGGCTCACAAAGGTGCGTGGCAATGCTCACATTATTTTCGGACTCTAACCCTTGCTCAGCAGTTTCTGCAAATCAAGTTTCCATAAGGGATTTTTCTGTGGGACAGTGAAGACAGGAGCACCAGAAATCATTTATTGAAAACCATAGCCTTATTTTATTAAACAATTATCTCCTACCCCCTCAAGGCATATGGGTAGGAGATAATCAGATCAGTGCAATCTCAGTAATAATAAAATAGATCTAAACCATTTAAGCTGACATTAAATACTGCAGAGCGAGCACGAGCGTGTTTTCTGCTCAGCAGTTCTGCAGCCAAATAAGCAAAGCCTCACTCCCTGGTGACAGTGGGTTATCCTCAATTATCATATCAGCTGACATCAGCACTGAACTCAGGGCCTGTTTTCACAGTCAATATGGAGCTTCCATGATCTTATTATTTTGTCTTTTTTAATTTTTAATTTTTTTTTACAAAAAAATTACCTATAAAACTACTGCCTTTTTGGGTTAACCCTGAACAGCAAACCCAGATGCCTCATTTCCTCCAAGGACTTGCTGCTGTTGATTTTGAAAGATAACAGTATGCATGTATTTTGATGGATCACTGTCAAGTGATTTAATTTTGTGTGTGTGTATATTAATGCTTATGTTAAAACTAGTTCTATACAAACAGGTTATTGTACAGTTTTAGGCTTTTGCTGTTTAGATAAACTATTGTCTTCCAAAAAACCAGTCATCTAAACTCAACATTCAGATCCCCTTTACAGTGCATTTCAACCATCCTGAAGAATTTCTTTGTCATTTCTTTCATTCTCTTCCTTTTCATCATTTATTTCACTCTTCTGCATGATCACATAATAAAAAATATGGCATTATATGCACAGCTACTGACTGGTGAGACATAACATGGAAAATGAGAAATGTGACAATGAAAAATAAAATTTGAAATATCTTTACAGCAGAAGACAAGATAAACTTACTGTGCTGTGTTGGAAAGCACATTTTCTGTTGGCTCCTGGTATCTTACGGTGAGTCTGATCTGATCTGTTTCTTCTGAAAATGCACTGACAATGTCACAAATAATTACTTTTTATAGGATTTTAATTCTTGTAACAGTGTATAACAACACATTTAAAAAACCCCACTACTCCTGTAACACTAAAGCCCAAAACACCTTGCCAAAGCTGTCACGGGAAAGGGAGGAGGGAGACAGAAATGCAAAGATTTCTACTCTTAACTGTATTAATAAGAAATTATTAGCTATAAGCGCTTCCAGACAATCAGATCCTTATGTCCCCAACACTGCCT
>JAOXXN010000102.1:2404670-2425722 GCA_026770055.1 Myrmophylax atrothorax
CCCAGCTCACAACAACATTACAACAAGCTCCCCCCAAAGGATACCCAACAAGAGAGGAGAAAACCAACAACAAAGGAAACAAAAAGGTACTTCCCAAACCAAACAGCTGTGAAGTGGTGAATGAGGCCCAACACGCCCAGCAAGGGTGACAGCAGGTCCCCTCAGCACCCAGCCATGAAGGGACTGACCAGGCACCGCCTACACCTTCTCTTATACTCAATTTTGATGTCAAAATGATGTGAAATATCTCTTTGGTTACTTAAGTCAGGTGACACTTTAAAGTAAACAATTGTACGTGGAGGAGAAGGACTTCACATGACAAGCCATTATGGTTTGTAGTGAAAGCCCCTTATGACACACTGCACGTGGTTTATAGGGGGTGAAGGCTCCATTCTATTGGCTAAATTGGACCTCACACCATCAAACTACAAACTATAATTAGTTATAATCCATATCTCACAAGTCCAGTGTTTTGATGAACTCATCCTGACTGTTTTCAGGGACATCTCTGGTGTCCTGTGAGAAAGCTGAAGAGTTCTCATAGAAACTTGTGGGGGTCTCTGAGAACTCCCCGGGAGTGATTTCTCCTTTACCAGCCAACAGCAGCCTTGGCCTTGCTGCTTCTCAGCTGATATCCCCCTTCAGTCTCCCAGGGCACAACCAGATCTGAACTGCTCACCTTTCATGTCTCTGTACCTACAACACCTGTCTCTCCTAATCTATGCAGATTCTCTGAGCCTGCTCATTTGAGGCCTGGCTAAAACTAAAGCCAAAACTACCACAAGATGTTTGCAAGGTACACAGCAAAATAATTGAATTCTGTGAAGAAAGACAGGTTAAAGTAGCAACTGTTGGTGTTACAATGAAATGCATACAAACAAAAATCATGTTTGAAAACACTAATATTTTTACTTTACAGTTTTCTGACACATCACCTGTGAAAGTCATGTATTAAATACACTCTCAAAAAAAAGCAAAGGAGATAGGAGGGAGCTATCTCCCACAGGAAAGTAAATACAAGTTCCAAAAATTACATTCCTACACTTTGTTGTATATTTATGAGTTTATCAGCAAAACAACACAAGCCCAGGGAACTGCTTTCAAAATAGAGTAAGACAGTTTCAGGGAAGAAAATATTCCTATTTCCCAAATTCGTATCTTTCTACATGCAAATTATTATTAAAACCATCCTAATGTTGTCTCTTCTGACTCAGTATAAACACTTTAACACATTCACCATCTCTTGGGCTCGTTGGTATGTTATGTGAATGAAAAACACAAAGGTCCACGCAGATTTTTTTGCCAAATCTTGAGACAGAAACTAGTATCATTCTGCTTCCTTTAAGCATGAACTTCAGACCAAGAGCCCATCTGTAACATGTTCTGTAACAACTAGTAGAGGATTCTTAATAAAAAGAAAACAAGTATGTGGAGTGATTCCCTTACTAAACTCTCCCAGCCCCAGCCTGTGGCTCAGGATCTCTTTGTGCTTAACAAGCAGCCACACAGGGGTTTTTTCCCATGAGTGATTTTTGAACAAATGCAAACCTTTGGCACCCACAATCTCTTACACCAATGAATTCCAGAATTTAGTTATTCATTGTGTGAAAAGCTATTTTGGGGTCTTAAATATCCTACTTCGTTTCACTTGATGCTTCTAATTCTAATGCTGTGATTAAAAGTAAACATCAACCACACATTCCCCATGTCTAAAAGTGGTACCAGCTCATCCACCTCATTCTTCTCCCCAACTTCCAAGGTCCTCTTAATAACTTAGGTCCCAGCATGCATCCCTATGGGACTCAAAAATTAATCTCTCCATTCTCAAAGTGTTCTTTTATTCCTATCCTTTCACCAGTTTTTAAATTCACAAGGTAAGTTGCCTGTTTATTCAGGACAGTTTTGCTTCCTTGAGAGTTTTTGTCAAATGACCTCCAGAAGAATTTAGTGCAAATCCAAGTGTATGAAATTCATGAATCTCCCTTGATCAAACGCTCAGCAAACCCTTCAGAGCACTCCCAGTCCATTTCTGAGGCTTGATTTCCAAAGCCATGCTGATCCCCCCCAGGGCTTCACTGCAAGAAATGTGTCCACGTATCCTGGAATTTTGCTGCTTAATATAATTTCTGTCAGCCTTCCCAATATAAAAGTTAGACCAATCTAGAGTGCCTTCATCCCAAACTCCTTTAAAATACTGGAAAAAAGTTAATGCAGCCCTCCCAGGAATAATGCATGTTTGCAATTGTGTTCAATAAAGAAAAAAAAAACAGGAAAAATGTTTGGGGATGCTACACAAAAATCCAGCTCAAAAATATTTAAACCACATGTTTTCAGACCAATTTCTGCTGTTATCTCAGCAACATCAGTAAGATGACCTTGCCTTTAGGATCCAATAACACTGGTTTTATTTGAATAGTGGCAAAGGTGCTGTCACAGGCTGTAGAAACCCTTCTCCCACCTCTCTGGATATAAAACTGTGGGAAACAAAGGGTCTGGGACCTGGAGTGACAAACCTTCTTTTCTATGTTCTTCCTTTCCTCCTTCTCCAATAGGTGTCCACCAAATTGCTTGGTAAAAGTAGCTTGAAATATGTGCATCATTGTCCTGATAGATCTTCAAAGGGAGCTTGACATTATGAAAGATCACCTACCTAAGTTTTGGACTATTTTTAACACTTCTGGTTTAGACTGCTATTTTTTGTGAAAATATCATTATACTCTTCATTAAGTCAGTTACACCCCCATGCCTAAGACAAAGCTTGGAGAGATTAATCTCTCAGAAATGTTAACGTTGCACAGGAGTAATTGTGGAGCTTTTGTCACATACCCCAGAGCACAAAGGTTTGAAGGCTGAGTGGGGGTTTGGGGGAGACCCTAATTCTGTGCAGCTGCTTGGAATAAATGTGCTTTTGTCAACCAAACACTGGCACTTTTAATAACTCAGGCTGGATCTCACTTCTGGAGACAGATAAAATTAGAGAACTGACAAATTATCATACCCCTTACACATTTATGAAATAAGAGCTTAAAACAAATTCAGAGGCAGGTATGAAGTGGGACTGATGAAATCTGCAATTGATTCAGAGGGAAACATGCACGGCCACTGTTGGGAATCACAGAAAGAGATTTATGGCTTATACATTTTTTAATATATAATCCCCAAAATGCCACATAAAGAACTGGTTCCTTGGGCTGAATTTCAAGAATACACCATCCAGGCAGTGACGAAAATCTTTCAGAAAACAGATATGAGCACAAAGGTAGTTCAAATGGATTCAATCTGGCAATCTGCAGCAGGGGAAGGAGGTACAAATGAGCTTCAGCAGCCCTTACAGACCAAAGGAGAAAAAAAGGAGGGACTGAAAACAAAAGCACAGCTTGTGCAGGACAAAGTTTTGAGGGACAGACTAATAGTGGAAAGATGGGCAAAACTCCTCGGGAAGAGCAGGCCCAAATGCCCCAACCTCCTGCAACAGAAGCTCCCTAATATTCCCTGTGCATAAGAATCAAAGAAAGAGGAGTTTCAGCAGCTGAGAATCTGCAATCAGGTCTGTGGGAATTAACTCCAGCATTTCTGGGAAGCACCAGCTGGGAATGATGCCTGTCAGAGCTGTTTCAGCACTGAGGGAATCCTCACCACATCCTAGTTTTCAAACCACATAATGAACAAAAAAGTGCTGTGTCAAGCCAAGTCAGGCATCTAAATCATAATTCTGCTATTAGAAAAAAATACTGTCTACTTAATAACTGAGCAATGATGACATACATTTTCTGATTTGTGGCATTTTTTGGTCCTGGGAGATAAAAAACACCTCCAAATTCTGAGCTAATGTTTCATTCCCCACAGCTGCAACATTTTTTTGCTGTGCTATTGCTCTCTACAAGAGCATGTGGGGGAGAAAAGCAAATACATCAGAAAAAGCAGCAGTTTTAATGATTTAGGCTGTCGTTTTAGCACTCTGTGATACCCACAGAGCCCTCTATTTCATGACTGATTTTCAAGCAAAATGTATACTGATTTTTATATTAATAACATATGGTAATATGACATCAGATGCTCAGCCTTAATTACCAGCAGCTATATACATAATTTGAATTTAAACTTGAGCACCAACAGGGAAAGCTCCAACTAATCCTGTGCAGTGTGTGTATCTAACCCAGAGGAGAATAAAACACTTTGTTTTCTAACAAACAAACCAAAGAAGCAGACAACATACTAGGAAACAAGAAAAAGTTAAATCGTGTATTTTTTTGTCACTTGAAACACATTCACATCCATGCAAATAACTTTGCCATCTTTTAGAAATTTGGTGGGTTTGTAAAGAAAGCAACAGCACCTTTGTTAGAAATTTGGTGGGTTTGTAAAGAAAGAAACAGCACCTTTGTGCTCTGTGCACTCCAGCAGTTTGGTCTATGTGGTCTTCCTTGGTCTGTTTTGGTTTTGTTGTTTTGGTTTTTTTTATATTTACTTTCTAGCAGAACAAAGCACTATAAGGGACAAAACGTGCCTGTCTAGATTAGAGTATTGGTATAGAAGAACCTTCCCAACTTTCCAGGCAATGGAGAGTCCACGACACCTGGAATGCCTGCCTTGTCTCTACGGATAGACCATTTTTTAACACTAAATACACAGGAAGTTCTGCCTTTCAACTGATTTCAGGTATTCTTTACAGTAAACCTGCCCTTCCAGAAACAATTACAGTGGAAAAAGCATTGGAAACATCCCCACAAAAGGGGATGGAACATTAACCTCTCAAGCCTTAAATCTTTCCTCCCTCCTATTCCAAAGACACACACACACATTTCCTTTCATTGTGCATTCCTGCTTCTCCAGCCTCATTGTGCTCACCACAAGATGCCTCTCCATTAACACTTCCCAAGTTGTAGACATATCAATAATTAAATCTCATATTCAGCAACAACACGAGCCTTTGGCACGGAGTCATTTGATAACATTTCAGGTGACTGATTCCCTGTCTGGAATAGCAGTGAAATGAAGGCAACAGCCACCCCCAGGGTGCTCCTCTGTAAATACATCAATGGGAACATCTACAGTCAAAGCAGCTTCAAATGTTACACCTGGCTCACATAGTTCTGGACAATGACCTTACATTTGGACTTCAAGCTGCTCCGGGGGAATTTGCCCAAGTTACCTCTGAAGCTGACGACGAACATCAAGCTAAAAAGCTCCTCTGCTTCACAACATCAGTTGCCAAGCAGGACCATGTGTTCTATTCTTCAAAATTTATCAGGATTGTTGTTTTGCCTTACCCAAAATAGCCTTCTGTTTCATGAGATCTATAACAACCTCCAGAGAGACTCCATGGCCTCCCTGGGCTCTGGTTCCAGTGCTCTGCCATCCTCAATGGAAAGTTCTTCCTCATGTTGAGGTGGAACTTGCTGTGCTTTAGTTTATGGCCATTGCACCTTGTGCTGCCACTGGGCACCACTGAGAAGAGTCTGGCACCATCCCCTTGGCACCTGCCTTGGAGGTGTTTGTAGGTGTGAGGAGAACACACACACACATGGGATGGTCCTGGGCAGGGCCAGGAGTTGGACTTGATGATCCTCGTGGCTCCCTTCCAGCAGGGATGTTCCCTCGGCATCTTCTGTGATATATAAAGTATATATGACATATATATGGCTATATATTATATATATATTATTTCTATGGGGTTGTGGGCATGGCCAGTGTTCTGCACACAAACTCAGCCAAATCCAAAGGTGGAGAGCAAAGCCTTCCACACAGTCCTGGCAAATAAGAGCTCTCACAGCAACACACTAAACCAAACACACTCCATGTCCACGTTCTGTATTCTAAAAGAGCTGCAGCAACAGGCAGCACCCAACTGGAGCTTAAACAACACAACAAATCTTAAACATACAGTCCAAAACATTACAGGATTAATGGTCTTTTGCCATGGCATTTGAAAAACACTTTAAAAATCAATATTCCAATTGCCTAATTGGAAAAATGATGTCTCTTTTATTTACCTCTATTCATGCAATTATTCTAAAGCAAAATTCTAAAAGCTTCTATATTATTTGCAATATCAGCACATGTAGAGCCCAAGCACAGCAAAGTACAAGGGAAGAACTGCAAATACTGTTAAAGATTACTGGAATTTTGCTGACATTTTATGCTAAGTCCAAGAGGAAAGATCCAGAAAGGAAATGCCTACAAAAACTGGGTTATTCCATGAAAAATAGAGCTAATGAGAACTGAATGCCTGTGGAAGCATCTCTTGCCTCTTTGCTCCATAACCTTAGCTGTCGATGAAATAAATATCCCAGGAATTGATTGATCCTTTAGACTTCCCTCTTCCAGTTTTGCCAGAATTAGCCTGCAGGTTACACGTCACTGGAGAGCATGGAAGAGGGAATGAGGAACATGTGGCAGGGAAGGGAGGGATACATCCTTGGAAGCTCCATTTTTCTTGGAAACAAGATTAAAACCAGAGATGCAGACAGGAAAGCACAGACTCACCAGTGGAGTCCCACCTTTGGTTATGAGAGCTGTATTTAAACGCTCCCTTTTCCATTTGGTACTGAAAACAAAGCAAGGGATGGAAGTACCAAACATCAGCTCTGCAGTCACTGTAACTCTGCTTTATTCTCCCACTTTGCCATGTTTGTCATGGCCCCTCATTTCCTTCTCACCAGACAAGCTGAAAATCGGGGAATTTAAAAAATGATGGGGTCAGCATATTATTAAGAAAGTTCCCATCAAAATTGTTGAAAAGACAGCAGGTATTTTTTCCACACCAGGCAGTTCCTCCATAAAGGATGATGTGGATCCAACTCTCTGTGGGCACAAAGAGAGAGGGGACAAAGTCCTGCAAGAGGAAAACACCACGGATTGCACAGCAACTGAACCTGGTCAAGGTACTTAGAAATAAAAAGCAGAGTCCAGGAGGGTGCCAGGACAAAACCTGAGCAATGCCTTTCCTATTCTTAGCCATTCCTGGGCATCTCCTGGTACTCCCTGCTGGACACAGGAGGATGGGCCAGAAAAACTTGGCATGTGGAGCCACCCTTGGGTTCTTAGTCTATATTTGAACAAAACACTCAGCAGCAAAGATTTTGTTCCTAATAGATTTTTTAACCTTGAAACAGACTTGAGATATAGTTCACTTTTTGTTGCTGGAGTTCTGAGACTCATTAATTATTTACAGTGACAATTCTTATTAAAAACCCATAGTTTGTTTTTTTTGTATCTATGGTTCATTTTGGGCCTTGCTATAATTATTCTCATGGACTATGTGTCTAAGGCCCATTGTATGCAGTAATTGTAACATGTTTCATCCTTCAGGATAATCTTAAGCCCAATTTTACTCATTTTATTAATAGACATAAAGTGTCAATTATACAGAAGGTGAACACCAAAACACCCAGCAGTAAAAATACAAAACCACTTTTTCCTTTTCTCATTTAACATCAAAGCTGAGGGGGAAAAAAAAAAAAAGAATTAAATTTCAAAAATGAAAAATCAATTATGAACTGACATCCTACAAACCAAGGAGGCAGTTTAAAAAAGCAGGAAGCACAACAGTAACAGAAATGGAGGGTGGCTCACTGGTACCTGGCTTTTTGTAGGAGAAGAAAAATGCAACCATCCTGCAAAACCCCATGGCACGAGGCTGTTGGCTGCAAATCCTCAGAACTGTCAATGTGGAGGATGCCAAGTGCAAAACTCCAGGTAATTTTTCCTTCTCCATTACCTAATTGCTCGATCTCTTTATCATATTTCTTGCTCATACACTGACCCAAGGCAGGATAACACTTCCCCCTGTGGCTGTGACAGCAAGGGAAAAAGAATAAAGCAGGTTTTTGGCACAGCACCACTTGTCTGGAGGGACAGACACCAGGACTAGGCAGTATAAAAGTTGTAATCTTTTGTTTTCATGAAGTTCACCTTCTTGATTCAACCTTCCTTGAGGCTACTTGGGACTTCCAGAGCAACACTTTCACATCTGCAGAAATTTAAATCTAACATGCTCCTGCTACCAAAAAAGTCACATTATGGCATACATGAAATTTCAGACAACAAACTCAAGTAATGTATAAACAAGTTTCAACATAACAAGTCCTCCACATTTTAAATCATTTTCCCTTTCTGGTCTTAGCACTGGCAGCAGAAGTTGGCATATCCAACCTTACACAAATCCTGTCTCACCTGGTGCCTTTCCCACAGCTCTTACCTGCTCATTTCTGTCCCAGGGCACAATTATTCCTTTTTTTTCCCCAAGGTTTTGGCCCAGTCCAAACACAGCCTGTAGGGCTCCATTCAGGACCATTACAAAGATTTTCTGTTATTTCTACAAGGATTGCTCCAGTGCAGGTTACAAACCCCACAGATCCAGCCAGGCCTGTCCCCTCCAAATCCAATGCTTTGCTAAGCTTAGCTTGGTACCCCCCAAAATACTGAGTGTGTTACCACCCACTGCAGACCAGACTCTTCAATGTGCAAAAACTGGGTCAGCTGCCATCATATAATGTAATTAGAAGTGGTTAAATGAGATTCTAAAATAATTTAGGCACCTGGTAGAAGGCAGATTTTAGTAGATGTAAAATGGCCTTTTAGGAGGCTTTGGAAGAGCACCAGGTAAGGAACAAAAATGAAAAGGGAAAAGACAGACCAGTTACAATACTTGGAGACTGGATGTAGCAAAAGGCCAGCAGGCAACACACAACACAGGGCTCAGGCAGGACTGAGAGAGCAAGGAATCATTATCTTTTTAACAATTTTTTAAATTAAAAATATGATGCCTTTTCTAAAAGCTTTCTGCCAGTGCATGTCCAGCATCCCATGGCAAAATTCCACCCCCATTTAGAGAGGGGTAGGAACATCCTGGCACCCAGTCTGAAGCACAGGAGCCTGGCCACTGATACCTCCAGCAATTAGGGAGGCTGCTTATGCTGAAAGCAAACACTGTGGCTGGGGCCAGGTGTGCCATCTTCCTCTAGGATACTGCCAAGTCAATTTTCCTCCATTAACTTCATGAGAAATAATTATTTTACCTGAAATCAAATATAATGAGCAAACATTGCAAAACTGCCATATTTTCCAGATATGGGACCTATTTGGTACCATTCCAATACTTTCTCTCAAACAATGCCAATGTAAATTAAAGTCTTCTTATACACTATTATATTTTTAAAATAATGTATTTAGCTCATATAAAATCATGCACAGTCCCAATCAATACCCATAACATACATTAAACACTGGGCTATTACTGTGTGATACTTCATCTCAACACCCATCCCATCCAGCATGGGTCATTTTTCCTCCATTGGAATGACTCCAAACCCTCAAATTTTAATGAAGGGCTGTTGAAGTAGGGAAAAATGTAGTTTGGAAGGAGTTCAGATACATGAATTCCATGTACAGAAGAGATTTATGACCTATATTAAAAACGATAATCCAGTGTCACAGTTCCTCTGAAATGCAAAGTGGTGGATCAGTTGTTTCAAATCCATTATCATCCCCAAATGGTGGTCCAGTGATGTCTAATTGCAATCAATAGCCAGTAATGAACCACAGTCATTAATCCCATTTGCATGTTTGTACAAAGCATCATTTTCAAGCTGCATATTTATATGCAGAGAGAGTTCAGTGAATGCAGAGAGATTTCACAGCCTGTGGAAATCTCTGGAAAGTTCTGCACTGGGATTTGACCATTTCCCAGGCACCTGAAGAACATTTAACTGACACTGTGTAATGATCTTGACAGTGAAGCCCAGGAAAACACATAGGACAGTGCACTGGTGTTTGTATTTGGGACAAGTGATGATCTTGCTGAGCTTTGCCCTGGGGATGCACGAACACAAGTCAAAGGCAGGGAATTAGTTAATGGAGACAGTGATCAATAACAAGTTAAGTCTGAGAGTGGAGGAGGAATGGAAATGCTGAACATGAGCAGAATCCCAGGGACAAAGCAGGATCCCAACATGAATACAGTGCTCCACCCTTTCCGTGAAAGGCTCTGCATGACAAGTGAATGTGCGTTCACGAGGCCACACAGCCCAACACGAGATTGCTCAAGAAAGGGGGAACACCAAGAAATCTGAAAGCCTCAAACCCAACAACTCTCAAGGCTGATCTAAACTGTGGACATACAGAATAACAGCCTATTCTGAGTTGGAAGGACCCACAAGGATCATCGAGTCCAACTTTTAAGTCAATGGCCCACACAGGGGATTGAACCC
The DNA here is from genome assembly GCA_026770055.1 of Myrmophylax atrothorax. Taxonomy (NCBI): domain Eukaryota; kingdom Metazoa; phylum Chordata; class Aves; order Passeriformes; family Thamnophilidae; genus Myrmophylax; species Myrmophylax atrothorax. The sequence continues at coordinate 2,414,882 of JAOXXN010000102.1, forward strand.
ATGACCTTGGCATTATTATGACCAAGTTTTAACCTGTGGCCTTCCCTCTGTATTTTTTATTCCTTTTATATACATACTGCTCAAATGCAAAGAAAACAACTCCCACAGGCTGAGAACTTGGTTCCACATCCACGTTCTTCAACACTCAAACAAGTCCTGGTGCTCATTCACAGTCAGGCAACTCCCCCTGTCACTTGTGCTCCTGCAACTGTTCTGTTCCCAAACTTACCCAAATTACTGCAGCCACACAGCTCGGGGGGAAACACAGAAATCCAACAAATAAAGGACGATGCAATTCATATCTGGAGCTTCTAGTCAAGACAAAATTTTGTAAACACTCTAAATATTTGGGGCTTATTTCCAATTCAAATATCTTAGATATTGCCTTGATTGAATTGCCATTCTCCAGTCAACTCTAACACTAATGTTTGTTATTTTAACAGCTGCACTTTAGGAAAGGCTCATTTTAGCAATATAACAAACATGGATATCTCCTTAGCCACTCCAGTAGAACCCTTGCAGCAGACTTGAGGGAAAATACAATTGCCTTTATAGCACAGAGGAAAGCAATAATGAACCAAGGATGTTAAAGGCATCGAGATTATAATTGCACTCAGAGAAACATAACACGAGAGATTCTATTAGGAGAGATGTTTTTCTGTGTGTAACAGCTCTGGGCAGAGGGACAGCAGCACACTCAGGGGCAGAGCAGAGCACAGGCTCCACCCAGGGCTCCCCACACTCCCAGGGATGCTGACAGAGCCAGAACAAAACCTGAACCGCTCCAAATCTGAGCCCACCAAGAGAAAACCGTTTTTTTCTCACAATCCAAATAAATGATAAGCAAACCCAAACTGCCTCTGGTGACTCCCAGGCAGGAGCTGCAGAAACTGGAAATCAGGGAGGTGTAGAGGAAAAGGAACCAAGAACTCCTTGTAGAGCAGGCAAATCTCTGCAAAACTTTCACAGAACATATTCATGGCTTCACTGAAGCTGAACTAATAGGTTTAGAAGTATCCCATTTTATTGGTACTCTATAAAGAGATTTCAACTGCATATTCCTCCTCCCTTTCTCTATCAAAGTGGTTATCATACAGAAATTACTTTGTTTCTTTCACATAAACACCAGATCTAATTACCCACACAGCTGATCAGAAAGTTTCCTCCTAATTTCTAAGTCAAAACAATCACATCCAAATATCACCGAATTTGAATAATTGAATAAACTTTTGTCATAAAGAGAAAGATTAAACTTGACACCTGTTTTGTGAAACTGATAATCACAATATCTGTTCAACTAATGTTAGATTGGTTTAAAGGTCCCAATATTAAATACGGCTGTTTCCAGGTCTAAAATTCCAATAATCAGATAATGTAGCACAGAAGACAATCACTTAAGAAAAATGAGATAATTTCTATGTAAGCAAAGCATTCAGTACATTTGAAAACTATTGACTTTATGGACAAGCACCAAATTTAAATGATAAATTATGAAGATAAGGTAGTTAAATAATAAATTAAATAATACTATTCAAAGACCAGCTAACTTTTTGTAACCACTAGGAGTTGTAATGTATCCAAGGTCACACACTGTGGATTGAGGTCTTCTTGGATGGGAGAATCCAATGACACTTCTTGCAGTGTTTCCATCTGCAACTCCTTAGCAAAGCACAGGAAACAAAGCAGAGAGAAACCAAGCGGTGTGAGCATCCCATCATCAATTTCTAAAGCACACTTTGTTTCAGCTGCAGCAATGCCTTAGAGGCTACAGAAAATCACTTAAAACACCATGACCGGCCCCCCAGACACCTTTTAATCAGCTCCCACTTGCACCAGAGCTCCTTTGAAAATCTGAGCCATGAGTGCTGACCAGCAGGAAATACCTAACAAGACAATCAGCAAAAGGGCTGTCAAAGAAAGTCTTTGATTTTAAAATAATATGCCATGGTTTATCTTAAATATTGGAAAGATTTCCTACTATTTATTAGTTTTACACATGAAATTCAACAGGTTTTCGCTCACTGGTTTTGAACCTCAACAAGTGTGTAAAGCCACCTGTGAAACTCCAGAGCTGTTCCACCAAGGGCAGCATTTTATTCCCATATATTCTTTCCCTGTAATTACAACAAATACATGTTTGAATTGCTCAATAGGAGCACTGCTGCTTCTGCCACCAGTGCCTTCCCTTTGCTCTCTACAAGTGTCCTCAGCACTTCTCTCTCCTGCTGTTTGCTGAATTATTGTAATGGAGATATTATTAGTGAATCACTGACTTGGAGTGGTCAGTATTTCCACCAGCTGAGGAATAGAAGCCAAAGGTAGTTTTTCATTAAAGCCTGGTCATTGTGGATGAAAAGTGAAGCCTATTCAGTAACCACACTATGGAACTGCAGACTGTTTGCTTTTTAAAATCAATATAATGATAGACTCTTAAGGTTCCTGATAGAAAGAAAGAACATGCATTTTGTCCTGGAGAGTATTTCTAGTTTAGAACAGATTTCAAGGACAGTTCTGGGAACTGAAGGGTATATTTAAAAATAGAAAAAGTGATGCAAAGTCCAAACACATTTCTGCAATTAAAGCAGCTGTGACTCAACTTCAAAATCCACGCAATACTAACATTATTTTGGTCTTTCTATTGATGTGGAAACCTCCCATCTTTAAAGGAGAGATAACATCCTTGCAGGACACTAATGGCCTATTAATGTTTCTAAAGTCAAACCTTCCAGATGGCACCTTAAAGTCAGAAGATGAGAAGGACTGGGGTAAAGGAGACATCTGATGATTTGGCAACAAAGAAAATCTCCACAGGTTTGGACACCAGGCAGGACCCCTGGCCTGGGTGAGGAAATGCTCCTCAGAGCGGCAGAAAAAGGCAACTTCTGAACAACAGATCAGGATCTAAATGTGTAACAAAGTTGTAATTTTTATCAGCCCATATTTTCCAAAAGCACATTGCAGAACAGAGCTCTCTGAAGAAAATGAAAATGAGACACAAACAGCTTTTGCTTGAAACAAATCCTCAGCCACAGTTAACTCAGCTCTCTGAAATCATGTACAACACACTTTATGTACATATATACATCTCAGAACCACACAGAGAGTAACCATCAGTCACACCTGCCAGAAGGGATCAGTATGGGCAGAAACATTTGGCTTGTGGGAGTGGGTGGGAGGGGAAAACTTTTAATCAAATCCATTACCTGGTTATTGATTTCCCTTGCCAGACTGATTCTGTAGAATACTTATAAAGCCTTTGACATTGAGATCCTTGGCCAAAGATATTGGATTAGACTAAGCAAAAACTGAGCTTCTCCTGTAATCTCTCATATTTCATTTATATGTGATTTATTCCTTTGTCCAGCAGAGGCTTTTTATTGATAAAAATAATGAGATTGAGAATCCCAAAGGAAAACTAATGCCCACCCAAACACGTTTGTGAGGTAAAAATAGTAGGCTTTGTAGGTTAGACAGAGAACGATGCTCTGTTTCCTTGTAAGAAAGATTTTGAAATAAACAAAGCTACTTTTGAAAGAGAAATTTTGCTGTACTTGAAAACACCAAGCACACAGTGAATACCCCGTGCTGGGGAACTGCCTGAAAGGCTTCTGAAATAGTTATTTCTTTGCAGAATAAATGAATACAACTTTCTTTTCTTTTGACTCCTGTATTGGCTCAGTTTGATAAAACACCTTAACAAATGCCTCACCTGCTAAGCAGGGTGTGTTACATAAAGCCAGTTGGATGAAGGAAAATGAACTGTGCCACTCAAAAGACGGTTTTAACCACTGGCAAATTTAATATGTAATCTGGTAACTAAAGGCTTTGTTGAACTATACAATAATTCAAGATTCTCTAAAAAATTAAATCATTATGCCTTTTCATTAAATAGGTGCTCAAAAGTCCTAAGTAAAGCACACAGACTATCACACATTTCTTTAATAACTATCAATTGTAGTAAAAGGATAAATAAAACCCACCTGTTTCTGCAGTGAGCCCTGAATTAACTTTTAAAGTCTCTATTTCAAGGCACAGATCAAAATAATTCCATTCCACTGATAGGCAATGGACATCTTTGTGATTAACAGGAGTCTTACAACTCTTTCTTATGTTAATGCTTAGTGGCTTTCAAGTCTCAGCCTTGTTTAATGTAGAATGTGAAACTGAGCATTTATCACTCGAAAACCAGCAGAAAAAGTGTTCTGAAGGTCACTGTCCATGGACCTTTTATTCACAGGAATCTCTACATCCCCTCATGGAGAGGACCATAAGAGTGGTTGGCTCAGTGGTCAGACAGGAGGGTGAAGGCTGAGGTTCTCCTCCTCCTCCTCCTCCTCCTCTCTTGGCTCCAGATGTGCACAGCAGCTGGAGGGACTGCTGACCCATCCTGGGCAGTGGCTCTAAGGAGTGGGAGATAACACTAAAATCACTGACTCCACATCTTTCTTCATTTCTCCCCATTGACAGATTTTTTGCAGAGCCCCAAAAGTGTGTGTGAAGGTCTCTGAGCAGAAACATCCTACAGTAGCACAGTCCAATCCCACTCCTTAGTGTTAAATTACAGTTTCCATGCAGACAAATGCTGCTGCATTTAACTAAAACAAACAAACATTAGATTAGAGCAACATTTTGTACATCCTGGAATCATAACTTAGGCAGTAAATGTTTGTTCTGGAAGCCTCCCTAGTTTCACCAAATAACTGCAGCATCAAGACTTGGAAGTCAGTACATTAAACAAAATGACATAATAGATAATCCCTGTATCTTTTCACTGAAATAAAAATGAATTTTAAGACTGGCATTAGGAATTATTAAAGTATGAGGGGGAATATATTTGAAGTCAGTAGAATCACTCAGATTATCCTGTTACTATGACTAAAGAACCTCCTCTTCTCAATATGTCACCAAAGGCTTTTCATTTGCCAAGGCTTCCTGAGCCATGGACCATTTTAGTTATTTAAAAAATATTCTTTGCAACATGTAACTAAGAACAAGGCAGTCCTTTATCTTCAGTGTCAGATTTTCTGCCGACTCTCTTCAGCCCCTGCAGACATTTCTCATCACACACTGATGTCTGGGAATGTTATGATTGCCAAGAAGATCAGTGTGGATTGAGGCATCAACAGCTCCCAGTGCTGGGACCCTCCTCAGCAGTGCAGTCTGCAGGGAGCCAGGAGCTGTGGTGATGGGAGCAAAGGGAAGCACACTCTCTTCTTGTAATTCACCTTGGTAATCAAAGCACTGTGGGCTCTCAAACTACAAAAGCGTGTCCACTGTGAAATCTGAAACTGCACTTGTACCTGCCAAGCTGTCAAGCCTGATTTTGGCTCCTCAGTGTTTCCCTCCTTCTCCAAGCACAAATTCCTCTGAGACACAGCGAGCAACGAGCAGTGTCAGACTGTGCCTGTTGCCCCTTCACGTCTGATCATGGAAACCCACCCTGCCCTCCCTCCTGGATTTTGCCCTTCGCTCCCATCACTCCTCAGAGTTTTCTCCACATCCTCCCTCCCTTCCTCAATTACTCTTCTGCTTGGCTTTGCAGTCTCATCCTTTTTTTCACACTGAAATTAATCTCTGGATAGTTTCTTCACAAATGATGATAAGAGTAAAAAAAAATCATTTTCAAAATTTATTCTGACCTCAATTCTGCTCAGGAATTTGCTTTTTAAAAAGATTTTATAAAAACTCTTTTTTACGAGTTTTTATACAGTGAGAGAATCATTTCCACTCGGATAGAATGAATCTTACACATTTTCATATTTGTCAGTACCACTCTCAAAAACTGTGAGCAAATATCGTTGCCCTGGTCCTTTTCTCCCACTCTGGAGTGTCAGCGACATTTTGCAGTTAATTTTGAGAGGTCACTTCTTGTGTCAATTCAAGCCCTCCTGGAGCTGCTGTTCCCTCCCCAGCCCATTCAGCCCCCTCCGATCCCTCCCATTCATCCTCAATATGTTCTGCTAACTCCTTTTGCACCTTCTCTCTACAAGGTTGTCTTTCTCCTCTATCCATGCCCAGATTTTCATCAACTCCTTCAGCTTTGAGAAATCCAATCCAGAGCTGCCTCTGTTCTGACAGAGCATGGGTTGTTCTTTCAGCCCAACATCTCATCTTTCTCTTGCATCCCCTCACTGGCACTTTTTTCTGGGATATCAAACATGACCTACCCTTATTTTGACATTTGATGCACAAATGTACTAACCCTATTTTTTTTATTTAATTTTACAAATTACTGAGGAAACAACACGGACCTTCAGTTTTCCAATAGCAACAGAATGTACAGAAAATCCACACAGTTAAAGATAACTGCTGAAGTAATTTTTATATAATAATAAACCAAGTGCAGTTTTGCTTCCTCAGTAACTGTGAGAGTTGCAATAGCAAGAGCAAGAACACAAGCAACTCTGCTTCTGTCTTAGGTGAACAGGACATTACATGGAGTTCACAATTTGACAACTGCAAGGTTTAAATAGCTTTAAGATCCTACAGTTTGTACTTCTTCCCAATTCAGAAATTCATTGTATTCCACAGACCCAAACAATGTCTGCATGAAAAGGGTTACAAATATTTTAGAAGAGTTGACTTGCAGTATTTAAGAATATATTAAGGACATTACATGTTGTACCAGCCCACATGGAGGGCAAGAACACAGTATTTTACTGCTCACTGGGATTTATCAGTCATTATCCCCCACCTCTGCTGTGCTGCAGAGCTCAACCCTTTAGCCACCCAAGAAGGTTGGTAATACAGATTAATAAATGTAGTCCATGCCGTGAAATATCTTACTGCAATTAGAGTATGGTTCTCAAAGGTGCAACAGTAACACCCCCAGCTTATTCTAAAAACTGGCAGAAGATGCAGATTTTCATGGGCTATTTCAAATCTTTGAGTCTCTTGGCAATCCACAGGGCACTGCACTGCTCTCCTCCAGCTCTCCAGATTCTTCGCACGAAGTCTGTGTGTATGTCTGTGGCAGAAGTCACTGTGACTCCTTCATATATATAAAAGATAAGTTGGAAAATACTGAATTTTTGAGCAGTGACAGAACTTGGAGCAGCCAATTCATCTGCAAAGCACTATTCAGCCAGACCTGAGCAGAAACATTGTTTGTTTTTGAAGTCTGACCAGTTGTCACCTGAGCTTCAAAGGAGACAGCCCTGTTCTCCTGCACACTGCACAGGACAGGACTTGTTTCAAGTTTTATTTTAAAAGCTTAAGGCAAAATCCAACTCTCAGATGTGCAGAGAGCATCACAACCACGCTGCCTGCTCTCCTCACATGCACACAGCCAGCCTGTTGCCCTCCATCTGCCATCCCGGGAGGACACGAGGGGGACTGAGGCAGTTTGTGCCCACCCAGGAGTGCTGAGTGTGATGGAGAACACGATGAGCTGCAGCAACCCACACACACCCACCTCACTCTGCCTTGATCCCATGGGACAGGGGGGTGCTTTCCAGAAAAAATAATTGTGGAAGAACATTCCACCACGGGGAGGTGGAGATGGGGGAAAGAGACTCCTCCACCCAACAGTCTTGAGGAACTCAGTGGCCTTTGCCCCTACGGCTCAAGAGCAGGGTGATACTCAAGGACATGGTTGTACATCCCCACTGGGAAAGCTTCAAATGACAACCCTCATCACTATAACATAAAACATATAATCCTCATCACTATAACATATAATCCTCATCACTGTAACATACAACATATAATCCTCATCACTATAACGTATAACATATAATCCTCATCACTGTAACATTTAACATATAATCCTCATCACCATAACATATAATCCTCATCACTATAACATATAATCCTCATCACTGTAACATATAACAAATAATCCTCATCACTGTAACATATAACGGCTCAAGGGCAGGATGTTACTCAAGGACATGGTTGTACATCCCCACTGGGAAAGCTTCAAATCCTCATCACTAACATATTAATTGATGGGCAAGGTCCATAGCCTAAAACATACCTTTATCTCATTATTGCTAGTTCCTAGTACCACACTGTCCCTTGGAGAATCCTCCACTGAGGATACATAAACCCAGCAGCATTTTGGCTTCAAGTTTATAGATCTTCACAGCAACCAACAAGACTTGCAATTTTACCCCTATTCACTCAGTGGTGGCAAACAGACATCCACAAGAAAGACCCTTGCTCAAGTACTAATACACTGTGAACACATGAAAAAACAGTTTTCCAGGATTCAAGTCATTTGAATGTGCAGAAGCACCAGTTCACATCATAGGTCTAGGTTTGTCTCTCCTCAAATCATTAGTGCCTCAGTGCCAGTGTGTGGGTTATTGTGCTGCTGTACTAAGATGATCTGGAAGCAGATTTGTGTGTGGCTGCACAGACCAGAGACGGAGATTGCTCTAAACCTGATCTTACAGAGGGAGAGGAGAAAGGACATAACAAAGGACAAAAAGGAAAGATGCAGAGGTGTGGGAGTTCTACCCAGGTCACGATTTAATAGCCCCGTGGCTCGAAAATGTTTTTCTTTCCCACTTTTGGATCAGCGTCATTTTGCATATTTAAGATGCTAACAAAACTAGAGGTTATCTACATTTGGTTCCAGGAAAAAGAAATCTATTAGAACTTTTCATTTTTACTTAATTGGTTTTACTTCCGGAAAAAACTGATATATAGAAGTCCTCCATTAAAGAAAAAAAAAGGAGATGATTAAATGTATTCTGTCACATTATATATATTTTATGCAGTAACAGAAGACAATATTTTAACAGCACTGCTTCTGAATCACTCCAGAGCATTCAGCAGGAGTCAATTTATACTGCAAGAGAATAATGATGTACCTCAACTCATTTTAATTTCAATAATTGCATGAGAAATAGGAAAGACTATTGAAAGGACTGTATTCTGGTCAAAGACTAATGAGAAAATAGTTTTGAGTCTCTGAGTCAGTGGGTGTCATGGTAACAATGCATTATCGAAATCTGATTAGCATGCCCAGCAGCTTCAGAAATGATAACATGCTCTTCTAATTGTATTTCCCTTTCTTTCCCTGTGATAAGTTTTATATTCATAACAGGTAAGAGGTAAGGCAACATTCTGTTTATCTGCCAGTTTGAACTTAGGATGTCCAGCATGCTCACAAACTCTGAATCTGTCGTTCAGTAACAGGAGAATTTTCTGACCATCTGAGAATAAGAAGCTGAGCCTTCTGCTTCTCCCCTCCTGTATCATGTGCAGTATTTAAGTTTAAAAAAATTCTCTTCTTTTAAATACATATAATTATTTATATGGGTATATACAGGAAAAAGAGAACACTGAAAAACACAAAAAACAGAAGCATCTCAAGAAAGAAGCCGATGTTTCACAGCAGAAAGTGATGCAAGAAAAGAATAAGTGCATGTTTAATTCATCCCAGAAAACTTGTTCTTGAGGTTTTGAAAGAGGGAGGTCATTTTCTTGTGTTTAGAGGATTGTGTGTGCCTTTGCCAGCTCATTACAAACTCAGAAATCAGGAGGAAACATGAAATTAAATAGGATACATTTCTTGCTCATGAAGGAAAGAGCTAATATTGCTTCATAAAACAAACACAATGAAAATACAAGGTTGAAGGCTTAATAATGCTCCTTTTACAACTGAACCTCAGGTGAATAGCCTGGCAGACCTATATTATATTAACAGTGAAGAACTCTATTTAAACAGCAGCCTCACAAATCTGATGCAAAATAATTTCAACATACAAAAGCTCAGTCTTATCAAATGGATTTTTGTTTTGCCAGTAAAATGGTGTTCTATTTTTCAACAGAAAAGACCAAAAAAATCTACTCCAGATTTGGCCTATTTCCATGACCCTTCTAACTTAAATATTTAATTTTTATTTTCAATGTTCACTTCCATTTACTAATTCAGCTTCAAATCCATATGATGAAAGAGCAGCAAAGCTCATATTCTTATTTTCTAGGTAGACTCAAATAGTCTTAGTCATATGACAAATAATGCCTCGTACAAGAAATAACTTTGCTGTATTATTAATAGTAGAACTGTGTTTGCCATAGTGCAGAAACACAGAGAAAACGAACATGGAGAAAATGAACACAGCGAGACCTAAAGAGCTTATTACTCCTTGTTACGTGCACTGGCACGTGGACAAAGTTCAAGATGTACAAAATACTAAAAGCAATCAATCTTAAGTCAACACCCTGGAAGGCAGAGGAACATTTATCTGCATGTTCGGAAACTCAGCGGAGAGCAGAGGGGAACGCTGAGAGCAGAAGGTCACCAGAGCAGGGCAGTGAGCACAGGCAGGGCAATCAGGACTGCCCAGAGGGCTCGGTGCCCCTGCAGGGACGGCGGGCACTGACCTGGGGCGGAAGCAGCAGCCCGAGAGCCAGTCGGTGTGCCCGGCCCCGGTCAGCAGGATGTTCCCAGCGGGCACTGCCCACAGCTTCCACAGGTGGTCATCGCTGCCAGTCACCGCCAGGTCTTTCCGGGGGTGCAAAGCCAAGCTGCAGGGGGAGAGAAAGGCAGGTTATGGTCTGAACCAGCTCATTTTATGGGAAATACATAGCAGTGTGATAATTATAGATATGATTCATGTCAGTAAAGACAAATGGGTTACTGTGGCCCCTGTATGGCCAGACTTGGCGAGCGAAGATTTGGGCAGAGCTCTCCCCACCTGGGTGTGCCCTTCCAGCCTGGATTTGGGCAGGGCTCTCCCCACGCGGGTGTGCCCTTCCAGCCTGGATTTGGGCAGGGCTCTCCCCACCTGGGTGTGCCCTTCCAGCCTGGATTTGGGCAGGGCTCTCCCCACGTGGGTGTGCCCTTCCAGCCTGGATTTGGGCAGGGCTCTCCCCACGTGGGTGTG
>JAOXXN010000102.1:2425822-2447782 GCA_026770055.1 Myrmophylax atrothorax
ACCCCCTGCCCCAGCATTGTGCCCACAGGTGTAAAGTCTCCTACCACTGAGAAAGAGCTCAATGACAATTACAGTCCAGGACATACAGTCATTGCCATCCCTTTGCCACCCATTCACTGGGCCTGGGTCAGAAAATCCATTCCAATTCTGTACTCAGAATGTGTTACAAGTTTCTATTTTTTAATATGTAGCATGCTGCGATGTAATGGAGATCACACACCTAACACACCCCTGTACTGAAAACTCACTTTATTTTTGATTTAGCAACTGCAGTGCAGCTCAAAATGGATCCAAGGAAGAAAATCAATCCGTTGGAAAGATAACAAGTGCTGTATTTCATATGGATTTGGTTATTTGATTTAAATCATTGTAATGCCTTACTGTTTGCTGAACATCAAAAAGTCCAAGTAGTTGACTTTAGTCCCAGGAGTAGATTATTTAAATAGATTAAATATGGAGTTTGGAATCAAAATGCAGCAATGGGGAGAGGCATCATAACCTGCATGTGCATCTACTTCAGGCGTGCATCAGCACCAACAGCTTGGAGAGAAAAATGCTTATTAAAACAAAATGAGAGTAGAGAGAGATGATACTAAGCATCCAAATGGGAAGAAAAGAGAAGACTCAGAAGGCACACTATTATAAAAATCTCTTTTTCATTAGTACTTTTCTCCTGCACTCAAATTATTTCATAAAATTCCTAAACCAGATCCACAGCTTCTAGGATATTGGGAAAAATAATTCCCTCTCTCAAATCCATGCTAACACCATATTTTATGTGAACTAGATTTTCATCAGAAAACACATCCATTCTTGCAGTTCCAGGCTTAGTCTAGGAAGATTCCTATAAGCTCATCAGTCGAATTCATCTTCTTGACTGAGGAGCCTGGGTTTTACTCATTCTCTAGTTTCTTAGAGAGAAAACCCAGTTTTCTATCTTTGCCCAAAGTGGATAAATTTCCTTTGCATTTATAGGGAGAAAAGGGAAGGAGGGAAGGATGCTGTTTAAATTCTCCAGAGATGCACAGAGAGCAGTTGTACCACTTAGATTGGCCACAACAGATAACTCGAAGAGCAAAGGAGGAATAAAGATAAAAGGTGAGAATTAAAGGCTGAAGGAAGGCACCAGTGGCCTGCAAATTACAGGAGCCAGAATCCCTCTGCTGTTGGAGACCTCTGAAGCAGCCACGGTCCCACTGCTGCTCTGCAGTGGGCACAGGCACATGGCATTGTCATTCTGGGCACTGCCAGAAGGAGACCAACTTCACAAAAAATGAGTGGAGTAACAACTAAGGATAAAACTTTCAGGGCTGCTCCAAACACTCCTCTCTCCTCCCCTGGAACAAAGGCCCTGCCAGGCACTGCACAGAAGCAAGACCAGCACAGCAGGGCCTGTTCCTTGCTGGCAGAAGGGTCCTAAACTCCTCTGGATGTAGCAAGGGGATGGCAAGGGAAGGAGAAACACGAGTGGACTCAGGAAGAGTAGAGAGGGAGAACAGGATGCCACTGCAACACCACTGACAGCACGTGGTGCTGCAGGAAGCCTCATCAGAGATTCAGGCCTGGCTGTGATGCAGGGAAAAGGCTGGATTTGTCTGGTTTGGGATTAACACTGTGTTATCTGGAGAAAACAGACAAGCAAACAGTGTCATATGGATACAGCTTACACTCTTCTCTTAACTGCCTCAGCTACCCTCCAGTTTTCCCCTCCAGGTATTTCTGCTCTTGGTGAAGCACATCCATGTTGTGAAGACTTTCCATCAGCTGTCTTACATCTTCCTAAACACCCGCCTGCTCAGTTCCCAAGATGCAGTGTACAATCTAACTTAGATCACCTTCAGCTCACCTTTCATGCAAAGAAAAGTTAACTCAGTGGCTTGCCCAGACCCTTTTGAGCAGCCCTTGCCCCTGGTCAGGCTGCACCTGCCTAAGGATGGGGCTGTGCTGTCACCCATCCTGCCCCAGCTCCCAGCAACAGTTTCCCTACCCTTAACCCTCCCAACACCCTTCCTGTCCAACTTTTGAAATGCTCAAACTTCTTCAGTGACTACACATTCCTAAAGAGCTTTGAACAATCCATAAAGTGAATTTCACACAGATGAAAATATCTTGCTGTCAGCATGAAGCCTGAAAATTTGTTTTTCACAGGCTTTTCTTTTAATTGGAGAGCTCTTGTAAAATGCTGTTGCTGTCCAATGCTTTTTTTTTCCCCTCCATGCCATTTTTACAGGCACACAGTGAACACCATTTAATTAACAGCAAATTTGTGACATGACTGCTGTTGAGCTGCTTCTGAGAAAGGGAAGCCCATTCATCCAAAAGGCATTCTATATGCCACATTAATTAGGCCCCCTTGTCTTCATTTCTGGCAATCCAGCATTGTATAGATTTTTGCTTCATCTCTGTTCACAGGCTCTAATTATTTCCAGCACAGAAGACTTTGGGTAGATTGGAACGGAAATCAATAATGGAACATGTGTGATAGGAACATTAGTTTTCTCCTCCTCCTCCTTTGGGATAAAGTGGGATCAGTGGAGACTCAGCCAAGAAAAAAACAAGCCCAACAAAAAACCTTCTCGCAGATTTGCTGCTATTGAGTATATAAATACCCATGTTTACACAACTCATTCTGGCATTGTAAGACATTCTCATCTCTTCAGGACTTGCCATGGTAGATATATAACGCTCCCAGTAATTTGCTTTCAAAACAATCATAGATTATTTTAATTTATTTTGACTGAGCCATAAATAAAAATACGATATCTTCAGATGCAAAATAGTTTCAGTCTCAGCATGTCCTACAGTTGACCATTTCACACACAGAAAATCAACTTTCAGGTCAAGAAGTGTTACAGCCAAAGCTGTCTGAGTAACCTCAGCTGTGTGGTTTAAATACAAACACTAATTACATTGCACCAAGGCAGGGGAGAGCTCAGAGCCATGTGGAGGAAAACCTGTTGGCAAGAAGGTTTCTGAAACACCGGACCCAACAGCCACGTGCCACCCTCAGCCTGGTTCTTGAAGCTCTTGCACTCCTATTGCCCAGGGACATGGCTTCCATCATGGTTTGGAGAACAGGCTGGTTGGTGCCTCCAGGTTCCTTCAGCTCCTGAGACAGGAATGCCCTGCTGAGCCAGGATCATTCCATGCACAAATGGACAGTGCTTGTGTGTGAAGGGCCATTATAAATGATAAAAGCATCACCTCGGCCTCTGCCAAGGTACAACAGCAGCCAAACATTGCACGGGAGCTGAACAGTAAGGCACACAACCCTCCCCACTATGATTTTACAACTATTTTAGTGGCTAAAGTGACTCACAGAATAATAGTCAGCCTTTTTTACTACCTTCCTACAGATTATAGGAGATTGCAGGAATAGGAAGAGCCCAGAAATAAAAAAAAATAACCTAAAGAGTCTCAAAATTAGGCACTCTTAGAATGGAAAAATGCAAAATTAATGCCCAACTTAAGTGACTTACCCAGACCTCACTAACTGCTCTGTGGCAGAAACAAGGACAAAATCCAGTTTTCTGTGGTTTCACATATAGGAGTAATACAGAGAAGTATGGTCTCAATACAGGCAGCATTTAGCTGCCCAATTCTAACATAGCTTTGTACTGCATACTGCTTGTGATACACAATTTTTAGAACTTCATGATTTCATCAAATTTATTTGCATTCCCAGATACTGGCAAAGAGGATTGTTTTTAATGCCAGTAGCTGCTTTCAGACCAGGAAGCTCTGCTGCTGCATTTCTTGCTCCAAAATGTGAGAGCGGCAGAGTTCCTCCAAGATTAAAAAAACCCCAAACACATTTTTCCTAGTGACAGAAACATTTTAGCTAACATTTTCTTACACAAAAATCCAGCCTTGCTCACCATACCTAGCACAGGAAATTTTGGGCTGAGCAGTTACATTTGGGTGAAGTTATAAATGGCTGAAAGGCTCAGTTTTATAGTGGAAACTGTTGGGAAATTGCTGATATTTCTTTCTCTGCCATCAGGGCTCTCTGGGTGTGCTGGAATGGCAGAGCAGAGCGGGTTTTACAGGCAAGCACATACCATGTTCTGAATTGTAGGGATGGATTACTGGTTACAGAGGAGAACATTGCCTAAATACAAGGGAATCAACACTGAAATCAGGGACATTGTTCACATGCATATACTTAATTATATTGCTGGACTGTGCCCTAAATGCTAAAGAATTTGTAAAAGCCAAAATATGATTCCAGCCCTGAATTTGCAGGACAGCAGCCAACTGTGCTGAGACCAAGGGCACCTTAACCCAGGTGTTTGGAACAGTGTCTGTGCCCATGGATGCCCAGACTGCACCACCTAACCACAATTTCCACCTCTGAGAACACCCCTGAGCTGCCACAAAGGTGTTCCCAGCACCTCTGATTTACCACAGAGGTGTTCCCAACATCCCTGAGCTGCCACAAAGATGTTCCCAACACCCCTGAGCTGCCACAAAGGTGTTCCCAGCACCTCTGATTTACCACAGAGGTGTTCCCAACACCTTGAGCTGCCACAAAGATGTTCCCAACACCCCTGAGCTGCCACACACCCACCACCATCCAGCTTGGTCCCATGATCTAATAATAATCAGGGTCAATCTCCAAAATTATGACAGATAAAGAGGTATAAACCACACAAAGTATATCAGATCAAAGAAAGGCTGATTTTCACCTCCCAATGGACAGAGATGGCAGCTGCAGTCACAAAACTCCCCTCTCTTGCAGAGCAGAGGGGGAGCAACCGAAAGGACACAGTTAACCCTCTGCCTGTAACCCCTCTGGGCAGTAACTCTCATGCCCCTCCTTGGCTGGTTCCTGGTGGATGAGAAGGAGGCACCCCAAGGCAGAAGGCAGCTCTGAGGGCAGCAGGGTGGCTGCACAGTGGGCTCCAGTCAGTGCCCCCACAGACCCACGGGAGGATATGGCAGAGCCACACTGAGAGGGCAAAAAATGGGCCAAAAAGAAGGAGAAACACCAGGGGCAGGGCAAACCTGCCTCGGTGCCCAGGGGCTCCTGCACTGCCCACAGCCAGCACACACTGGAGCAGCTTTTCCTGGCAGGAACTCTGGTCTGTGGAGTGCCTGTGCTGGAGCAGCTTTCTCTGAGGGCCTGAGGCTGAAGGGAGAAGCCATCCCGGAGCAGGGTGGCAGCATGAGGAGGGAGGCAGGAGCAGAGAGGAGCCCCTGTGTGCCCACGCCCTGCCCTCCTGGGCCAAGGGGCAGCAGGGCAGGAGCAGAGCAGGGCCAAGAAGAGCTGCTGCTTTTCCCTCCACTTCTCGCTGCGCAAATCCATTTTAATTGGCAATAAACGAAATTAATTTTCCCCAAGTCGAGTCTGTTTTGCTCACAACAGTAATTGGCCTTTATCTTGAGCCCTGGACCTGGTCAGGCTGTTCTCTCCTCCTGCCCTGCTGTGGGCAGTGAAGGGGCTGGGTGGGCACATGGACCTCAGCCACAATTAACCCGCCAATAAATTAAAACTAAACACACCACAACAGCCTGATTGATTATTTTGCCTGCTGCAATTTATCCTTACATGCCTTCTTTGAACATCATCTCTCTAATATAGACATTTCTACCACCTTTTTTATCTTGGCTTGAGTTACCCACTCTCTGTACCTGCCAGCATTCTTCAGCAATAATTATAACCCTGACATTTAATTCAGGGGTTTATTATGCAACGGTAGCATAACTGAAAAGCTTTGCATTCCTGTTTGAGGTCTTAAAATTTATCTTTTCGTGACAAAATGGAAAAGGGGAAAATGCTTTCAAAAGAGAAAATAAGAGCTAAAACAAATAAAAAAAGGATAAAGCAAAAAACCCACAAAAAGAACATAAGGGGAAATACTCACAGCAAAGGCTCCTATCTTTTGTTTCATTTATGTAAATGCCTGTCTGGAAGTCACTGATAGATCTCACTCACAGCAATGCTTAAAAATCTCTGTCTTGTCTAGTGGAATTCCTGGCTGCTTCCCAAGCTCCTGTGACTCAGGATTTGGGAAGGAAAACACTTGCTGGGATCTCAATACACCTAAAGTTAACCTTCCAGGCTGCCCAGCAGATCTTGGTGCACCTTAGAAAATAATTAGAAAACAGTCTTGCAGAAACTCAACCCCATATCTCTAGAGGCTGAGAGGCTTCCTAATTCCCAGTGTGAGCTTATATACTTATTCCAGTCACCATGCACACAAAATCTTCCCTCTCAGCTGTACAGCAGCAGCAAACGTATTTATTCCTGTGAAGTGGAATGAATTCACACACTTTCTCACTTGGCAAAGCCAACTCTCCTCTTAAGAAAAAACAGCTTCAGAAAGTGAGCACTCCATACAACACACAGTGCCTCCAAAATAATTGTACTAAGTCACCGATACGGACACAGTTGTGATAAATTAAGAACATCCATTTTGGGATGCTCTTGGATCACTGTTTGTCCACTCCATCTGCAATTATCAAAATGCATTAGTTTGTATTACCTGAGTGTTGTAACCTACCTACATTTTACTGCATTAGATCTGACTGTGAACATGCTGTGCCAGTATAAAAACATTTTCTTAACAACAAAGTTGGATCAAACTGGAGAAAATTTCAAAACTATCCTGTCCATCTGCAGGTGTTTTCCAAGGTCTCAGTCCTTTGAAGATACACATATTCCTGAATTATGCAGCGCCAAGAGTGCTGCTGATTTCACAGCATATTAACTTAAAAACATACATAATCCTGTTCAAGACAGTCCTTAATCAGATGAGAGCAAGAGGATTTTTCTAGGACCTATGTAATAACATGAAATTGTTTATGTCATTATAGTCTTGTGTGCTGTGAACCTCTGCAACTGAAGGGTAAGCTTTTTCTCTAGAATGCCTGTAAATAACAATGGGCATGAAGCTAAATCAGTTCTTAGAGAATCTTTACTTATTCATTCCTTCCTTTTGCTTACAAGGTTGTTGATAATTACTGCTGGCCAAAGGGGGAAAAAAGCACTTAGCTACAATGTCAGCAGTTACACATTGGAGAAACTGTGTTTCTAACCTGCCCCAAACGGCAGCAGCAACACACCACTGTCCTCCACAGTGGAGACCTCTTTTATTTTGTCTGCAGAATCCAGGGAGGGTATGTGTGGCTTGATTTTTTAGTTTACTTGAATTGTTATACATTTTATATGCTGACAAAGCTGTGCATAGAACAACAGATCAAATAGCTGGGGTATTTTTGGTAAGACTGAGGGTGCTATTAAAGAAACCAACTAACTCAGGAGTTGCTGCCTGTGACTCTAGCTCACAAGCTCTAATTTAATATGTATTTGAATCAATTTTTCAAGCTTAGTCAACTTAATAGGCACCCAGCATACTTTAGGGAGAAGTAATTAAGCCAAAAAGAATAAGAATAAAAGTAGCAACAAACAAGTAGATGCAATTAAAAAGTTCAAACACTGCCATCCTTTCCTGGTATCTTCCCTCTGGAGTGAAGCTGTGCTTCCAGGGCTGGAATGATTTATGCCATGATTCACACTGCCCTCACCACGTACTCATCTTCCACTATCACTTCCTTTATGAAAGAAGGTACATCACTTTCTTTTAGGGACAGGCAGCCCCATGTGAGTATTAAATTACAGCATCCAAAATAGCACTGTAATGGGATTAGCTGAGACCTGCAGCATCGTGAAGCCAGTTCTGAAAGAGATTGCAGCTCACAGGACAACTCTGCCCAGCAGCAGGAACAGGCAGAGCACCCCAGGGGCAGAGCAGGCACAAACCTCAGCAAAGGAGCAGCCCACGAATACACACCCAGCCATGTCTGGGACCCACTGCCTGAGCAGAGAAGCAAAGGGCAAGGCAATCCAGGGAAACGAGCAGAAAACTTTCTCTACTCAATATGTGGCTGTTGCCTGTTTTTTTGTCCTGTTGTGCTAAACCAGCAGGAGAAATGAACCCAACACAAGAGAGATTATAAGTCAGAGTTACAATTTAATAAAAAATATTGCAATAAATGCAATGGCACAAAGAGAAATTGGGTTTAACCCACAAAACCCAGAAGTATAACCCAGCCCACTGGGGCACGAACACAGTGGGGTTCGTTGGCCCCAGTGATGAAACCCATGTGGTTCCCCCAAGTCCAAAGTAAAAGGAAGGGAAAGAAAAGCCTGTTGGTGCAGATGATGGCACAGTCTGGGCGAGAATGGTGGTCTCGTTCTGTTGAGGGTCTGCTCCTCCTCTGGATCTGACAAGTGGTTCCCTGAGGTCTTCAAACCCCCAAGATTATGTACCCTCAGGTGCAGGTGGGAGCCCCCAGTCCCTCCCCCAGGGCAGGGAATTCCACACTGGGGGATCTGACTCTGGGAGTCAGGGGGGATTTTGGAATTGTTGCTGGCCCATGAGCAGAGCTGAGCCCTCAGGTGGGTGTGGAGGAGCCAACGACTTCCTGGAGGGGAGTCATCACAGCTCTCATCTCACAGGTGTCTTTCCCAGCCAACTCCCAGCCTGAGGGGTCAGGTGTGCCCTGGGCAGCTGCTGCAAATTGGCCACTGGTAACAGTTCCTGGGAAATGGCACAGAGGGTTTAGAATGCACAGCTTTGGTCACACCCACACAGGGATAAACTGGTTCCAGCTGCTGAACTAAGACACCTTCTGAGACAGGAAAGACATGAAATCGGACAATACAGGTCAAATCAACCTTTGTAAAACACACAGATCCCTTTGTGTGTGTGCTCTGGAAAACACTCACCACTTCTACTGCTACAGAAGCTGTTGTTGTACAGTCAAGAGTCCCTCATGAGATCTTTATCTGCTTGCCCTCAGGGCCATTGGGGTACTAATAGGTTTGAACTGCCCTGGGTAGACTCTCCTGGGTCTTCCCCAGTCCCATTGCAGCTCAGGAGGGAGTTGCCAGCCTTGGCCTGAGCTGCACCACAGCATCCCCCACCTGTACCTGCCCATGCTGCCCATGCAGCCTCCAGTCC
Source organism: Myrmophylax atrothorax (assembly GCA_026770055.1). NCBI lineage: Eukaryota > Metazoa > Chordata > Aves > Passeriformes > Thamnophilidae > Myrmophylax > Myrmophylax atrothorax. The sequence continues at coordinate 2,434,792 of JAOXXN010000102.1, forward strand.
AGGGGTCTGATATCCCAGTGTGACCTCCCCTTTGTCCCTGTGGACCTGCCTGGTGACCATGTTACGACCTGATTAGTGGGAGATGTCTCTGCCCTACTGAAGGTGCAACCAATATCATGTGCTGAAATCAACAGCATGGATTTTATTTGACAGTAAATGTGGGGGAGAGAGAGAAAGAAATAGAAAAGGAGGGGGAGAGAGAAAGAGAGTGTGAGAGAGAAGCAGAGTATGGCCACCACCTGTGGATCCAGCAGCTGGTCCTTCTTTCAACCTGGCTTCTTGGTGGGGGGTGGTCCTGGAGTTGTTCCTCTGAGCTTACCATCTTTATACAGTCCAAATTCCACATATCCATGACATGGTTGCAGATGTTCCCATAGTTTGGGGTGATGTGTATCAGCAGTTGCTTCCTTTCCCACAGTTTTACACAGTGGGAAGTTTTGTCTGGATGCATTAACCAGGATGTGCTCCCCAGACCTTCCCTCCACTGAGCTTGGGATTAACACCTTCCTGTCCAAATTCCTCCCCTCTGTGCTCAATTCCAGTTCCTGCTGAGGTGGCTGACCTTATGGCAAGTTCCTTCTGTGGCCTTGACAGCACTTTGAGACAGACAGCAATTCCTCAGGTCCTTACCATCACTCATCCTTATCATCACTAGACCTGAATCCTTTCTGAGTTGTCCCATCCCTACAGACCCACCCAAGGATCAGAGTTCTGACTGCCCTTTGGGAGTGCCCTTAGAGTGCCCTGGGGCTGGACCTGCTCTCCTGCCATGGCACCACCAATTCCCTGTGCTCAGGGAGCAGCCAGCTTTGCCAGCCCCCTGACACCTCAGCTATAAATTTTCATTGCTTTCAAGCTACCAGAAAATAAGAACAAAGACAAACCTTGGAAGAGCTGTACAAAACTCCATGTCTAGATGCACATCTCCCCCTCAGCCCTCCACCCCCGTGCCAGGGTAATAGATGGCTCTCACTGCCTCCTTTGCTGTATCTCCATGTTCAGGTAAATGAATTCTCTGCTGCTCTTATGTCAATGTTTCCTAATGAGAGCTTTGTTTGAGTTTCTCTTTTCAAGTATGTGCAGAATAATGGATAGGCCACAGTGAAATACGTCCCTTGTGCTGTTTGATGGAAATCATAAACTCTGACTACACAGCCCCAATGATTTACAGCCCTTCCAAAATGCAAAGCAGGATTCGTTCTGTGCCAGGCTGCTGCAGCTCTCATTTGTTTTTACCTTTAAAATGCAATATAGGGATTCATACACATTTGATACAAATGAAATATATATATGTGAGCATTTCACCTGGCTGTGCAATTATGCAAAAGGCAATGTTAATCATTTATCTGTGGCATTCTCACAAGCTTAATGAAAGCTCCAGTCCTATAAGTAGGAGAATTAATAATTTTGGATCTGAAGAGCACTGGTTTTAAGTCTTTAAAAGGATTTATTTCTTACAACATAATGAAGGGCTGCTCATCTAAACTAATCATGGGCAAAAGCCAAGCTTCATGGATAATATTTATATTTTTTGACAAACATCTAATGAACACACATAAATTAGATTTTCCAAGTTCCTGAGTAGGATCATGATTTGCTATTGAGTAGACACAGAGAACTACAGCAGAAGGATTCCCATTATAACAACAGTCAACAGAGCCTTTAGCAACTGAAAATCTGGGAGTTTTTCAATAGTGTCAGCCTACTCAAACTTCTCAAGTTAATATTTCATATAAAAAATAATTTATTGGTAGATCTTATTATGTAATTTTTCTTCCAAAATAACCAGGACAAGTGTGTGCATCAGGTGTCTGTACCAGTCTGCCATTAAAAATCAAGCCCCAAAATGTGCCCTTACATTTCCTTACCCTGATTTATCTTGTTCTACCAAGCACACTCTATGGAATTTACAGGCAGATAAGGGCACTTCTCATCCCTAGATATGTTTTTACTCTAATTGCACACAGTGTTCAAGATGAAGGGAACTGGAGCATTAAGAGGGGCAGGTGGAGAAGGCCAAAAGAAAACTGAAGGGGGGAAGATGTAGGCTACCTAAATACAACATTTGAATATATGCCATACAACCCTCTGGAAATCAAAGATAGTTTTAGGGTTTTAGTAGGCTGTGAGCAGGCTCTTACACAAACTTCTGTGCAGGTGTTTGCAGAACAGAGGCTTTCACTGGTATTTTAGTAGCTAAGAGAAATAAAAAATATTTGAAACATTGCCTGCATTGCACAGGGAGAGGTTTTCCACAGGATGTGAAATCAGAAACACTGATACTGAGGAGCACCTTTCATGAATCCATATAACATTAATACATTGCTTAAATAATAGTCAGGCAATAATAAAGGCCGAGGACACCACAGAATGGGCACACATACAATGTCATGCTTGACTTTAAATACACCTTTTTACACAGGTTTGCAGTGAAAAGTCACATTTCATGCAGCAGCTTCAAGGTGAGCAGTACCCAGACATGTGTCTGTCTGTATAAATGTGTAACTATGCAAGGAGCAACAAGTAAGTGTGAAAGTAATGGAAATGAAATCAAAACAAATGAGATAAAATTGTGTTCCTAATTCCTTCACTCTCAATTTATTACTGCATTTGAGGAAGTCTCTCTGTATTTATTTACCTCAAGCCCTAACAACAAGGGTTTGAGATATTGAGTATGTTAAATTTATTGCAGGGCCACATGTGTACTTGCAGGGAAGATGGATTTCACTTAATTGCAACCATTTTTCATTTATTAAAGTGAAAGGACAGTTTGGATAGTTCTATTTTCTTCTAAGCTTTGTTGGGACCCACATCAAACCTGTGTCCAATGTCATCAGAAGGATGGAGAACATCAGGAAACACATTTGTATTGAAACATAAAAATGTAACTTCAAGAGAATCCTTCCCCTCCAGAGGTGTTTATTAAAAGAAAGAGAGCTCCTTTCCTCCAGAGCAATCCTTCTCCCTATGCAAACCCTTCCAAAGGAATGTGCCAGGCAGTTCATCACATCCCTGCCCTGCTCTGCTCTGCTCCCACCATTATGCAGATCTAAACACGATGTTTTCTGGAAGCTGCAGCTGTCAAAGCCTACAGAAAACACCCTTAATTTTGCTTCTTTCCTGACAATTCTTGTGGCATTTCAAAGTTTGTGTCTCCCAATGTTTGTCGACCTTTTTTTCCCCCCTCTTGACAAAGTGTCACGCTGCACTTTGTCTTCATGCCTGGATCACCCAGTGACCTGCTTGGGCTGTGGTAATTTATACTGATCACACAAATAAGAATTCAAGTGTAGAAAATAGAGATTTCTGCTTAAAATTCAGCGAGTCACTTCTTGGGAGCAGCACTACTCTACTTGCCTGCTCTACTTTTTATTAATAAAATAAACATTTTCAGTGCTCATGCTAATTTGCACACATATCTCCCAAAATGATATGCCAGGGCTTTTAAAATATTAAACACTGCAAATATTCAGAGCAAATTTTGTCTTCTGCATGGGATTTTTTTTGACTGTGCAACAGCAGAAAGTGATATGAAGTGACTTATGAGTCAGATAAAATTCCTTTATTTGTATTTCTTCTTAGTTTCCTCCAAAAGAAACAAATCATTTATGACTATTAACAAAGGGTGGATAATACAGTCAATGAGACTGAGCCTTCAGGCTTCTGAAGACTGTTTAGTTTTGCAGCTGGAATGCAGACAGCTGCTTTGCTTGATTTGTTGAGAAACTACAGGAGGAAAAAAAAAAATAAGTGTCTCAGCGCTGAAAATAAGATCCCATTTCGGTTATCATTTTAGTAGATTAATGTTGCTTGTGGCATTTCTGTCTCTTCTACACTTTATAGATTTATGAAATCTTGTTTCTTATGGCAACCACCGCTGATGAGTGCGGATCATTATTCACACTCCGGTGGAATCCGATGGGGGTTTTCAGCTCCTCTTTAAATGGGCTTTAATTCACTGGATTTCCTGCAGCAGGGGGGAGATGCTCGAGGTGGTGAGAAGGAGGCACAGCACAGGCACAGACACTGCTCTTCCTTACCAGGCTTTGCCTGCATCCCTCTGGTTATTGCTGGGAGCAGGAAGGCAGCGCTGGATGGTCCTGTTGGCATCCCTGGATGATCCTGTTGGCATCCCTGAGTGATCCTGTTGGCAGCCCCGGATGATCCTGTTGGCATTGCTGGATGATCCTGTTGGCATCCCTGAGTGATCCTGTTGGCATCCCTGAGTGATCCTGTTGGCATTGCTGGATGATCCTGTTGGCATCCCTGGGTGATCCTGTTGGCATTGCTGAATGATCCTGTTGGCATTGCTGGATGATCCTGTTGGCATCCCCGGGTGATCCTGCTGGCATCCCTGGGTGATCCTGTTGGAATCTCCAGCTCAAACACAGCCGGGCTGGGTCCAGCCCTGCAGGTGGCACCAGGAGAGACCAGCAGGACACGACCTTGGCATTGAACTCCCAAGTAACCACGAGCTTTATAATAACGCCACTTAACCATTTATCAGTGAATTTATCAGAATTACAGGCAAAGAGGTGGCTAAAAAGTCTCCCTGTTAAAGGACAGATTTCTAATTATTCCAGCCATGTTCTTACTCATTTGGGGGGGTGTGACAAGATGTTGTCCCTCACTAATACAAAGGTGTTTTCCACAAATTATCATCTAAATAAGTGCCAGATAGACCATCCCAGAACATGCATTAGAACATTCACACAATGAGCTTTGCTCCCACTAGTTGCACTTCCACTGATCAAACTGCTCAGTAAATTCATTCTTTTTTTACCATTTTTATCCCCATCAGCAGATTTTACAGATCCTGAGCAAGGAAATAATCCTGTTTTCCTTCTCCTTGGAGAGGACCACTCCCCTCAAGGGCACACAGATGGTGGTTTAGCTTCTTTCTTGCATTCCTACCACCCTAAGAGACCAGTAAGGCAAGACTTTTAATGGAGGAGGAAAAGACTTCACAAAGCTGATATTACAGGAGTAGAGAAAATGGGGTGTAGACAAGACAAAAACAAAAAGAAAAGGACAACCTAAAAGCAACTTAAAAGAACCAACCCCTTAAAACAATTATCTTAAACATTTTCATAACTTAATGAGCAACATCAATGTTAACCAATTGTGGATGAGATTAAATCCATACAGTACCATGAAAAAAAAGTCCCAGGAAGATTCTGTAAAAATAACTGGCATTAGGTACCTGGATGCTCATTTATTTTTGGTACTGATTAGTTTTTGATCCATTTAGTAAAGGAAAGGTAAGGAAAACAAGAAGAGACCTTTGCTGTTTTCTCATCTGTACTCCCTTGTCAGCTCAGCTGAACTCCCTTTGCTCCAGCAGCAATAAAATCAGAGTTCTGGGGAGGATTTCAACACCCCCTGAGGTGCCAAACTGCCACCAAAGCACTGATTTCCATCAAATAATTGTGGAGATACTCCTATGAAAGTGTTCAGACACCCACAAAGTGGAGTTTTACCCCACAGGGCTCTGTGTGTTCTTGGGAAGGACTTGACATCTCACCCACAAACAACAATTGCTTTTTGTCTTTCAAAACTGTGATATGATCTGTGATAAGAGCACCATCATCTTTAATCATGATGACAGCAAGGTCTGCAAATCAGAACCCAGTGCTGTGGTCTGGGAGTGGGAATCACACAGTAATATGGCTTAGTTCTGAGTTCTTCAGATTCAGAATAAAGGATCTTTCTTCTGTCTTTCCTATCCTTGCACATAATTAAATATTATAGAAAAGAACAACTCCCTCCTCAGAAAGCCATAGAAAAGGGTAGCTTTATATTAAACTGAGATTCACAGGTTTAAATATTTTCTGATATTTTTCTCCTGCCCAGTATGACACTGATCTTTTTTTCTAATTAAAAGAAAAAATGTTTCCTTTCAATGTTTAGTTCCCATTCTGTTCTCATCTTGCTGCAGTTTTGAAAAAAGGAAATCATGTCAGACCTTGGTGCTGCACTGCCAAAAAATAAAGAATCATATTTAAATCAAATTAATGAGTCACTCTTCCTATTTTGTGCATTTTCTTCCATTACTCTTGGTCCATTGGTTCATCCATTTTTAAAAGGTTTAATTTCCTGTTGGATCATTGACTGAATTTGTAACAGGTTCTCCTTCCATTGCGAACTTCTGAGGCAAACAGCATTATCTTTGCAAGCACAGGGGAGTGTTCACTAAAGGCAGGAGCCTTTTTTCCATCCAAGATGTGCTGGTGGATCATTTTCACCTACAAATTAAATGAAACAATTCTTACTTTGGCTGTTGAAGTTGTGTCAAAGCTTTCCACACCACCTCTCCTCCCTCCTCACAGGCACTGCCCCTGTGGTGGAACAGCATTTCCAGCAGAGCTGGGTGTAGAAGATCAGGCTACTTTCATGTGGCCAGTGCTGGAAGTGCTTCTCACAGGTTTTGAGCCCCTGCCCCACGCTGCTCTGAAGTGGCTGCTTTGAGATGCCACCACGGTGTGAGCTGGGCCTTCAAGGGACATCAGGGCTAATTTCTCCCTTCTTTCTCTGCTGTCACAGACCTTCCCTCTACTTCCTCTCAAGTCCATAATGTATTTCAGACGTGATGTCACAGCTAAAGTTCTTTTTGGTTTGGAACACAGAATCACAGAAGATGCTGAGTTGGAGGGGACCCCCAAGGATCATCGAGTCCAAGCCCTGGCCCTGCACAGACACCCCAGCAATCCCAGCCTGTGCTGAGAGTGTTGTCCAAACTCTCCTTGAGCCCTTGGGGCTGTGCCCACCACCCTCGGGGGGAAGAACCTTTTCCTGACACCCAACCTAACCCTGCCCTGGCACAGCTCCAGCCCTTCCCTGGGTGCTGTCCCTGGTCCCACAGAGCAGAGATCAGTGCCTGTCCCTCACACTGATGAAGAAGTTGTAGACTGCAATGGGCTGAGAACTTTAAAGATTCTGGAGGACCAGGTCTGATTTTCAAGGCCATTGAAATAGGAGTCAGAAGGGGTTATGAGACACCCTTTGTAATGCCTCAGATAGCAAAATATGGAGGAGCCCAGAAAGAACGTGCCAGGTGAAGACAAGGCAATAAAGCTTTGCTCCAGGCCACAGATACCATCTGAGTGATGATTCTTGTTTAGGGGAAATAAGGCCAGAGCCTCTGCTGAGGACGTGTGAAGAGTTACCAACTACACTTTAAAAGCAAGTCTAAGCCTGAGCTGGACTCCAGTTCCTCTGCCTGGCCTGGAACGAGCTCAGCAGGGGCAGCTCAGATAAACTACCACAACACACCTGGAGAGCTCTCACTACAGCAGCATCTTCCTCTGGAATTACAGCAACTCACTTGGAATAACGAGCTGGCCATGACCTAAGGACTTTTCTTACAAAACAAACAGTGGAACATCCTTTGCTAAAAGGAGACAAGGATTCCCAGTAGAGAAAGGACACTTCCATGGACACTTCTGAGGGAACTGCATGAAGCTCTGCCAAGGGAGGGTTAGACTGGGTATCAGGAAAAGGCTCTTCCCCCAGAGGGTGGTGGGCACTGAACAGGCTCCCTAGGACAGTGGGCATGGCCCCAAGGCTGCCAGAGCTCCAGGAGTGTTTGGACAACACTCAGGGACAGGGTAGGATTTTTGAGGTGTCTGCACAGAGCTGGACTCATGATCCTTGTGGGTCCCTTCCAGCTCAGCATGTTCTATGATTCTCTTCCAGGGCAGTTTTTCCAGGTGTTGATTCTTGGAGAGGGAGCAATCAATGGAAGAGAGGAGCTGTGTCAGCATTTTAAATGCATGTTATTTGTTCCCTCCTTTTCAAAAGCTTTGGGAGCTGCTGTCAGACTACTGTCAGGAGAACAACAAGTGAAAATCAGAAGGATTTTCACCAAAGCCTTGAGGACAAAAGCAGGAAAGTCAATTCAAGATGATGATCTATCACCTTGTCAAAGTTATCTGTTTATGTTTGTAGCAATATGCTAAACAATGGAAGTCTAAACTCAAAGCATAGATGAGGCAAATTTATATCTATATATATAAACTAGGGTAACACAACACCAACACCTGTGGGGTTTGCACACATCAAAATGTCGAAATTGTTTAGGCAGCTCACAGGCAATTCTTGACCAAGGGAACCCTGGAATGCAGGAAATCCAGATGATCTGCAATATTTCATCATTTAAGGCAAGAAAATACACACACAAAAAAAAGATTCAGAAGATGCCTTTCTATTCTACAATAATCAGAAATGTGATTTTGGTAATAACAGCTTTGAGCAGAGACTTGCAGCATGTGTCAGACACCGTGCACTGTGCTTGGAGGAGAGGGAGGGAAATGACATATGGATGCTTAATAAAATCATGGAGGAGTTACAGTCACCGTCAGCAGCTCAACACTTCCCCAAGAAGCGGCTCCCAGTGGGATCACCTCCTCCTGATGGCTGAGAAAACACTTCAAGCCGTGACAAGGAGGAGGAAAATGAAGAACAGAAAAGTTTGTATCCACCAGCTTTTTAGCATCAAAATCCTTTGGACTTCATCTGGCAGCAGTGGTGGCTTCAGGCACGGAAAACCTGGTGCCTGCAGAAGTGTAAGGCTTATCTAAGCAGCATAGAGGTGAATACTCCCAGACACCTTGTGGATTTTTGGGATCACCTCTGGACCCCATGGATCTGCAGCTCTTGAGCACTTGTCCTGTGCAAGAGCTCAGAAACGCCTCTTGTTTCACACAACTCATGTGCTGTTCAAGCATCCAGCAGCAGGATGAAGGTGCCAAGGTTCTGGATGTCCAGAACCCTGTGATTGGATGTCCTGATGGACATCCAGACATCCATCCTGGATGACCAGATCTGTGCCAGGAAGCAGAACAGCTACAACTTGCTGGTTGGACTTCCCCAGGTTTCCCTGGAAGCAGCTGCAGATGCCACATATCCCATAATGGAATAACACTGGCATTTCTCAGTCTGTCCTGAACTCCTTTTCCTGGTATCCCAAGAAATATCCTCTGGCTCCAGACAAATGAAGATTTGGGATTTTTCCAAAGGGAATTGTGTGTTCCAGCAGCACTCAGAGTGTGCCTGGATGCAGAACCCTGGGCAAAGGCAAGTCTGCAGTGACAACCACCCTTACAAGGACAAGCTCAATCATAAATAATGGCAACAATTATTTGTAATTCAGATACAAAAAAGAAGAGGAAGAGGTAGGTTTTATTGTTGGGTCACTCACTTTATCATAGCAGAGTTTAAAGCAATGAAGAAAGCCAAGACCACAGCCAGGCTGTGTTTCTTCCCTCAGTGGCTAAAATGACAAACATCAGGACTGCAAACATTAAAGAAGATTCATATTTATGCACATATTTGCATAATATTCTTCATATTTTCATTCCTGGCTCTCCTGAAATCTGAATTGTTTTTCATGGCACTTGGGATAGGGAAGGGAATACATTATAAAGAATTACAAATATTTTTTTTAATTTAACACTGGATCAAATATCCATTCATTTAGTGGAATGCTGACTGCAAAATGGTGATAAAGACATTTGTTTAAAGTCTAATATTCCTACAGAGTGAGGCTCTTGACTCTGCTCTTTATTAGATGACTTGAAATAAAATACTCAGCAACTGCAGAGAAAAGATACTTGGAGCAAAACTAGGGGAAAATGTAGAAGAACTTTTGAAAATATACTTTAAAAATACAAATACGTATTTGGCACTGAGGAGAAGAAGAGGGTGACAGTCAGACATTGTATTAATCACAAATCCTTAAAGCTACTTTCAATTACAGAAACAACAGGCAAAAATCCCATGAGTGTGACTCATATACATGAAAAATTAAAGTACACAGATGAATATTTCCTTACACTGTCAATATTTTAAGGACTTTGACAATTTAACATAACACACTCTTGCCAAAGTCCAGCTAAAAGTACTGTTTTAATGTAAAACTCCTTCTTCTCTAAACTTATAAATTATCTGCTCACTTTCATGAGTAATGTTTGGCTTCCAAAGAGCTGGAACAGCATCCCCATTGAGTCTTCTCCCCTTGCCTTCAAAATATTATTTTAGAATCTGCACATTTTTAAAACAAAGCTTTTGCCACCAGCAGGTTCTTTTATCATGTTATGAACACAAAAGCTGATTTTTAAGAAAAGTTCCAATTGGTTTTTTGCAGCCTATGTAGGATTTCTTTCAGGATCTGCTTTGGTTTGACTTACATCAGCCATAATTTCCCTGAAATTATAATTGAATATATGCAACCATAATGAGTATCTTGGTGAAAATACAGAGGTTTATCCAAACAGCCAGGGAATAGATGGGAAGTTCCCTGTTTTTTAAGGTTGCACTGCTGTCAGGATGCACACCATGGGAATTTCATTGTTTCATACAACTCAGATCAGCCCCTCTCCTCCTTTGAAGCTCCAAGGTGGGGGTTGTGAGGCTTGAAAAGTTACTTAATACTTGCAATTTGCAGGCACTGCAGTTAAAGTAATTTATCTGTGCACCTGTTACGCTCCAAGGAGAGTTTTGGGGTAGAGTAAAAAATCCTCTTGAGTGAGGCAGGACCAACTCCACCCTCCCTCCAGCAGTGCCAGATCCCTGGGAGCTCTGGAGGGGGGAATCACCATCAGACATCACCAGTGCCCCCTCCCCTTTCCACAGAATTTCCACTGACGGGACACACTTGCTGCACAGGGAGTTGGGAGGGGACAGGCTGAAGCTCCAAACCCTCCTGGAAGGCTGGAGGCTCTCCAGGGCTCCCTCCCAGGAAATTCCCCCTAGGAAAGCCACATCCACCTGTAGCAAGAAGCTGTGGAAGTTGTCTACAACACTTGTGCCAGGGGAGATTTAAATTGGGTATTAGGAAAAAGTTCTTTACTGAAAGAGTAGTCAGGGTTTGGAACAGGAGGAATCACCATCCCTGGAATGCTGAAAAGATGGAATAGCTGAGAAATGCAAGTTCCTCCAAGTGCTGGAATTCCCTTTTCTATTGGAGCCTTATAAGTTCTATGCATAAAGTCCCACTGTAGCTACATTTTGAGGACTTTAAATGCATTTAAGGCAAGGGATGTTTCTCCCACATCTTCCTTACATAGGTTTGAATTTAACCATTAGGTGGCTCCTGAATTTAACCCTTTTTATCCTTAATTTCAGAACTCTACTCATTCCTAACAAGGAGATCTGTAGACAGAGCAGATGGTGATGCCTTTTCCTTCAAGGACAGAAAAATATCTTGCAGTGAGATCTGAGCTCCTTGAGTTAACTGGAATGTGTGGGACCTCCCTGTGGGGTGGCACAGCAGCTGCTCTTTCCTGCCTGTTGGAAAAGCTCTGGGTTCTCACTCCTGAGGCTAATGAAGAATTATAGTCCCTGCTCATGCAGCTCAGAGCGAAAAACCTCAGAGCAGAGCAGGGAAAAAATTATTTCATCCTGAGCACAAAGCAGAGGCAGACAAGTGCAAAAAGGATTTTGGAATGGGGTGGGGAAGCTCTTTCATTTGCAGACCAATCAGAACTTGGAGGTTTAGATCGGATATTAGGTAGAAATTAATGACTTTGAGGGTGGGCAGGCCCTGGCACAGGTGCCCAGAGAAGCTGTGGCTACCCCAGCCCTGGGAGTGTCTAAGGCCAGGTTGGACAGGGCTTGGAGCAACCTGGGATATGGGAAATGGGTGGAATGAGGTCCCTTCCAAGCCAAACAACCCTGTGAGTCTATTTTTACAAAAACTGTTGAGTAAAAAACTGTAGTAGTCTAAAAAATAAGAGGAAAGTCACACCAAAATTGGTTTAAATAATTAGAACTTGTTGGATTTACTTGTACACAGAAATGGGTGTCTGGGAGACTTTGCTGAGCTCCATGTAGGAATCCAATGAAAAAATAGCAGCTCATGGAATATGGCTATTTTTGGAGCTCTGCTTCCCTCAGTACTGCAGCAAAGTTGGCATTTGCCTTTTTGCTTTCCAGAACAGGCTTTTTCAGTAGATATTTTTTAAAGTTCTACACATTTTTGGCACAAAGGTTTGCACTAAAACCCAACAGAAGTTCATAATTTTGGCCCCAATACCGTTATATGGAATAGAGAATTGGTAGTTTTCCATTATCAGAAATCCTGCTGACAGATATTTAGAAGCAGGGATATTTTAATACATAACTCCCTCTGAGTTAATGTATCTTTGGGCAGTTTTAAGCCCCTGGTGATTCAATGTGCCTCATTGATTTGTCCTTCCCATGCCCTAAAGATACACACACATCACTGGGGGAAAACAGAGCTCTACATTTCTGAAAAGAGAGAAAAAATATATATTTCAAAATCTTGAAGCATCTATAAAATTTTTGTTTGAAAAGTAAAATAGTATAAATATAACTAAGCACTCAATAAATAAAAAGGATGATTTTTTCTTTTTTTTTTTTTAGATATAAGATTGTATAGAAACTTTTGCAATTTCTAAGGAGTGAAATGAAGCAAATCTACAAGAATTGATCAGGTTTTTATGGGCAATCAGGTGTAGACAGTGTCTCCCATTATCTGCCTCAATTTGAAACATTTCATGTGGAATTTCAGCTTTGCAGGAATAGAAAGAGGAGAAATTGTAGGGATAGCCCAGCTTTGGGTTATTTTTGTGATTCCTGAGAAGTTACTGAATCACAAAACACTAATAATTGCCCTGAAACAAAGCCCTAAAACCTTATCCAAGTTTTAACAAAATCAAAAATCTATACAGACACATTAAGTGAATTCCAAGGTATTTGAAAATATCTGTCAGATTTTCCAGATGAAGTTCAAAACTGGGGGCTTTTGGGGGTTTATTTTGTGGATGGGAAAACTATTATAGTATTCCTCACTAATTAAATATGAAGCTTTAAATGAAGAAGTTAAATATTTTTGCTATTAGTGTCAGAGTCCAGGGTACAATTCCAGTCCCTTTACCAGATCATGGCACTCAGTGCCACGGCCAATCTCACTTTAAAAACCTCCAGGGATGGGGAATCCACCCCCTCTCTGGGCAGCCCATTCCAATGC
>JAOXXN010000102.1:2466822-2480424 GCA_026770055.1 Myrmophylax atrothorax
TACTACTCTGTACTGAGGTTTTCCAGAGGAAAAGAAGATGGTTACAGACACAACAGAAACAGAGCAGGGCTTGGAGAAAACAGAAGAGCAGAAGATAAAGCTCTGGAGGGAAAGCCTGAAATCCCTGAAGAACAGGTGGCATGTCCACACGAGTGGGAGAAAGTCCTGCCCCTCTGGCAGCAATGGTTTCCTTAGACAGCAAACTGGGAGGGGATGAATGAGATGGAGGGAAACTGGGATGGCAGTGGTTTAACTCCTGCAAGTCTGAGTATTGAAGACCCCTAAACACTGAAAACCATCAGCAACCCTCAGACAAAACAGGAGAAAGGGGATAGTCTAAATGGAACAGAATGTGGAACACAAGAGAGCAAGGCTGGGAATAAATGTGGAAGAGTAATGAAAAAACTTGAGCATTTTCTGATAGCTACAGGCACTTTATGTGGGTCTGTGAAAACTAACACAGTTCACATCAGGATGTCAGGACCACAAGGAGAAATCTTGAACTGGTGTGAGCAATGGTGTATACCTTCATTTCTGCCTCTAATTTCTCTATTTTTCAACGTGGTTATTAAACCCCTGAAACACTACTGAGGTTCTGGCAATGTGTAGGACAAATCACCAGGGAAAAATATACAGGCAATCTGTCCCAAGGTCCTGCATTTCTACCAGGAAGGTATCAAAAAGTCATACCTGGAAGAACATGGATTTTTTAAGTTAACTGTGTCCTATGGATAATACTTCAGAAGAAATCTCAGCCACAAACCCCCCAGAAATAAGTAAATAAAAAGGGATGAGCTCGATAAGATTCAGACTTTGATTATATTGTTATACATCTGAAATGCTAGGTTATGTGCTGCAGTTCAACACACTTCAAGGAAAATGTGAAGATTACCAAAAGGCAACTAAACACTACAGTAGAGCCTACCTGTATTTAAATCCTAGTCTAATACAGATTGAAGACAACAAAGAAAGAATTTTCAGTGAATGTGCAAGTGAATGTGTAACTCCAATTCAATCAAGTTAAAATTGGAGTCTTGTTTTTCTCCCCTGTGACTCCTAAGCATATTGTGAGATGCAATTATCAGCTAGTTAATAACAGCAGTTTAAGTGGACAACAGAATTAATTCTTGATGGAATGCAAAATGCCAGCTATTTCATTACACTACACACAGGCACCACCACACACAGGGATGAGCCCTCTGGATGCTCAGGAGGGTCAGATGTGGATTCATCTCAGGATGGCTGATAATTCTGCCAGCAGGGCACACCTGGGACTGAGCAGTGCCCGTGGGCACACACAGAGGAGCAGCCCCTGACCCCATCACTCCACAGTGGAACAGGTTGTGGTTTGTGTTCAGCCCTGTCCCAGCGGGCCCTGCCAAACCACCACTGCCATCAGGCAGCTCCCAGTGAGCACCACACCAGCACTTACAGATAATGCAAACACAGATTTATTTTGATGAGCATGCCAGGAATTCCAAAGGACAAACCTGCCTTCTGGAAGTGCCAGGGCAAAGAGAGCTCCAGCTCAGCTCAGCCACTGTGGAATGTGCCCGGCTGCAATGGGCACTGACCCCAGCAGTGCCAAGGGTGGGAGTGAGGAGCAGCAGGATGGGCAGAAATGGGAGCTGGTTGCTCAAAAAGCCCAAAGGATGAGTTGCCCATCTTGCCATATTTAATTAACACAGGATGAGTTAATTAAAAAGGGGGCACAGAGTGAGTAGCAGGACATGCTCCTTCTACAGTGTCACTGCTAAACCCTGAGCTCCAGTTTGTCCACCTGAGAAACAGTAACCAGAACTGTCTCTGGGTCCTTAAAACTCCATGAGCTCTGTGCTGGGGGCTAAGAAAGTTCAGCAAGTTCTGGGGCTCAGCCATGTTACCCTGAAAATTGTATGTATGTGTATTAAATCCTGCAGTGGCTGTATCTGTGCAAACCTATTGTTGAAATCTTGTTATTCCAAATTGACTTTGCAAGTACAAAATTTGACAATTCTTCCTCTTACATCCACAGGGCACAAGAGATAATCTCAAAGCAAAACCTTTGAAGGAGGTTTATTAAGATTTTACATAGTCTGACTGCTAATAAGCTAATGAGAAAAAAAATTATTCAAAAATATTTTTGCTGTAGTAAAAATTAGTGATAAAAACGCCTAAAGAAAGAACATTGCACTCATCAGGATGCAACAACAGCCACACAGTGGGATGAACATGGCTCGGAGGCTCAGGCATTTATAAGGTTGTGTGTCAATTGAGGAAGGACTTCCGAATGCAATCTCCTTCCCACAATGTAGGCAGAGTTATAGTTTTGCTGAGAGCCAAACTGTCATAAAATAGTTCATCCTAACACAGAACCATGTGGTGATAGAATTACAGCATGTTCCATACCACAGAATAACAAAAGAGCATCATCCTCTCAGTGTGAGACTGCAGAATCAATCTCACATTTTACACCTGAACTGTCTGCATTTAATTAGAGCATCGCAGTATCTCAACGTTGCCACTAATAACAATTTCCCCAGTAACCAGATATCGATATTAGAGAGTCCAGAAAATCTTCCTATCTCCTGCTTGTAACTAATCCCGACGCAGGGACGCACACGGGATTCAATCAGCGTGTGGGGAGCCCAGTTCTCCCCGAGGGGCAGCAGGCAGGTCCTGCTCACTCACACACAACTTCACAGGCCTGAGTTTGTGCCCAACTTCTCATTGTTCTTCCCTGAAGAGCTGGAATAGATTTATGCTCTTCATAAAAATCATCATCAACTCTTTATAAAATAATTACGATCAGCTCCTTATAGAATAATTACTTCGTTATCTCTTCAGTGCTTTCAGCAATGTTTACTTTCTGAAATGCACATTCCAAAGGTGACTGGTGTTGAGGGGTGACATTTCTGAAGGGCCCATCCTGAAATACCTTCAATGCTTAATTTGCAAAATCACAGCTCTGAAATCCTCTCCCAGCTGTCCCCACCTCAAACCTGATATTAATCACCAGCTTTAAAAAGAAAGCGTGACATTCATCTAAACAAAGCAGCATTTTGTAAATAATTAAAAAGGAAATTAATAGCAGAGTGCCAACAGTAGCAGAGAACTCAGGGATTTATTTTTCTCAGAACCCATCCCCCTTTCAAGCAAAGCCTAAGCAGGAATGTCATGCTATTATCTTAATAATACTTAGGTTAATAATTGTGCTAAGCCTCGGAATCTGCCACAGTAAACATGGCTTTGCCTAAATCTGCAACAGTCTGAACACGCTTTGTGCTTACACAGTTAACAAACCTCCTCTTGACAAACCTGACTCCAGAGTTCTTCCTGGGGCTCTAAAACACATTTCTTTTACTCAAGATTTAGGTGAATGGAGCCAGCAGGAACTGAACTGTACCTGCCCCAAAGGGTCCAGATCAAATTTCCCTTTTCTCTGAGGACCTTTAAATGTCTAAATGATTAGTGCAAAAGGAATCCTTTAAACCCAGCATAATGTATTGATCATTTTTAACTCTGGCCTGATTAACTTTACCATAGCTGACACTATTCATCTGTCAGTAATATAATGTTAGCAATGCTGAAAGCCATGTAATTAGAAAGAAAGGGAACACCTGCTCCAACACCCAAATATCGCTGGCTGAGCACTAGAGTTTCAATACTCATCACTCCAAGCCTGGAAGGTCAGTTTTGTACAAGAGAGGCTTCGAGTTCCTTGGCCACTCATGACAACCCAATTAAACATGAAACAGTCCTTGAGTTTCTTCGAGGTTTTGATCACAGCAGCTCAAATGCATCCCCGTTTTATAGACAAGACCTTATCCTGAATAACCATTAATTTTTGAATACTAAGAACAGAGATTTTCGTACATTTGGGGTTCTTTCTCTCCAGAATGTCGTAAGAAGACAAGGCCAGAAGTCCCAATCACACACCTGGATGCCATTCTGACTTTTTTATATGAAAAATACTGTAAAGATGGTCCCACTGCTGCTGGCTTCAGGCTGAGCCACAGCAAAGCCCTTTGTGTCTGGACAAGCTGATTTTTGTCTGGTTTCACAGAGAGATACCACCAGAGAAGAGAGAGGAACAGCACAAGGAAGTCTCATGTCAAGCAGGAATGACACCAGAACAGAAAGAAAATTCCTTTGGTTTAAAGGAAATACCTGGGGAGATGGTAGAGGAAAGTTCCTTGGGCTTTTACAGAGATGCAAAGAAAACTGAACATGATCTATTTATCTTAACCCCTCATTCAGCACTTACACAGTGACAGACTGCAGGAGGCAAACACACATGAAAATGAAAACTGAAACTCATGTGATCCCAGTAAATGGCTAAAGACAAAGTGGTGAAAAAATGTTTCCCTTCTCCAGCACAACCCTCCCACTATTTCCCTAAAGAATCAGTGTATCTGCTGAAAACAGACACATGAGTAGTGAGACAACAAAGAAATGTTCTGAATTATTATTTCACTCAGCTCTCAGCTTCCACAGGAGAAACCTCAGCCCGGTTTCCAAGGATGTCAAACAAAAGAACTCACAGGTGACAATGATTCCACCTGCATTTCAATACACAGGGAGAGCATCAGGCCCTTTGTTGCTGAGAGAACATTCCCGATTTCTCAGGGATGATGACTGACAAATTGTAGTTGGACAAACTGCAGTAAACTTTCAGGAAGAACTACAACTTGCTATGTATTTGCACAGGAAAAAAAAAAACAACAACCAAAGAAGCACTAAAAATCTAAATTTTGTTCCTTTAGGTTTTTAATAACAATAATTACAATAATTTAATGCTGAATATAAAACCTTTGTACCTTCCATACAGGAACATATCAATTAATATGAAACCTACCTTTCCTTTTTCCCTTCACCTGCCCCTCTCATTTAAAAAGCAAAGACAGTGTTGGAAATCCATCCTGATAATAACATGGTAATTATCATACCAAGAATCCCATTCTGGCCCCACTATCATCGACTTTGTGTGGATCACAAGATAAATTAACACTCCCAGTTTGCAATTTCTTATCCACCAGCCTGTTCCTGTATGTATATAATTTTAAATAGAGAGCAAATCCCACTTTTGCCACAAAGGAATATAAACACTGAAGGAAATGGGAAGGGCAATAATTTCTCTGTCATTGGGAGCCACCCATTCACCAGCCTGACAGCCTGGCTTGAAAATAAGCATAAAACGGGATTTAAAAATTAGGGTAAGCTTTGGGAGATGGAAGACATTTGCTTCCATCCTTTCTGATCCAAATGAAGGGAATCATGGAATGGTTTGAGTTGGAAGAGACCTTAAAGGCCATCTAGTTACAACCACCTTCCAGGTTGCTCCAAGCCCTGCCCACCCTGCCCTTGGCACTCCCAGGGATGGGGCAGCCACAGCTTCTCTGGGCACCCTGTGCCAAAAAATCAGTCCTCAATCAAGTCAACTAATAATTTGCTGATATACTATAAGCAATAGTTACAACTATTACTAGTATAGTGGTAACACCCTGATGGTATCACTATTATAATATTTCTCCTGAATTACCAGCTGCAAGTAATAACAAAATTACTCCAGGAGGGGCAATGCCATGCTTGGAGTAAGTCCTCGGCTTGTGTACAGACCAAAGTTGGGCTCCTTGATTGAATTATAACATGACCAACAGCACTCTGCAGCTCTGAGAGGTGTTTTGCTGCCTCCCTGCTGCAGAGGGAACGCTCCAGCAGGGGCTCTGAGGCAAACAGATGGCTCCAGGCTGCAGCAAATGGGCCTTGTTCAAACCCCGCCACCAAAGGAACACTCCAGAACAGAATGGGAAATCTGAGCTCTGATGAAAGCCTTTACCAGGCACCATCCTTAATGTGGTCCCTCAGGTGAGCAGAGCTTTACGTGGTGCTCACCCCACTATTGCTACAGGCACACTCAGCACACACCTGTGAGCCCTGCATCTTCTGGGACATCTCTTGCAGCCCTCTGAAATTTCTGTCGTAATTCCCCAAACCTCCCACCCAGCCCTTTTTTTTTAAGAAAACACACTTTGGTTCTCAATGTTTTTTTTTGTTTGTTTATGGAGGGTTATTATTAATTTATTATTTCTAAGGGTATTATTCTCATTATTCTCTCTCTCTAGAAAGGATCATACACATTACCCAGCGTGGATCTTCCCCAGAGCACAGTTCACAACAGCACTAGCAGAGCACACAGAATTTTCATTTGTAAATGTAAATTTACATCTGACCTCTTCTCACACTAGGAGTCAGTAAAGTCTTCTATTCTTCCCTCTGCTTTACTTGAAAAGGAAAACATGACTGCTCAAAAGCCCAGTCCCTTCTTGCTTACTGCAATGGCTCAGTCCCCACCACCTCCTTTGGGTCCCACCGTTCCCCAGGAACACTGGTGGGTGAAGACACCCTTTACACACAGTTAGAAAAGAAAAAAGTCCATGTATAGCATTTTGGCTTTTTCATTAAGTTTCAGAAATTGTTTTAATTCTGACATTTTTAGGAGAACAATATGAATGTAAACACCACATATTTTTAATGATACCAAAAGTAATCTAAAACCCCCAGTGAAAAAGTTCTTTAGCCAAGCCTAGAGAAAACCTGTTAAGTGCTGACCTTGATGATACCCTTTTGAATTCTACAAATGGTTTCCTTTATGGGTCAACAACCTCTTTTGATAAAGTGTTAAAAGAACCCTTCTCATTACTTTTGGAAGGCACTATTTCTCCAAGGATTGTTAATTTAAATGAACATTTGAGTTTCTGTCTTTTAAAGGCTGTTATTTGCTACATCCATTTTCTGAACTTAGAACAGAAGATCCCTTTAACTCCTTTAATCTCCTTGCTACTCATACCCATCTGTCCTTGCAAGAATCTTGCAGAGCAGCAGAGGGACACAGTTGGCAATTTGAAACCAAAATGTAATCATTAGTTTCAAAGTCAGATTTTAGCATCCTCAGCATTAAAGGAAACACAGATTTTCACCCTTGACTTTTGAAACTTATTTTGATTCTGACCAACACTGGAAACTGTGATTACACTAAAAGCATTTTAAAAGTTGAAATTAAATTTCTGATGTGTATTAACAGGGGTGGAAGCCCAAACAGAATCCTCAAATAGAAGTGAGAGCCTGATGGGAACACACAGCCATGGATGGACACCACGAGGCAAACCCCACCACACAAAGCAGCAGGGAGCATTTGTGTTTGGTATCTGTCTTATTGCAAACAGGCAAAAAAAGAAAGTGTCCTGGCACAACAGCCACTACTTAATAAAGCAGCACAAATAGTTCCAGAGTCACTCCTACTAACCCCCAAACGTGCTAACACAGACACGAGCACTGAGCTGGAGCTTTGCTGCTTGCAGTTATTATGAGTATCCTCATCTGCACTGCAGCTTATCCTTTTAAAATAAAAGATGGCACATCTCATCAGGTCACATCAGTGACAAAGAGCAAGGAGGCTCCAGAGTGGCAAGAAGGAAGCAGAAATGCCAGAGCAGCACAGAGCCATTGGCATTGGTGACACTCAGACAGCGCCGAGGCCACCGAGGGGCAGTTACTTACCAGGCAGCACAAAAGTTAAACACCAAGGAAAGAGGGATTTTTCCCTGAGAGGTTTGTGACTGGGGAGGCTGAACTGAGTGAAGCATTTGGTGCATAACCCAGGCAACAAGACAGAATGACACAAATTGGAATTTACTAATTAAAGAGCAGCTGATGCAGTTGGGCCCCCAGAGCAAAGGCTCAGGCAGAAATAACATGTAAGGATCTATGGCACATCCAGCACAAGTACATGGACTGCTTGAGTCTGTATTCACAGCATGTTTGCATCTAAGAACCTACACCCTACATGATTTTTACATGAAAAAATGAGCTAGTGCTGTTTTGTCTTGATATTTTCTTAATAAACTTGTAACTAGGTAATGCATTCTACTGATTAGATTGTTCCAACACAGCAGCAACTTCCTTTTCACATGAAAAATTCCCAATAATGAGCAAAGTTCTGCCTTCACTTCTCTACTGCCTCACAAGAGAAAGATCAAACCTTCTGAAGATGCACAAGTTTCAAGGCAGCCAGTGCTTAGGACAAGCCAGCACAGACTCTGGCATGGTTTGCAAACAAGACACAACTATATAAACACAGGTGGAAAACTATTTAACATCACTGTGATGCTCATCCAGCAAGTTCTTCTCTTTCAATTTTAGAATGAAAGTTATAGTAAAGCTAAAATATTTCCAATGTGTCTTTCCTTCCCCAGGATTACTCAAAAAGCTGGAGAGTATGTTGTACAAATTCAACAGAAATAGCATCTTCAGTTAATTTAACTAAATAGTAAAACCAAGCAAGATGTGAAGTAAAAAATAGGCACAGAAAGACAAAATAAGAAGTAATAGTAATACACACAACTCAAGAAATTACACCACAAAGTACTAGCTGCTTACTAGTGGGACTCCTGGTTTGGAGTACAACAGCCCAAACCTGACAGTGCAGACACCGAAAGATCTCGGTGATGATGGTGGAGCTTCAAACCCACCTACAGAGAAACAATTCTGCAAGCAGAAATACTGACAGCACTTGTATTGGGAGAAACTTCCTGAAGCCCAACCAGCTGTGCTCCTTGAAAATGACTTTCCTTTCACTGAGATACACTGAAGTATTCAGAACTGCACAAATTAAATTACAAAATTAATTGAAGTACAAATGCAAATGAAGGAATTGTATGCTGATACAGTTACCAGCAATTTGCAAAGCTTCAGTTGTGAGCTGTATACACAGAGGAAAGATGTTCTTTGCCTTGTTTTTCTGCTGATGCTCTTACTGAGATTTGTCTTTATATAAACTTTGTTAAATTTGATCAGTTGCTAAGTAATAAAATAAACTGTGCTTTCTTGGGGTTTTTTTTGGTTGGTTTTTTTTCCTTAGAATCACAGAAAGGTTTTAGAAATACACCTTGCACCAGCAATGGTGTGGCAGCAGGAGCAGGGACTGTCCCCCTGTGCTGGGGCACCTCAGTCCTGGGGACAGCTTTGAGTCCCTCAGTTCAGGAAGGACACTGAGTGGCTGGAACGTGTCCAGGAAGGGTAATGGAGCTGGAGAAAGATCTGAAGCACCAGGAGCAGCTGAGGGAGCTGGGGAGGCTCAGCCTGGAGACAAGAGGGCTCGGGGGGGACCTTCTCACTCTCTACAACTCCCCGGCAGGAGGGTGCAGCCAGGTGGGACTTGTTCAATCTCTTCTCCAATTAACAAGTGATGAGTAAAAATGGCCTTTTTCCTCTATTAGGACAAATTTCTCCACTGACAGGGTGGTCAGGCACTGGCACAGGCTGCCCAGGGAAGTGGTGGAATTGCCTCCCTGGAAGCCTTTCAAAGATGTGCAGATGGGGAGCTCCTCCCTCCCCTCCCCCATGCCATTCCCTCCTGCATTATTTTCAGGAACTTCCACTGCAAATTCACAGCTGAGTAACTTTGCACATCCACAAAGGTGATGAAAATGCATCGAGCCAGGCAAGGAATTAGTTTGTAGCTCTGAGTGCCTCTGAACACTGGGACAGCTGACTACACAGAAGGGACAGTTGGGGTATATTCATCATACAAGTTACCTGGAAACTGTCACTGAGCACTTCAGGAACTTGTTCTACCTGCCCAAGCCAGCACTGAAACACTGACTGATGGGTCAGTGAACACTTTTTATTGACTACTACCACTACTGTATATTCTTCCCATGACCCCGAGCTCTGCAGTAAGTACATGAAATATCAAGTAGTTCATCCTGTCACTCTTGTAACTGATTAAAAGCATGTTTTCCTGAAAACTTAAAAAAAATACAAAAGGATAGCTGGAAGGGTATTTAGGAATTTAGCATAACAAGGTAGAAATTTAAAGATGGGATATTAAAAATAATAATAATAAAAAGAGTTCCAGATTTCTTACTCCTCTGGTTATTAACAGCCAATAACCATCAGGAAGCCTACAAGAAGCCATCATTCTCTGGCTTGAGCATAGATTTTATTTTGTAATTTCATAGATGCTTTGCAACTTGCTGAGAGGTTCATGTTCTTAGCATGGAAGAAATAAATTCTTCCAGCTAGCTGAATTTCCATCACAATATCTGGATGAAGTAGTATTAGCTCTGAGCTGAAGAGACAGGTCATGAATATTTGTAAGGCACCAGAGCAGTGATCATCTTCACTAAGCAATGCAGATATGAGAGAAATATGTCCTGAAATATGGAGGGGGAAATGTAGATCTTGCATTCAGGCTGCACTTCACTTTTAGCATAAGGCTTATCACTCTGAGATAAGGAACTTGAGCCATTTGACGTGTGTAGGTTCCAAGTGCAATGCATTAATGGCCTTTAGAGCTGTCCCTCTCAAGGAGCTGTCTGGAATAACACAGCTCTGCTGGAAGCAAACGGGCTGTGACCCACCCAGGTGCATTCCATGTTCCCCAGGGCACCTGACTGAAATTCCAGAACTTTAAGATTTCCAAGACACACTGATATATAAGCATCTGCAAGAGCAGCATGATTTATATGGAGAACACAATGGAGAGGTACAAGAGACAATGTTGGTTGCATCTGCATTGTCCTGCACACCTTTGCTAGTCAGGGAACAAGATTAATTACCCCCTTGTGTCCAGACAGCTCTGGAATGCCCAAAGTGAGGGACACTCCACACCTTCCCTTGGGCAATCTGCTCTAGTGCACAGTCACTGGCACTGGGAAGTTCTTCCTGATATTCCTGTGCATCACTTCTCCTGCCACACTGTCCAAACAGGCACTGCCACCTGCAGTGCTGAGAAAGCTGCTCCCAGTTACTGAGCACCCTCCCAAGATGAGAGGGTTCTGAAGGAGAAGGATGAAAGGTTCCTATAATTCCTCCTGCCTGTAAAGATTCATTGGGATACATGATGCCCCTTTCTATCAGAGAGCAGCAGTCTGCAGGCTCATTCAGCTCTGCCCAAGAAAAGGCTGACAGTGCAGTTCCTGAGCCATCTGTCCTGCAGGATGGAGCACTGGGCTCCTGGGCCAGGCCATCCCTCACAGCCCGGGCACCACTCCAGCCTCCCTGCTCTGCCCACCCATCACTGGGAGCAGCTAACACTGCTTTGGGCCCTGACATCGGCACAAAACTTGCCCTTAGGAGGAAGATTGTGTCCCTGTAATCCAGTCATTGCAATAAAAGCATTAAAACATGTGCTGTGCTTTGCCTTTCCCCAGCCATGGCAACAGTTACAGGGCTAAAACCAGATCACAGCAAGAAAACAGATCAACAGATACCTGACACAACACTGAGAGCAAGAAAATCAACTAAAATGCCCAGAGAGTCTAGAAATACCATTTAACTAAGATACCTCAATTTATTGTACAAGTATTTTAAGCATCACTGGGAAAATTTAATAACATTTTACAGTAAACCAACAGAAAACCAGACATTTTGAACATTAAACTGTCTGCAACATCCATTCTGTGATCTTGGTGCTACCATAAAGTAGGAAAATACTTAAGTTTCTGTTTAGCACTTTTCAGAGTGCGAACACAAACATCATAAACAGAAAATCCAGAGAGAAATCAATTTCCTTATGTGATTTGCTGCAGTGAGATTACCAGAGTCCAGCACTCCCATTAAAAACTGAAAGCTATTCCTGTATAACCAAAGACAAAACATTCCCCACCAGAATCAGCTGGGACATCTGCAAGGTTTGAAGCAGGACTTCACACAACTGAAGCCACAATTTGCATTTCGGAGAAATAAAGGCATTCTTCATGCCTTTGATGTGCTGAGGGAGAAGTTCACAAGACAGTCCCTTCAAAGGCACCTTATTTCACTGAAGGGCCTTCAATAGGGCAAGGATTCCTCTTCCCAGCAGGCTCCAGTTATGGGGTGGGACACCTTGGAAGTCATCTGTGCTCAAAAAACCACAGAGACCTCTGTGAGAAAAAAAAATAGTACGGAAAACATGTTGCCCATAGAAGTTACCTTGTAATACATGTTTTGCCTCCTGTATTTAATGCAGTCTTTGGATCTCTGTGTTTCTGTAGAGAATAAACCATCTTTTCTACCACTGCTGTTGCAGTTTATTTCAGATAGTTATTTAAAAGCCTTGTGGATGTGGCACTTGGGGACACGGTTTAGTGGTGGCCTTGGCAGTGCTGCATTAAGGGTGGCAGTGATGGTCTTTAAGATCTTCTCTGACCTAAATGATTCTATGATTCTAGTCAAAACTCAGCAGCTACACTCATTTTAGCCCTACAGACTAAAAGAAGAGCACAGGAATCGCGTGCTGCTGCATTTTTACACAAGTTATGCTTTCCTGTGGTCAGGGAAGCCAAGAGAACCAATGGTCCAGTGCTAAGGAGCATTTATATATAAAGTCACAGGAAAAAGCAATTCATATGTTATTCAGAAATCCATATAGACATAAATCCATATGAAATGCCACATGGGTCTAAAATGTTAAGGAGTCTTTACAACAAAGGAGAGTTAGAATTCATTGTTTTAAATTCTTTAATCTGCATTACTCTAATTCATTTTTGATGGTAGAAGCCTTGAAATTTAAAAACTGTAGTTCCTAACACTGAAAGCAATAAATGCTACAGTGCCAGATCAAAGAAGTTCTGGGGATTCACACGACTCTTACTGCCCTTCTGGTTTTACAGTACTCATTTTTATTAACCATTTCTATGTCTCATACACACACGCAGCCAAACCTTCAGATGGCATGAACTCTGAATTAACTGCACCAGCAACTCCACCTCCTCCCACCCCAAGGGGCCTGGAGAGATCCCTCAGACTGTAACACCTGGGAGTGTCCCCTGGCCATGAGCACATGGCACACAGGTGGCACAGGTGACACAGGGCACATGGGTGACACATGGCACACAGGTGGCACAGGTGACACAGGGCACACAGGGGACACAGGGCACACAGGTGACACGTGGCACACAGGGGACACAGGGCACACAGGGGACACAGGGCACACAGGGGACACAGGTGACACATGGCACACAGGGGACACAGGGCACACAGGGGACACAGGTGACACATGGCACACAGGGGACACAGGGCACACATGGCACACAGGTGACACATGGCACACAGGGGACACAGGTGACACATGGCACACGGGTGACACATGGCGCACAGGTGACACAGGGCACACAGGTGACACAGGGCACACAGGTGACAGGACCACAGGCCACACACTGAGAAACAGCATCAGTTCATGTGGTTTATCCAGTGTGGCTTTGTGAAAACAAAACACACCGTTGGCTCCCAGGAAACTCAACAACAGAACGTTTATTACAACTGCAACCTGTCAAACCAAAGAAGGAAAAAAACACCCCAAAAATGATGAGAGGGAGGATGAAGTCACCTCAAACCAAATGACCTAATGCATAAACCCACAGAAATCCTTGAGAACCACAACCACAAGGATCAGCCCATCCCTCATGCCTGTTCCCCTGTGCTCCTGAACCCACAGCAGCTCCTCCAAACGCATCCCAAGGGTCTGACTCCTCTGGACCAGCCTGAGAGGTGGAGCCCAGACTGGAGAGGTGGAGCCCAGGATGGAGAGGTGGAGCCCAGCCTGGGGAGGTGGAGCCCAGCCTGGGGAGGTGGAGCCCA
>JAOXXN010000102.1:2501049-2517876 GCA_026770055.1 Myrmophylax atrothorax
AGATGTCCGATGTCCAGGAGGACTGGCAGGAGCCCACACACCCCTGGCACATTATCAGCTACACCTGGAGATCCCAGAGCAGCTCTGGCCAAAATCTGCCACAGCAACACCAAACAGTTAAACACCAATTATATCCCAACATTTCAACTGCACTCAACACCGAAGAGCACTCTCAGACTGTTCACACTCAGTGGTTATCAGACAGCAATTCAGCTGAAATGTTGTTACCTGATACTCAGAATTGTGATACTGTAAAGACAAGGTGGTTGGACTGGGCTTGGAGCAGCCCAGGTGAGTGGAGGTGTCCCTGCCCTGCAGAGGGGTGGAACTGGATGGGCTTTAAGGTTCCTTCCAGCCCAACCCATTCTGTGATTCTATACCCTGGAAATAAGTACTGTTTAGAAAGAAGTACAGTGACAAATACATTTTAAAACCAACATTCTAATACTAGAGGAGGTTTTGAAACAGGGCCCAAGTAAGTAAAGCACAGTGGATCTGGAGATGCTCCTCCAAAGAGCTTGGAGCTTTAGTTACAGAAATCTCTGTGCCTGCTGGAAACCCTGCCAAGCATTAAAGCACGTTCACGTATTCCACTGGAAGATCACTGCAAGGTAAAGTCAATACAAAAATGAGACACCTCTCAATGATCATGCAAATGATCAGGAAACTCATTAATCATCTTTTAAAGTCTAAGCAAAGTCTGTATATTTTAAGTGATTAAAAAATGAGCAAGAACTTGGTTTTGCAACACCTCTGAAATCAATTAGCTTGCAAGATTATGTCAATGATGAATATTGTTAATGTATTTATTCAGCATAAAGATTATCTCTGTGTGGTTTTGTGTTAAAATGACTATTAAAAGGAACCCAAACACTGTGAGAAATGTACCTGCATGTACAACACATTATCCTGGACATGGAAACCTGCAAAGAAAAGGACCTGGAAAAGCATGGTGGCAGGGGCAGAGTCATGTCAAAGCAAATCATGACCATGGAGTCAAGGCACAGACAGGTTACAGGACGTGCCAGCTGACAGATGGCACGTTGGCACCAGGGGCAGAAACAGAAATCAGACCCATGAATCCTTACTCTGGCCATCAGCCTCTGGAAGGTAACGATGTCACAACAACACTGAAAGAGCTTTTTTAAATAACAGTTTTACACTGTATTAGCAAAGGAATTAGAAGCAAAAATCTATGAAAATTTAACATTTTGAATTTATGTTCTTGTAGTTGTCCCTCATGCCTGCACTATCTGTTGCCATTGTCTGCTCTCCTCAGCTGTTCTTTACCAACCCTTTTTGGCTTAAGCAATAAGCCAAACAGACCAAGACTGAAGAAGGAAATGCACAGACAGCAATATCTTTACTAAAAACAGCCTGGAAAGCTTAAAAATAAAGAGGCAGAGCTAGGCATGAAAACATAACCCCCTGCCCTGGCAGCACAACAATGCCCAGACAGAGCTCCTACAAATGTTTGTGGGTGTCAGCATTGTAGTTAATGCATAAATCCTCTTGTAAGCCAAGTATATGCCTGCATGCAGGTACAGCCACGAGGCACAACCACCTCAGCCAGCCTGGTTTATGTGCAGGGGCTAGGCCAGCACCATCCTGGGCTCTCACTGTAAGGTTTGCAAAGGGTAGATGTTGTCCTGCTTGTGTAGAGTGTTTGCTTTAATGAGGCAGCACTACTAAGTAGGGTCTTACCAGGCTTTAGACCACAGAGATTATTCCCTTACTAAATCAACATATCATGGCATTAGCACTTGGATTAAACCACCAAAAGCAATGCCCATCCTTTCAAATCAGAGAAACACCACCCATCAACACACCAATTATGTATCATATACTGCATGCAGGCTAAACACGGACAGACACAGATTCAAGAGCTGTTAAAGAACAGGAGATAAAGGGAAAATAAAGAATAAGAGTATCTGAGACAAACTGTGGCCTGTAGCACCAGATCCTCACTGCTCTTTTACACCTTTAGCCCACATGGGTCTGTGTCCTTGCTGTTGCCAACATGTTACTGCTGTACCCCTGGTGAACCCACTGCTCTCCCACCCTGCTCCCTGCCCAGGCACAACCACTCAGCCACTCTGTTCCTCAAGTGGCTCCTTTCTCCCAGGCTGGATGGGGCTTGGAGCATCCTGGTCTGGTGGAAGGTGCCCTTGTCCACAGCAGGAGGGGGTGGGGGGGAGGATGAGATGAGCTTAAAGATTCCTTCCAACCCAAACCATTCTAGGATTTACTCTGTGCCAGTGTCCCTGCCCTGCCTGATGCACCTGGCTGGGTCTGCACTGCATTAGGAACCAAGCAGGGCAGTGTGGCCAGCCAAGAATCCAGGCAGGGCTGTGATCATCCACTCTGACGGTGGAGCCCTCAGCATTCCACTCCCATCCAGGTTCCCATTATCTCCTTTGAAGCCATGTATTAACACAGTGTGACTCCAGCATGGGAACTGCCACGTTAATTTGCTCCTACTTATGCTGACAGCCCTCTGTGGCCCCGTGCCAAATAACAGGCACAGATTAATATATTTTATATCTGCCAGGTTTTCCTGCCTCAGAAAGGTATGAAAACTACTCCAGACTACATCCTGGGTCCTTAGCTTTCATTCACACCCAGCCTAAGAAATTTCAAGCCTAATAGAATTTTGACTAAGAAGTTATTTTTAAAGGGAGAGTTTCTGCACTGTATGCACAAGTGTCTCGAGTACTGAAAGGCAAAATTGTTTTTAAAACACCTCTAACTCCTACAATCACATTGAGTAAACTCTGATTATGTGTATGTTATGTATTCTGTGTACATGCATACAGATTCTTCTGAGTACTCCAAGTTCCACAATCACCACAAAAACAGCTGATGAAAATATTTGATACAGAGGAATTCTCTTTGACACATTAAAATACTTATGAAAACAGCAAACCCACCAGATGTAATACAGATACACAGCTGATGAATCCATGGCTTGACCACAATTCAGGGCTTTTAGGATGTTCTCAAACCATTTCTAGACATACCTCATGGCACAATCAATGAGCACTTTGCCAAAACACTGCACTCTCATCCTTTGCTTTTCCACCACAACTCCTCCCTTGTGTGTAAGACCTCCCTGGAATAAGACCTGTACAATGAACTGGGGTCAGTGACCTCATCTGTGTTAAAAAGCAACTGAGCCTCATTTTACTGGGCTAATTTTAATTTGTATCAGCTTTCAGCCCCAGTTCCCAGAGCAGCCACATGAAACTGCTGCTCCAAGCATGCAGGCAGTGAAGGGCATCGACAACAGGGACCGAACAAGAAATCAGAGGTTTGCTGCTTTTGGCAGCAGCACCAGCTGATGCCTCCCTGAGGTGACCCAGGACCGCAGTGCTGGTTGGATCTTTGTATTTTGCCCAAGGTTTTTGCTTGTTTGTATTTCATGTTCTTAACTCAAGTTGCCTATCTTGGATTTTTGGAAGATCAGTACTCTGGTTTTTTCCCCCAAAGCTTTTACTTCTGTATGTCATTCTTCCTTTAAACAACGAAAGGAGGTATGCAAGAAGAGAGAACAAGAGGAAAGGCTCTTCAAGTAAGAAACTATTCACAGTCTAACAATTGCAATATTGAGATTGAGGCCATCTAAGGCAGCCCACCTGCTTTCTTCCAGATGCTCATTCTCACAAGGAGGAGAATTTGAACAGAAAACAGGCGCTCAAAAGATTTCTTACTACATTAATAATTCTAAAATTCCCTCAAATAGCAAATTTGAAGTACATGTTTATAGGACACAACAGAAATACTCTTCAGATGTTGTCTTCCAGAAATAAGAGGTAAATAAAAGCACTGAGGAAACAGCTTATCTCGGTGGGATCTGAGAGTGAGAGGCAAGAGAGCCCCAGACACCGAAGACTCAATCCAACACTGAACCACTGCATCTGATCTTGTCCCATCACAACAACACAGAAGGGTAAATAGATTATAGCTGCACAGTCTGTTCTCTGGCAATTGCCTCCCTCCACAGCTTTTGTGCTACCTTTTAGCAGCACAGTTCTTACAGCTCTGCTGCCACAAGACAACTGGGTCTCAAAGTTTCTTGGTTCTTTGCAGCAGGGAAATTCAGGAACAGGCCTGAAAGCTGGAAGGGGGCACAGCAATCCCCAGATGTCCTGGCCTTACCCAGCACCACCAAAGGATCCTCTCTGGGACAGCAATCACTCATTTGCCCTAAGAGGTGGGTGTGACTTTTTCCTGCTACAAAGTAGATTCTGTACAGTCATTACTATGCTCCCAAATTATCACAAGTAAACCAACTGCAAATAAATGTCTCCACAGCCCTTCCTTTATTGAGAGTGTGTACCAAGCCATGGTACAGTATTAAAATGTAACTTAAATTCATCAGTACAGAGAAAGAAATACAACACTTTCTATTTTCAGGGGTGATCCTGCAGAAAGCTGCTGCTTGGAAAGCAACTTTGCAGTAAATCCACCTGTCAAAATTCAGAACTGAAGATAATTTTTTTTTTCAGAGAATAGTTCTGTACCAAGACACCAATAATTCCTTTCCAAGTATAAAGATATTTTCTGTAATATCCCATGCATGGAAGATGCCCTTGACTAAAAAAGGAAAGAGAGCAGGTACAATGTCTGAGGCTCTCTCTGCATGAGGTGAATCACACAAGATTCAGGACATCAGGAGGATGCCAGTGTCTCCCTTCCCCATCTGTAAAGGCAAAGAGCAGGAGGATGAAGAACAAACATCCCTTTAGTGTAGCAGCCTTAGTTCTGAGTTAGAAGCCCTTTCACATGCACAATTTGAACGTGCACAATTTTTAATGTCCTATTTCACTGGAATAATACAGTAAGTAACTTCTGTCTTCTCAGTAATTTAACAAACCCACTCTTTTTCCTATTCTCCATCAATACAGAAGAAGACCAAGGAAAGTACAGCTGCTGAGGCAGCCACAGCAGCTGACACGATAAATATCTCCTTCTTTCCTGGGAGACTGTAAGTAATACCAATACTTGGCACTTACATACTACTTTACATCTTGAAAGCACTGTACAAACATGTACCTAATTAATCTTCCCAATTTCTCCATGAAAAAAATCTACAAGGAATTAAGATTATTAATAAACATTACTCTCTTTATTTGTTAAATCTTGATGGCCTCAAGGACTTCACAATCTGAATCATGAAGAATTTGTTGAAGAACTGCCAAAGGCACCTGTTACACTGACAGCAAAATTCAGATGAAGTCAAAAACCAAAGTCAAGTTTCTGATTGAAATATCAAATAATTTCCACACTAATCCAAAAAAATGTAAAACTCAAACCTGGAAGTTTATAGTCAAAACAAGCACAGCTGGACCACTACTGGCTGCTTTATTTCATGTGACATAAGACCCATCAAGGAACAAAGCAAAAGAAAAAATTAAAGAAAAAAAGAAAAAAGGAAAAAAATCAAATCTGACTAATAGAGAGGAAAGAATTCACAGGCTGTTTATTTATGGTCCTGAACAATCAGGCATTAAAATAACCAAAGTTTTATGACAGGTTTTTTTACAAATTTGGTGATTCTTTTAATTTTATTTTTCTACCAAGTCCTGACACAACACAGAGGGTGCTTTATTAGCACTAACACACGACTTGTTCCTAGGTTTGGATGAGAAAAACCAGCACATTTTTCAGCACCCTTTATGCAGTGTTGCTGTATGCACACTGAGATACACACCACAGCTTCAGGAATCCATTTGAATCTTGGATAAACAGTTCCCCAACCTGCAGGCACCAGAGGAGACATTTATGGGTCAGAGTTAAAATTCAGACTCCACATTTTGTTTGCTAAACCTTACAAAATAAACAGGTTTGTGTTGCTCACAAAAGCAGCCTGAACTGTCAGCCCTGCTCTCTGTACCACTGGAGAGAAAAGAATCACAAATCCTTCCTGGAAGAGGCAGCGCTTCAGGCTCAGGTGGACTCAGGTGGGGAGCAGGGCTGCCTGAGAGATGTCATTACACACAGATGAGACATGGCTCTGCATAAAGCCCTGGAATTATCCCACTCCCAGGCAGGCAGTGAGTGACCTCTTCGGGCCATGTCCCTGCAGCTGCTCAGCTGAACATCTCAGACCAGATTCCCAGAGTGCAGAGCTCAGCATGAACAAAATTAGGGCTAAGTCCTAACAAAAAATCCAGCTTTATTACTGTTTGTCCTCTCCTCACTCCAGCTTTTATTTGAATCTTAACATGATTTCAACTGAAAACAAAACCAGAGACACAAATTCATTTGAATGATGGCACAGAGCTGTGTATTGCTCACCATTCCTGGGAGGACTCCCCATCCAGGAGTGAGGTGGAATATTAAATGATGAGCTGCAGTTTGTGCTGCTCCAATACCAACCCCTATCACCAGGACAAATATATTATAACATATCACTTTAAACATCTTTTGTGAACACGGCCTTGGGAGAGTAGGAAAATAGAGAAAAGATTATGTGTACTAAGGAGGTCAAACAAGACCACAGTAAACTCCAAGAGAACACAATCTGAGTCCCCTCCCCTGGAGGTATCTCTGAAGGTGTGTAGATGTGGCACTTGGGGCCCTGGTTCAGAGATGGGCTTGGCGCTGTCAATGGCTGCACTTCATCTTAAAGGTCTTCTCCAACCTAAATGATTCTTCAACTCAATAAATCTGTATTTTTTTAAGAAAAAAAAAGCCTTCAGAAACAATTGCAAAATACAACAGAAACTTCCAAAGGAGATGGAGTAACCCCCAAGAGCACAGAGACATGGCATGTTTCAGCTGAAAGCAGGATTTCCTGCACTTGTCACAATCCAACATCTCTGGCAAAAACCTATATACATTTTCCCACTATTGTAAGAATGTTGAGACAAGTAACACTGAAATAACTTGAATTAATATTTGAAAGTTACTGAATATTTCTTAGAGAAATTACTGAGCTTTTAGAATTATTCTGCTACCTCTTCTTCCAAAACACATACTGAAAACAAAGCAGCACCATCTAAAACACCAACTTAGCTCAAAACAGCAACTGTCACCTTCCTTCATATCATAAACTCATATTTGTAAAATCAACTGATAAGTTCCTAAAGTAAAATAGCACTTAGAAAAATAGCAGGACAGCTCTTTTACATAGAAAGTAATTTGATCTGAGCATGGGCAACTATTGGGAAGAAAATGGTAGCTGTTTGATAAATATTTCTTTGAGATGAATGGTTTTTTACTTCTTTCCATTTTGTAGCTTGAATATGATGATTCACTACTAAAAATTTAATTTAAACATTGCTACTGGATTAATTTAAAAGAGCCACCCTAGAATTACTTGTGAATAGAATTAATCCAAAAGTTCAAGGGATACCAATTCTTCTGCTGTGTGTGAATCATCACACAAGCTGTGCTGAACAGAAAACAGGACTTTGATCTCAGTTAACCAGCTTGGCCTCAGACATGGAATTTTGGTGAAAAAAACCTGCCACTTGTTGCTCCAAGTCCAATGGAGCTCTGGGATTGAGGAAGCTGATCCCATCATGTTCTTATGTGATGTGCAGAGAGGGTTTTGCTGGCACTATTTTAATAATTGAAACTTGGAAGCCACAGAGAATTTCCTGTGGAAGGTGATGAAGAGGAAAAAATCCCTCTCTTCCATAATCTAGGAAAGAGAACACAGAAAACAGAGGCCTCCCCTCCACAGGAGAGATTTAGGAAGAAATGAAACCAGCGGACTGGCACAGCTTCAGGTTTGTCACTGGCTCAGTGACCTCCCAGAGGGCACAGCAGGTGGGTGGGTTGGCAGTTCTCTCTCTTGCTGCTGCAGCTGCATTGCCCCCCTTGCTTGGCTGCAGTCCCACAGTGCCAGGGCAGGGCCGTGCCAGCCAGGAGGAAGTTCAGGAGCTTTGCAGCTTTCACCAGAAGGCAGATAATCTTCCTCTCTTAACCCACTGTGGTGCTTCGGTCAGATACCAAGATGATGCCATGGCTATAACTCCGTGGAAAGGGTAAAGCAAAAGAATTTTTTTTTCCAAAAAGGGTAGTAAACTCACCCCTCTGTCCCAGACCAGTGTTTCCCATCCTGGGGGGTGTACCAACCTTAGTTTCAGTTCCATGGAGATCTGGATATATTCTACTACCACAACAAGGCTGCAGCAGAGAATTCACATCCTCCTCATCATACCAACCCCTTCACTACACCTTAACACAGCACTAAATATCTGTGTCTGGAATTCTTGCTTGTGTTCTTAATCCAGGCCAACACAACAGACCCTGATTCAGGGGTACAAAGCCTTCCTAAGTCTCCTAATACCCTGACTGCAAACTGAACTGGAAACCTCAGCCAGCAGAGACAAACTCAGAGCTGAAAATGAACACCTGGCAGCCAAGTGGGCACAGACCTTTCTCCTTCTTAGTACTCTCTCCTCTAACTTCACATTGTAGAGTAGTAATGGATACTTCAGAATTACACATTTTCTTCACTGTAGCTTTAAGCATCACTAATGCCTCCTCCCTCTTGACACAGTGCAGGGCAAATGACAGAAGGATGGAGAGGTTTGGGGTTTGAGGAGGTAAAAAGGAGAGGTGGCATCACAGAGCCCTAGAGGTGTTCTTGAACCCTGTAAGGTCATGTCCCCAGTGACACTCAGCTCCACAGGAGTGGAGTCACACAAAGGTCTGCCTGAACAACCACACCTGTCCAGAAGGATCCACTTCTCTAGAGACTCATGAAATGACTCCCACAGCTCCATACTGGTGTGGAAAACAGACCTTCTGCTGGAAGGGGTAAGACTGGCTTCAACAGAAGGATGTTGATAGACATCAACTTGGAAGCTGCAGTCTCAGTTAAGGCCAGGTTTTCCTTTTTTTTACACAACATACATAACAGAGAGAGAGACAATCAGATTCTGCTTCTTAAAACTTAGTATGCAATACATCTACTTTGATACAGACCCAGGCTTTTATTTCCCCAAACAATAATAGTTTAAAACATCTCAGCTACACCAAGAAGATACATTGGCACAAACTGCATCATAACTTTCAGTTCTTCCTGACTCTGTTCTCTTGATATTGTTTGTTTCTCCTAACTCATTATTTCAGACCTAAAACAGCGTTGGAAACCCTCCTGCACGTAGCAAGTACCCTTTGCTGCATCTGTAAAGCACAAGGCACTTTAAATACTGTATTAACAACACACAATATTCCCAAAAATTAAGCAATCCTCAGATTCAGAAGAGGAGAAATGTATTGATTAAACAAAGAGCAGATGAGTAAGCAAAGCCATCTGGGTCTAAAGGGCATTGAACTTGGCTTCTTAAGTCCTACCATTTTCTGCATTAGACTATGTAGAATATACAGAAATGTTTAGACCTAAGGCCAGCATGGCTCTGGGAACCTAAACTGTAGGCTCCATCCCAGAGCTGCAGTTCCATGCAGAATACAGAAACTGCCTTTTCAAGGCAGCTCTGGGAAGAGAAGCAAAGGATATTTCTGTTGCTGCTATATTTGGAACCACTATCATATTCAAAGAAATAACAAAGGACATGGCATTGCCATTTTCTGTGCAGCAAGCCTATCTCTCCCAGACATTTTCCAAGGATTAATACATGCCCTTGGGAGTATCGATACAGGCACATAAAAATATAACTCTTATGACACTCAGAAATAAACAAAAAATGCTCCCAGCTTTTATTTAGTGCATAAAACACATTACTTGAGGGTATGTATTGGAGGGAGAGCTAAGAAAATAGCTCATTCATTATTTAAATTGGGGAATGGACTCAGAAAGGTTTTATTAATGTTCAAAGTAGTAAAAAGCCAGAATGTCCTTATGCAGAGTGTATCTGTCTAAATCCTGTTTACAGCACAGACATTTGACAACACCATTGAAGTTCTAAATTATTTCTATAGTGTGGCAGTACTTTGGGTAATTTTTTTTTCTGCCTTTTTTTTCCCCTTTTATGTATTAAAAACAATCATGAAAATATCCTTCCAAGGTCACTTTATCCAATTCCTCATATAAGATAAAATGACAAGTCCATAAATCATTGTAACAGTGAAGTATTGTAAAGTATATCTAGAGTTCAGTACCACAACCTGCAGTGAATCATCTTCAATCAATTAACAGATTACCTTCATTCAACAAAATCCAATACCTGCATTTTCCTGATTAATACCTTTTATACATCTAAAGTTCTGGTAATTATATACGGAAATTAAAGATGGATTGTACAGTTGTGGATGCAGAATGTGAGGGCCTGTGAGACTGGCAGAGATCTCCCTTAAATAGACAACTGTGACAGCCAGAGCTGTGCGTGTTACTCACAAAATCAGGGTTCCTACACACTTGCACTTCCTGTGGCCTCCATGCTGTCAGCTTGGAAGGCTTGGAATCAGGAGTTCTAAGATACAGACAGTGGCAAGTGCTCACAGGCTGGGCTGGGGCACTGCAGTGCAAAAGTCCAGAGTTACCCTGCCCAGAGGTCCATGGGGCTCAGCTGGGAGCACCACGATGCAGGGACCTGTGAAAAGCCTCAAATTCAGCCCAAAGAGAGTGGCCTCCACCAACTCAGGACCAATGGTGGGTTCTGAAAAACTGGCCACTTTGACACATCTTGGAATCGGGAAGACCTGGGGCCTCCAGCTGGAGTAGCTGCTTTGGAGCCCTTCAGAGCCAGTTCTGTGCCAAACCCTTCAAACAGCTGAAGATGGACCTGAGCTCTGCCCAGGAAAGGAAACAAGGGCTGCAAATGCCCAAAAGGACATGCTGATGAGCCCAGTCTGGAGATGGCACAGCAGGAGCTGGAAGCATCACAAGTGCTTAGGGCAGGAGAGCGAGGAGCAGGAGGAGCACTGCCCTGGGGAGCCTGTTCAGAGACCAAACACCCTCTGGGGGAAGGATCTCTTTCAATACCCAACTTAACCTGCTCTGACACAACTTCAGGCCATTCCTTCAGTCTGTCCCTGCTCACCACAGAATTGCTGTGCAGTGAACACAGAGATGGCTGCACAGAACAGGGAAAACTCCAGCCAGGGCACCTCAGGTGTTTTACTGCAAAAACCCTTCAATGTCATTAAGATTCAGAACAGAAGCCAACTTCAAGATAACATTAGTATGTACAGGACCTTGAATTTACCACAGAAAACCAAACTAGAGATTCAGACAACAAACTTCAGTTTACCTCTGAAGTAAAGGAGAAGGACGAAACCAAGGTTAGACAGAGTACCACAGAAACTGTTCTCTTCATTCTCATGCATGCAAATATTTTTCTTGGGCAAATAACTAACGAGTCTCAAATAAACACAGTCTACCAAAATAAATAGAATTTTTCTAATTGATTAGACTTTCAGATTTTGTACATTTTCCTACCCCAACGGAACTCACATTAACAAGGCAATGTACTATCAAAATAGCTATACCAATATTAATAACATGAAAATAAAAAGGAAATCTAACACTCTAAAGTCTTAGAATTATCTAATCAGTAACTAAAATTCTATTACCCTGCTTTAATTAAGATATTATATACTCATTTTCCTTGAATGCTCACAATCATAATTACTGCATGGGCGGGTGAGCCCTGGAATTACTTTTAACAGAACTTAGCATGTGTATTAGTTCCCCACAGGTAATAGCATATTAATAAAAAAATCACCTTCCATCAGCAGGAAAAGTAGAGATAGAAGCTACTGTGACCAAAAAAAAAAAAAAAAAGAAAAAAAGCAACTATGAAGACAGAATTTTAACAGAATTTAAATCTAATTCTTCTTCCTAAGGCCCTTGGGAATATCACAATCACCAAGCTTTTCTAATTTAGCTAACAAAGTGTCTAAACTCCACTTCTGCAAATACTACTCATATGACAGTTCAAGTCGTTTGAGCCACTCCTTATGCTTTGAAATATATAATTTTTTCAACTTGTGAGGAGCTTTACCCACTTACAAGCAGAGACAACTGTGTGCCAGTTGGTGCTGCTGGTAAAATATGACATCAGCTTCTTTAAGACCTGCAGAGGGAAGGTGCCAGGATCTTACAGGAATACTTTATGCCCTCAAGTCTTCTGTCAGAAAAGCTGCCAAGAGGAGTGGGTGATTAAACAGCCATTATCCACATTATTACTATTTTCAAGGAAAGCCAGCAAGGATTACAGTACTAAACCCCTCAGTAATGCATGAAAGAGAGTGCTATCATCATATATGTAGAGATACAGCAGTAAGTCAATTATATATCAAGTAATATAGATATTTATACAGCTGTGGAAGAACAAAGATGTAAACAGTGTGGGGGAAAGTCTCCCAGCTCAGCCCTAGACAAGGAATTGTGCTGCCCTCAAAGGCACAGGAGCAGCAGACACGACCTCCCCGTCCCAAAGCTGCTCCAAGGGATGCGGGGAAAACCAAAGCAAGTGCAAGGCTGTCTTTCCTCCCTGCATCCCTCTGGTTTTCAAAGGAACACTGCACACAGGTACAAAAGAGGATGTTTTTTGAGGGACTGTCAGGAGGGTAAGACATGCAGGCAGCTCACAGATGGAGCAGAACAAGCCACCAAAGGTCTCAGTCACGTTGATGTCTGCAAAGTTCTGCACCTCCGACTCTCCGTCACGTCAACTCCCTGAGTGTGAGCTGAGCTGTGCTCTCCAGCACCTTGCTGCATGTGTCAGACCTTCCTGGGTACTGCAGCTGTTTGAAAGCACATCTCATTTCCTGGGTCTGTCTAACAACAGATTTTAGATTTACCCCTCACACCTTTACTGTCCTTTAGAAGTTCTTTAGGGAGTTTGGATATTTAACTCTCTAAATCCCAGTTTTAAAAATTAAGTACAGCTTATCCCTAGATATATTCCCAAATTAAAGACAAATATCTACATTTAAAAACCTAGTTGTTAAAACATAAAAAGACTTAAAGAATATGAAACAACACCAACTTTACACATTGCAGTTACAAACATCTCTTATGGGACACAAACTCTGCAATATGTTCACTGTCTCCAGCCCAGAGGAGGCCACCAAGATGCTCAGAGGATGGAGCCCCGTCCTGGGAGGGAAGGCTCAGAGAACTGAGATTGTTCAGCCTGGAGAAGAGAAGGCTGTGGGGTAACTTAAGTGTGGGCCTTCAGTGTCTGAAGTGAACTTGAGAGGAAGATGGAGAGGGGGGCCTGGAGTGACAGGACCAGGGGGAATGGTTCCACATGGCCAGAGGGCAGTTAGGTGAAATATTAGAAAGAAATTCTTCCCTATGAGGGTGGGCAGGCCCTGGCACAGGTGCCCAGGGAAGCTGTGGCTGCCCCAGCCCTGGGAGTGTCCAAGGCCAGGCTGGACAGGGCTTGGAGCAACCTGGGCTGGTGGGAGGTGTCGCTGGGGTTGTCACTGGGTGGGCTTTAATGTTCCCTCCCACCCAAACCAGTCTTTGATTCTGTGATCCATGGATACCTTTGTCTGTGCCAACACATCCCTGTGAGTGGAAAATACTTAGCAATAAATGGGAGACTGCTGGTGTTTAGGGGGTTAAGGTCAGCTCCCTGCCCTTGGTTCTGTAAAACATTGAGGTGTCTGCCAGCTCTGCACAGCATTCCTGGGAAAGTCTCTTTACCCTGACTCCTGAGTTTCCCAAATCACCATGGGGTCCCTTTTGCTGCTGCTCCCCCGGGCCTCACCCTCTGCTCAGTCTCAAAGGGCTGTGACTGGGCCTCCTTGGAGCAGCTCAGACCTCAGTGCTGACCCAGTCCATGCTCTTTATTCCAGGTGGTGGCCAGGTGGAGGTGAAATCTGAGAAACTGGACTTCAAAGATAAGGTGCAATCGAAAATCGGGTCCTTAGATAACATCAGCCACGTCCCTGGAGGTGGGAATAAAAAGGTAAAGGGGCTCTGGGTTGGGAACAGGCACGTTCTGCTGTGTCTGTGTGTGAGCAGGTGTGCAGGTGCACAGGGGTTGGAGTCTGGGCTTGGAGAGGGTCCTTCTCAGGGCTCCCAGGCTGCCTGTGCCATCCCAGGGGACATTTGCTGCTGCAGAGCTGTGGCAGAGCTGTCAGGATTCCAGTCTGTGTTCTTCCTGGCCTGTGGCCGCACAAACGAGTTCTAATGTCAGTGACAGCCTCTCCTGTGGTTTCCTGCTCTTTCCACCATCTCTGAAGTTTGTGTTTGTGTCTCAAACCTTTCCCATGAAGTGTCACTGTCAGCAACTCCTGTGCACTCTGTGTCAGTGCTGTGGCAGTTCAGGGAGCTGCAGAGGTGGTGGGTCCCAGCAAAAGTGGAGCATTAAAAGCTCAGCTTTATTTAGAGCAGGTGACTTTGCAGCAGGCTGGCCCTTCAGAAGGTGATCTCTTCTTCCTAACCAAGGGCTCTGTGTAGGGGGGAGGTGTTTGGGGGGGATTGAAATTGAAAGACAAAAGCCACTCAGGTCAGCAAAGCACAAAACTTGGGGTGAGCTGTTCCCACTGAGGCTTTGATGACAACTTCAGTGAGCCTTAGCCAAGTAAAACACCTCCACAGCCTTGGCTTCAAGGCCACCGAGTCCCCAGCAGGCAGGGGAGTGAGGACATCAGGTAGGCACAAAGCTGAGACTCCAGCCTGGTGACACACAGGGGTCAATTTCCCACCAAAAATGGCATTTTATCTTGCTTGTTTTTCCATCCCTTTTTTCTCAGTGGGAGGGGAAGGTTCTGTTTCAGCTCCTGTGTTTTGGCACTTTGTTCTTGCCCAGTGTTCTCTGTGCACCTCCAGCTGGCCTCTGACTGCGGGACCGCTTGACTTCCTTACCCTTCTCTCTGCTGCGCATCAGCCTTCCCTGTGCTTCACTCAGCCCTTTCCCGTCCATTTTATGGCTACAGGGACAATTCTTTCACATCCCAGCACATTCACTGGGCCATAGTTTGGAGAACTTGCCCTTGGCAGGGGAATTGCTCTGCAAAGGTGGGACCAAGCAGTGACTTCACCACCTCAGCCTTCCTGTGTGGCAGTTGCCCCTCCAGTGCCTAAACCCACACCTTGGAGGAGGCTGTGGCTGTAACTGAGTTCAGGTGCTGCCTCAGATTGCTTCCCATGTCCAGCCCATTCCTGTCCACACCAGGGATCACCCTCAGGCAGCTCCAAGGTGGAACACAGGAGGGGGCAGGACCCAGCTGAGCCCTGCCAACCCTCCACACAGAGCAGCTGTGGGTGGCTCTGCTGCCCTTCCCCAGCTTTTCCCATGTCCCCAAGTCCTGTCCTTGCTCTGTGACACACAGATCCAGGTTTGAACTCACAGTCCACAGAACTTTGGCTCCTGTGCTGCCCTGGAACTGGGTCTCCTGTGGGGAGCCAGGATGCCCCGTGCTCTGCCAAAGTGCCTGTGCTCTCCCTTGGCACACCTGGAGACTTTTTCTCCCCAGCTCCAAAGGCAGCCACCCTTCTTCCTA
Source organism: Myrmophylax atrothorax (assembly GCA_026770055.1). Taxonomy (NCBI): domain Eukaryota; kingdom Metazoa; phylum Chordata; class Aves; order Passeriformes; family Thamnophilidae; genus Myrmophylax; species Myrmophylax atrothorax. Next base: position 2,516,434 of record JAOXXN010000102.1, read on the forward strand.
TGAGTCAGTGAATGGCCATTTTTCAGATCTTTTTCTCCTCAGTTTTCTATTTCTTTTCTATATTTTTGTCTTTTTTCCTTCTGGCTGACATTTATCAGGTCATGTTTTTTGTTGCTGATGCATTTTTTGCCCCCCACTGCCCTGGGTGGGTTTCTTCACCTGTAGAGAGAGAAAGGCAAGGAAGACAAGACCCGGACCCCGAGCCCAGACCCTGCTGGGCTCCAGGCCCTGGTGCTGGAGCCACCCACCCTCATGGAGAGCCAGCTCCCAGCCTTGCACTCGGCTGGGGAGGGCACCAGTAAGTAGCAAACCCCATCCAGTTCACCTCTGCTGGCTGGGAGAGGGGTTTGGCTCCCGAGAGCAGCCATGTGGGTTAAGGGGAAGCTTCATGTGCCATATGGGGATGCCACCCACCCTAAATCTCTGCCAGGGAAGTGGGAGCAGCCCAGGTTGTGCTCTCAGTCCTGGGACCTGCTGCCACACCTGGGGAGGATTTGGCAGCATCCCAAGATGCTCTGGTCGTGCCAGTTCCCTGTGCAGGCCACTGGAAGGGACGTGCCTGAGGACTGGGGCTGCTGGTTCAACACACTGAGCTTTCCTCCCACCTCTCAGTGGCTGCACTGGAGTTGGACACACCTGGCAGGTCCAACCAGCACCCTCACAGCCCTTCCCTTCTCCTCACAGATTGAGACCCACAAGCTGACCTTCCGTGAGAACGCCAAAGCCAAGACCGACCACGGCGCTGAAATCGTGTACAAGTCCCCCACCATCTCCGGAGATGCCTCCCCGCGCCGCCTTAGCAACGTGTCCTCCACCGGCAGCATCAACCTGGTGGACTCCCCCCAGCTGGCCACGCTAGCCGACGAGGTGTCTGCCTCGCTGGCCAAGCAGGGCTTGTGATCAGGGCACAGCGGCGCCCAGGAGAGAAGACAAGGAAAGGAAACAAAAAAAAAAAAAGAAAAGAAACAAAAATAATAATCTGGCCTTCTTCCTCTGTTCCTTTTACAGCTGCTTCCCCGTCCCTAACTGGTTAATGATTTAACCTGCTTTTACTGTTCATTCAGCTCTAGCTCCAGGACTTCAAAATCAGTGACACTATGAGGTACAAAACCTCCTCTCCCCCTGCTCCTCGGAGCGCACAGCCCGTCCCTGTCCCTGCACTTCCCTGCCGTGTCCCTCGCTGTCCCAGCCCTGCCCGGGGCCGCCCTGGGAGGGGGCCCGAGGGGGCGGCCCCAGCACGACGCTGACCCAGCACCCCACACCGGCACAGGGCAGCGGGTGGCCCTCGGGGAAGGGGCTGTGACCTCCCCACGCTCGTCCCCCTGAGGATGGCCGGGCTGGCCCGAGGGCCGGACGCGTCCTGGGTGCACAACCAGGGGCTGCGGGGAGGTGCCCTCCCTCCCTCCCTGCGTTAAATTTGCCTGCTGATTTGGAAGAAACCTT
>JAOXXN010000102.1:2517976-2529863 GCA_026770055.1 Myrmophylax atrothorax
GGGGGGGAATCTATTGAACAGATTTGTGTTCACTCTAGAATAATGCAAAAGCTGGAAAAGAAGAACCAAATCCATTAACCAGGATTTTAAATAACACTAACCTTGACTGGAAAACAGCAACTCCAAATAGCAGCACAAATAACACCTGCCACTGTAGTTAAGGCAGAGAAAGCAGCTGGGCCATGTTAAGATTTGGTGTGATCTTGAAAGCATGCAAAGCTTTAAAATAATTTTTGCAGAAAACAATAATGAAAACACAGCAGTGTTTGAAGAAGCCCCACCAATTTTAGCAAACACACAGCTCTGAACAAGTTCAGCAGCATTCAAGGCAAAAGTTTAGTTCAAGATCAAAGATCAGTGGAGGAGACAAGCAGTATCCAGCACTTCCATAGGCAACTCTCACATCCTGGTGTTTGGCTGAAGGTCATAAGAACATGAGACTGCCCTGTCACTGCACAGGCAAACAGGAGTAATGAAAGAACTGCATCTCACTGTGGGTCAGAGCAGGAAAAATAGGATGTCCTTCAACACCAGGAATCAAGAGATGATGCAGCTGCTAAATTCTGGAGATAAAATAACAGCTGGAAGTGAGCAAGGTTTGCTGTGAAGACAACTGCTTAATGTTCCCATGGGAAAGGCTGCCACAGCCTTTGGCCACAGTTTCATGAACAGCTGAACCAAAGTAATGGTTTGTCTTAACCCACTTCTGGCCTCCATGATCCCCTCACCAGCTCTAGGCCTCTTCCCTTCCACAGGTGTTTCTGGTCCAGCTGGGACTCCATTCAACTCAGGGTGCAGTGGCTTTGGCTGTATTTTTTTTGCCACAGAATCCCAGGCCACTGGAGGCTGGACAGGAACTCCTGGAGGTCACCTGGCCAGCCCCACTGCTCAAGCAGGGACAGCTGCCCAGGACCATCTCAGAATGGGAGGAGACCACACAATGCCCATGGTCACATTCCCAATGAAAACAATTCCTCACATTTATCCCTTCCCCTGTGGGTGAGCGTGTCAAACTGTCCCACACAAACAGGACCACTGGAAGGTCAGCAGAGGGAGGGAAGAAGGACCTTCATCTTTCGGCAGCAGAGCTACTAAATTGCCTCATGTCATCTGTGAAAACCAAGCCTGGAAATGGATCAGACAGGAAGGGGAAATATCCCTTATATGGCACCAAAGCCTATTAATATTTATGTAAAATACTGATCAAATTAATTTGAGAAGGAGGAACTCAAATTCAACAGAGTAAAAAGAAAAAAAATGGGTAAAATGCCCTATGAAATGTATAGCAGAAGTTACAAGAGGAGACTGACTTATTTAGTTTGATAAGTCAAAGACTATAGGAGACATGAATACTGACAGTATTATTTGGACTAAAATATAAAGGCAAGACAGTAATATTTGGACTAAATTATAAAGGCAAGACAGCAACATTGCAAAAACAGTAACAGGTATTTCATAATTAAACATGAAATCTGAAAGATTAGTGAATAATGGGCATGAGAGGTTTTTACAAATCAATTTGATTAAAAATGAAAAAGACAAACCCCTGTTTTTAGAAAAATTAATTGCTCAGATGCAAAGTAAAAGTACCAGATCCTGTGGCCTGTGCTGACTCAGGAACCCAACATGCACATCTCTTCTGCATTCCTGAGCTGATCATACACTCTGCTGATGAAACAAGTGCAAGGTTGTATAAAATTACAACCAGAACACAAGGCAACTCGGAGATCTTTGCAACAGAGTTTCCAGGGACTGCCAGAATTTGCAGAATACATTAGGAAAGTTCCTGCAACCTACTGAAGCAGCTATTTGTTCTCTACAGACAAAGATCTGAACGACCTGTTCATGACCTCAACAGTATAAGGAGGTTTTCCCCCCTCTTTCTGCTTTTAATTTTGGTTTGGTTCCTTTCTCTCCCTCCACTGCTATCATCATATCAGAGCATTTGGAATGTGATTCCCATTCCCAGAGAAGGCTGCAGTCCTGAGTGCCTTCAGTGAAACGTTCAGTGAGATGCACTCTCCTTGCTGAGCACATTCTCTGTGTGCTCTGAGCAGGTGAGATCAGATACCCCTTCCACAAACTCTGCATCCAATTACCCAGAAGAACAAGGACTGGGGCCAGGCTTCTCTCCAACATATTCATCTCCTCTAGACGTAACAGCAGCTGCAGGAAAAGCAGCAAGGGAAAATATGGAGCTCTGAAGCAGTTTCTTTTTTACAAAGGAGAGTTGGATTTTCCTTCAGGTTGTGAACTTCAAGGCTCAGTTTTTCTTTTGTAAATGAGTGTATCGTGCAGTGGAGCTGCAGACCTGTGTGCTATAAACTCTTTGGTGAACAGAGCTACACAAATATAAAACTTTTCCATCAGCAAGGTAGGCCTGTATATTTTTGGCACTTTTGGTTGCAGTCATCAGATTTAGGAGAGGGGAATATGAACACAGAAACACTGAAGATTCACCAACATCATGGCCTAAAACAGCTTAACTAATAGACATGGAAGTAACTCCATAGCATCTCCTAAAATTTTCTAAAAAAAAAAAAAAGAAAATGTTTATGCAAGAGACACTGAATCCAATTTCATTTTACCTACTATCACCTATCACTGAATACAAAGATATTTATTCTTTTTGTAAGTCAAGCCTTCAGCAACTGCTGAGCAATACCAGAGAACTCACTCTCACAAGTGTGTACTTAAGTAATTCTTTAGAAGATACTTGGGCATCATACGATACACAGTTAATGAGATTATTTTTCCAAGGGGAAACTTTTCAAATTTCATTTAGCTTGCAAATCCCCTTTCTTTTTTTAATAAAAGTGGGAGCCAATGAATCAAGAAATTTAGCACTCACTTGCAAAACTTCTTTTGTGATTCCTTTCATCATAAAAGGAGAGTGAAATCCTAGAGTTTACATGTGGGGAAACTTGTATTTTCAGGCTGGTGAAGCAAGGACAGATCCACAGGTGCCGGTTTCTAAGATAAGAATGGAACCTGTTTGGAGACCTCGAGCTCATGCAGAAGAGAGAAAAGAAACTTGCTAAACTCCATGGAAGAATACATCCAAAGAGCTCTTTTTCAAAGTTAAAAATAAGTTACATAAAGACTGTTTGGATGCAGCAATTTTATGAAACATGTATTATTTAATATTTAGCTATAACCATGTGATGTTAAATAGTTTGCATGGTGTGTGTAGGTTTTAGAATTGTGGGTAACTGTGTGGAAATATAGTCCTGTGTAAAGCTCCTCTTGTAGCCAGTAAATCCCTGCACAGAAGTAGATAAAAAGTGTTAATGTAAACATAGTTGGCCCCTTCTTTCCACGTTTCCTTGAGTAGCTGTAACCCATGATGAAGAGGATTCTGAATACACTGCCAGAAAAATTAAAATTAGATACAAAGTGTTTTATTCAAGAGCTAGAGGTTGTAGCCTCTTAAAAGCCCACTGAGAACGAGTCTGTGGAGAACCAGGAGATGCAACATTTACACATTAATTTTGTGGGGGTTGGAGGTTTGTACCAAAGCTCCCCAAACCCTCGGGACACTTGTAGCAACACAACCACAGCACTCAGGAGGGTGCTCTCCTCAAGGACACCAGCTGGGGAGTGGACTGCACAGGCTGGTCCAGCAGAGCTGGTGCCCCAGGTCAGCCCTGCTGAATCCTGGCCTGGTCACAGCTTGGCATTCAGCGCCAGCTGATGCTGCAGCTCTGCCCTTCACCTCCCTGTCCCAAACCCCACAAGAAATGTGAAGTCCTGACTCACAAGAACTTCAGGAAGACCTCACTCCACCCTTCTGGCAACACCCTGAGGAAAGTCAGGTTCAACCCAAGTATGTGGAGCTGCTTGTTGAATCAGAACTGGAATCCTTTTGGGGGGTAAAAGTGGGTCTCTCACAGAATTTATGGATGATGTGATAATGTGATCAATGCAAAATTTTCAGCTCAGACACTTCCCTCTCCCAAAGCTAAATATGATTAATGATTACACATCACTCAAGTGAAACTTTTCTCAAACTGTAGTACCCTGACAGGAAATGAGCATTTTCCATTCAACAAGGACAGACTGGATACCTCATTCCCAGGCACTGAAAACGTGTTTTCACGGAAATATTGAGTAGTTCTTTGGATCCATTTAAATTCCTAATTGATTTTTCTTGTATCATTTTTGGTAAGCTGTAAAAGCTTTTCTGTTTGTCCATGTCTGAACTTGCTGAAAGCAGAATAGAACAATTCCTGCCTCTGCAGTAAGACCTCCACATTTCAGTAATCTTTTTCAAAACCTTAGTCAGGAGTGACTAATTCTGTGGGACTCAACACTGAACTGCAAAAATCATCATTTTTCTGCATCTGAAGCAACACTCTCACCTGGGAACACCATCTGTGGAGCCAGTTAGCTGACAAATTCCTTTTTCATTGTAATAACCCATCGTTAAATCAGAGATGGAATATTTCATCCAGTACTTTGTATCCAAAATGCAGAGCTAACCAGATGCCCCCTCATCCTGCCAAAGTTAAATACCCATTTTTCTCCTTACTAAATCACAGCAACAAACATGAAGATTGCCAAAGGTTTATCTTTCCCATACTAACTGAAGGGAAAGAATCAGAGGCTGAATCCTAATAAAATATTTGTTAATTTATTTCCACTTGCAGGCTAACTCCTGTTCTCACAGATAACTTAAGGGCTTCATCCACACAGGACTTACAAAGCAAAAAAAACCACATAAGATGAATATCCCTCATTTTCTGCTCTTCCAAAAGAGAACTGCAGTTTGGGAATTTCAGAGAGAACGCTTCCCTTTAAAGGATTTTGTGACTCCTGTTTCTAGGCACTGAAAGATTTCTTAGTTTATTTATTTCATAACTGAGAGCTCAGGAAGATCACCAAGCTCGTTAAGCTCACATCCTTTCCATGTATTAATTAGGTTTTCCGCTTGGTTTGAGGATTTCAAACACGAGCATGTTCCACAGCAAAAACACAGTGTCAAATTAGTATGTTTAAGACTTGCAGTCAGTAGCAATTACAGTATAGGAGAATTAACAACATCTTTATTAATATATCAATGTAATCTGATGCATTAATGCATTTTGATGGAAAACTATCAAAGGCCTGAACTGAACTCATGTAATTTCCACGCACAGCCTCAAGCTCACTTTGAAATTTGAATAAAGATCTTGCAGGAGGCTTCCTGGACTGACTAAACGTTCTTTTTTCTTTTATGGTCAACTTTTGGGGGTGTTTGGTTCACAGAATGACTCCAGAACTGAGGCTGGAAGGGGGCTCTGGAGACTCCCCAGCCCGAGCCCCAGCTCACAGCAGGGCCAGACAGGACGGGATGCTCAGGACCATTCCCACTCCCATAGTCCACATCTCCATGGGAACTCTGCAGCCTCTGTGGGCAAAACATCCCAGTGCTTGACCACCCACAGAAAGGTTTGTTCTGCACTTCCCAACTCTGTATCTAATTCAATTCATCTGCATTTTTTAGAAATTGTGTACAATTTGTTTCATATCATCCTGTAGCTGATTTTCAATGCAAAAAGATGGATTTGGCCCAAGTTTCTTCTACTATACTTGTGAACTGAGAGCATCTTGGGCTTATGTTGATAAATCTTAGATATGTATTCAGACTCAGACTGAAGGTATTTACCATCAGTGATGGGCTAGAAACTCCCATAACTTGGAAACACCAGTTAATTAGGAAAAATATTTCACACTGTAATCATCAGCACTGTCAGAACCTGCATTTCCGTGCAGCCCCAACCAAACTGAACAGGTTTAAAATGCTGATTTACTGATGTTTTGAGCTGCTATTTTCCCCTCCCCCATCCTAAAAACCCTAAGATAGAGACCTTTCTTTTGCACCTCCACAGAGCAAATGAAGCAAAGAATACATGAAGCTACACACACAAAATAAAACCAGTATCCACCCCTATTAATGCAAACCCCTAAACCCCAGTCAGTTAAAATGGCTTCTCAAGGTATTAAAGATTTTCTGCCCCTCCTTCAGATCAGTGGGTTGGAGACCAAGCTAAAAGTTTCAGAGAATTTATTTATGAATCATCTTTGAAAAATTAATCAGCTCAGGATTTTGCCGTACCTGTTACCACCACCTGGATCAAACACAAGGCCTCCTTCAGCTCCTGAACTGCAAACATGAAACCTCTTGGTTCACTACTAAATGTTCTTATAAGTTTCCCTTGGGGACATCAAGTTTTGGAGTTCACATAGAATATTTTGATAGTCACTATAAAGCACAAGGAATTGGACAAGTAGCTCAATTTTCATGAAAATCCAGAGGATAATTTGGTGAATGCAGTTCCAATGCAGTAACTAATAAAGAAGTTGAAAGCCTAATTTGTAATATGGTTTCACTGCATATTAAAAAAGCCAATCTGTCAAACAAAACAGTTTTTCTTATAAATCATACTTTCAAATATTCAGAATATTTTGTATAGCAGTGCAAGCATCCCATGGTAATACTGTATTCCTGTAGCAAGCTAAGTATTTCATCAATAAAAATCACAGAACTTTATCTCAAATTTCATTACACCTAAATGTCTCCACATATTGAATTTGTCTACAGAAATATTCTTCCAGTCTCCACTCCTTGCACTCAACCAGAAGCACTGTCCTTCAAGTGCTGACTTTCCTGCAATAAAAAGAGATTTTATATCTCCCTTCCTTTGTTTCCTTGCAATCCATCAGGACAGGAGACAACAGGTATGCTGCTATAATTTGATTTCCATTTGATTCACAGCACACTTAGGTCAGATGTTGAAAGCTCCAAAGTACAGACACATTAGAAAGTTGACAATCTTATTTTTAAACCTCTCCTGTTAGTTATGTACTTCTCCCTAGACATACTGCAGTCAACATTAAAAATAAATGTATTTGGATTACAAAGGCACCAATCCTGGCTCTGTCACAACCCCTCAGTAGGAGCCTTTTTTCCTGGCAGGTAATTGCCTTCAAACTTTCATAAGCAAATGAAGTAAGAGCCCTGCAAAGTCTCCCTCAGTGCCTGTTTGTGCAGAGAGCGGTTCAGTCTCTCCGCTTTGTTTGCTCCCATGTCCTGGAAAGAAATCTATATTATGTCTCAAGAATAAACAGAACTTGTGACTCTCTGGAGAGAGTTGCTTTTGTTATACAGCCACATGCTAAGGAAAGCAAAAGGTATTGTATTCCAGCTGCAATTAGGAATGCTTTGGGCAAATACCATCATGATAACATTATTTCACAAAAAAAAAAGAAAAAGAAAAAGAAGGAAAAAAAGAAAAGAAATCTGTGTACCACTAGAACCCCAAGCCAAAACAGCCAAACCCCAAACTGCCCCCAAACAGAGGAAAGGACGACAGCCAGACAGAAGGCAGGATGATTAGTTTTATCTGCAAGCAAGTAAACTAAACAGCTGAAAATCAATATCACTTCTATGAAACTATACTGTGAGGTTTCCATATGGCCACACATCAACACACCCCAGCTACTGACTCACAGAATATTCAATATTTGATTCTGGTGCTTGGATCATAATACTTTTTATTGATTACATATTACCCTGCAGGATTCAATCTCACCAGCCAAAGGGAGAGACACAGAAATGTACAAACCACATTTTGACTTCAAGAAAAAGACAAACCAACTTTTCTTGTAATAGCAAATTAGTGGCTTGTGGCTCTTTTATTAAAAGGTAATAATTTGGATTTAAATACAGACCTAAGCATAAACCTTCCCACTTCAAGACAGTGATGACTACATTTAGATTAATTTTATTAGACTGTATGTCTCAGTTAATGAAGCAGAAACATTAGACCTTTCTGCAGAATAAAAAACCCCAAACTATTACAGGGACTACAATTAACCAAGTGTCTCACAGAACAGCTTCTGCAAATCTCAGAAGGAAAAGGAGTCATGTTTCACAGACCCTGACAACTGTGTTGTAGCAAATACTTTGCATTAAAGCAAAGCAGCCCATCCATTTTCTCAGTCTCACCTCCTAACTCTCAACCAAATGTGCTGGTACAAAATTACAAATGAAGAAAGCTGAAATACCAAGACATGAAGACATGCAAGAAGTTTGCTGTTCTGCATTCCTTCCCACCCAGCAGACATTGGGCATTACATGAAGGAGCAAGGGAAATGAAGCAAAGAATGCAATAAAAAGTGCAGAGTCCTGCGGAAATTCTCCTGGTTCCGCCATCTAAACGTTATTTCATTGACCCCTTTGGTGTTCTGTGTTAAATGTAAAGGAAATTTCAAATCACCAAGACCATTCAGACTTTAAAACAGCACAACAAACTCACACCAAAACAAGTGAGGAGTGATCAAGGTACCAGCCTGAGCTGCTGTGCGTACAACAGATGCACAACAATGACGGGCTCTCCCTGCCTAGAGGCTTTCCAGCCAATACCTCACTCATTTGGTGAGTTGTAGGGAAATAAGACCCCTCTGTGACAATCATTCCCTGCAGAGAGTTATTGAAACAGACCAGTGTTTGAGAGGCTCCGTTATGAAGCAACCACAGTTATATTTGTATTGCACACATGGATTACTTTGCAAACCGATGAGCTTCGACTGCAGAGAAACTACCACTGAAGCCATGCAAAATGGTACAAAAAAGCCTAAAATACTACCCATTCTTTGTTCTTTCTACACAGAAGGCCAAAGAACAGATACAAAACTAAATAAAATGTAAAACACCGCAGGAAATGATCATATTTTTAAATCACTGCCACAATCACTGACATCAGACAGATACAAGCAAGTGTATTCCCATTAGCAAAGACATTCAGAAACAGGTGAGGAAATGATTTAAATAATCTTCAGACTTAAAAGGGTGAGGATTTAATCAAGTGAACCACACAGAGTGTCACTATAAACCATCGATAAAGTTGAGCCTCACTGGTCAGAGGCACTTAATGAAACATCTATTCCCTGACATGCCCCTTAGTGGATCGTGGGAAAGGTGATGGTGCTGCTCCCACTGTGCCTGCTCCTCTCTGAGCACAGCCTGGAACAGAGGCCAGAGGAGGAAACAGCCTCCAAACGATCCTGAGAAAGTCTGTTCAGTTCTGAAGTCATTGCTGTTCAACTGAAGTTGAAAGAATACTGTTCACATCACTAAGCCTTTTGGGGTGGGTTTCTCCCCCCTTTGTTTTCGTACCCAAAGACAGACCCATATTTTGTAACAGCTGAAAATTGCATTGAAGTTTGTGATCTTGAGTAGAAATAAAAGGAAACTATAAAAGAAAAAGGGCAAAGAATTTTCTTTATACTTTCATTTTCAAGAGGTCCTACTCCTGCTGTAGGCACATTGGCATTTTCTTTCTTATTTAAAGAATGCAATTGACTGTAGAACATCAGCAATCTCATAAAGCAATAAAAACATCCAGTGGAAAAAGCAAGCTGTTTGCAAACACACTGCAGTTCCCCCAGTGGGCTAGAATATGGTCAATATTTCATAGAAGTAGGACCAAGCATAACCTAAGCTATATCTGGATATATTTTATATATATAATTATATATAAAGGGTACATATACATTGCCAGGGCAAGGGGGAATGGCTTCCTACTGACAGAGAGTGAGTTTAGATGAGACTTTAGGAAGGAATCCTTCCCTGGGAGGGTGGGCAGGCCCTGGCACAGGATGCCCAGAGAAGCTGTGGCTGCCCCAGCCCTGGGAGTGTCCCAGGCCAGGCTGGACAGGGCTTGGAGCAACCTGGGATAGAGAAGGGTGTCCCTGCCCATGGCAGGGGGTGGGATGGGATGATCTTCAACATCCCCTTCTAAGCCAAGCCACTCTGGCTCTGTGATTCTGTGACATGTAGGTCTGGGTGCACATACCCATCTCAGAGCTACAATCCTAATTCCTTCTAAAAGAGCATCTACTCAGCTACAGCTTTTCTGTGCATCATGGAGTCTGATTGTACATCACAGAATCAGCACCTCTTCAGCAAGGAAAACAGTCACTTTTAATTAGATAAAAAAATGGTAACTTTTTCCCCCTTAAGTTATTAAACATATGCAAGCACCTCGAATATTCAACACAAACTAGGTGCTAATTTCTCAATTTTCTTTCATCGAAATAACCATTGTCAATTTAGAACTTCCTCATTTCAGAGCATCCCAATTAAAATAATGCAAGTTTATTACTCTAAGTTTACATTATAGCAAGCAGCTGGATGTGTTCCCAGCTCTTACACACAGCCCACACAGAACTTTGCATTCCGTTAACCTCAGACCCTCAGCCATGCAGGTGATTCCTCACTGCACTTGGAAACTCAGAACCACTTGTATTTTGCAGACAAATAGCATAACAAATAATGTTTCATCTTGAACTGCCATAACTTCCAGCAGAAACTTCAATTCAGTCAAAAGCACTGACTGATCAGTATATTTTAAAAGCACTAAGAGCAGGAGTTTTGTATTTTAAATACCACTCCAGCCTGAACTATGACTGGAATATTTGTGGCTATTCCACCTGGCTCTGTGTGTTCCAAAAATTATAGGATCCTCAACATCCCTTTGCAACTGCACAATATTGTCTAAGCTCTCTGTTTCAAAAAAAGAAAAAGTTATTTGGCAATGTCTTGTGGTCCAGGACACAAACTGCTTTCCTGGGGAGGGTGTGTGAAGGCAGTCAAACCAAATCAGTTTTATTCCCCATGTACACACAAACTTTAAAATGGATTTCTCTCTAACTGGGAAATAATTTCCTTTAAAAAAATTCATAAACTACCATTCTGAAGATCTATCAAAGAAATCATGATAAAGTTACCAGGTGGCTGCAAAAATAGATATTATGATGAATTTCTATATGTCTCCAATCTAAACAATCATTTCACATCCTGAAAATAAAACGGTGGCCCCTTATCTTGTTAAATGCAAAAAAGCTGTTGTATTCACTATATTTCTTCCAGCAAAGCCTGTCACATTTCATTAAACAATATAATACTGTGATGTGCTCAGTAATAAAAAAGCAATAAAATTTCATAGTTTAATTTCTTCTGGGGAAGACACTCCTGATTTATGCAGCCTTTCCTACCAAAAGTGACACCTAATGGAGCACACAATTGATGTACATCACGGTGCCCAAATTGTTTGGGTTTAAGAACAGCTTATTTGTGTAAGGCTGTATCTTAAAACCAGCAGTCCACTTAAGACCAAGAGTCACAAGCAGTTAAAAACCTCATTTTTATGCAGATAAATGATATCATGTATTGCAAATATAAATCTTGACACTCAAAGATCTGTTGTGACATTTTGTTGGTGGTTGAAGCTTTTGTTTTTTTCAATAATGCTCCATTTAACAACTTAATAGACATGAAAAAACTGAATACACAAATATGATTTAACTCTTATTTATATATAGCCAAAATACAAATGCACTAGAACCACAATAATCCCTGCCCATCAACGACACCTGAATTCCTTGTGTCTTTCATACTTCTCTGCATAATAATTAGCATGTTATTACCATTTTTGAAAAGCATTCTTGAAGTACCAGATTCCTAAACTATAATCCAAAACATGGAGCTAAGTCTAACACAATCTTCCATATGAAAATCCATTATAAAAGGTCAAAGTGGACTTAAAATCTTAAATTAAAAACAAGCTAAGTAACTTCAGACAGCAACTATCCTACGAGTTTTCCTTTTCTCTTGTTATTAAAAACATTTCTTCTTTGTTGAATAGAAGAAGAATTGTAAAATGACACAAAGGTAACCTGAAAAGAGAGAAAATTCATCCATTTTGTCCCTGACAAAGAGTCACAGAGCTCTTTGGGTTGGAAGGGACCTTAGAGATCATCCAAACCATCCCATGGGCAGGGACACCTCCCACCAGCCCAGGGTGCTCCAAGCCCTGTCCAACCTGGCCTTGGACACTCCCAG
>JAOXXN010000102.1:2534461-2553734 GCA_026770055.1 Myrmophylax atrothorax
CTGCCCCATCCCTGGGAGTGTCCAAGGCCAGGTTGGACAGGGCTTGGAGCAACCTGGGATAGTGGAAGGTGTCCCTGCCCACAGCAGGGGGTTGGGAAAAAATGAGCTTTAAGGTCCCTTCCAACCAAAACCACTCTGGTTCTGTGATTCTAGTTCATGGTTTCCTTGATACCCATTCCACAGCTTTACCTCAAAATAATTTGAATTCATCAGTCTGTTGATCTGCACTGTTAAAAAATTAGCATTAATTTTCACCAAACACATCCAGATCCCTGGTCTCTGTCTCTCCTTTGTGCCCAGAACTGCTGCTGAGAAACTTCACCAAACAAGCTCACATTTAATAGAATTGAACCTCCCAAAGGAGGTTTCTTTCCAGACCCTTCTGTCCCTTTGAAGAGCTGAAACTGCCCACCACCACTGCTGCCACCTGAGGAGACACCGTGTGTGCCACCCCTGCCCCATCCAGAACAAACACAGGGACTGCTGAACATGAGCAAACACAACTCCCCCAGCACACGCAGCAGAGCAATCCCTCCCTTGTGCTTTCCACATTAGAACTAAACTCTGCTATTAAACGGCTGTCATTTCACTCAATCAGTCTGCTCTAAGCCAAAAGAACAAAGAAATTACAAAAACAATTTCCAATCACTTACTAATCTGGCAGCAAAGAGCAAACCAATGCATCTGTGTGGAGATTGACACCTGATGATCATTTGCTTCCAGCCAATTACTATTTAATGAAGCACAAACCCACAATGATGGAACCCGCACGGGTGATTGCAGAGTGTGTTTTCAATATCATTATTGAATAATTAACGTTCAGATGACTCACAGAACAATTTCAGCATGGGGAAACAAAGGTAACCAGGACTTCCAATAACACAATGCCTGCTTGGGCCATAATGAGGAGGGATTGGTTTCACTCCAGTGATCAGCACTGAACCAGCTCTCCTCACCCACCAGCAATGCTCAAACATGTCTCCCTGGGAAGTTTGGGTTGCCAAGGAATGCACTGACATGTATGCTGACATTATTTAGCACTTCACAGTCAGGAAATTAAAACCGTATTAGCACCCTAATTAACACTATGGTGTTCAAAGTCCTGTTGGAGACACAGATTTTACAGAATGATTAATCCAGGAAAAGAATACGATGCATCCTTAAACTTTTTGCCAAATATTAATTGTGATCTCAATTTTCCCTTTAATTTATGGCTCTTTTTAGGTTGCCAAGATATTTAACTTTATAGAAAGAAAAAAGAAACCAGTAGCTCCCATTAAGTCCCACCCATCGTCCTCCATAACTACCTTTTCATTCCACTGGCCAAACTTCTGACAGCACCCACATACAGAGTTCAAAAAGTGAATCCAAAAAGTGAATAAAATGTCAGGTTTGATACATTTAAAAAGCAAAGCTGCATTTCTTTTTAAGTCAATTGACAGTAAACAGACTTGCCTGTCTATCTGTCTTTGTCTAACTTTTTCCAGCTGGATAAACCCAATTGCTATTAAAGTTGACAAAAGACAATGATATTATTAATGAAAGCAGCTACACAGTGTTAGGCTGTTCATTACAGGCTCCTAGTGAACTTCAATTAATTGCATGGCTGCTGTGCCTAAAAAGGCTGCCAATGGAAAGAGGGCTTGGGGGGTGGGGGGAAGTTGGTATTTTTAACTTTTACTGTGAGGTGCTCAATTCATCACTTTCCTCCTCAACTGTAAATAAAATATTGCTTAAGAAAATCCCTCTTTAGATTAGCTGTGCATTTCCTTCTAAGCACAACCTACATCGAGTCACACGTCTGTGTTTGCCTTTTCAGACAGCGTCTGACACAGAGAAGGTTTCTATCCTGTCCTCAACAATACTCTCTTTGGTTAACGGATTGAACTTTCTACAAAGCATTTCTGAACAGAATGCAGCAATAGCAATGGCACCACAACCCACTGCTCGGGCCCTGCCATTCCCAGGGCTCTCCCTGCTCCCACCCTGGGCAGGGAAGTGCCTCCCAGGACTCTCAAAGCAGCAACTCCCCCCTGCCTTTCTGACCACTTTCTCTTCCTCTGAAACTGCAAACACCTCGTTGGCAGTAGGGATGCAAAGGAGAGCTGTGCTTGACTGAGCTGTTTCTAAATTATTAATAATTTGCACTTTAAATCCTCTTTCTCACCCAGGATGCTCCCTATGAGCACCTACCCTGGTAATTCATGCAGGCATGTAAATGGAATTAGTTGTTGCACTTCCTTAGAGACTCTTCATTGCTGACACATCCAAATACAACTGCCCTTCAGAACTCCTGCCCTTCTGTCCCAGCTGTGAGACTGCAACGGGACCCCATGAGAACCCACAGCTTTGCCCAACACTACAGCCACATGCCTATGGAAGCAGTTCTGACATCTAATAGCTTGCTCTCTTTTTGGGTAAAGGCTGAAGAAATTAAAGTTGTTTCTTGTACTAAGTGCTTCAGTTATTTTATCCTGTTCCTACAAACATTAAACCCAGTAGTCTCTCAAGCACAGTAAAGCAGAGAAGCTTGAGCTGCTGCCCAGAGCACGATTCCTCCCTTCACTTCACCCCATTGGTAAGGTTTTGCTAATTCAGAAAACGTCACTTGAATTTTGCTTTTTCTGACCTCATGATCTTGCCATGACCTCAAACCATCCTCAGTGTTGCACTATTACACGATTTTCACATTGATATTACCTCTGACTGAGTGTTCCAGGCCCTGAACAATTTATTGATAGAGATGCAGCTTCTGTCCCCAACAACTTGTGTGAGCAAGTCACTAACTCTGGCCTTCTTTCTCTGTACCTTCTAATATTCATCCCACTTGGAGAATACCTTTTCTCCCTCACAATATTTTCATGATGATCTTGCTGAGAAGAGTATGAAGAAATATTGCACCTTTCTCCAAATGTACAATTCTGCTGTCTCTTGGGCCTCCTGCTTAACTCATTTGCTGTACTCTCCTCTGCACCCTTCATTTTAATTGACTTACCTGTTTCTAGGAACAGGTAACAAGCAGCAGTTCAGGGGTCTGTACAAGTCTTTTGGCACTATATGCAGCTGCGTTAATTACTGTGCCTTGGGTATACATTGCTAAGTTAAATCAGTTTTTGTTAATCCTGCAAGAAACCCCCCCCATCAACTATACTTTTCAGTGGGTAATCCTCAACCTGGCAACTCAAACTAGAAGTCAGCAGCAGGTTGGTCCTGCATTAAGGATAAGAGATTTCAGACTGAGGCTTTCAAGAGTTCTTTAGAAAGTATTTTTTTAAAATGCCTTAGAAATGCACTAAAATACTTCAACTGTGGACAAAGTACAGAAAAAGAAATGTCTCTGCATGTGATTGACAGTCAACAGCTTTCAAATTTTGATTTATGTCTCTGCTTTCAGAGACCCTGAGAAACACTCACACCCACACGGGTCACAGGAGCAGCTCTCCTCTTGCTTTTTGTTAAATACAATGTTTTCCTAATTGTCTCTTGACTCTGTTGTTTATGCCAGAAATGCTACACCAGTCGGACAGAAAGCACAAAAGCCAAGGCAACTCACAGGAACAGCTTTCCTCTCTCATGGATTGTATCATTCCCTGCAAATGCTGCTGGAAATAGTGAAGTTGCTGACATGTTCCAGGAGGGGCTTCTGCACAACAGTTCCCAGAACCAGAACCTCCACAATTCCTGCTTTTACTTAAATTTTTCATTAAAAGCCCCCAAACAAACCCACCACCAAGAGCAAACCCAAATGGGTAGTAAATTGCAGTGTTCCCACAGCAAGTAGGTAATGTTTACAAAACATATTATTTTTCATGGTTTTAACCAACATTTTTCACCTGTGCTTCCATTAGGGTTTTCTCATTCAATTTTGCAATCTTGGAATTTCCCACAGAATGGCACATTCAGTTTTGGACAATTTGAGCCAAGACATTTCTTTCTGACCGTTTTAAAGCTGAAAAAGCCCATACTGGAAATGGACCAAGCAATTGTTTTGACAGACTTTTAATATTTTCTGACATTAAATGCTGCCACATTTACACTCCCTGCTCACACACTGGAGCACACCCAGCCAGGTGCATCACTGCAGCATGTCCAGGCAGCACACATTGAATTTGTATGTAATAAGCAATGGAACACAAGCCTTTCAGTAACTTGTAAGACAGTGCAGTTTCCAGTCTCCTCACTGGAGGGGACTTTTATATGTCAGAGCTCATTTTTTAAGGCCATTTCTACACATTTTTGCAGGAGCCAGAGCAACCCAATCTAATTTCAAAACTAGATATTCTAGAAGAGGTTGGACTGAACAACCTCTTCACTCCTTTCTAGGCTAAATTATTCTGTGCCTCAATAACAACACCATGGCCACAGCACAGGGCCTTTGGATAGCAATAATTGTGGCTGTTACATAAACTGGATGGAATGGGACATTATAAACATGGTTATTTCCTTCCACAGGTAAGCTTTATTAATTTTATTGCATGCACATCTGCTCTTCACTGTTTCTCTGTGCTTTCTTAAAACAGGCTATCTACCTAATGGACTAAAAACAACATTAAAAGCACCTTGAAATAAAATATTTCACTCCAGTAATCGAGAAAAACAAAATCTTTCCAAGCCACAATCCCCAGTTATTGCACCTTAAAATTCAGACACACATTAAATGATAAACTTTACCCTCTTTTAAACAAAGCTGTAATACGTGGAACACTTAAATAAGGTCCTCAAATTTCATTAGTTTTAGGAAATATGAATTTTAAATATTATATAAATAGTTATATGACTAGCACTCCTTGTGAAGAGTGATCCTGTGTGCTGAACTGTGCCCATGGAATGCAGAGAAAACACAAGGCATTACCTCAATGTCATCTTTTCACATTCCTGCATTTGATTACATCAAGTCTTCATGAATGTTGGATGAGGACAGCACATGGCTGCAAAAATAACATTAAAAGCTTTCAAACTGTTCAAAGAGCACAGCTAATAAATGTCAGCACTGGGCTACATTTGGGTTGGTTACACTGAGTTTCTTGTTAAACAAACATTATGTTACTGGGGGGAAACCACCCTTGTGATAAGAAGAAGTGGGAGACACACCAACAGTCTATTAAAGGATAAAAAGAGGAAATGAATAACTCAAGGTCTTCTAAATCACTTGTGTGCCATTTTGATGCATTCGATGTGGTACTTACTTTGAATTCTGTACACAAAGTGCATGATTTAAAACAAATTTCCTAAGAGACTGATTTGCTCCTTTTCCTCTGACCATTCCATGATTAAAAGCAGCAAAGCTGTGGGATCATAAAAGGACATGTTATCTGAAACTTGTTACCTTTGCATATCCTTTACTTTAAATGACTTCATTAGTGAAATTTCTATTCACAATCACAAATATACTTTGCTTAACAGTTTTAATGATTGCAGGACTGAACAAATGGATTGTAAGAATTGGCACTTAATAAAAATACTAAGTGATCCCTAAGGTCCACAACATTACTGAGCACAAATTTACTCAAAAAGTACTCATTAAAAAGTATTATATATTCTATAGGTGATTTGTTAATCTGCTTAGAACAGCACACACATGTAGGTATCACTTTGCCAAAAATCAGTCTTGCTTTGTGGAGTTTCAGTTTCAAAAAAGACAGAAATAAGGATCCCCTTCCTGCCAACACACCACAGCACTTGAGCTGGTGATTAGTGGAAATCAAACTTGTGTGAGAATACTTTAAAAACTAATTTATTGAGCTGTAAAAGAATGTTTTACTTAGCCCAGACTGAGATTTCAGTATTTCAGATTCAATAAAATTATAATCAGAACACCATCGTTCTCAAAGGTGGCCACAGTACTCTCTAACAATAAACTTCTGCATTAACCCTCCATAAAATGGTGAAATACACTTTTAAGGAAAGTAACTGGATTAGGTAATAAAGTCTCAGCACTAAAGTAGTTACTTAAGAGAGACTGAAAAGGTGCTGGGCTGTAAGAGCCCATCTAGAAGCAATTCCAAGGGGAACAGGAGCAGCAGCCTTTGTTTAGCTCACCTCCCACTCTGCAGTCACACATCTTAGAGGTGTTACAATTTAGTCTCTAACAGCTCCACACGGGTATCACATCAGTCAGCTTTCTTATTCCATTCATCAGAAAATGCCCACAGAAAAAGAGATAGAATCTCCATAAACATCTATTGGGAGAGACAGGTGGAAAAACCAGCTCCAGGAGGTACAGCAGGGAAAAACCTCAGCCTTTGACCCAGCAAAGAATTATGATTATTCAATTCTTCACTAGTGTTTTCTATTTCTTTTATTACTCTCAAACTCATATAAGCAGATGAATTATTATTGTCACTCCTCTATTTCCATTAGGTTTTCCTTAGTTGCTTCTGGAGCCCAAAATACCACTTGAAAAAAAGAACAACTGTATTTTACAACATATACTTTTATGCTCTCAAGATTTTCTGTACACCTTAATTTATTGTGTTTTCTATAGAAAACATAAGGTTTATACAAGAAATATTGAAGTTAGCCATTATAGAACAGGAGAAAATACTGAATTCTGAAGTGTAAATTAAATAGATTCTCTGACAGGTTCAAGACTAATGGCAAATCAGCTCCAATGGTGAAAACAATTCCAACTCCAACTCAAACTTGTGCTCTTCAGGCTAAAAAATTACAGATCAACCTTTGTACCTTTTCATTGTCTGCCCTTCAATACTAAATCATCACAAAATGATTAACAAATATCCAATATTGACTTGGTTAAATAACTACAGGTTACTAATGGCTACACATTAGTTACATAAATGAATCTCGTTTTCTTTCTTTTTTATTTTTTTTTTAACATCTGAAACTCTGAAAGTGCTTCTGTAATTGAAATCAAATGTCTTCTGCCACAGCAAGAAAATTTGTATCAGGTGTGACTAATACAAGTCAAATGCACATTCATTTTATTATTAAAATTATTTTAAGAGTGTGAAATTGTTTATACCTTTTTACATACATATGTACACAAAATCCTGAGCCTCTGCATACAGCAAACTCCTGCTATTTAGCAGAAAACATGACAGACATCAATTTAAAGAATATTAAAACAAAAAATACATATCAAAGCCAAGACTGGTTAAGTTCTCAGAATTGACATTTTTCAGCTCATTTATCCAGTCTGCCAAATTAAACCCATAAGTCACAGTCACTGGAGACAACTGTTCTTCAGTGCAGAGTTTCTCAGCCTTTGTAGCTCTTTGGTTCTCAACTCAGACACTTGTGCAAGGACTAATAGAAAATAATTTTATTTCACAATTTAGGAGGAAGTAAAAAGAGCAAGTCTTTTCAGTCACTCCACTCTGATGATACCAAAGTGTGGATGCACTGAAAACTGCCAAACCTGGGACCTGAAAGCATTGATGCTGAGAGCTGGGGAACAGTTACAGCATGACAAAAATGCTTGCTTGGGACACATCACCAAATTCAAAAGTCCCCTAAAATACGGTAAAAATTGCATCTTGTACAAACCCACTCATGCCTGCCCTGCCTCGCCTCCCCCTCTGCAGCATCACACCTTCTTTACTCTTAGACTTGGACCACAGAGTTTGAAGGTGACAAAAGTGAAGTCTTGAAACCTCATTATGAGGAAGAAAATTCTGCTGGCACTAATGAAAATTTATTAAAAAAAATAAAAAAGGAGGGGAAGGGAAGAGACAGATGCTGTGAGAAGTGAAACTACAGGACCAGTCACTAAGCCCTTTTCTCACCATGGAAAGTTATAAATTCTCCTGCCACCTGGTCAGGAGGTGGAGCTGATCAATAAGCAATTCAGACTTTGCAGCCAACCTGTGAGCAGGCAGTGCCCTCCCACAGGTGCACACTTTGCTGTGCTGTGTACATTGGTTGTGGGGCTGCACTTGGAAATCAATGGCTTTGCCTGCTATAATTTGCTTATCAGATGGAACAACAATGAAAATAAGAAAGGAACCAGCCTGGTTGAATGAAACACAAGAACAAAACTGAAAACACAATACCACCATTCCAGAATTCAAATGAATCCCATTGACATGGGGTCATTTTACCCAGAAGAGAGGATACAGTAGATATAGATGGCAATTAAAGCAGGACAGAAACTCAATTTTAAACCATAACTGTCTGTGGGGCATTATCACCACTGACAGCACAGAGTAACACATCTAGATTTGAAATAAACTTTGCCATTTTAGAAAATTACCTCCCTGGCCCCATTTCTAAGGTCAGAAGAACTCTGGTGATGGAGAAACAGGGGGAAAAAAAAAAAGATGCAGCCACACTACTGGAAAGAAAAAAAATTATCTTTGAGTCTAGATTTTAAGGAGAAACTCTGCTCTATACTCCCATTTTTCTTCTGTGAGAAAGCCACAGAATCCCCAGGGAGAATAACAAGCAACAAAGCCAATTTTTCCCAGTGAAGTTTTACAACACAATTTACATAACCCAGCGGTTAAAGCCGCAGAATTAGATCTGTGTGGGCCTAACAGAGTGACAGGCACTGCTCTTCTTACAGCAGTTGTTACTCTCAGAGCAGGATGAGCCATCTCAGCCCAGCCAAGCTGTATTCTCAGAGTAAGAGTAGCTATTGCTGCCTATGGAAACACACCCCGAGTGCTCCTGCACAAGTGAGTGTTGGTGCACACATCGTCACTCAGAAGCTGCACAAAAACAATTAGAGATTCTAAGTGATTTTCTGTCAACAGAGAACAGCCTAAATGTTCTGTACTGAGATAAGGGCATCATTCTTTTGTCAAAAATTACTCTGAAGAACAGTAATTTGCTCATAATTATTACGCACACAGAGTTATAAATTTCAGTTTAGTGTTTGGGCACACTCAGGGTTGAACCCTCATCATGACATTTTTTTTCCCCCTTTAGACAAGTGTTCTTTAATAAAATAAAAAAATAAGCCTTTACTTTGTATGAGGTCACAGCATCAAGCCCTCCAGAGCAGACAGTGGCACTGCTGAAATCCCAGCAGGCATTGAACACACCAACTGTATCACAAGAAGTCAGTGCTGGCCTCAAGTACCACTGAAAATTTGAGTTCAAGCATTCATACAAGAAAAGAGACTTGACTGGTGGCAGTTACATAAATTAATAATTCTGGTGGGACTTACCCAGGTAAATTTGTTATTGATGCAGCACTGGACTCTGCCCAACCACACAATGACTTGGGACTTCTGCAAACCAAAAGGTCAAACTGCACCAAATTCTCTGGACCATCTTGCCAACAACACAAAAAAGACAACTGTAACAAAAGCACACTTCAAGTAAACTGAGCAGTGCTACTTTGGGATTCCAGGAATGACCCCACAAGTCTACAAATAAAACTTCAGGCAATGTTTTTTTAACATACACACACAAACATGAAAGAAACAACATACTCCACACTGGGACAGGAGATTACATTCCTCAAGCTGTGCTCTTCAAGCTCACTGAAGAAAGTCACTGTTTCAAGCTGACATTTAATACCTTGGAGTAATTTTGCAGGTACTTGGACTCTTTAACTCCAGACAAGTGTAACATCACCTCAGCAAACCCAGCACTCACCTTCACCACAAATACAAATTCCCTGACCGGTGTTCAGAACTTGGGCTCAGGATCACCACTGACTCCCAGGTTAGCTCAGTTAGGCCACACTGGATGTGAGGACAGATCTCACCTGGGTGTTCTCATCACTTAAAGGAGCAATGGAAAAAAACCAAAACCATCAGGTTGAAATAAAATTGTTGAAACCCTGTGCATAAGGATGTCCATTGCTTTGCTTAATCCTGATGAGTGGAAGAATTCCTGAAGTGATGTTGGAAAAACTGCTTTACATCAGACATCTAAGTAGCTTAAAGCATAAATGCATGTTTTCCTGCATTTAGTGAGGATCACTGTTTCAGAAATTGTCTTTAGCTTTGAAGGAGTATCTGCATACAATGCCAGATTTACAAGTGCCTGGTATTCTCTGATCTGTAGAAGTGAACCACAGCCTAACATTTAGATCCAACTCTTCTGAATCTCATGGACATAAAAAGAATGACACTGAAGCTTTCCATATCTGAAAGATTAGATAGTCAGGACATATTATTGCATATAAGAAAGAAAGGCTGCCTTAAAAATGTTGTGAAAACAACCCTAAATGTACATCCCCAAACTCACTGCACCTGCCTGAACATCAGCAGCCACAGCCAAGTGAAGGGGAAGGACAGATGAAAGTTTGTTCCCCCACCTCCTTGGAAAACCAAGTTTCAGTCTGAGAACAAAATCAGCTTAATGGTGTTTTGTTAATGAGTGTTCACCCAGCTGCTTATTATTCTACAGCACACACCTCATTTTGCCACCTTTATTCCCCAAAGATCTTGGAACGCCTCAGATACAGACCCGGGTCTGGAGTAAGAACAGTGACTTTTGTGGAGTTATTACCCATTAATATGCCTCCTTCTAAGGAATGTTCATGTTCTCTTCTCTCTTTAATTGGTGTCTCTTTGGTCAGAACATTTAATCTCTGGCCCTTCAGAGTGGTTGTACATGGCTTTATCATCCACTTTTAAGTAATTACATTCCATGCACTTTCCACAGTTTGAATTGTTCAAAACCAGAATTTTCATCTTTTCTGTGACCTTAGCAGATGTGGTTTGGTCATTATTCCCTTAAGCCTTTGAATGTAAAGCACACTCAGGCTCATTTTCATCATTCATCTTTGCAGCAGCTGAAGTCACAGGCCACTCTTTTAATCCCACAAAAGGCCTCTTTAATGTTTTTTATATACAAAGTCCCTGCTACTGAACATGGCACAGGATTCGTGGAAGAAACAGGGCTGTGGGACCCACCACATGTGCTGCCTCTGATACGTGGGCAGTTTTAGGGTATGAATTTTCCTTCCCTCCCTCACTGCTACCAAAGGATTGTTAAATGCAACAGCTTGAAGAACGAGTTAGCTTTGACTTTTTATTTGGTTTTTGTCTAAACCAGAATCGAGTAGTTTGACTTATCTCAAGGCAGGTGAAAATAATTACATTTAGCAGCTGATAAAACCCACATGGTAATTGAATCCAATTTTCAAGAAAATGTTAGTGCCATAGACACTGTATTTATTTATGTTGTAGCACCAAACCCTTCAAATCTGTCTTTATAAGTTCCTGTGTATATTGTTCCTGCATTTTTTACTTACTGCATAATATTAAAAGATGTTACATGATGTGCAGGTGTGGAAAGGAAACCATATTACTTCTGTAAGTGAATGCATATAAATCCAAACCATCCATTTCAACACTTAGGAGATGTAAAATATAAGCTCCAGAAAATTCCAACTTCAGTCCCTGAAGTAACTGGAAATCAAATCCCTCAAACATGCACAGGCACTGCAACATGCAGAGTTCCTCACTCCCTGTTTGCACATTTATCACTGAAGTGATGTGAGGTCTGGAGAGGGTTTGCAGATTTTAAGCCTGAAACTCTGAGTAGTTCTTGATCCTGGACATGTGACACTAAAGGGAACCACAAGGAAATCATTTTGCAAATTAAACTTCTGTGAGGTACTACTGGACCTCCCTGCTACAGCAACACAATTTTTATATAGCACAGGGAACAGAAAAACCTGATTTTTTTAAAAAAAACCCCAACCCTGAGTGGGTCACCCTGGCACCTTCTGCCAAAAACCTAAAAAGCCAACAGGGAATGCTTTTCATCAAAACACATCAAGAGAAGCATTCAAAGGTACAGGGCAAAAACTGTTCAAGTTCTTCAAGGCAGGTCACCTTTACTTGCTGAATTTTAGTAATTTTTTTCCTTTCTTTTACTTTCAAGCTCTACATCAGAATGAAAGCTTGTAAAAATTCCCTTAGTTGAAAAATAAAGATACCACTATTGAAATACTTCAGTAAGAATACAGTACATGCGAAAACAAAAGCACTTTGAGGAGCAAAGGAACTTACAAAGCCCCGTTGCCCAAAAACAGCCATTTCAGCACTGACTGAAAACTGACTCTGGTTCCCTCCAAGGTCTCTGACAGAAATAAAAATCACTTAATCACACAGATCCTCCAGCATCAGTAAATGTGGGATCACATGGCAACCTCTCCCCATTTGTGCACTTGAAAACATCTCTTTTCTCACTAATCTCATTTTCATGTGGCCGCTGATTTATGAAGTGAGTGCAGTAACAAACATACATAACACACATCACTTCATAAATCTCCATTTCTTCAAGAAATAAAAGTAATAAGTGTGAATACTGTCAACAGAAGTGCATTACTCATCAGACAAAAGTTTATTTCATTTTCCTCCCCAATTTCTTTCCTTCCCTGCTTGCCTGAGGGGGAAGAAAGCTCTTGCTAAAGGTGGGTCACTCTGCAGAGGAGTGAAAGATCTGCTCCAGCTCCATTCCCCAAGAGTCAGAGAAACACAGAGGCCCAGAGTTCAGCTGTAAGAAATGGATTGTGAATTAAGACAGGACTGTGACTTTAATTTAATGCAATTACTTGTTAATTTAATATCCCCGAATCATTATTGCTCTGGGGCTTTTGCCTGTAACTCCATTAATTCTTCTCATTTTATCCAGCCTGCAGCAGACTGAGCTGGGCTATGCTCATGGAGAAGGTGCAATTATTTATTTTGTGCATTTCCTGCTGACTGAGGTTATTGCACCATGCAAGAAGTGTCAGTGGGTTTGAATAAAATACTGGTAATGGCATGATATGAAGTAAGAAGAGACTGCAGTGCCATCATTTGTCATTGAGTTTTTGCCTTTTGGGTGAGCAGAAAGGCATTAAGTTGTTAAGTGAAAGCATGGTATTACTAAAACCCCATCTTCAATTTTCAACCAGAATTAGAAGATTTTTCTATTAGTGAGTGTTCCAAATTCCATTTCATTTACTTAACTCTGAAATGCACACAGTCAAGTTCTTACTGCCTAATCCAGCACCAGCTGTCGAAACAGGTTATTATGAACATGTTCAAAAACTTGAACGCATGGAGGTTTACATGAGAAATGGAAAATTAAGTGACTTCTCTGTAAAAACCTAAATTACATTGTATTATTTTGTACAACTGCATTATTTAAACATCACTGCTCTAAAGAATGATTAATGAAGGAAAAGGTCACACTGCCAACCTCTACAGGAGTTTTATCCATGTTCTATAAACAGTATGAATGAAAGGAGTTAAAAGGTAAATAAATTTTCACATGGCCACTTATTAGCATATGAAATTAATTACCTGAAGCCCAAGGTAAGACTGCTACAGTACAGTCATGGGACTGGCTGACCTTCTGAGAAGGCACAGGGCAAACAGCACACCAATGGCAACCTATTCCAAACTGTAATTGCACTGATTTCTGCAGGGCTGAGGAACTGCTGGGATTTATACTCAGGAGCCTTTATGAAACATATCAATAAACCAACACAGCCTTAACAAAACTCAAAAGCCTCCAACCTAGAAAAGGTAAAAGAAACAAAAGACTCCTGAACTGGCAAACACAGGTCTGAATTTCAAACACAGTGAAGAGTCCTCAGCTACAGTGAATTGCTGGCAGAAGTGCTGTCTGGTTCCACAGTCAGAGTCTAATAAAATAACAGAATTTAAAAGCAAACAGGAAAAAAACCCCACCCACAAACATTCTCCTGGTTTTGAATGGCTCTCCACAGAAACTTTCTTCTATTGGTTGCATTTATTGGTGATGTTTTTGAGTAGAGGAAAGGATGCTCTTGTATTTGGTTACATATTCAGTCACACAAAATAAGACTTAAACCAGCAAAAAAGGAAAAAACCCCAAGCTAATTCCATGAAACTTGTCATAGCACTACAAGAATCACCAGCACTAGAATTGGCTTACTGAAAATAATCTCTGGTATTCAGAGAGTTTATAAGTAGGAGAACAATTGCTTGAGGACTGCACGTTCCCTGCTCATGCTACTCACTGACAGGACAAACTCTGCACCTCAAAGCTGCTGTCACCATCTCAAAAGCAACAGGCACCTGCAACAACAGGTCTCCAGGTAAAGACTCTGGAGGACTTACATTTTAGTGAAATTCAATTAACCAGAACTTAGAGATCAGTAAGTATTACAATGCTTTTAGCAAACATTGCCCCCTCCAAACGCCCCTATTATACAGGCAAGATGCTCCTTACAGAAAGTCTGTACAAATCTCCAGAAAGCAAAAACTCAAGCCTGTGCAGCCCAAACCATCTTGTTAACAGGTATTTTATCACCTATATTTTGGAGGCCTTTCCATTTTCTCAGGACAAGAAGCTGAGATTTCTGAATCCGTGTACCTTTTGTGCCATTTAATTCATGTAAGTTCCCGAAGGCCTTGAACACCCAATTTTTATAATGAAAGAGCTTTCATTTATCATCCAATCACCTTCCACTAACACTATTCCATTACTTTCAAATGCAATATGAAGTATAAAACACTCTGTGGGGCTTATAACAGCATGGAATGAGAACTGTATTAAAGCTGCTGCCTCTTGACCCAGAAAAAAGTACTCCCTGATTGTACCTTTCACTCAGGGTAGGAACTGTCAATCAGTGGCTCAGCAAAAGAGCACATCACTCAGGAAGCAGCAAGTATTTCAGACTTGGAAAAAGGGTTGGAAGCACCTGAATTTCACAGCAAATTAACATCTTAAATCAAGCTTAAGTCCGGGGTCATTACTTTGAAATTCCTCACTCAGCTGGAAGGTTCTGCCGATGGTACAAGGGGGTCACAAAATCAAAGTTAACACGCAAATTAAATTCTAAATTTGGTGATAGGAGTTAGACCATGTTCTAAATTAAAGCACTAACGAGAAGTACTGACAGAACCTGAGAAGAGAGCACCATGTGACTTCGTTCCAGCTTAGCTGAGCTGGGCTATCTTTTATCAGGAAAGGAGAACTTTCAGACTGATAAGCATCCATCAATTTGTGCTCTAAAGTACAGCAAAAAAAAACCCCAAAAAACCAAAGAAAGCCCCAAAACTTCAAAGACAGAAAGGGCAGCAAAGAGCAGCTCCCAGTGTAAAATTAATGCTGAGGTGCTCAAAATCCCCCAAGACCTGACTGTCCTCAATAAGGCTGCTATACCTGTTACAGCTGCAGCAACACTCCCTGTTCTTCTGCCAAACAGCAGTCTCAGGACCTCAGCAAGAGGGAACAACATGGAAAGGAAGTTATTTCAGTTCCTTTACCTGTTTTACCTGTAGCTTCCCCCAAACAGGGCAGAACAAACAAACAAACAAACAAAAAATCCACCACCACAACAACAAAGAACAAACATAAAAGATCCACAAAAAACAAAACAAAGAAAAAAAGACTATAGATAGAGGTTTTACCCAACAGAAAGATCGTCAGCAGGTAGGAAGGAAAAAAGAAGAGGGATTAGTATCTTCAACCTTCATTCCAGTTTAGACTAAAGGAGGCTGAAATGAGTGACAATATTCCATACAAAAACTTGAGTCGTCAAAAATGAAACTCAAACCACCTTTGCAGACTACACACAAAGGTTTAGCTAAAAACTTCACGTTTATACACAAAATAGAAGACCAGGAAAACTGATATATCAGATTAACAATACACAGCAGAAGTAAAGAATATAAACTTGGAAATACATAGTAAGATGTGCCTTGAAGGCATGTCCAGGTGCTGTCATATGTCAAAAAATCTGACATTACCCTACACCACACATTTTGTTCCAAAGGCAACAGCAATGACCAATTGGAAGCAATGAGTGTACAGATTCAAGGCATGATGACAATAATAGGGAAGATCTTCAAGATCACATCAGCAACTCACAGTCTACCTAATCACATAATCCCAGAAGGGGTCAGGTAGGAAGGACCACTGTGGGTCACCTGGTCCAGCCTCCCTGCTCCAGCAGGGTCAGCCCAAAGCACATGGCACAGGATTGCATCCAGATGGTTCTGGAATATCTCCAGTGAGGAAGACTCCACACTCTCTCTCAACAATCTGTTCCTGTGCTCAGTCACCCACATAACAAAGAAGCTCTTCCTCATGTCCATGTTGAACTTCCTGTGTATTGGTTTCCTCCTGTTGCCTCTCATCCTGTTGTTCAGCACCACCGAGCAGAGCCTGGACCATCCTCTGACACCTCTCTGCAGATACTGAAACACATTGATGGGGTCCCCTCTCAGACATCTCTTCTCCAGGCTGAACAGACCCAACTCCCTCAGCTTTTCCTCATAAGCAACATGCTCCAAACCCCTCCTCGTCCTCAGAGCCCTCAACTGGACCCAACCCAGGAGCTCCATGTCTCTCTTGTCCTGAAAAGCCCAAACTGGACACAGCACTCCAGGTGATCCTCACTGGGGCTGAGTAGAGGGGCAGGATCATCTCCCTTGACCTGCTGGCAATGCTTTTCCTCAGGCACCCCAGGACTGCTTAGTCTGTGACTGGTAAAGAAAACTAATTCATGCGATGGTTCAAAACATTCATATTCCTGCAACAATGATGACTCAGTGTGAGGGAGGAACAAAGAAAAAAAAACCACTAGATTTCCTAAAAGTGAGGTGGAAAAAACCAGTTCTCCCGTGTTACCACAGGCTGAGTTTCTTGCTCACACACTCCAGTGCCAGCCAGCTCCAGACTAGTGCAGATTCAATTCCTGTGCCTAAGCCATGAGGATTCCCAGAGGTATGGAGGGAGGGGGAAGGACAACCCTCCAAGCCATGCAAGGAGTGCTTCTCTTCTTGGGCAAATTGTTCCTCTTAGGCTTTATTCTGAAACGTTTCCCTCCTACTTCTTCATGTTATTGAAAAATTCTTGATTTTATATATTTTCTGTAGATAGGGAAAATAAAAGGAGTAAAAATTGGTGGTTTATCTTTAGCATGCCTCTTGTGAATTCCTGTCCTTCTCCCATCAACAGATAATGGTTAATCTAGTAAACTTTGGCATAATTTAAAATAGCACTACTCTCAAAAGTCTTGCAGATCTCCAGCATTTGGAATGTTATTCTTCAGGGAACCCATTAATTTTCACAAAAAGGTCTCAAAAGGCTGTATTAATTAACAGATCCAAGTAATCTACAAAAACTGAAATACAGCCAAACCACTCTGCACATACTCCCAGCTCATTAAAAACACCAAAATCCTCAGTTTAACATTAAATAATTCCCACATGACTTTCAAAAAAGCTTACACAAGTGTGGTATTTAAAAATCGTTTTAAATGCTAGGGAAATTTACTATGATTTATTATCACAATTACACATAATAAACCTTTCAGAGCTATGGTTCTAATGTAAGTTATAACTCCTACTATGTGATAAAGTGCTTCATCAGTATGTCCTTTCCATATGGACTCTATGATCCCACTCCCCTCCCTCCTTTTATGGAGCATTTGGTTCAATCTGTCTAAACTACTACAGAAATAGACTCAACCTTACACCATGATTGTTAGAAAGTCTAAAGAGGATGAAGAACTCAAGACATGATACTAAAAACTGATGAAAAACAACCCCAAAGAGAGGAGGAAGCAAACAAGGCCAAGTAGTGTATTGTTTAAACATAAAACCAGGATGAGAGTGCCCCTGAATTCGAAATAATTTGTGAATACTTGGCACCTACTGTTTAATTCAGATGGCTCCTGAGAACTCACCAAAAAATGCACTCAGGAAATTTCAACAACTATCCAAATTATGCCACCAAAGACTCAACTTCGTTCTACTTAAATGATACCAGATGATACATTTTCTTCCATTAAGAAACAATCAAATCCAATAGAATAGAACAAAATTCTTCCTTTTATTCAGCACTGGGAACATGGGGGATAACTCCACCAAAGACATGTTCAACAAGACTTCTGTGTTTCCAGGTTTATATATGAGTGACAACTGATAACCCTTCCCAAAAGTTAAGCAGGATATTTAGGGTGACTTTTAACAGCTCTAATGGGCTGCTCTTGTCTCTGCAACCCTATATTTCCTTTCAACTAAACAATGTTACAGCTTCAAGCCTCAACCTACACAGGTTTTCTGATTTATTTCTTGCAGCTTAGCCTTTATCTAAACAAGGTTTTGGTTTATTTCTTAAAGTTCAGCTTACAGTGTTAAATTCCTCTTTGTCTAAAGCTCTGCATGGTTAAGATCACTGACAAACTAAGGTACAAGCTAAAATCAAAAATTAATATAAAGTACAAAGTTCGTACAGTTCTGATTAAAAATTACTAAAGACCTTATGATTTTCTGGAGAAGGGATAAAACCTTTTTTCTTGAGGGGTCCCTGAATCAATTTCCAATCTAAGCCTACTCTCTCTTGAACCCATTCCCCCTTGCCCTGCCACTCCAGGCTCCTGTAAATACTCTTGTCCCATCTTTCCTGTAAGTTCCTTCAGGGCCAGCCCCGAGGGGGTGGTTTGGGTGGAAGGGGAGATGCCCCCTGAACATGGGGAAGAGCTTCTTTCCTGAGCAGTGACCAAGCACTGAACAGAGACCAGAGAGGGTGTGGAGTCTCCCTCACTGAAAATATTCCAGACCCATCTGGTCACAATCCTGTGCCACGTGCTCTGGGATGGCACTGTTTGAGCAGGGAGGTGGGACCAGATGACCTGCTGTGGGCCCTTCCAACCTCAACCATTCTGTGATTTTGGGAGGTTGTGGCTGGTCAGCAGTGGAAAT
Source organism: Myrmophylax atrothorax (assembly GCA_026770055.1). NCBI lineage: Eukaryota > Metazoa > Chordata > Aves > Passeriformes > Thamnophilidae > Myrmophylax > Myrmophylax atrothorax. The sequence continues at coordinate 2,553,076 of JAOXXN010000102.1, forward strand.
TGGGAGGATCTGGAATTGCCTTTGGCTCTCCTGGAAGGTGTTGTCGTTCTCCTCACAAATGCAACCTGGGTGGACACTGAGGTGAACCTGGCAGGGCCAGGTGTGCCCCAGAGGTGCCTTTGGAGCTTTGATAAGCTCTTCACTTCTTCATGGTTTTAGGGTAAAGCAAAAGGGGAGGATTCAGCTGCAGAGTGGGAGGTTTGGACTGCAGCATCCTGTCAGGTCATGTGCAAAAACCTGCATCCAGGATCAGCTTTCAGAAGGACATAACATTACTGGGGGGGTGCAGGGCTCTTATTGGTGGTGCTCACTGTCCACCTGTACACTCAGCTGTGCTGAGAGTTGCTCCTCAGACTGTGGAGCCTTTTGCCTGCATGACAACACCAGCTTGAAATCCTCACCCAGTGCTGAACTGAACTTCCACCAGTTTTCACTCTCACTTCACCTCCTCCTTGCAGAAATTTTGGTTACATAGATTTTTAATAATTCCTTTATCCTTTTAAATGTCCATTCTCCTCCACCATTAGGAGTTTATTCTTTGATTGAATTAACAGTAACATCTTGTTTACTCCCTTAAGCATTAGATATAATTTAACTTACATGATTAATAGTCTGCACATAAAGTGCTTTCTCATGGCTGTTTTGGAGGAGTTCTTGGT
>JAOXXN010000102.1:2562712-2573543 GCA_026770055.1 Myrmophylax atrothorax
GCACACCCAGGTGGAGCTGCTCTTGTTTCTCCCTTGTGTCAGGAAGATGCACCAAGTGACCTGTTAACTCTACATTTAACTCTCTCTTACATTGGCTCCTTCAAACATATTCAAAGGCTGAAAAAACGGAGAGAGGGAAATAAATTAGGGAAATGGGGATTTTTTTCCACACATACAAGAAGATAAGGATTAACTCAAACTTCCACTCCTACTTCTTAAAAGAGACAGAACTTGATTATTGCAAAAGAGGCCGAATTGAGTATTTGAATATTTCAGCATTTACAAAAATCAAATCCTGCAACTTCACTGTCTACAATCACTCAGCAGACAAAATTTAATAGCACGTGTATCTGTAAGTATAATTGGACATATTACTTACACGTATCTATGTATGTGTTTATGCCCTATACATAATTAAATCACAGAATGCTGAGGCTGGACAGGACCACTGGAGCTCATCTGGTCCAACCTCTGTGCCTAAGCAGAGCTGCACAGAGCCAGTTGACCAGCACCACGTCCAGATGGCTCGGAATATTTTCAAGGAGGGAGACTCCACAACCTCTTTGGGCAACCCATGCCAGTTCATGGCCACCCTCACAGAGAAAAAGCATTTTCTGATGCCCACAGGGCCCCTGCTGTGCCTCAGCTTGTGCCCATTGCCTCTGGCCCTGTCACTGGGCACCACTGAGAAGGGCCTGGTGCCACCTTTTTGCATCCTCCCTTTGGTATTTGCACACATTGATTGGTAACAGCTGTCCCTAAGCCTTCTTTCCTCCAGGCTGAGCAGTCCCAGCTCTCTTTGCCTTTCCTCATAGGAGAGATGCTTGTAATGTCATATTCCTTTAAAAGCAGGTATAGTTTCTGTAGGAAAATTAAGCAGCAGCTCGTGTTGCTAATGCAAATCTCTAATTCACTGTAGCTACTCATGCAAGAAATCAGAACATGATGGTGCAATTAAAAAGTTTTACTGTTAATGGAAAAATGTAATTCAATAATAAAAAAAAATCTTTTCTAATGCCCTAGGAAGCAAGAAGAGAGTTTAAATAATTAGTAAGGATTTTTTTACCATCCTAAATTCTTTTTCAAGAGGAAATTTCCACATGAATTTTGGATTTTGGATCCTCTTTATTATCTTGTGTTACACAAGGACACAATATGATTTGTGTGACTGATCACCTCTTGGTAGATGGACCCTATTTTCCTTGGCATCGTTCAGACATGGAACAAAATGACATTACTTCACCAGCTCTAAGACAACAGAGAGATGGAAACAAATGTGCAGAACACAGGAGAAAGGGAGACAGCATTTGTCAGTCTGACAGGCAGCAGTCTCAGCAAACCGTCAGGGTACCTGCTATCAGAATCTCCAGGCATCACAAAGAGTATCAAGGAGTGACAAGACAGACCAGGACAAAACTGCTTCAAGATGTTCATACAGAGCTCTTGGCATACGGGAGGGGCACAGAAAAAGCTACCAAGCTATTCCCTTAAAAATCATCTGTGCTACTCCTGCTATTTCATTTATACACAACACACTCTTAATGTCCTGCTCTTTCCACAAGTAACTCTAAGAAAGTGGAAGTTTGGGAATTAATAGAAAACTGGGAGTAATGTCTATAAAGGATCAAAACAGTGCAGGTACCAAAGTCTGACTGGCACAGGAAAACACGTGGTTCTTCACACAAGGCCATTTTGTCTCTGCCCCGTGACCTTAGTGTAAAAAAAGAAAAATCTGAACTCTAAAGAGACAATGCACATCAATATCCCCTTATTTTACAGCAAACTTAAGGCTACAATCTATTTCAAATGAAGTTCCTCATGTCAACACTCAAAGAATTCTCTTCCCTGCAGAGCTGATTCCTCTGTGTGATGTGCACATGCCCCTGTGTGCTCACATGTATTCGTATGTTAGGGAGGAAAAGCAGGAAGTGGGAAGTAAGGGCAAAGAGCCCAGGGTTCTGCAGTGCTTCCTCCCCTCCAGCCCCTGGCACAAAGTATCCCAAGATTGTACCTTTAATTTCAATTACACAATTTTATGCTGCAAGTCAATTTTCATGGTTCCTAAGGAGATAAGTTTTTTAAAATCTCTGTAATCCACTGATAAAAAATAAGGGAAACCAGTACAATAAGGTATAATGATGAATTAGTCCCTATTGAAAAGTTATCTTTTATTGGGCCCATCAGGAAAAGCGAGATAATCACTAACCCTATTCTTTACTATTATCTCCAGCTTTGTATTTGGACTGTGCCTAGGCAGAGCATTAGCAATTCTCTATCTTTTTCTCTGACAAACTATCAAACAAGGATAAAGGATTTGAGAACATGAGGCTACATGTAAACAAGAATAATATGCAATACATTTTCTATTTATGCAGGCACACTTAGTAGGTAAAACATCTATTTAAAATATAGAATCACAGAGTTATAAAGATTGGAAGAAACCTCTAAATCAGTGAGTCCAACTGTTAACTCAGCACCACTGAGGTTCTTTGCTAGACTGTCTCCCAGGTGCCACATCCACACAACTTTTGAACATTTACAGGGATGGTGATTCCACCACTGCCCTGGGCAGCCCATCCCAATGCCTGACCACCTTTCCAGTGAAGAAAGTTTTCCAGGTATCTAATACAAACCTCACCTGGTGCATGTATTAGGCCATATACTTTACAAATTCTATGCCAGTTCTGACTGTGAGTACAGTAATTGCATCGAAGTAATGACTAGGCATGATAAACATGAAATAAAATTTGAATGGAGGGCAGCACGAGAAGCAAAAAAGAGGACAAGACCATGACATCTTAAAAAATAGCAAGGAAAAGGAGAAAAAAAAGTAAAAATGCAAAATATGTTTATTTTTCAGCCTCATCTTAGGTAACAATCTCTCCCAAATAATACCTGACATTTTCCAAGTTTCCAACACCGTGCTAACCATTAAAACTGCACTGAGGAATGTTTTTATGGGCATCTGTCTTTGCCCAAGTGAAGACAAGAGAAGCCATGGCAGATGCAGCATTGCACATGGTGACAGCAAAGTACCTGCCATTGGAAACCCTGCAAACTCCTCGGGGTTACAGCAAAGGGGCAGGAAGCAGGTGAGGAGGATGTGAACAAGTAAGACTGAGGAAGATTTTAGCCATTATAGACCTTATTACAGTGCCTCCTGTAGGCAGGGTAAGATTTACCAGGATATTTAAAAGGACACTGAAGAAATGTGAGCTTAATGCAGAAAGGAGCATCCATGTGATGGTTTGAAAAGTGGGAATCATTCAGCTTTGGAAGGAAACAAACACGGTTTCCCAAGGGATTTTTCTTGCCCCTCTGCCAACACATGTTTCAATAAATACTGATGAAGGGCTGAAGAATAATCTGCATCAGCTTTATGGCAGGTGAAAACTGTGAATTTGGATTTGCAGGCACTCCACTTTCTAAGGACACATAAAGGAATCCAGTAATATCCACACATAAACCAGATTCTGTTCTGTCTTTTTGATACACTGGCTCTGGTGAGCAAAACCTAAGCCATAAAAAAGGCAAATCTGGCCTCATAAGTAACAGAATGTTTTCCATCTATCCTATGAGCTACAAGAAAAAATTAAGTTTCATCTGGTGGATATGAATTTCCCCCTTGTGTCTGTAAAATCAAATAGACAATCATAATTACCAGAAATATATTTAGTGAGAGTTCAGAATTTCTTTAAATGGGCCATTTTTATTTCATTTCCTACACTGATAATTTAATCTAAGTCATTCTTCTCTGGAAAATCTTGATTTATGCATTTAATAACCTCTTGGACTTCCAAGGAAAGGAAGATTTGGGACTAAATAGTTGCTGTGTCAAACTAAAAATGATAAGCCAAGCTCTGTGTGCATTAGCTGTGTGCCTTGAGATTGGATTCTATAGCATCTAATAAGGGATGAGCTCCATTTGAAGCATTTCCTCCCAAAACAGAGTATTTGCAACTTCTTTCCTCTGAGTTCTGGGCCACCTGCAGCCAACAGGGCCCTAAAAGTGACCCTTTTTCAGCAGATATCTGTTCTCCCGAAGCAGATGGGAACCTCAGGTCTTCTGAGTCTGTTGTTCCTCTGTCAAATTTGTTTGAAATTGAGCAGAGTGTTAAAAAAAATACTGTAGGAAACACTGTGAAGAGAAGGCAAAGCAGCCCACAATTTACCTTCCAGCATTAACAAGAGAAACAAGACAGTCTTTCTTGCCCATCACTTAAAAAGAGTGATTTTAAGCAGTAGTATTCAGGCAGGAAAAATCTTTGTTAATTGAAACAAGTTTTAAGTGGTTTCCTCAAGACATGGTTAAACAGGTAGAAACTATGGCCATCACATACACAGATTTTTTTTAAGCAAATGAAAAGTTCAATTATGTCATTTACATTTTTTCAAGAACACTTTAATATTCTTTTGTTCTTTACATGCTTTTATATTGTTACTTTTTATAAATAAGCATTTCAGTTAATTTTAGAGCACTACCTCAAACTCTCATTTTCTTTTAAGCATTATCTTTACATGAAAGTCAGTATCACATTTCAGTGTATGAAACCAAATACACATCCTTGCTGGCAGGCTTTTTTCAGTGTGGTTGCTGTTTCTCCAAGCAAATTCTAAAGTGTTTCCAAATAAGTTTAAATACATCCAATTCATTTTTATTCTAGCAAATTGCTTTCTCAAGTGGCATTGTGTCCTTAAGGTGTGATATGCAGTTATCAAGTGGAAAAAATACTTAAAATTCCCCAGCAAATTAAAGTATCTCTTCCAGCAATAACTAAAGCACTGGATGTAAGAATCTACAAAAATGCTTTCAGGACAAAAGATATAAAGATACAATTCAAGAAAGATAAAGACAAAAAGGAATAGTCTAACATGAACAGATATGATATTTATCTGTTGTTCAACTGGAAGATAATGGAAAAGGTTTGGTAGAGGTTCCTTTCTTGACTGGTCCATGAGCTTCTAATACTTTCAATTATCCATTCTGTATTGCAAGAGTCACAAGTAGTTTCCAACAACATTCAGAAGTAATTTGCAACTCCAGTCTGGCTTCCTCTACAGGTAAAGGGAGACTGACCAAGGCAAAGAGCAGTAAGGCAAAGCTGACTCGAGCCTGTCAGCACACACAGCTGGTGCTGAAGCAGCCTGAGAGGTTACAGGGGGATGGTTAATGCACCTGAGTCACTGAAAATCTTCCCAAGTGTGGACATGTTTTCTTCTTCCTCCTCCAGACTGGTTTTCTTTTTGGTTTGCATTTTTTAAACATGCTGTTCTTGAACTTGGTGTTCTTCAGATAAAGAACCCACTAATATTTTGGGTGGATTTACTGCAGCCTCCTTGGAGGAGAAGCACAGAGACAGCAGTTGCAAGCTCTCTTTCATGTCAGGACCAATATGACTACACAATTTGGGAGGAAATTATTCAAAACCAGAGAGAAAACCAAAACTGATCACCTGGGAGCCTAAGCAGAAGCCTGCCCAGAGAGGCCACAGCTCAGAGCAGTGTGGGGGGTATTTACTGCAAAATATGGGCAGTCTCCTAAAATATCTGTGGTCTTTGCATTGCAATTATTAAAGGTGTACAGGTTGTTTTTCTGTTCTCACAGACAACTTACCTTACACCCACATCATCCTGTACCCACATGTACCTCTGCTTCCCTCGGCTCTGGCTGTGCCCTGCTCACATGGTGTACCACTCCTTCTCCACAGCACTGATATTTTTGTAACAAGTCAATCCATTGTCAAATTCTTAATCTGCATGAGAACTCCATTGTCCAAGCTTTTGACTCTTAAAACATAACTACACTAAATTATGGTTCTTGGATATAGCAAGAAATTAAGTTTCTAAGATTAAGGGTAGGAATCCAGCTTTTCTTTAGGGAACTGCCTTCAGAAGTAACCTACAGCACTCTGAGTACAGCAAGAACAGCAGCAAGCTACAGCGAGTTTATGTGCATGACAAAAGTATATTAACATTAATTTAAAATAATATTCATACGAGACAATATGTCAGAACTGTCAGAACTTAGCTACAAGGTTTGACTCCTTAAAAAACATTTTTAGGTTCATTCTTCCTAAGCTGCAGCAAACAAGCCCCAAAATGTCATTGCTTACAGGCTATTTGCACACTCAAGCTAATCTAAACTTAAACTCTTCTGATTTTTTACCCAAGGGAATAAACTGCAATCAAATACAAATTGCAAAAATATTCAGCATTATAATTCAGTTTCCTGGAACCTGAGTTTACAGTCATCTCTGGTTTCCATTTTCATACCCACTAAATCCCACCCTTCTTACATAAAAGATGAATCTCAATCTGTAAACAGTTCTGCCCAGGTGTTTTACTGTATTTACACTCCTACTACACCTCATGATCAGTTTTTCCACTTTCACATTCTTCAGAGAGAAAGTTCCCTTGACTGCTGCCAGTAATTTTTCAGAAATTTACTTGCAGGAAAGGCTTCTCAATGACCTGTTGAAAAATAAACCTCAGCACATACATAATAAAATTAATGCACTGCCAGAGGTTCCTACCAGCTCACTGCGAAGTCGTGCACCTTCACAACGCTGCTCAGTCCATACTCTCCACATTTCAGGGGCTGAGGATGTTCTTCAGCACACTCAAGGTATGTGTTCCCCTCAGTATCAACAGGGAACTCTGAATCCTGGAGAAGAACAGAAAATTCTCAGAAATGCTGAGTAACTTCACACAATGTACTACCTACTATGTTACTATTTTGAAAATACAATTTTGCCTTATTTTTCTCCTCTGTTTTTCTCCTCTATTCAATTTTATCATTTTTTAATTACTGTTATCCTGATGTTATCAGTTTTGATACATATTGTTGAAGCTTGCTGCAGGTCTAACTGTAAGACTGAGGTCTATAGCAAACAACCGAACATTATTCATTTGCTCTTTTAAAATTATATTCCTGAGAGTGAACTTCTGGGAAGTTATATGAGTATAGCACTGCTCTAAAAAGAGATCTGCCATAGTACTAATCATTATCTGCAACCAAGTGTGAATTGACTGTTTATACAGCAAAATCCCTTCTTCCTCCAAAACAGAAAAAAAAAAACATTTATGGTGTTAAACACACCAGTAATGGGAAAGAAGAAACTCAGCACTGTGGATACAGTGAGATACAATAAAAAATGGTAAATAAAGTTTTACTGTCATTTATACTCATAAAATAGTTTGTGTAACAATATGGGTGTAAGTGACAAAACTTCAGCCTAATACTTTTATTGTTCATGCCATTTATGTTCCTGCTACTGGAATAAGTTATGATGCTCAAAAAGGAAGGTTGTTAAATTGTTAGTATAAAATCCCTTACACTAAATTCAGGACAACCTCTGGTTTTAGTAACTATTTTGTGGAAGGCAGACAAAAGTTAAAGTCAAAACAGAGGTAAATTAATTCATTCTCTTTAAACAGCAAAAGAATGTTTTCAAGTTGTTAAACAGCAAGTTGAAAATTACCAATTTAAAACAGTGATTTGTTCCACTATTAGAAGAAGTTATCCCAAATCTTTGTTTGCAAAGCCTAGCCATGATGATGAGAAGAAGTTAATTTCTATAAATCTTTCCATTTCATCAATGAACAGCTGGAAAGCTCCTTCAATTTGGAACTAAAGAACTACTCCCATTGTCCAAAGCTATTTTTACTTTATTTTCTTCTCTTTATTGTCCCCGGGCCGACCTCCCATTCTGGAGATGAAAAGAATAAAGTTGAGTTGTACTACCAAGCTCAGTGCAGCCTGGTCTGTGGGGTAATTACTGATTTATCAGCTAAATGAAACAGTTTCCACTGGGATTATAAATAGCAAAACCTCACACACGGACTACAGCAACAGGCAGTTCTGGATCTGCAGCTTTAACAGCCTCTCCCAAGCAGCAAATGAGGGAAACGGCATCTGCTGTGGATCTGTGCCTTTGGAACAATCACTCACAGACCTGGAGCAAAGTCCTTCCTTCAGGACTCTACATTTGAGCATCAATTTAACTGTAATGGTTACCTATGTGCTTGAAAATAACAGAGAGTTAAACCACGTGCTTTAAAATTACAAGACCAGAAGAAAACGCTGTTCCTGTGGAACTGGGTGACAGAGCCAAACAGACAGAATTAAATGCATGTATTTTCAGTCTCGCACACAGTCTGTGCCCTATTGCAGCACACTGTTCAGGCTGAGCAGAAGCAGATCATAATCTGAGGTCACAACTGCACAGTCCACTTGGCCTCCCCTCTGCACAGCTGACAGTCCCAAAAAGCAGATTATACAAGTACGATCATTCAGGGTTACGTTGAGAGTATCTGTCAGTCTGTGAGGGCTTTAGTCTGTTCCAGTGATACTCAGAAAAGCTGGAAACACCATGAGGAAATCACATTTGCTTAGTACAGTGCAGAAGAATGTGCCAGTTTAGGTGGGACCTACTTTGGCCTGAGACTTCAGAAGCTGAGGGTGAGGACCAGAAAGCTTCAGGCAGTGAAGAGAAGTTGCATCACAACACAGGACTGAATCATAGAGAAAGAAACATCAATGGCTGCAGGAAGTCTCATGGGAAAAACTGGCTAAGAAAGCTGGCATCCTGCTGACACAGAACACTGGGCTGGAACTGGAGATGAAGGTTTGTATCAGCACCCCTCTGCAAGGTGACTGGCATGGGTTATTTTCCATTTTTCCATGGCCTATTTGCTCTCTATCCCTATTTTCCATGGAGGTTTAGCTCCATGACTTGCATCTAGAGGCAAAGCCACTGTATTCTTCAAAAGGTCTTTCTTGCAATTACAACACTGACAAAAAGCCAAAATACGTGTAGTTCATCTGCAGCCTCATTTTCCCTGAACATGGTCTAAGATTAGTCAGCAGACCAGGAGATTTATTACTAACTCTAATTAACCAAGCTAAATGGCTTTATTAAAAATAGATTGTCATTAAAGGATGTAAGGAGGGTAACAGTGCACAATATATTTTAAGGACTGCACCAGTCATTACAAAACCACTCCCCAAGACCCCACCGTCTGCTGAGGACTTGGCTTGTGTTTGCAACATTAGGGACTCCTGCTGTGAGAAGCATTAAAGGAAAGCCTAAAATTGCCACACTCTTTAAAATGCCCATCAACCACTAAGATTAAGAGGCAAATAAAACCGATGTATTTTAATCTGATATGTGAGGCCCAGCAGGGATAACCACTAAATTTGTTAGAATTAGTTTGCACTAAACTTGATGGCAGCCACCCTGTTAATTTTTAGGAATGGGCGCACAGGAAATTTCAGAACTACAAACTATCAAAAGAATATCCTTTTGTGTCCCATTTCAGAAGCTTTCGAACCTGCATGTTTTACAGCAATGCTATTAACCAGAGTCAAACTTTCAAAATGATTATGAAGATAATTAAGCTAATGACTTAATGACCAGTATGAGTGCTTCTATTACAGACCCAAGACCTGGAAGACATTTTCAGTGGACTGTGGCTTCAATCACATGCTCATAAAGATTACTTTAATTTGGCATTGTTAATACAGGAGGGAATCATAACATGTTTGTGGCTAAAGTTCTGCATTTTTATAGAACTGCATGCCAAGTTCTGATTGTGTTTCAGCCATAATATTCCTGAAGATCTTTGAAGTCCATTTCAAGAAAAATTCATAGATTTTCCAAATTTAGGAAGATTAAAATAAATGAGTGGTATTTATTATATGCAGACTGAAGAGATTAACTAAAAGTGAGCAGAGTCCCAATTTGTCACTGCCTTCATGCAATTCTTGAAGGTCTGAGCTGATTTCCTACCTGAGAAAGCCACCAAGGAGTTGCAATGCAGTTCCAGTTTAAGGTGTTCTCTCACAGTATTTCCAAGACAGATCATTACTGTATTCATTTAACAAAGTGTCAGAACTTCAGTTTATGTGACGCATTGCTCAGTGTGTATGTTCTGAGCTCCTCAGAAAGAACACAGGCTACCCATGAAATTAAAGGTCAGCATAGCCTTTTTTTCCCCAGATACAAATATTTATGACTGTGAAATAAATGTGGTATTTTTATCCTAAAAACTTGCTACAATAAAAACGTTCAAGAATGCTAATATTAAGGTATCTCCTCTCCCCTAATAAATTTGGGCAATGAAGTGTCATTATTTAATCCTTATTCTATTATTTCTAATTGCTAAATCCTAAGGGTAACAGAGAATCCATTACACAAGCTGAGACCTTGCATAACAAGGTTCTGTGAAACATATTTATTACAAACACTGACTGCAAAGTCTGATGCTACTTCAGCACTGGCAAAAGTCCTGTGCATGCCAGACTTCAGGTAAAGGTACAGAGTGCTACGGAGTCAAAGCAATATAATATAGTTTTGTTCACTCCTATATCTGCCATGTACCAGACATTTGTACTATGACAAACATGAAAACTTACTAAGCTTCTCTCTTACATCCATATGTTAGAGAGAATATGTATTGCTCCTTTCTTAGTGTTTTGGGTGGCTCGGAGCTGGAGGGACTGGATTTTACTTCAGTGTTGTAGATTAGTATGTGCTGGGTTGATATTGTGGTTGAACTTTTTGTCAAGCTTGTGTAGTGCCCTGTTTGAACTTTTGCCTAGTTCTCTTATTTTCTCCACTAAATTAATAAGGAAACCCCTTGGGAACAAGTCCGTGGCTTATTCTCTTGATGGTATCTCAAGGTATTACAGAACTACATATATATATCTATCTATATATATATATGTATATATGTATGTACGTATGTATGTATGTATGTATATGGGGCAGTCCAGTGGTGTAAAGGAGAGCACTCTGGACTCTGAATCCCAAGGACCTGAGTTCGAGTC
>JAOXXN010000102.1:2583494-2599853 GCA_026770055.1 Myrmophylax atrothorax
AGTTTGGAATGCTTGAATAAGTTATTGTTCCATGAAGAATACCATATTTCCCTCTTCCAATGTATTCTGAAATTTAATGAAAGCTGAAAAAATACTGAGCCTGCTGTTTTTCTGGGATAAGACTAAAAGAATGCAATTTTGAGCTCCTGTAGTTATTTCTTGGTGCTATCATTGATTTGCCAGCTGGTCATTCAGTCTCCTGAGTATCTGTCTTATGATCAGGGCAGAGGACTGTTATATTTGAGAAGCAATTAATTATTCTGTGTGTGTTTATTTTATTCTATCCCCTATCATTTAGTGATGATTACAGCACATTCCAAGAATTGACTAGTTCCTTAAAAACATGTGTGTCATAACAATATTTAAGTCTTTATTTGCAGCCATAAAGCCGGTTTGTTTGTTTGTTTGTGTTTTTTAATAGACTAATCGACAGGACATGGATTAACTGGGCTAGAGAAATATTTTGAATCACCAAGAGGCCAGGAGAGGAAGTACTTATTGTTACTGAACTTGTGAAGTGTTCTCTGTAGCCACCTTTTTGATGCTTGCTTTTTTTGTTGCAGAAGGAGGGTTTGGTATGCAACACTCTAATTCATAATGATGCAAGCACCAGAGTGGCGGAGTCCACTAATGGCTGATGGACAAAGGGAGGAATGATCGGAGTGAAAGGTGTGCCCCATTGCCCCACTGGGTAACAACAATGTGTCTGCTCCCAGGGATAACATCTGAAAGAAAGAGACATTAAATAATGCTTTATAAAGGACTCAGTCATCTGGCAAACAATCAGAAGGATCTGTGACTTCTTGGTGAGTACTACAAATTCATTATCATACCGTGGGCAAATGTGGTGCGCAAAGAATCTGTCAACATAAGTTGAAACTTGAGAGAGGATCTGAAGCTGAGATCCATGTAACAGAATAGGATGAGATAAAAGATCTGGAAACAGTATTTAGAAGCTCTTGGAAAGATGCATTAATAGCATTTTCTAAAATTTTCTCTATGCATGACAATGGAGGAAAGAGCACTGCAGGGCTAAGAAATGAGACATTTCCCATTCACCTCTCACAAACTAAATATCTTTGGTATCTGAGAATGAAGAAATTTATTCTGGAAAAAAGCCCATCCCTTTTCTTCCCACTGGCACAAATAAATGGCTATAAAGAGTAGATTTTTTTTGAATATTATAGACAGATTTTAGTTGTTTGTGTGTTTATGCCCAGAAACTAAGACTTCACTATAAATCATGTAAATTAGTTATATTGAGTTACTGAAAACAAAGTAGTTTTAATTGAAAAACACTACTAGAAACTCCATGTTTTTATTTAATGCATGTCATTCTGAGACAAAATCTGATATATAATGTACTCTGTTGTATAAAAATGGCATAGTTAGTGATCTTAAATATCAGTGGTAAAATGTTGCCAATTGTGGATAATAAGGCTTGCCAAGTGGGGGATGCCAAGTCCAAGATATCTCAGTATATAAGAATGCCTCCCTAAAGGGTGAATTAAGTAAGAGTTATTATAAAATGACAGTGTGAAATGCAATTCCTTGGTCCAGCAAATATGGCAGTATGTACCTCCCATATAGCTGGTATGGAACAGTAATAATTGCAGTAAGTATGTTGATTCATGAAAAACTTACCTGTAATAGACATAACCAAAATAGCAATGTATATAACAATGGCCATGTTCTTGTTGTAAAGAAACCTCTTTTCCAAAGAGTAATTTCTCCTGGTCTGCAGACATTCTCTGATGGCCTTCATTTGCTGAAATGTGACAAGCAAGATATAAGGTCCACTCATCCTGAACTAACTTGTTGCAGTTGTTTTACTACTTTAAATTTTCTTTTTTTTTTTTTTCAATGATAATAATGAGCCCATTCATTGTTCTCTGTTTATATTTGTATAAAGCATGATTTTTCTAGTGTAAGTGGTTATGAACTGAAATGTAAACTTCTCATTTTTACTTTCAGAAGGAATTTGCCATGGGTGAATGTTTTGTTTATATCAAATTCCAGTTAGCTACTAGATTTTTATTTGCCAATAAAAACTGGGACAACAGTGTTTCTGGGATGACCGACTAGAGCTGTCAAATATTCTTTTGGAAGAAGTGATCACATTTCTCAGCCGTGGAAAACTCTAATATAAGGTCAAGAAGGTTTCAAAAGGTCATGGATGCTGTTTCACTAAGCTACAAAGGAGCTGATAAAGCAGAGTGTTGGTCTAGCAGAAATGCTTCCCAGAGGGAAGTGTTAATCAGACTATCCTTGGCAGGTAGAAGGGCAGTGGAGAGAATGCTTGGAGGAGAATATCTCCTTGGAATGATAACATCATAAAACCTTTAGATTTTAAAGTGTTAAGTATGTAAACAACCAGCTTTTTTTGGGAAAAAACTATATATAGTTTTGTAGACTATTAGAGGTTTTTATTAACAGACCCTGTAGAATTTAATCTTATATCCATGCCATAGAATTCTGTTCTTACTATCTGTCAAGCAGTAATAGATTTTGAGCTCTTGAAAGCAAATTTTGGTTGGAAGGATCTGGATATTTTCTTAGCCTGCCTTGCTGTTTTTATGTTCCTACTTCTGAAAAGAATGAATAAAAACTACACAAACTACTCTACTTTTTCCAATTCTCAGCCTGAACACTAGAATCTGCTTCACAGAAAGCAGTGGTACCTCCAAAACTGACTCATGTAGAGGGCAAGAGATAGATAGCATTGATTTGATATTTCAAAACTGTTGTCTTAGTTAATACTTCATCTAGACAGGCTTACTCTATTGTTAAGAAAAAGAAAAAAAAAATAAGACTATTTGGCTGAATTTGAAAATACTGGATGAGAATATTTGTAGAAAAATGTTAGAAAACCTATTGGAAAGCTCTCCTTATGAACAATACTACCGCTGTGCAGTTTGTACCTTCCAATATTAGTCTTACATGTTTTTTGACTTCAAGTTCTAAGTTTTGGTCCTGGTTTTCAACACTATAGATTTTCAGCTACAATTTTTATGCCTTACATCCATGCTGCACTACCTAACTGCGTATGAGGGCAGTAATACTGTTCATCAGTCAGAGCAAGACACTGTTTATATTACCTGGATAATAAATGATCCAAGAAGAGTAAGACATGTTTATACATATAGTTATATAGTGATTTGTACATCTATCTGTCTGTCTGTCTGTCTGTCTATCTATCTGTCTGTCTATCTATCTATCTATCATCTATCTATCTATCTATCATCTATCTATCTATCTATCTATCTATCTATCTATCTATCTATCATCTGTCTATCTATCTATCTATCAATTATCTATCTATCTATCTATCTATCTATCTATCTATCTATCTATCTATCTATCTATCTATCATTGTTTCCTGAGACACTTCTCACCATATATAGGATATATTTCCATGTGCTGTGCCTGGGTATTGCTGAGACAGCTGCCAGTCAGTCCATCTCCACCTTCCCTGGTTTTCATTCCGTGGTTAAAACCTTCCATTTTAGACTCTTACAGGTGTCTCCTCTCTTCATTTTGACTTGTGAACAGAGAAAGTTTCCTAACCCAAGAAGTAATAATTTTTTTGTTCCTTTTTCTACTGAAGTCATCAGGATTTTTATAGTAAACTTCAGTGGAGTTGTGCTTCAACCCCAGAATATAAACTCTGCACAGGTAGTGAGCCTGCCTGGCTCTTTCTTGTGCTTTGAAATTCATGAACACTGTTAGTTGACTGGTTCTGGCAACCATCTGTGTTTCTGCAGATCTTATGTTTCCCAAATGAGTCCTACCAGAGGCCCTGATGTCTTTATTTAATCAATGGATTAGAAAACTGGAGTAGTTCCAGAAAAAAGACATCAGAAAATATGGACATGTTTAAATGGACTAGATTTTACCATGGCTAAGCAATAATCTAAAACTTGAGTTGTGAGATTAGCTTCTCTTCCAGCAATGAAACAATAGTTCTTTTTCACCTCACATTTCCTGGATCTATTATTTCTGAATAATTTGTTTCCCTTAGTAAAGGACACTGCCTTGAATAGTGCATGTGAATTTTTACTTAGGCTGTTAGAAATAAATGGCAGAGGGAATGATGAGTCTGTGGAGTGAAAAGAGGTGAGTTAAAATCATGTTTAAAACAAAAGATACTCACAGAACTTTCCTGTAGTGCACATTTATTGAACTAAGGTTCTATTCCAAGTTATTTTATTAAAATAGTGCATTCTTATTCAACAGTTTTGTTGTCTGAGTGTTTGTCCCTGTCAAAAGGCTGAGGGATAAATGAGGGCCTTGCCTTCCTTAGCTCAGCCCTGTGTGATGTCTCATCCCCTTTGACCTGTATCAAAAGATCTTTTACCTTTATTGAAAAGGGTACCATTAATAAGTCTCGTTCTTCTTTACAGTACTGAAAACAACCCTTTAAATGTTGTATTGGAGAGGGTAAAATTGATTTATATGTATTAAGAGTGATTCATTTAAGTTCTCTTTATACTACATAGGAACTAAGAGTCAGAGCATAAATTGAACAGTTCCATGGAGTTCAGGTGAGGAATACACAGAAGAAAAAAATGCAATTAAAAAGTTCATTTATGACAAAATAGAGAAAACAGAAGATATGGGAAATCTAGGTAACATTCATTGTCTAGTATTGCTTAGCTCATTAAATATAGGTGAATATTTGGAGTTCAGAGTGAACCCTTAATCCAATTTTCAGATACAGGCATTTGGATTATATCACATTCAGTAAAAAGCCAATATAATGTCATGGGATTGTATCCTTGAGACAAAATTATGAATGTTTGCATTAACTGCACTGTTACATAGGAGTGAACTATGGTGATGGAAGTGATTCAACGTCTCTCCTATGTCTTGTAGCTAAATAGTGAGCTAACAAATGCCTGTGCTTTTAAGTAGATGCAAATATGACTCATAGCTGAGCAAGAACATTTGCTTCAAGGACAGGCATATATTGTGTTTTTGTAATGTCCTGTAAAAGCTGACACCTCATTTGAAACACAGGATCCCTCTGATGTGGAGTTTGTCAGTGAAACAGTGAAAAAGCAACTGGATTCTTTTCTCAGGGAATGTATTATCCTGATTTTACAATCTTTGTTACGAGACTCAATTAAATTGTACAGTAACAGGCAATTAGGCTAAACTATTTACATATCTGGCCCTTAATAAGCCAGTATCAATAGCATAAATATTCTTAGATTAAGAATGTGCACAGAGTACTGCTTTAAACATTTAAATTAATTAAAATGCAGGTCATTAAAATTGTAGAGAACCTTTGATAATGTGCATTTCATTACTCTGTTGAAATATACATCTCCTATTTTTATATTTTTATTCTCTCAGGTTCTTCTCAGAATACATTCTAAGTTTGATTGCTTTTACTAGTTATTAGCAGGACAATTGCAGGTTCTTTATGCTTGCTAAATTATATTTCCTACATATAATATATGACAACCCAGTTTAATTTTCTACAGTTTTACTTGGTGTAAAACTTCATCTCAAGCTGCATTGGACATTTCTAGAGCTGAGGCATTATCTGTTTCTGTGGAATAGATTTTGCAATTATGGCCATTTTGTGTATTAAAAATACAGAAGTAAAATCCAGTGGTCATACAAATACAGCTTTTGTAATTAATAAGATTTTGGGTTGAAATATTACATGGATACATATATTAAACCCAAGTTTCTCCTCAGTTCTATGGAAGAAATTATACAAAATTTACCAGACTGCTGTTTCTGTGCTCTCAAGCAGAAGGGAAGCTGAAACCAAATGATTACTTAATCAGATTATTGAGTTTGCGTATAAATTAGGACAGGTGTATTGGGGACAGAATTAGAAAGATGAGATCCCAAAATAGTTAGGAAGGTTTGGAAATGACAGACAATCCCTTTGTGTTTGTAATAAGGAGGGTAAGAAAGCACTGAATTGATATTCAGAGAAGATGACTGACAGGTAACACTGAGAGTGCTTCTTTCTACAGCCCTTCCCTGGTATGATAAAACTCCAGGCACGTAGCTAAGAAAATTGATACCAGTTACCCAGATACAAGATTGCTGTCTAGAGAAAGGAAAAGAATAAAATGGAAGTGAAGAAATAAGATAAAAAGTAAAAGCTAAAAAATTATAGACTAGAGAGTATAACTTAAGTTCCTAAGGAAGCTGGCAGTGAATAACTGAAATTTTACTGAACATCTGCAAGAAATTAGGAAAAGAAGTAACTGTGAAAATGGATTTGCAAGGAAAAAGTATTTCAGTCCAGTGTAAATTGCATCCATAGAAGGACAGGAGGTATGGATAGAAGAGGAGCAGGAAATGTAGTACCTTTATCTTATTCTTAAGGTGTAAGAGCTCTTATAATTCTAGAAAGGCTTTGGATATTTCTGACAGTTCCTGTAAGCAACTGTAAAAATTTTTGCTGACATAAATTTTTCTAAATGAATGAAAAATAAATTAGAAGTTTCCAGATGCACTGAATGGGCATTTTGCTGGGATATGTTGTCATTAATGACCTGGGAAATGGAATGGAAAATAAACTGACAAAACTCAGACCAAGTGACCTGGGTTTGATGGGGTTGGAAAAGCAAGAGCAGCTGAGGGTGGGAGTAGAATTCCAAATCTGTCCTATTAGAGAACTGATCTGAAGAAATAATGTGTAATGTAAGAAAAGGTACAAAACTGTGCCTTTAAAAAATGATTCAGTGCATAAGATCAAGAAGATAGGGAAGTGTTGATCAAATGGCTTTTAATGAGAGCAGGCTCTAGGGCATGTTGTGTAAAACAAGCCTATCGTGAGTTGCAAATGCCCCAGTGTTGCTGAAGAGCTGAACAACCACACTGCAGTGTAACCCAGGGGGATTGCAGGAGCATGGGCAATACTCCTCTTGCTTTGCTCAGGTGGCCTGTGGCTTTGGCTGCTGTTTTGTGTGCACTGTGATCACAGCTCCTCAGGAGACAATGGGGGCATCTACACCAGAGCAGTAAGAATGATTAGAAATCCATGAAACTGTCAAAGAAAAGGTGAAAAGTGAAATTGTGTAGTCTACGGAAAAGAACCCAAGGGAAGAGAGGATGAATCCTTAAAATAGAAAAGAATTCTGTTACAAAAAAAAAAAAAAAGAAAAGAAAAAAGGACCAAAAAATAAATCAAATAACAAACCAGCCTGTTAGCACAAGAAGTAATAAGGTAGAAATCCAGTAAGAATGATTCAGATGACAGATGAAACAATTTATGGGGGTAAATACAGTGATGCACTGGGATAGATTGCCTGGGGAGTTTGTGTTGCTGGAACAGGACAAACAGTTTTTTCTGAGGAATAGCATAGGTACATTGGCCCCCTGGGGAAGGGGCTGCACTGCCTGACCAGCAGAGGGTTTGTTTAGCTGCCTGTCATATTCCCAAAACACTGTACTGAGGGGAAGCAGCTTTCAGCCTGGCCCTGAACGAGCAGGCCAGTTTCGACTTTCCGTTAAAGAATAGCAATATCAAAGAATTGTTTTCTAATTCCCATCAGACTTGAGGGCTGGGGGAAGGGTCAGGACTCACATTGGTGCCTGCAGATGATGTGCCAGCCATCAAGTGTGGATTTGGGAGGTGCTGAGTGTGCCTGTAGCTCCAGAACAGCTCCGTGTCCAGTGGGACTGGCCTCAGGGGCACAGTGGGATTAAAAGCAGCAAAATGTTCTTTAGAATGTGATGCCTCTTTTCTTCTACTTAAGGAATTAGTGTTCTGTGACCCAGATATGATCCAAGATGAACTGGATGTTATCTAAAATGTGTCCTTTAGTTGGTTTTGATGGAATTTAATTTAAAAGAATTACATATTTTGTTAGGTAATTCTGGCTTGAAAATGGTAAAAAGAAAAAACTTCTTTATAGATGAAATCTGAAATGGTTTTGTTTTAATTTGTCTATGATATTCTGTAATGTAATAGATAATGTGATGATTGCTTTAGTTTCAGGCTTTCCCAAGTGTTTTTAAAGATGGCAGACCTACATGGAGAAAATAAGAAATTGCTTAAGACTTTTAACTACAAATAAAGCTGTACAGAAAATACTCATACAGCTGCAAGGCCAAATTATAGACAACTTTTATATAATTTTTCATCCATCTTTGCAGCTTTTTTAAATCAAGACACCAAATGCATTCATTTCTAGAAGTAGATTGATACTTGAAGCCACTGGTACTTGATAGAATTACCTTGCAGGGCATCCGAAGGGTTTCTTTGTGCTGAAGAGCAAATCATATTTTGAGTCATTGCAGGCTGCCAAGAGTAGTCAAGTAACAGGCCCCCAAGACTACAGCCAGTACAGAAAGATGTTGGGAAGTAAGATGCATTTGTTCCTAATTCTAATTGTATGTGTTCCTTGCATCTTTATCTTTTTCTTTATGTATCTGAGTGTAAATAGTGACAGATTTTAGAATAATACTCTGTCTTCAGTGAGACTGTGAATCCCACTCTTACTATGATCAGTTGCAAAACCTGCTGATAATAAAATTACTGATTTTTATATGCAAATGCTTTGGTTTCCTGCAAGAGGCACCTACCTAAATCGTATTTAATTTAAGAAACAACCTTTGAGTATTGCTGAGATGATGTAAATGATAGGAAACAAACTTACATGAATGTGAAGACTTTAAACTGTTTCCTTTACTTTCATCAGTGGCTGTTGTGTCTTCCTCAGCACAGCCAGCCCTGTCAGATGGGGAAAGCTGGGAACTGTGTTGTGCACAAGGATTTGCTTTACCCCACAGGAGTTCCTGCAAGGCTTTCCCTCATTCCCTGTGGGCTTTGAGGTAAGATTTGACTACGTAAGAGTTAAGAGAGAACTTGAGAGCACTAGAGGCTCCAAACAGAGTGCCCACAGCAGGAGGTGGATTGGTGCTTGTATTGGTAATGTCAGCAGTGTTTGTCCTTTGAGACCAGAATTGGGTAATTTCATTAACTTGGGACTAATGCTTTGGTTTCCCTTTAATTGAAGTGTCAAGACCCTAAAGTTTCTCTTGGAGATCATTTGGGAATTGGGGGGGGCCCAAGGAGGAGAGTGGTTTAGTTGTGCTTGTTTCTTCTCTGTCAGATGTTTGGTACTGACAGCCACCAAAGGGGATGTCTAACTGTGCCATTCCAATGTTCTTTGGAATGTTAAACTTCTGCCAAGATTCTTATTCCTTTAAAGGAAAGAGTCACTGACTGGCACTAGACTGCCCTGCACAAGACACAGGCAGTATTGGGTACCTTGTTACAGTGTTATTGGTGCAAACTTCTCTTCACTTGAAAAATGTCAATGGTTTTTAAGAAGGGATTTTTCTCATGTGAGAGGGGGAAAAAAAATTCTACAGAAGTCTATTTGTTATATTTCTATTTTTTTGTAAGGTCTCTTTTATAATAAAAATTTTACAATCCGAGAGGTGGGAAGAGTCATAATTTGGAACCTTATATACATAGTTTTAGTTTTCAGTCCAACAAAACAATGATCTGCTTGGGTATTTTGGGATATTTTATAAAATACAATAATCCTATAAAAGTGTTAATTGATATACAATGGCCTGTCAAAATGTACAGGATGGTAAATGTATTTGAACTGGGTAAATAATCACCACCATTTTGAAAGAAATATTCTTCAGTAGAAATATTTGCAGTCTAAAACTCAGCAGTTAACTTGGATTGGTGTTCAGGGATGTGGCTAAAAGGGCAATGTGTGAACTACTGCTTGTTATACTTACACCAAAAAAGTAGATTAAACAAGGCTAAAGTTAATACTAATTGTTGATTTTGGTTTTTTTCCATTTTAATGTAGTTCAGCTAAAGTTATTCATGGATGAAACTAGATCCCTTTCAAATTACTGAATTGTGATTGAAATATGAAATAAGCACTCAGACCCCTGAAGTCTGGAAGGAAGGGCTCAGATGCTCACTCTGGTATTTATATTTTAAATTAACTATTCTGTACTAAGTTATGGATTTTGGTGTTTCAATCTTTTTTCCCAATATTTAAACAAAGTCTTTGCATATGTAAACATCACTTTAAGGAAAATGAAATTCAACATTAGCATTTAGTTTTCATGGTAACAAATCTCTCATATACCCGAAGTGCTCTGGCACTGCTCGTCGTGTTCAGGGATGTTTGTCTTCTATATTCAAACAGCACTTCTGGGAGTAGAAAGTGGAGCTTAATTGTTTCTGTTTGAATGCAGTGAAATGAAATAAAATACTAAGTCTTTACTCCAAATGGTTTATGAATTAATAATTGGACAATTTCCTTGAGAAAATGTAATACTGTGTCATTGGAGAGTCACATGCCATGAACACAATGTTAATGGGTCACAGGCCTTTTGTAGCTGGACATCCAGTTTGAATCTGGGCCTGACAGGTTTGATCCTGATTAAAACTCGTTGTATAATCAGGGATTAGTTGATCTTACCTGCTCTTACCTGCAGTAACCCAAGGGAAACTGTTGCCTCAGTCTGAGGGGGGACAGGTTGGTGCTGGGACCCAGCCTGGAATGGTGTGTACACGTGGGGTTTGTGCTGGGGAACAGAACTTGTTGCAGCTTCATGTTTAGACAACGAAGGCAAATCAAATCTGCTGGCACTAAGTGCACCCCCCACAACTGCTGAACAGTTTTATGGACTCATCAAGAGTCTTTTCATGTTGGAAATTTTTTATTTAAGTGTAATCTAATGAATCAATGTGGAGTTTGGCCATGACCTCTGAGCTTGGTTTTGGGGGGAAAAAGCACATTATATTATTTGTACTGGAGTGGTTTTCCTTTCGGTCATCCTCTCTCCTCCCCAGCAGCTCCCCTTCTCTTCCCTACTTCTGTTCTTTGTAAATACTCTAAATTATTTCAGCTAAGGTGCTGAATTAGAAAGTTTGAAGACTAGTGTGGAATTCTCCTACTCAAAACACAGGCCAAACAATGTTAAAGTAATACCAGATGGCCACATACTCAGTGGACAGTTCCAGTCTGCATTTCTTTGTATACTTTGCAACGTATTTCTATATTTACACTTACAGGGTTTTATCCTCTTTTGACTATGTAGTTCAGATAACATGCAATATATTGTAAATTATCCAAAGCAGATCAGTCAATCAGACATTTATAGTTTACTCAACATCTGAAGCTGCTTCTGTTTTTGCAGGAGTGCTTCACTCATGGTAGAAAGCAAACCTCCCCAATGTTTCTGTAGCACTTGTGAAGAAATTGTTCTCTCAAAGAGGTACAGCACAAACTGAGAGTGAGTTGATTTCCACAAATTGTTATAATTTGAAAAGTAAAGGAACAGCTAAACAACAACAACAAAGACTATGCAAAATCACAGTACACAGCATTTTTTAAAAAATTAGTCATGTTCTGGTCCTTGTTAATGTGAAAATGTGTGCCCTGTATTTCCACACTTCTGGTGTACACTAATTGTATTGGAAAACATTTCTGTTTAGATTACTTAACTCATATAGATAATTCAGGAACAAAGCATGTAGCTGTGATGTGTCTCAGCCTTTTATATGTGCATTTTTCATGCTCACACCTTAAGAAACCAACCTGGAAAGGATGGTAGTGATTGCAAAGAAATTCACAGGCCTCCTTCACACTTGGTGCAAAAATTGTTTTTGAACCCAGCAAATAAAATAATCAGAGCAGCACATATCCATGTGATCTAATAGTTAGGGAAAATACCCCAGTGATGTGTTCCAGCATAGGTCCCAGGGCTGGTGAACACCAACATATTGCCCTTGGTTTGCATTGGTACAAATAAGAGAAATAGTGATGAGGATAGAGAGGAAACAGGAGATATTTTTACTTGAAATATATTGAGGGAGGGGAGAGAATCCTCATTTTGAGTGTTTGTACTTGGATTTTTTAATACACAGCCAGTTGCTGAGTGATTGGTTTTGTCCAAATATAATATTAATTGGAAAGAGATGTTCTCTTGAGTTCCAGAATAGGCTTTGGCAGCTGTTTCTTCTGCTGCTCCTGTTCTATCTTTGACTTAACTTCCCTTGTTCTGATCTTGTTCCTCCAGGTTCTCCTCTGTTTTCAGACTAACAGTTCATGACCAATTTTTGCCTGCCACCACGGCTTTGAAGAAGCAGTGTGTGTGTGGGCTTGCTTTAATCTCAAAAATCCCCCAGGCCAAAATAACTTTGGAAGAAAGAATGAAGAGAAGCTGAAAGGGCTTTGTTGGCACAATTGTTTATTTATAGAGTTTTGTTTTCTTTTAATGTTAGACAGCCCATTATGTACTAATTAAGTATTTTACATTTACACAGGTTATAAAAAGAATGAGAGGGGAAGGCTGACAATATTTGGAGCACATTTAAGGATAATTGGATAGGTCCTGTGTTGTATTTGATAACTCCTGTATTGGTTCTAAAAGCACAACCAAACAAGCTCATACCCTCAGATATTCTTAACCTTGGCACTAAGCGAACTGATTTTTGGTCTGGGAGTCATAGCAAGGAGCTCTTTACAATCTGTGTAGTTTATTTCCCATTTTGTCAGGATACACACAGAGGAAGCTTCCAGCCACCATCTGGTGGTGTGTGTGAATAGACAGCCCCAGTGGCAGTAAAAGAGGCTGCGTGTGCCAGAGCTGTGGTGGGAGCTTAGTCAGAACATGCCAACACCTGTGCAGGGCCTGTTCCCATCAGCTGTGTCAGCTGCTCCACAGTGCTTGAGATTGGCTCCATTTTATACCTCTTGGAATGGCCCTTTCTGTTTCTTTGAATTAAGTTTGTTTTCTTAAATAATTTGTGAATGTCAGGGAAGCTTTTAAATTGTGCATTTAGAGCTATAAATGTTGTTCCTAATATTACAAATCCTGGTTTTATTACTTTTAAAGATCTTTTAACTAATTGAATTAGTTCATCATGAATTTCCTGTCAGAAGTATGTTACTGTAATAAAGGTAATGAGAAGAAACAAGAAAAGGGTAACCCTTTTGTCTCTTTGCAGTGTCACTTTAGTATGTCATTGGATTGTTCCACTCAATATATTAATGGCACAGCTGAAATTGATTTTATTAGAGCTCTTTTTGGTGAGTCTGCATGAACTGTAATTTGGCTGTTATTTTTAGCTACTCAAGTATGTGCCTGTGTTTCACAAATGAGAGGTTGATCTACTTGTGGTCTGTGTTGTCTCACTGCACTTGAGCTGCACAGCCAGCCCCTGAAAGCCATTCACCATGGGGGTTTGTGTCTCAAAATAGCAGTGAGTAGTAGTTAAAGCTGTCATGAAAGGTAGTAGAAGTAGATCATGGAATCATGGAATGGGGTGAATTGGAAAGGGCCTTACATGCCTAAATGCTTTTGAGAATTTAATGCTTATATGCTGAGATTGGGCTGATATTATTGTCTAAGCATCCTAGAGTTAAATAGGCAGCTTCTGTTGCAAGTCAGCTGGCATTACATAATGTGGTACCCAAAAGGTTCATTTTATGGTAATTAGTATCTTAATAACCAGGGAAATAGATCTAATGCCTTGTTGTCAGTGACAAGGTTCCAATTTTCTCCCCCTATTTCCTTTCCTCCTTTCATTCTTTGCATTTTTCTCCTGGTGCTTGTTCTCTGCTGGCTCGGTGAGGTGAGCAGGGTGGCCATGGGTTCAAAGCCACCCTTTCCAGTGCCAGGGAAGCTGAATGTGCATCAGCAGGTGTGAGGAGGGTGCAAGGTCTGTTCTCTCTGTGTGTTACATGAAAGCTTTTCCTGCTCCTTTGAGAATAGGTGATGTTTTCTGGGGGGAATTTCAAGTTTGTGATGGTTCTTACAGAATCTTCACAGCCTGTCTACATCTGAATCCTGCTGAGTTTGTAGAGGGTTGTGTAAGCCAACTGAACCATGGTGAGAATTGCCTGGACTTTCACCTGTAGATTTCTTCCACACTTATCCCCTGAACTTTGGGTGTAAGGGTTTTCTCTGCTACTGTTCAGATAATTCAGCAAAGTGACATGTTTGGGAGTTTTGGTTTGAGAAAGCTGTAATTCCACTGTTAGGGTAAAGACTCCCTGCTGTCTGAATCATCATCTTACCTTTTTGTTCAAGTGTGCACACAAGCTACAAATGCACAGATATAGTACACAGCAGTGTGAAAAACACTGGTTGTGTATTTATACCTTCCATTTAGTGTTTTTTCTGTAGAAATTTGGACTGTTGCTCTCAGCTGTTACTTGGAAGTCAGCTCTTGTGCTCTTTGTGGTTGTTCCTGCCCCCCATGCCTTTGAGGAATATTCAGGCAGTTCTGTGCTCCTCCATCCTAGTGCCCTTTACACAGGATTATAACCTTAATGTTTTAAGCTTTAAATTGAAAAGAAAAAAGCCTGAAATTTTAAAGTAATGCTCTTTTGAGCTTCTGTGATGATGGCAATGCAGCTTCTGCTTTGTTCTTTACATTTTGTTTAGATTCTGAGTTAGAAAAGGGAATTCTTGGAGAGACTGTACCCATCAGTTTGGTAGAAGCCTCCAAAAATGTGACTAAGCAGTATTAAGGTCACAGGCACAGACAAATAGCATAAGTTTATTAGCAGTAGTATCTTGGATGAGAAATTCCAATGTAGCTTAGTTTAAATGTAGAAATATGGAGTTAGGATCCTGCTTCTCAAACTGGATTAAGTAACTTCTATTAATCATGCTCTTGCAACATATTTTTTCCATTTTTTCAAAAAAATATTATTTATTTTTTTCTGACAAAAAGTGAGGCATCAAAACCCTTGAATTTCACTCTAGGGTCCCCTCAGTGCAGGAATGTGTCCAACTTCCAGTAGGAGATGTTGCACCAATGAAAGGCCTAGAGGTACTTGAGACTTGCCAGTCTTTCTGGATGGTGCATTGGTAATTGAATGTAAAATGAGTGTTTGTGTAAGATATTTCTTTATTTTAAAATATGTTTCCTTTTAAATGTTTTTGTTCTGAATAAATAAGATTTAAGAAGCTCTTGGTCTGAGGATAATCCTGAGAGAACAGAGTCTGAGATGCTGTAATCTCTTTTTTGAAATTCATCACCTGTACATATTTAATATCAGGGTTTTTTCTATTCCAGAAAAAGGGTAAGTGTGCATTTAATTGTGGGAGTGATGGAAATTGAGAGGAATGAGGCCTGATATGTTTTAGTGAGCATTACTTTTGGTAGTTGAACTCTGTTTTCCTCCGTAGCACATAAAAAAGGTCTCTAATATCTAAGAAATTGGCAGTGTGAGTCCAGTAAATTTCAAAGTCTGATCTGGAGGCAGAGTATTACTGAATTTTTCATCAGTTAGGGCCTGGAAGTTGGAGACTTTATTAGAATTTCCTTCAGGGCAAGTACAAAGGAAGTCCAAAAATACAGTTTATGGCTTAAACATTACAGATCTTAGAGCTGATGTGCAGCAATAGCTGTGATCACATAGAAAAGTTCTTTAAAAACATATTAAATGCTTTTAGTAACTGCAGTTCCTTTGAGTACAAAATATGTGTTGGTGGTTTTCCAGTTTAACTGTGTGCAAGTTCTTGTCAAATATTGCCTTCAGTGCCTGCAGAGGGAAGGCAAAAGTACAACAGAAACAACCAAAAAAGAAACAATTGAAGGTGTTGGTGTGACAACTGAGGGTAGAAATCAATGCTAAAAGAATGAACTGACAGGTGGAGAAGACAAGGCAGCTCTGAGGAAGATGGTTGGGTCTTTGGGCACTTAGAAATGAAAGGGTGAATTGTAACATAATGCAGGAACTGATGTGAGCTTGAGGCATAAAGGAGAACAGGGGGTTGTGAATTTGTGTTTCAGACCAAGTGAGCTGTAACAACTCCATGGATCCTTGAAGACCAACAAGTGGAAGTTTGCAATCCAGCATTCTGGATCAGAAATGAGGAACTGCCCTGTCAGCTGGAAGAGAATTTATAGCCAGATCCAAAAGACACTTTACAGAAATGTTACTGTCCTGAAATTATTTGCATGCTTACCTTGTTGGGTTTACTCACTTTGAGACACACAGCAGTGGGAGTAGGACTTCAAATGGGAAAGGTGGCAGTGCAGGTTCAGCTCTTCCTGTGTAACTGAATAATTGTTTCAGAGAATTTTCCACATTGCATATCAGCTCCTAGTGTTATAGGTAAAGTGACCAAATTATTGAGGCCAACACTCAAAACTTAATTTGTTATGGGTAAAGTAACCAAATTATTGAGGCCAAGACTCAAAATTTAATTTGTTATGGGTAAAGTAACCAAATTATGGAGGCCAATACTCAAAACTTAATTTTTAGTAATTTATTGCAGCAACAATAGACAAATAATTCACCACAGTAACCACTTAGACAAATAAGCAAACAGGACATCCTAGGAAATGCCCTGGGCGACCAGCGTGGGGGCCTAGTGCTCCCA
>JAOXXN010000102.1:2609802-2622257 GCA_026770055.1 Myrmophylax atrothorax
TTTGCTACAGCTACAAGTACTTCTAAAATCTACAAAATGTGAAAAATCAGAAATCAAAAACCCCTTTGGCATCACTTATAAAACTATCATATTTATATCTGTACATTTCTATGCTTGTAGCAGAGACCTGAAGAGCACAGTGAGGCAGAGAACCTCAAAGGAGCCCCGGGCACACACATCACACACCCCAGGAATTGTGAAACAAGGAAACCAGGATATTGGTATGGCACACAAAGCACAGATTAATGATTCTGCTCAAGCTCCTGTGAGCAGCAAACAGTTGAGAGGTAAATGAATCAGTGGTCTCAAGACAGTTCTGTGAAACAGCTCCATCACAAC
Source organism: Myrmophylax atrothorax (assembly GCA_026770055.1). NCBI lineage: Eukaryota > Metazoa > Chordata > Aves > Passeriformes > Thamnophilidae > Myrmophylax > Myrmophylax atrothorax. The sequence continues at coordinate 2,610,142 of JAOXXN010000102.1, forward strand.
ACCATGCTCAAAATCTGACTTGCCATAAAGACCTTGAATACAAAATCTGCCCCCTCAGAGCTCAGCAGATGGCTTGTTCCAAGAGTAAAAGATGTTGCACCAGCCACAGCAAAGTGAATACCCATTGCTTTTAGTTGAGATATATGTCAAAGCCTGCAGGGCTCTCCATTTAAACTTCTTTCCAGCAAGTATTTCCATAAAAATAGCAGAAGCAGACAGGGCCCAACAAATCTGAGTAGGTTCTCAAAGGCAAGTTACACGCCCTGCTCCCAAGAGGCTGCAAGTTGTAACCCTAATTTTTTAATTGAAATAAGGACAGTTTTGGAAAACAAACTCTCAGACCTTATGCAGGTTACATGGCACGGGGCAGCAAAGATGCTGAATGCATCACATAATGAAAGAGATGCATTTAAATATGGTGCACAGCACAGGAAGTGTGCACTTTATTCCATGGTGTAAGTGCAGAAATATGTGCAGGGATAGTCAGATTTTGGCACAGAAATAGGAGATCAGCTGAGGATTTTCTTGCTGGTGTTGGCACTGACTGTAATAATAAATATGACTTCCAGGACTGCTTTATAATTTGACCATTAAGCTGTAAGCTGGATGTGTATTTGTGAGTGTGCTCCCAAAAATCAGGACAACCTGCAAATGTTGATGCTTCCTATCTCATGTTGTGAACTCCCATACAGATCTCAGGCAAAAGCTGTACACAATTTTCCTTCCATCTGCCTAATAAGTCCCTAAACATTTAAAGAGCTCACAAATATCACACAGTCCCTGCAATTAACACAATTAATGTGATACACCATTTGTCTAACTACACATCTATATAAACAGGCAATAGAGAGGGTCTTGCCACAGGAAAACACAAAAATAGACATTATTCAAACTATGTTAAACCATCACATAGGCAGGCTTGAACCACTTGCAGAGTAATTTTCAAATGTTTCTTGCTTATTGGAAGGAATACCTACACTGGCACTGCAGAAATGCTGCAGCAGGTAACACCCCTGGCCAACCAACCCGGGCTCAGCCGCAGCCTTAAGGATAAACCAAAGGGAGCACACCCAAGGTACCTCAAACCAGGGTCACATGGCCAGTCAAAGTAGCATTAGTTTGGCTTCCTTTCACCACACAATGGTCATTTTTAGAAATAATTTAAATAAAAATTGACAGAATCTAAACCTAGAGGTAGCTACAGAGTAGAAGAATTCTGCTGATATTTATTTCTGTTAATGTGTGCAGAGCCATCTCAAGATGCCTTCAGGCATTGGACAGGCTATAAAAATACATCCTGTATCCTGTACACAGGAAGCAAAGCTGGCTAATTCTCTCTTTAAATAATGAAACACCACAGTGAAATGTAACCAGCCTGCAATCTACTCTATTTGCCCACCTGCTTGCCTGCAATCATGTAAATACTGTATTAAAATACCCAAAATACAATTACAGTTAGCTTCTAGACACTAAATCTCTTCCATCAATTGCTAAACAACATTAAATCAGGAGGTAATTGGTTTACAGTCATTTATCCTGGGCCCCCACACTGCCTAAGTCCCAAATAACATCTCTTTTCTGCAAGATGGCTGTCAAGAGTACCAAGCTCAGAAACACCAAATGCAATTAAAAGCTTCACAGCACTGTAGCTCTGCATCAATGTTTTCTGACTAATCTACAGTGCAAAATATGGGACCGTTTTGCTCACAAATCCTTGGTTTCTAACCAGTCAAAACCCAGCATTTCCTTAGTGCTCTTTAGCATTCTGTTTTCTGTGTGATTCTCTCTCTAAGAGAAACTCAAAATGTCCTCCAGGTAATTTTGGCTGCTGAAATATTTACTTTACCATAGCAAAGGTATTGACTCAACTCACTGAATGCATTAACAAGAAAAAAATTGCTGTTAACAGTCACTACACTGAATGGATTCAGTAAATAGTATTGTGATCTGAGTTTATCCAAAAGACATAAAGGAACCTGGTAACTCATGGTATGCACAGCAACAATGCTCAGTTTCACACACCTCAAAACCAGGACAACAGCAGTGGTTTAATTCATAGATGATTCAAAACAATTTAAGTGAAATAAATGCCACAAGTGCTGGACTTTTAAAGTTAGTACCAATGAAAACTCTGTAAGTTACTTTAAATAAAAAGGGTGAAAAGTGAAGTAGGTACCAGAAGTACAGACCCAGTTTCACACCTACATATACTCCACTGCAGTTTCAGCCAACAATCTATGAAAATAAAGCTCTCCTTATGAGGGGAGAAAGGAGGACCAGTCTTTGTAGTATTTGAACATGCAGAATAAGTGCACTATGGAACAGTAAATGTCACTGAACAAACTTTTCCCACTTCTAATTTGGGGCACACAGAACTGCCTCAGAGTTTCTCTGGGGTGACAAAGCAGGGCCATGACCCATCTGTTTGCCACTCGAGCTTTGCTGCTTCAGGTTTCAGCAAACACCAGAATGGGAAAAAGCAGGGCACAACTCCATTTCACCAAAGTGTTGGGACTTTCATTTAACAGGTTGCCTGCAGGGACCCAACACGTGGGCCATGGCTTTTCCCTCTCCTGCTTTCTTCCTGTTACACATTATCACATCATCTTTTAAACTAGACATCTGCTATAAAAGGTTTTCTGGCACCCCATGGAGTATGGAGATAAGGGAAAAACCAGCTCATTCAGACCACAGTGAAATGATTTTGAGCTTTATGTTCTTAAACAATCATGGAGCAATGCAACAAACCCAGAAAAACTCAGATTATCTTGTTACAGAATGTTCTGCTTCATACAGAGGGCAGGGGGTGGGGAGGGGGAAGAAAAAAGAAAAAAAGGTGGGGAAAAAGACAACAAACTCGTGGAAATTACTACTGACAATGATAAATTTTGGGAGGGCCACATTTTGTACTTCCTTCTCTTACCATGCATTATTGCTTCTTACTCTCCCCCACTCATGAGAGACACAATCCTAACATACCTATTGTCTAAATAAACTGCAGAGAACAGTAAGAAAGAAAGGTTTTCTATATGGTCTGTCACCCAGTGCAACTTTATATTTAGACTACACAATATCTGAGTTGATTATTGCTGCTGTTTACTTAACTACTTGACTGTGGCCAATTAATTCATTCATTTAAAATGTAATTAATCATTACAATCAGAAAATAATTTAATTACCATTATCAGCAGCAATAACTAAGAACTGAATGGAATGATTATTTAAGAACTGAATAGTTATTTTCATATAAAGGAACAATCTAGATGAAAATTAGTCGCTTGAGGAAAACCAAAGAGATGGAGACAACTTTTTCACACCTGCATATTTTAAACCCATGCAGTGGGACAACTGAAGTGAGTGCATCACTGGGTCTGAGGGACATCCATGTGCAGATGGACCATTCAGAGTTCATTATCCCATCTCTCCATTCCATGGGCTAAACATTTTAACTCTCTTGACTGGAGTACAAATGACTTATAAAAGCCAACTCCTACAATGTACACATGAGTATAATCAATGATGGTAATTTACCCTGACACCCCATTACCACTAGGGCCAGAGTGATAGATTTGCTGCAATTAAAAGAAGAAGTGTATAGTGATTTTTTTCCTATGCAGGTTTGTGGTAGCTGTAATTTATAGTACTGTAATACAAAACACACATAATTTACTTTTTGGTTCTACCTATTAGACACTCATGATTCTCCATAGTAATTTGTTGTGATTACTGGATATTGAAAATTATTTTTGGACCAGTAAATACAAATAAAAGAAATAAAGATTTACATTTCCAACAGAACCCTGAGAAACTTGAACTTCAATTATAAATGCCACCCAGAAGTAAAAATACATGCAGCCAGCATAACAAACAGGAATTTACTGTTTTTAACTAAGTGCTTGTCTTTACCACACACAAAAGTTTCAATAAGACCAAATAACATACTTGACAGCAAGTCTGTAGTTTTCCAAATCTTTCTTCAACCTCACGTTCTCAACTTCCAGTTGCTGGTTGTGGGTATACACAGCTGGAACCAATCCAGCATCTTTGGCTGTGAACACACCTCTCTCTATGAGTTCATACCTATTAGAAGAGAAACAGATATTTTATTCCATATTCCCATTTTCTCACTTCACTGATGTCTCCCTTCTCATGCTACCATTTCCCTAAACTAGAATCACAAGGATATTTATCCTCTCAAGGCATTTACCTTCTGTGTTCATTAACTATTCACAACAGTATTATCCCACCACACTGTTCTATTTTTACTGCTTTCCATTCTAGAACGTGTATTGTTCATAACAGTCAAGGCATAACACGGTACTTAAAAGTAAACAGTTGTTCTCTTCCTTCCTTCCTTTTAAATAGTTTAAATAAAAGACAAGCAAATATTCTTTTTCAAATAACATTTGTATATACTCAGTCCTTTTTATGTCATGTGCTCAAAGATATGCAAGGGTTTTTTTGGACTAAAATAAGGAGCAGAGAGCTCAGAATCCACAATCCTCGTTATCTTGAACATGGAATACAGAGCTCACCTGGGGAAATTTCTTCATTCCTTCCTGTTTACTTATTTTTCCTCTCCTTATTTAATTATATTCACCAATATTTACCTATTTTACCAGCCCCTGAGAGAACATGATTCCATGATGTAGAAGCCTGAAATGTGCTCAGTTAAACACCTGTACAGACTAAGCTGGATTTTGAGAAGAGATTCTGATGCAGCCTGTAATGCTGGGTGGCACCCTCAGAATCTCTGTAGCCCCAGCAATCAAACCTCCTCATTCAGTCTCCAATTTTAGGTCTATCCATCTTATGGTTGTGTGTTGGCAAAATCTCAGAGCACTGCACAGACAGAGGAGTGAGGCCTCAGCCATGGCAGCAGCTCATCACAGGTGGGATGGAGTTGTAACCAACCTGAACCAGATAAACACCATAACCCCACAAGCATCTTCCCTGCTGGGAACTCAATACAAGGAGCAATATGAACATTATTTGCCTTTTCAGGTGAAAAATATAATCAATCTGTGCATTATTTTGTTTCCAAGTGATAAGGAAGTATGAAAAGAACAGCAGTAAAGAGAAGTAAAATTTTTATGAAATGCTGTCTCCCACTCCTGGACAGCAGCAGTTGAAGACAATAAGCACAGTATTCCTTGATCATAATCATGGCACAGAAACAAAATGCATCTCTAGAATAAGGGACTCTTACTTGAAAAGTAACCTTTACTTCTCATCCTCCAAAGAACTTAAGGGGATATTAGTAATTCTGTTCAAATGACTTCCTGCAGGCAGTTACTCATCTGCATTCTGTGGACACTTCTAGGAATGCTCATCCCTGTAAATTCACCACCACATTCACCACCAGGAGATCAAAAGTGTTTGAACAATTAAACTGAACACGTCCAAAGTACAATTCATCCTATCATCACTTCATTTTTTATGTAAATTAGAGTAGGAATAGGCTTTAATACTAAGAAAGACTCTTAGTTGTTTTTTTTGTCCAAATAAACACTGACTGATGCCCAGGCACAATTCCTACCAGAAATATTGCACCTCAGGGCACCTCTGATGGCAGAAGATCACAACTCCACAAACTCCTTAAGTTGCCACTGAATGCCCTAACTACACTGTATGCAAACCATCATATTTCTGCATGGAGCCTCAGACATGGATAATTGATGAACTTGGACTCCAGCAGAGCCAAGAACTCTGACAGACAATTTCCATGAAACACCATTAATACCAATAAACTCACGATGCCCTTGTCAACACCACTAAAAATGAACGCTTTGTGCACGTAGCAGAAATGGAAAACCACACAACAAACTGCACTGTGAAATCTCATTATCTTTCATCAGCCTGGTCCTGTAAAACTCAGAGCCCTCCTCCACACTGAGCCAAGTGCCAAACAGCTCTTGCTCTCACTTCTTTCCATTCCACATGGGAATTAAATTAGTTCTACGCTCACACAGGTATTTTACTCAGCCTTTCAGAACTACTGAGTTATTATTCTTGAATTGCTATTTGGAATTAACCAATAATCTGGAAAGCTAAGGAACAGATGGCTAACTGTGATTTTGTGATCCAAGCCCAGTGCAGACTGACCAGAAATGTGCTATTACTGTGCACGTTGCATTATAACTCCTAGAAACTTGAATGCAAAGGGATCAGGATGCAGAGAGGCCCTGTGATAACCTGACTGATCTATAGCTCAGGATAACCTCTTACCAAGGGATAACTCACCCAAAGATGCTTTCAGGGATTCAAATCTCAAGTTTTAGCTTTTACAAGACCTTCTCACTGAAAATTATAATCCAAATAGATGACAAGCAACAGTTTCAACAGAAGGCTAAGAAATGAGCACAGTAAAACTAAAGCATTTATTTAATGGAAAATTAGGTATTCCAAAAATTATTTAAGTTTAAAGTTCATTAAATTATAACTGGAAGAAAAAAAGTTTATGTGCCAAACAACTTACATAAGTAAAGAAAAAAATCCCTACAAGTGTGATAAAAGTATTCATTGCTTCATAGAAAAATAGTGGGTTTGGTTTAAAATGAAACACAATAAATTCACACTTTAAACACCTGGATAGAATAATAGAATGTTTTCCCAAACTCCAAAATAAATACAGATAATTGAGTGACCTTTAGATCTCAGACAGACAATAATTTCAAAGCAAGCCTTTTGATAACTTTTCTCTACATTAATTAATTTCTCATTTTAAATTCCATTAGTACTTGATCACCACAGCATGAGAGAGAGAGAGTGTCATCCCAATACATAATGAGGAACCCGAGTACACCAATCTGCTCTCACTTTCATTAATATTGTAAATTATCTATTTCAAACTAACATGAAACATTTTGAAATAAGGTACTAATGCAGAAAGTCTCTACATAGCAAGAAGAGATACTGACATGCTGAGCTCATTTGTAAAGCTACTGAAATTAAAAATATTACTTATAGAGAAAAAATGTGTGTACAGCTAAGGCTTTACAAGGCAGGGCCTGCTGAGACCTACACTTACTATTTGATACAACAGTTTGAATTTTGCCACTGATATAAATTCAGACTAAGTGCTTCAAAGGAAGTCACAGCTTCACAAAAAGGTCACGATTTATATCTGTCTAGTATTAATCATAATTTAGAATAAAAACTGTTGAACTTCAAACTTAATGCTATTCATATATGCTCTTTTGTTGAAAAAGAATACAGAACTATAGTGCTCCTCCTCCAAGGAATCATTTAAGTCCATTGTTATGCCATCAAAAAGCAGACCATTATTAACTCCAAGGGCAATGCCTGATTGGTGAGCTCCACACAAGTAAGACTAGAGCCTTGCAAATGACAGCAATGATTCCCCATCAGAGAATATTTCTAAGAAAATTCAAAAGTTTCAGGGCTTTTGTAGGGGAAAAAAAAAAAGATGTTCCAAACTTTTGCTAATTTTCAAATTATACAATTTCAAAAGACCTTATTAAAAAAATGTTCCTCTGAACTTCTGTTTAAAGACCGACTACAAGGCAATTCAAAGAGAGGTGTTTCCACTTTTCAGAAGTTGTCCAAGGTAACCTGCAGATTCACAGAGACCTTGTAACTCAGGGTATTTCAACAGAACTTTGGCAAGTGTCATCTTTAGCTCTGAAAGAATTCTGCTCTCCTCTCGAGCTTTGCAGAATTCCTTGCACATCATTTTTCATCAATATTAAAAACACACATCCTCTGGGAATCCAAACATGAGCAAAGTGGTGCATTTAGACAAAGCTGCACGTTTAAAGCTCTGCAGAAACAACAGATAAAATCCCTGCAAATCCATCTATAAAGCCTGGAAAAAGAAGACAGCAACAGCTCAAGAGTTTACCCTTCTGATTACTAAATTAATTAAATTTTAAAAAGAAAAAACCCAAATCAACCATATGTATTAACTGATGTACCAAAAATTACCAAGTAATAAATATTTTTATTATTCTACTTAAAATAGAAACTATGATGAATGCACAACCCCCCCCAAAAATAAAGTTGCAAACACTCCAGCATAATACAAAGTACTCAGTTCTTAAGCAGAACCCCATGAAAGCAGGAAAATACCAAACCCAGGATTCCCCAGCACTGCTGGAGTGCAACAACACTCATTTTGCACTGGACTCATTTGATGCCAGGATAATTTCTGCATTGCATCCAGTTTTAGGGGGTTTTGGTAGACAGTGGAGAGCAGAATAGACTTGAAAAAACAGAATTAAATTCATCTTGTCTAAAGGACATGGCTTAAAGTACTCAGATGAGTTGTATCCTGAAAAGGAGTATTTCTCTTTCCTGTTCACAAGGGACAACTTCAGGCTTACAAGTACCTGAGTTTGGTGAAATGCTCACATTCCTTCAAAGGTACCTGCTCAGGAGTTCCCTGGAATCAGCTTTCCTGAAAGTCTGTGCTGAAATCAGGAGTTTGCATCCTCATTCTCACTATAAACATATTTATTTGTTAAAACACTACATCTTTAAAATGGACTTGGGAGAGTTTTCTGAAAATATATCCTGAAACACTGAAAACATTTGAATCCTGAGCATCTAATACCCAAAGTAGCATGGTCACTTAAATTGTAATACCATTCAGTTTGGAAGCAGTCAAGGGTTCTGGACATCCCCAGTCTGACCAGGAAATTGCAGAAGAAGTCATCCATGGCTTCAGGTATTTCAGCCACTGATTTCTCTGAAGTCAGAACTGATTGCGAAGTCTGAAATTAAATTTTGATAACTGTTATTAAACTTCCAAGAGAAACGTAACTATCATAATTTCTATTTCTGAAGTCAGTTAAAGTCACAGATCTACTGGAGTACAGCTAAATGCTAAATGCTAAATGCTTCCCTTGTGTTTAGTGATCAGATGTGCAATCACCAATCCTTCTAATGTCAACGTTTGTGAAAGGTTAGAATGAAAACTCAAACCCCACCTTACTTAAGCAAGGATTCTGAACCTGACATAATGTGGTAGAGATTTGCAAGTATTGTAACTGATAATCCTCTGCCACTTACCAGAGACAACATGTTAGCTGTCATAGCCCTGCACCCCTTCACAAGTACAGGTGAAAAAATCAGTACTTATCTAACAGAAAAAGTACAAGTCCAAGGTGGCAGTAAAATGGCTTATACTCTTTTTGTAATGGAGAGAGAGAAAAAAAAATGCATCTCCATCAGTAGACCTTGTTGTTACAGTAAAATCAAAAGTGAGCAATTCAGATCTGTAGAAGACCTTGTGAGACTGAAGGCAGCCAAGAATAAACAAGTCACAGCTGCTTGGAGGACTTAGTTTTGCATGGGAGCTCCTCAGGTTACTCACAGCACACCGGAGAGATTCTTGAAAACATCTAGGATAAGTTCTCCAAAACATTGGACTTGTGAGAGATATGGGTTCTAACCAATTGAAGTTTCTAGCATGGTGGTGTGAACTCCTTTTAGCCAATGAGCTGTAGTCCTAACCCTGTATAAACCATGTGCTATGTGTAATAAAATGGCTTCACCATGAGTCTCATAGATTGACTTATTCCTAAGAGATCTTAAAGTAAACAAAAAATAAACGGCGGAGGAATTGGACTTCACATGACAAAGATCAACTCTCCCCCTTCCTCAACATCTCTGTGAGTGCTGAGGGAGCTGCCAGACAGCATTGCTGCCAGTGTTGGCAGAGCACAGATGGTGCTCCGAGGCTTCACGTGCAGCTCCCCCAGTGCCACCCAGACAGGCAGCCCCACAGACAAGGGCAGCTCGTGGGGCAGGCACAGGTGCCAAAAGCAGAGTCAAAACAAAACAGAGCAACCCTACTAAAGAGATTAAAGAAAAAAAATCCCTTTCACAGCTTTGTTTTGCAAGGCAAACCTCTTCCCCTCACCCAGCCCCATCAGGCACTCGGCACACAGCTTGGTATTTCGCTCTCCTGGAGAATGCAAAGTATGAATTGTGGCACAGAACAAGGGAAAATGGAACCCAGTCCAGGAGTACCCCCACAAAACACCTTTAACGATGATGAGATGAGGGAGAGTGCCACAGCTCAGCAGCCAGGGAGCTGGACTTAACTCATTCCTATGTCAAATGGATCACAGGGACCTGACACACCTCAGTGTGAGGGTCTCTGCATTTGGGAACTGCACCTGGGCACAAAGCCACAGTGGATCTGCTCAACAGCACAGTCACTGGGACAAGTTACTGCACGTGCCTCTCAGGGAGAGGCTGTACAAAAATCCAACAAAACTGAAAAAATTCAGTGAGAGATTTATCAAGACATGCTAAAGGCTAAGACTGCAAATCATTTCCTCTACCCATTTAAAAAAAGGATCTGTAGACCAGGGATTTCTGATAACATCATTCATTTATGGCTTATTCATGCCTTTAGTGGGAGCTCCATCACCAAGACTGCATAAATTACCTGGAGATAAAGGCATTTCTCTCGATAAAATAAAAACACTGTAAAAATCTCAGAGCATTTTGTGTAATACATAAAATGTTGCCTTCAACCCCAGCAGCCCACCTAATATAAACAGAAAGGGCTGTGCATGCACAACTGAGGCCATTAACAGCACATTATCACTGAAACAATATGCCAAGTGCAATGTAACATTTAGCTTATTTTCATTACTAGAGCTCCAGTACATCAGACAGGTCTGTTTTCTAATTGTGGTAATACAAGAACCAGAGATTACATGGCAGACATGCAGCTGCATCCCTTGGCTTGTTGCTTGTCTTTATTCCAAGTGAGGCAAACGTTGCTTGTAGTTTCCCAAGCACATCCATAAAGCTGGTCTTTGGAAGGGATGACACAGCTTGATTTCCTTAATAAATGGAAATATGATAGGAATTCAGTCCCTCCATGCAGAACAGAATTTACTAGCTGGATACCAGCACTGAGAAGCATCTCAGGAACCAAAGCTCGAGCAGAGAACAGAGGGATAAATGAGTGCAGTCTAACGGGCACAGTATCAGAACGGGGCCTCTGGAAACCAGAACTGAATTACTGGGTCTTCTACAGACTTTGAGAGTGATATCAGGACACCCATTTGCCTCATTTTAATTGTAGCCATGGATGACCACCAATAGAATGGCATAACAGTAATTTTTTGTATATATTTACCAATTTGGAAATGAGGCAAACACAATCAATTAGAATGGTGCAAACAGACACCCTATAGCAGCTCTATGGACAAAACCATCTTAGTAAAGATTCTGACCACGAAGTGAGAACAAACTAAACATTTGCTTTCTTAAACACTGGTTAAATATTTCTTTGTTTTAATTAAAATATTGAAAAATTTGGGGGTATAAGGACTCTAAATATGGCCAGTAAAATAAATTAGTTGCAAAGAGGTTAGCCTTAGGAACTTCCACAATACACATAAGAATTTCCATTCCCTGAAGAAATAGGAATGGCAAATACATTAATAATTTCTCTGGAAAATGCAACAAGATGTTCTTGAAAACCTTAGTAAATTTAAAAATAATATTAAAAGGCAATTCAAAGACCTTCAAACAAGTTAAAAATAAAACACACATAAAATGGACATACAGGAGCATCAATGTTACTTCAGAATATCATCTAAGATATTAAAAAGACGAAAGATCCTGGAATGGAAGTCTAACGGTGTAACTACTGAAGAAAGTTTTTCAAACAGCTTTCCTCTCTGTGTGTGGCTCTACAGAAGTTCTGTATCCTTTTCCTGGGGTCCATATCAGCTGAATATTTTCTTTCATATAAGTCAGGTCAGGAGTTACAGAATATTCTGAGTTTGAAGGGACTCACAAGGATCATCGACTCCATATCCAAAATACTTTTTGCTTGTGCTTAAAAGCAGTGGATGTTACTCTAAATTGTCTCAAAAAGAGAAAAACAGGGAAAAAAAAAGAGTTGTGCTCCAGAAGGACAAGTGGTGACTAGCACAGGAAGAGCAGCAGAATCCCTGCTCTCCCACATGTGGTGCCCAGCACAGCCTGTCCTGAGGCAGCTGCTGTTTCACCAGACTAGAGGGAATGATGTTTAGAGATTAGAACTCCAGAGCACAAGTGCTGTGGGGAGAGGCTGAGGGAGCTGGGGGTGTTCAGCCTGGAGAAGAGGAGGCTCAGAGGTGACC
>JAOXXN010000102.1:2650475-2681013 GCA_026770055.1 Myrmophylax atrothorax
GCTTAAAAGAATTTGAGGGTGCAAGAGGGGATGCAGGATGCACCTGAGGCTGAGGGATGCTGCTGAAATCTTGCTCTCATTTAGATTCCAAAATCCCCAGTATTTTGTTTTTGCCATGTATTGAAAAATGAGGAAACAAATCCTGCAGAAACTAAGTCAGGTTTCAAAGAAAAGCAGCCCAAACTGGGATTTTTTCATTGAGCTGTTGTTTGTTTTCCCTCTGGATTTTTGAGCATGCTGTGTCTCTGAACCAGGGTTTTCCATAAACATGAGAGGGACACATTTGCCTCTGAAAAGCTGTGGAATCACTTGGGGTACTGACAAAGTGCCTGGTGTTGCAGTGGCTTTGGGACTTGGCTGCAGCTGAGGGCAGTTGCAGTCACAGCTTTCAATTCCCATCAGCTACAACCTGAGGACTGGGGCTTGTTAAGAGAGGAGTGGGTTTGGTTTAAGAGCCCCCTGCACCCCATTTTGGAGTGTCCTGAGTGAAGGGGAGAGAGCTCTGAGCTCTTGGCCATGCATGGCTGTGAAGCTGCTTGGTGAGTCCTGTTGCATTTATCCTTTGGGGAGTCTGGAGGTCTGTTTTCCAGCCTGGCCCTGGCTGTAGCTGTGGCTGCTGCCCAGAGCACATGGGGTCTGTCTCTCACAGTGTACAAGTCCTAACTTGGTCCTCCAGGAGCGAACAATGTGTAAAGATGGACAATAATATTCCTTGGTTTGATAGTTTGGCTTTTTCTCTTCCCTTTCTTCCCTCTAAAGAGATAACATCATGACTGTGATTCTCTGAACTCGCCCCATGTGCTCAGCTTTCTCAGCAGAACACTTGCAGAGCCCAATCTCAGCCCAGTCCTAGTCCTGGCAGGAAAACCTCACTTGTGTTAATAAGGCCATAAACGTTCTCCAGCCCTATGCTGGGGTGATTACCCTTCTAAGGAGCTCACTTGGAGCCTCTGAAATGGCTGGAGTCTCCCACTGTGCATAGATCAGAGGGAACAGCTCTCTGATAAAGGGAGAAGCTATCAGGATGTCAACAAATAAATTGGATTTCTGGCCAAACTGTCAGATCTTGTCAGAACATGGAGTGACAGCCAGGCACCACTACTGTTATGGAAAATACCATATCTGAGATTATATCCCCCTGACCCTGTTCTCCCAGGTGCTGAGCACACCAAAAAACTATCTCCTTTGAGGCTCTTTCTGCTTGAGCGAGGTTATGTGGGAGGAAGGGAATTGCTGCAGGTCATGTGACAGCTCAGGGCAGAGCTAAGGCTGGACATGGACTTTGCTGGGTGTTGTCCCAGTAGAGCTTACATGTAGCCTCACCCACAGGAGTGGGCTGTCAGCTCTCATGTGGCCCATGAAAAGGAGAAACCTCCTGTAAAAATAATCTACAGTTGCTCTTTCACCTATTCTTGCTCACTTTCCTATTTCCCAGGGGACTTATATTACCCAGAAAATCTGTGGCTGCCCCATCCCTGGAAGTGTTCAAGGCCTGGTTGGATGGGCCTTGGAGCAACCTGGTCTGGTGGCAGGGTCACTGAAACAAGATGATCCTTAAGGTCCCTTCCAACCCAAACCCTTCTGGATTCTCTGACCTCCCCTGGCAATGCCAGAACTGCAGTGTTTGTGCAGGTGGGGCAGGCTGGCTCCAGCACTGGGGCTCCTCCTGCCAACCCCCTCCTGAGTGCACACCCTCCTGCACACCTTGCTGGGCAGCACAGGCTGCAGCTCCTCCGGGTGTGCTGCCTGAAAGGGCTTTGCCAATGTCTTGCACACAGATTGCTGCCTTTCAGGGGCTTTTGTTTTTCCTTAGCTGAATTATTGTGAGAATTTAAATTTAGTAAGGGAAGAACCTCAAAAGTATCAGCTTCTGTGCTCAGGGAGAGAAATTGCTGCTTTTCAGGTTTTCCTGAAAGGTGCACATTGCAGAAGGAAAACCCATGGAAAGGAGGCCAGCAGCTGGCAAAGCAGATGCCTGCTTGGCTCCCCTTTGCCTTCTGCAGGGTGCTCAGGTGCTGTTTCAGGGCACACCAAGAAGCTTTCTGTTGCCAGCAAGCCTGCAAGGAAAGGCTGCTCTGTGTGGGTGATTATTTTATTTTCTTGCTTTTTTTTTTCGTTTTTTTTGTTTGTTTCCCACCCCAGCCAGAGCCTTGGCACAACTCCTGGCTCTCCTACATTGCCATCTGATGGCAGCACATGCCTTGCCTGGTGGTTGGTGCCTATGGAAGGGCAGCTTGGGCACGGTTTTTAGTGAGTGATGCTGAAGCCTCTGCCCTGCCTTAGGGATGCAGCAGCCCTGGCTTCGTGTGGGATGTCCTTCCTGGGCCCTGATGGGGAGCTCCTCTCTGCAGAGGAGAGAGCAGGAAAGGAACCCCCAAATTCAGCCTTCTGCTGGATGTGCTGTACTGTGCATACACCAGCCTGCTTTCAGTGCCTTTGGGGAGATATCAGCATTGTTTTACCCTTTATTTTCGAGACCAGGCAGAGTTTCCTCCTTATTTGTCGTTGCAAATGCACAACATCCAGCTCTTCCCTTCCTCCCATAAAGAACTTGCTTTAAAAATCATCACTGACTTTTCTTTTTTTTTTTTTTTTTAAGCTGAAGGAGGCTCTTTTGTCCCTGCAACATACTCGGTGGTTAACTGTGTGGATGTGCACTGCTGAGCTTGCTCAGAGGGCTGTGATGATCCTCAGAGCTGCTTGGGAGCCATCCTGGTCTCCCCATCTCTCTCCCGCGGGCAGCTCATGGCAGCCTGAGGTTTAAATGGCTGGGGGCACTCAGGGATGGGCCATTAGCACATTTAAATGTTTCTCCTACATGCTAGGAAGGGCCTCAGCAGGGGAAAAAGAAAGATTCATATGCTTAATTAACTGACCAAGATAATTAGTATGTGCCCAGCTTTAGGCCTGCTGGGAGGGTACTGGAGTCAGTGGATCCAGCTGTTATTTAACAGTGCAAAAGCTTTGCTCCATTGATGAGGTTAGAAGTGTAGTGGGCCAATGTCCCTTATAGCTGAAATATTTGGAAAAAGCCATCCCAGCGCTGCTGGAGCACCAGGAATTAGGAAATTTTTTACTCCTGGCCAGGTGAGGCTGCCTGAACGGGGCAGAGCTCGTTCCTGCCTCACCCTGGGGCAGTGGATGGGGATGCTGAGCTGCTCCAGGGGCCTCGGGGAAAGCGCTTTCAGCTTGGGCTCTGCCAAGCCTTCCCTGTGGGCAGGCTGGAGGTGAAAAACAAGCAGGTTTGTTCCACGCTGAACATGCCCACGTCTTGTCACACGAATGTGCAGCATGGATGAAAACAAAAAACAAGCTACAGATGGACACTGGCAACCTGTTGCTAAGCACAAGGCTCTAAATTCAAAATAAACAATGCAGCAGAGCTAGCACCTTCTCAATGGGGCCCACGAATTTCTACAATGGATATTGTAATGTCCTGATCATATTTGCAATGGGGACTCGATTTCAATTCAAATTTTATCAGCATGTAAATAAATTCCTGAATGGGTCAGAAATTCTTATATTGATCATTGGCGCTGTAGGGGAGTGTCTGGGTGCTGGTGAGGTATAAGGGTCCTGGGAATTGCTTCAAGCTTGGCCAGAAGGGGCTCCTGAAGTTGCCTGGATCTGTCCTGAGACTTGCAGATAATGCTTAGATCATTCAGAAGTTTCTACAGTCTTAGTGCACACTAATAACAAAGACACCACAACTTCCAGAGCCAATATATCTATTCCTGTGACTGTGTCCTCCTGCCATTTAGCAGTTTTCTCTTAATGAATCTCCTCACCTTCCTTTGCTGCAGCTGACACCTCTTGCTTGCCCAGAGAGGAGGCCATTCTCCCCATGGAGGTCTGGTGGGCTGGACACAACAGAAACAGCCAAAGGAAACCATGCAAATGTTGTTTAGCATGTGCATTTAACTATCCTGGCTAGGCAGGGTCATTCCTGGAGGGCAGGAGCCAAGGCAGCCTGGGCAGGTGATGGTAAAGGCATTTCTCTAGAGCTGCAGCTCTTCTGGGCTCTCTCCCATGCGAAAGTTTTTCTGGAGGCACTTAAGAAGATTTAATTTCAGCAGCTCTCTGGTGCCAAGGCTTTCTTCTCCTACCTAAGAAGATAAGAGCAGCTGCACTTGGCCAGACATGAGCTCCCTCTTGCCTGGTATTTCATCTTTGGCTGAGATCAGGGATGGCTGAGGAGGGAAAAGCAGGCATGTTTCCTTGCCTGACCTTCCCACCAGCCACATGTCACCTGCTTGTGGCTGCCAGAGCACCGAAGAAACCCAGCCTGCCCCTGCTCAGAAAGGACTCCCAAATGGGCCGAGGAAAACCAAGGGCCAAGTGGACAGGGTGGAGCCCCTCTGAACTTCCCCAAGCTCTGAGTAATTAGTTGTGTAGCACATGGATTGGTGTGTGTGCCCAGAGCAATTAACTGAAGTCAAACATGTGTGTTTCCAATCTTACAGGCTGTGGTTAAGACAAATGAAGATGACAGTCAAAGGGAATTATTTCTTTATTAGCAAAGCTCAGGGACGTCTCTATGGCTGTGTAATTAATTTTAATTGTGCATAGGAGTGACTCCTATCAGGGCTTCAACTGAGATACTGTATCTGTCTCCCACGAGGTAGACCATTAGTGTATACGAAGGTCTGTGGAGGGTGAAGTTTTCCTGACCTATTTTCCTTTCATGATTGAAAATTTTCCAGCTGCTGGAAATAGAGAAGCTCCTCCTGAGAATGTCCCTCTTCACTGGACAGACTGAAGGGATCTCTGCACACCAATGAGGAGCACAATGTTTTATACTTGGATTTACACAAGAGACTGAAAACAACATTAATGGTCTAGTCCCACAAATATTTTCTTAAAGGCCATGACTGACACCATGATGAGATGTGGATGTGAGGACCTTACAGATGTTCATACTCTTCATATGCACCTCACTTGGATCCATTGGGTTTATTACACTGTATCTGTTCCTCTGTTGTCTGCCAAGGAGTCTCTTGAGTGCATTAATACATGCACAGAGAGCAAGTTATGGCATAGGGAGGAGCAGAGACCATAGAAAGACTTTATTCTGTTCTTCTCACTGCCATTAAGTTGCCAAAAAACCTGGACAAAGGTGGCAACATCTGGATGGCTTTCCCTGCCCTCATTTCTGGTGTCCCCAGTGTAGTGTAGGGATGCTCCAAGGTCTTTGTCAGACAGGAGTTATTCATGGTTAAGCTCGTGGAGGAGATGCACTCATGGGTACAACACAATTACATCTGGGGTCAGGGAATGCCAGAATGGGAAACTTAGAGCAAGGCAGGTCCTGCACTCACCTCCCTTTGTTGTGAAGTGGATAAAACACTGTGTGACAAACAATTGTTAGTTATTTTTGTAGTAATGTAATTTAAAATATTTTAAAGGGCAAATTGCTAAAGCACTATGATTTGTAAAGTATAACCTTTATAAAGAAAATATTTACATCTCTTAGCTCTTGTTTGCTGGTGAAATACCTTCTAGTGGCATTGAAAAAAAAACCTAAAAACCAAACCCAAACTATGCTATGTTTTAATTGCAGCCTGGCTTTTGATCAGAGTAGTATTTTGAAGAGAAAAAAAAAGGAGGAGAAAGAGAAATGTGGCTTTGTGTGTATTCTGTGTTACATTATTATTCAGTAAGCCCTAAACCACAGAAGCTCCTACGGGAAGATTCATTATCGCATTAAGCACGAGATAGGGAGGGGATGCCTTGCTGGCAGCCGCAGACAATATGTTGCTTTTTTACTTTGTTTGGGTTGATCCCCCTCCCCTCTGGGGGCTGCGTGCTCTGGAGGAACAGTTTAAGATGCACTTGGATGGAAAAAAAGAAAAAAAATAAAAGAAGAAAGGCAGACCGAGGGAAGTGACCGCAGCGCACGGCGCTGTTTCGGCAGCCTGCAGGTTTCTAACGGCTCCCTCCGACATCAAACACTCCCCAGCCTGCAGAGAGTGCAGAGAGCCCTCGCCGTGGGCTCTGCAGCCTCCCCAGCCCCGCCAGGGACAGCCCCGCTGGCACCGGTGCCACCGCCCCGGGCACCCCGGCGGCCCCCGCAGCCGCGATCTCCGCCCCGCACGGGATCGGCCTCTCTCCACTCCTGTGCGGGGCCATTGTTTCCTCCTCTTGTGTTTTGCTCTCCTGCCCTCTGAAAGGTTCTCTTTCCTTCCCCAGGGAGGAGGGTGCTGTGGGGTCACAGAGCGCATGATGGTCCAGCTCTGTCAGGGAAAGGGCCTTCTGGAAATAACCAAAAATATTTGCAGGGCACCCAGATGTCCTTGTTGCAAGAAATGGAAAAATCAAAGTGTTTTCCTCCCTGAATCACTGATTTAGAGTGGCTCAGCTTGTGGGTGACCAATGAGAGCCAGCAGTGGGGGAAAAGGAGCGGAGATTTTGGAAAACACTCAGCACCTGTCTCTGACAGCAGGCAGGGCTCAGGCATTTCTGGTGGGATGCTCACTAATGAATAGCCTGGCAAGAAGAGTTTCTTTTTAAATAGCAGTGTAGGCCGTCTTCTTGTAGTGAAATTACATTTAAAAATAAGATATTAAAGTCCATTTATTCTGCTTTGTAAACTAAAATCCACACGATGGAGGCCTGGCTTGGATTGTTCTTTTGGTTACAAAACCCCATTCTTGCTGCGAGGGAATTCTGCAGTTTCAAGACTGGCTGGTTCCCTAATTTGTGTCTTTAAAAAAACAAAACCGATGATACATCCCTTGCACGTTACATTTTATTGATGTTACTGTAAAATACATATTTGCTTGCATTCCTAATTGGGGAAGCACAGATGGCAGTGGCTTCTGCTAGAGTGATACACTCTTTAAAATATCTGGTAACATTACAACAAAGAGAAGTCATTAAAACGAGTGTCTGTCTGTGTGTGCTGCAGGAGTTTCGCTCTCAGGAGTGAGGCTCTCTCCTGTTTCAGGGAGGGAAGGCTTCTTTTAACCCATCCTTGGGCTGGTCCCTGATGCACTGGGGTGAATCCTGTGCAGTGGGTTAAATCCAGCGAGGTTCACCCGAGCGTGGTGCTGCTGAAACCACTCGCCTGAGGGCAAAATTATCCTTTCTATGTCAAAATACTCATAAGGGGGTGATGTCCCCCCAGGGTCTGGAGCTGGTAGAACTCATAGGTAAATTTGTTTTGTTGTCAAGTGTGTAAGAAAAAGGGAGCTGAGGAGCAGCAACTGATGCCCTGACAATGCCCTGGTGCTTAGAGTGTCTCTAGGACCTGGCCCTTGGAAGGGTTCTGCTGCTCTGGAAAGAAAAGTAGGGAAAACTGAAAAAACCAAGCAGGTAGCATTGGATAAAGTCTGTTTGTGTTCTTCAGAAGACTCTTCTAAATCTCTCTTCTCATCCAACTCAAACTGTCATGAGCAACCACAGAGCAAGTGAGCAGCATTTTCCAGAGCACTTGCAATGTGTTGGCAGCAAGCACTGAGCGCATGTGGGGAGGGAGAGGGAAGCTCTTTCAGTCATTTGATTTTAAAGCGGTTTTGTGATGAAGCCACCACCATCAGGTATCCTCTGTGCTTCAATATGCTCTTCTCCCTCACTGTGACCAGGGTGCTTTGCCACTGACACCTCATCCCCTCCGGCCTGGGGACGACCTGCACACATCGATGCCTGATGCCTTCCCTTGTGTTCAGAGGGTTAAAGTAACAGCTCACGGGGAGCTGGAGTTTCATCAACTTTGTTTAGAAAGGCTCCACTCCAGCCACATGTTCTCATGCTTACCTGGTGTTATTAGCCCTGCAGTCTCCAGTGAGGCTGATTGTGTGCCTGGCTTCCCCCTGCAGCATTCCCATCACACTTGGCAGACACTTGGAGCCATCACTCCTGCGATTGGAAGCAGAAGCCTTAACTATCACAGTTCCCAGGGCCTCCCTACTGTGGTTAACTAAGGAAATTAGGGTTGGCTCGTAAACATCCAGACCTTTGGCACAAGAGGGAGTGAGCAACATGTTAGCAAGGTATGGAAGCCATATATCACTCACCTATCCTGCCTGCTCTGATCATCTTTGTTGCCATAGGATGGCTATAGGGTCATTATATGCCTTCTAATGGCAAGCTTGCCCTTTATTCAGCTGTCAACAGGATTGACTGAGCCATGGAGAATGCCATGGATGTAAATATGTCTTGTTTAATGTGAAGTGGGATTTACTCAGAGTTCTTTTGGTATTTCCCCCCTGGTATTTGTACATTGAATTAATTAGATGTGTGAGGATTTGGGGGAGAAGGAGAAAAGTGGGTAGGTGAAGCCCTGGGGAAGGCTTTCCCCTAAGGCAGAACACCTTCATGGTCACAGATGAAGAGCAGCCCTGCTGAGAAGGACCTGGGCGTGCTGGTGGATGAGGGGCTGGACATGAGCCAGCCATGTGTGCTCACAGCCCAGAAACCAGCCATGTCCAGGGCTCACCCACAGTGTGGGCAGCAGGTGAGAGGGGATTTTGTCCCTGTGCTCCACTCAGGTGAGGCCCCACCTGCAGTGCTGCCTCCAGCTCTGGGATCCCAGCACAGGAAGGACATGGACCTGTTGGAATGAGTCTAGAGGAGGCCACCAAAGAGATCAGAGGGATGGAGCATCTCTCCTATGGGGAAAGGCTGAGAGAATGGGGATTGTTCAGCCTGGAAAAGAGAAGTTTGGTGTGACATAATTGTGGCCTTCCAGTACCTGAGTGGAGCCTACAGGAAAGATGGAGGGAGACTGTTTATAAGGGCCTGGAGTGACAGGACAACGGGGAACGGCTTCAAACTAAAAAGGCAGTAGGTTTAGATTAGATATTGGGAAAAAATTCCTTAATGTGAGGGTGGGAAGGCCCTGGCACAAGTTGCCAAGAGAAGCCGTGGCTGCCCCATCCCTGAAAGCATTTAAGGTCGGGTTGGACAGGGCTTGGAGCAGACTGGTGTACTGGAAGGTGTCCCTGCCCATGGCAGGGCATGGAACAAGATGATCTTTAAGGTCCCTTCCAACCCAGGCCATTCTCTGTTTCTGTATTCACATTTTGGAGAGGGATGTGTTTCCCATGCCTCGGTCTGGGAAAGGTGGGAGAGCCGACCCCCTCTAAGCCTCACCTGCTGTCCATGCACTGCTAAGAAGGAGTCAGACAGTGCAGAAGGTTCCCGTGGCTCTGTGCTCCCCCCCAGGCAGCATCTCCTGTGTGGCACTGTTGCCCTGCAGGGAGGACAGGGTGCCTTGGGGAGCGCTTCCACTGCAGTTCAGTGCACCATAGTGTGCATGGACAGGGCAGCAGCAGCAGTCACACACAGCACTGGTTTTGTCTGAGGTATTGATGCACCTCCAGCCAGAGCAGCCACAGCAGGGAGGAGGTGGGAGAGAGGAGGTGAGGTACCAGCTGCATTATTAAGCCTCATCCCAAACCTTTTGAAGTCAATAGAAAAATTATCCTCGACTTAGACACACTTTAGATTGTGCCTTTTAAGTCCTGTGAAAGACATTGGTGCTATAAAAACAGCAGCAGAACTACTGTTGGTTACATATGCTTTTATTTTTTAATGGCAATGGTAGGTTTAGCCTTGGGCACTATCTGAGACTCATAAATAACCCATGTCAAGTGTAACACACCTACTGAACAGCCACAGAAAACAGAGGACTTGGCTGTTTATCTCCCTGCATTTTTCAGTAACAAGCCACTTGTAGTTAGGAGGGGTAGATGTCCTCTAGCATTCATTAATAAAGCATCCTTAACCAGCCGGGCTTCTCCTTGATCATGCAGGGCTAATGCGATAAATATCTTCTTTCCACACTCT
The DNA here is from genome assembly GCA_026770055.1 of Myrmophylax atrothorax. NCBI lineage: Eukaryota > Metazoa > Chordata > Aves > Passeriformes > Thamnophilidae > Myrmophylax > Myrmophylax atrothorax. The sequence continues at coordinate 2,660,265 of JAOXXN010000102.1, forward strand.
CCTGACAACTGAAAGACAGGAATGCAGTCTAACTTACAATGTTAGTTGTGCAAGAATATTACAGGGCTTACTTCTTGTCCACATCTGTCAAGTCTAAGTACGGCCCCCACTCGCTGCCAGGGCAGTGAAAGCAGAGCTGGGAGGCCTCCTGAAAAAGCATTCCCAGTCCAGCATTGGAGTCACCCTCCATGGTTATAGGACAGGGGAGACCCCATGGGAAATGGGGTTTAAGGCCAGGTTGGACGGGGCTTGGAGGAACCTGGTTTAGTGGAAAGTGTCCCTGCCCCTGGCAGGGGGTAGAACAAGATGAGCTTTAAGGTCCCTTCCAACCCACACTGTTCTAGGATTCTATGATAAATCCAGGCTCATGTCAAAACATTACTCCATAGGTGCCCACAGGGATGTGTATTCCAGCCTCAGCCTACTCAGGCAGCAAAGTGCAGCTTTTGAGGGTCAGATGCCACCATCAAAATACTTTGGGGACCACCAATAACTCTCAGGAGTCAAAGTAGACCTAAGGCATCCAGATTTATTCACTGCTGCTTTTATACAGTGTTTTGGTTTCTTTTTCCCAACAGTTCATTTCAGCAGGAAGGCCTTATGTAAATACATATTACTGATAAATATGTATTACTGATACATATGTGTAAATATGTATTACTGAGAGATATATATGTGTAAATATACACACACTGATAATGCACAGATAGTAGCCATGCAGCCATTGGCCTATGCACCAGAATGTCCCACAGCACCATGGAGAGGCATCAGTTTAATTTGAGCGGCGCAGAATTGCCCTGGAGGCTCAAGTTAGACCCTCACCTCACTTGCATCACAACAGTCCTTAAAAACTCTACATGAATGTGAGCTTGTATTTGGTTTTTTCCTTAGCCAGTGTGTTCCATCTCCTTCCTAGATGTGGGTATCTCACCCAAGTCCTCCCATTTTTGGAGAGGAGGGCAGAACAGACGCCCCTGTTGTGAGTGCTGTGCACAGGTATTTTTCCCTTCACACACCTTCCCAAGCCCCCGTGTTGTTCCTTGTCCTGTCCCTTCCCACCTCTGCTGCCTGACAATGCCCAGGGAAGGCCACAGCATTCCTGGATGGTCGGGCAGCTCCAAGGCTGACACAGCTGGGTAGGGTCATGTATTTCCCTCCCATTTTATTCCTCTGATTTAACCACAAGACAGAGCCAGGGCTTCCCACTCGGGAAGTTTGAGAGGTTTGGTGAAGAACAGGTCTGCAATGGGATGAGTTTGCAGTTAAAACAGCAGAATTACTGGGGATGCCTGATCTAGGGCAGCCTCAAACACTGATCCAAAAGAGGTTTGCTTTTAATATATTTAACCCCTTAAAAGAGAAAAAAAAATAAAGGAGGTCAACCATGAAAGAGAAGTTAATAAATGCAGCTCATATATAAATATTTGCTTTTGCTCCCAAGGGCCTGATTCCTCTAGTTTCTCTTGTTAAAGAGGAATCCCCATGGGACACTTGGTTTAAAAATATTTCTGTTTCCAAAGGCTTTTAAGGACTTTCTATAGTCCATATTGCTGAGGGGGAGTGACAAGGAGAGGGGCCAGGAGGGATCTGTATATGCAGAAGCAGCTCTTTGACATGTCCTCCATTCCCTGGATAAGGCTGCAGAGGAGACACTCCCCTCTCCAAGAAGTTGTTACCCATTTCCTACCTTTCCCTGCCCCCTGACCTGGCAGAAGCCAGAGCAACAAGCCAAAGTCTGTAAGGATTTTCCCCTTCCTGAGCAGCTTGCCCCCGGCTCTACCCTCTGCTCTGGGAGCAGCCCCATGCCATCCTCAGGGCAGCAGAATTGACAGAGGAGCAGGGGGAAACAGCATCCTTGGAACTGTGGGCGTGTTTCCAGGCAGTGCTGCCGCAGCAAGGGCAGGCTGAAGGGCAGAGCTCAGGGTAGGGATTTTTCCCTGTGTTTGAGCCAGACTACAGGAGCCAAAACTGGAAGGAGCAGACAGGGCTTCAGGCAGGAGGCTGCTTTAGGGGAGTGTGGCTTAATCCCCCTCCTTAACCCCTCTTTCAATGATCACAGGCTGGAGGGTATTTTAAAAGAAGCTAAAAAGAAGGCACGTCGCTGCTTTATCCCTATGGCTTTGGATTTTCAAAGGAATTTGAGTATCCAGAAAGATTTTTCCTCCACACAGGCCATGCGCTCTCGGCAGTCTCCTTTTCTTATGCCATCTTTTCATCTCCCTGATCCTTTTCTCTCCATCACTGAGCCACATCTGACTTTCCCGAAAGCAAAGGCTCCAAAAAAATACTGTTCAAGTATTTAACCTGTTCAACCATTCATTTTCCCTCACTGGGATTCAGACACGCAGGGACAGTCCTTCGCATCAGAAACCTAATAGTAAAAGTGTTAATTGCTGAAGGTTTGAGGTTTGGTTTTGCTAACCACAAATGCAAGTGGAAACAGCCTCATAGGATACAGTTGCACTGAAAGCTGGCAGGTGTTAAATAGCACACCCAGGGCTTCGGCATCGCCGGCTCCACGGCTTTGTGGTGGTTTCTGACTAATAGGCGCCAGCTTGCTTTTACCTTTGAGGAGCCTTGGCAGACACCCACTGAGCCACCCCCGGGGCTCAAGTCTCGCTAAGTTAAAACCTTAGTTAAACCCTGGGAGACGCAGTCTGTCCCACAAACCAATGTATCAAACGGCGCAGCTCCAGTGTCTTAAGAGCAGCTTTCCACTCTTGCATGTGGGCAGAAACCCCAAATCCTAATGGCATCTCTATGAAACTGCCTCTTTCATGTCGAGCAGTTTCCGTCCAAGACATTGAACTGAAATTTTATTTTGATGTGTGAAGCGTACCTGAGGTTGGTTTCTTACAGGGCAGGAGATGGTTGAATTACAGCCATCAAGAAGCAACCAGGAGATGGTTGTTTCTCCTTTCAGAAAACAGATTTTTCTCAGACCATTTAAACATCTCCCTTCTCGCCTCAACCTCCTCTTTTCACCTCTTGATCCTTTTAACTGCTAGGAAAAAACCTGTATTTGCTGCTTTGATGTATTTCTAGTACCAGGTGTCCCCTGGGACACCTGCATGTGTGCCAGTTGGGAGAGCCAAAGCCTCAACCTGCTCTGGTTTTCCAGGGTGGCACTGTTGGCTCTAGAACACACCAGATCCTGTGTCTAAACTTTGCACCCTCATGACCTGTGTGTGCGATGGGGTTTTCTTAGTAAAAGAAGTTGGTTATTGGGCCTTTTAAGAGCAGGAATGTTCCAACTTTCCCTTTTAACTTCTAAAAAAAATGGGCCAGCTGGGAAGTTTCCAATTACCTCAATTACCAAACATTTCTACTTATAAGTAGAGGGTTTTAAATGAGAGCTTTTTCTAGCCCTTGTCCTTCCAGCCAGAAGGCCGAGTGTGGGACCTGTTTGTGTGCCAAGAGCCCAGACTGGAAGGGTAGCAAAGACCAGGGCCACAGCCTGAACCTGATTTTCAGGTGGCTGAAGGGACAACCAGCTCTCCCAGCCCTGGTGCTACAAGGCACTGCTACTCCCACTGCAATCAAACCAGCATGGAATCCAGGACAGCCCTGGTGGGTTGAGATCCCTGATCCTCCTGGGGAGCCGCAGTTGATGAGGCCAAGGCTCCTCAATGCCTGCACACAGGCCATGGTGCCACGAGTAAGGAAGTGTCTCTGTGCTCTTTCTGCTCATCTTGGATACAAAACCAGTTCCTTCAATGCAGCCTTCTCCATCCAGTGCCTCATCCTGCCCTGTGTACCTCAGCTCCTCACCCCTCCCCCTGCACACCTGCCTCTCTCTTTGGCAGGTTGGCTTCCCTCCTCTGCCCACAGGAAGGTGCCTGCATGCCTTGCTGGGGGCCAGGGTACACCCTGACCACGTGGCATCTCCCTTTCCCTCTCTCCACCAGCTCCCATTCCCCTGGGTGCCCGTGCCTCTGTTTGGGTCATGGTTGGCAGAGGGGTAACCACTGTCAGAACAAGCAGCACCCTTGGTTTTCAGTGTCTGGGAGCAGGTGGGGAGGGGGGAGGCACCCAGGTGGGGGGGCTGCTCTCCACCAGCACATCTGGAGCCCACAGCTGGCAAGAGGAGTTGGCATAAATAGAGGTGGCTCTTCCTTGCAAAGAAAACTTTTTTGAGGGGAAAGGAAAGAAGTACAAGAAATACAGAGGCTCAGAGAGGGTGAAGGGGGGTTGGTGCAGCTGGAGCAGCCAACACCTCCTGTTTCTGTTCAGCCCTTTGCAGTCAGGCTGTCTCTCCCTCAGCCCCGGGGCAACTGGTGGCTCACCCAGCTCTCTGCTTCCAAAGGACCCTCTGAGAGCTGTTTTTCATACTGTGTCTCCTCCAGGTTGGTCTTGGGCAAACATTCTGCAGGACATGGCACAACAGGTTGCCCTGCAGAAACCTTCCCCAGACTGTGGCAGCACAATTCCCTCCTCCTTCCTGCCTGCCCTTGTTCGTGCCCCTTTGATGCTGCAGCACTCAAAGTCTCCCCTGGGGGTGTTGGAGCCCAAATCCTGTAGAAATTTTGGGCTGTGCATCTCGGGCCCCTTCCCCTGTGGCCTTGCCCACACAATGGGGATGTGCAGTGTGGCTCAGGGGTAGCTTGCCTTTTGGTCCAGCAGAAGGTGATTAAGTATCAGTAGTGCATGGTTTGGGCTAATTCATTACCTGAACAGAACGAGACTCTTAAAACATGAAAGGAGAGGAAGAGGAGGAAGAGAGGTGTGTTTTCCAGGAGTTGTTAGCATGGCATTTTTGCACCGGTGTACTTTCTTTTCATATATTTTAGGTAAAACTGTAATCTGGGGACTAGGTTTTATGAAAATGTCCCTTCTTGCACACCTGGAAAGAGGGAGGAAAAGAGATTTTTTTTTTTTTTACGTTCAGAACATAAAGGAACTAAAACATCTCTGCAGATCTTAAAATCCTTGTTACTTCTGCATTCCCTCAGAAGCTGAAGATGAGCAGAGTTTAATTTTAAAGCCCTCATTCTGTGCCTTTGAAACAAATGCTCTTTTCCTTCTGATAAATGATTAAAGTACTAGCAATTTATTTTTTAAAGGAAAAGACCACAGGAACTTCAGAGCTCCACACCCCAACTCAGGTATAAATTTGTCCTTGCAGAGTTGATATTCCTGTACTTTAACCACCATACAATTCCCACCCTAGTAACACAGGGAACAGAAAGGTATTGCCCCAAATAATAAATACAGTGACAAAGAATTTGTGGCTTTAGTAAAGTTTCCCTGATATGCTTGATATACCTCTTTCCAGTGACGATGTTCTGACACTGAATCCAGTAACAATGAACTCAGTTTTCCAGTGGGTTTTGTGTGTGTGTGTGCACTTCGTCTTTTAAAAAAGTTATTGCAACCAATGCTATGGACAAACTTGAAGGTGTAAGATTTTATTCTTCATCTGCCACCACAGATAATGAAATTTTATCAACTTCCTTTTATTATAGTAATCTAAAACTGTATCCTGTAATAGGGTCATAAACATTTAATGAAATGGAATGCTGTATGAATAAAAAAAAGAGAGAGAAACAGGGTTTAGGGTGGACAAATGGAGAACAAAAGGGAATCCAAGGAGCTCAGGTGTCTCTTGTCCCTCACCTCAGTAAATGACGCTTCTCCATCCTCCTCTCTGGGCCAATGTGCTGCCCAGACACCTCTTGCTTCATTCTCATCAGTGGGATTTCCCCCTGGGTTTAAACTTTATCATGCCTGAAGTGAGGTGCTGAAATGCAGCCCTGATCTTTATGATTTCTTTTTTTTCCCCCCCCACCATTTAAACCCTTTCTGGTATGTTCTGCAGTGACTTTTAATGCATTGTTTCACTGCACACTCAGTGCAAAGGGGCTGTTAATTCCTGTGCCCCCGTGTCAGAACAAATGCTGCCCAGCTGACACCCCTGAGCTCTCAAAGAGCAGCTGTACATGCCGTGCCATGGCAGTTACAGGAACTCTGTGCAGTGGCAGCGGGAAAAGCTGATAATAAACATCAAACTCGTCTGCCTTTTACCACAGAGAACAGAAAGTTCAAGTGTAGTGGAAAGTTTTGGGGGTTGTTTTGTAAATCACCCCTCTCTTTCTTGCTCTTTAACCTTTAGCTGGGGAAAGTTTTAAGGCTGGAGAAGAGGGCAGGCAGGCTGTGCCCTCCTCCATTCTTGGTGTGAGAGAGGAGCTTGTGATCCTGCTTTTCTCTTTCATGGGGGTTGTGAGAATGGGGAAGAGTTTGGGAAGGATGGATGCCATACACAGGTGGATCTGGAGAGCAGGAGGAGCTGAGTTGGTGGAGAGATGGGGATGTGTTTTGCTCTGGAAGGGTTCAAACAGATCCTCTGCAAATGTGTGCAGCTGCACAGGCAACCTCTGCAGTGCCAGGGTTCATCATCTGCTCTTGTGCCTTTAGAAAAGCACACCTAAAAATATCCATGGTTCATTTTGGGTAGCAGCCTACCCAAGGTATGTGTATGTAAATGGCTGTATGTAAATGTTGGGTAATCCTTGCTGAGAAGGAGCTGATATCAGACAAACTATGATAACCTGGCCTGTTGTCAAAACAGGTAACAGGGTAACATGTCCTTTGCTGTGACAAAACTGCCTTACAGCACCCCGAGACAAAGGGGCAGAGGCAGGGGCAGGTGATTTTGTTTTCTTACTGGCAAACATAGAAATGGCCAGAGATATTCCAGGCCCTTGTGTGTAAGGGGGTTTGTTGGGAACTGCTCACACTTGGCAATGTGAACCTCAGTTTGTGTGTGGGGTAAAATATGCAGAAAAAAAATTATCTGGAACACCCTGGTGTTTGTGACTGTGGCCTTGGTATCCTTTGTTAAATATGGAGGCAAGAAATCACTGAATGTTGGAAACTTGATATAAGTAAGGCAATTAATACTATTCTTTAGTTATTATCCATGTGTTCTCATTTCACAGAGCTGTTGCTGGGGACTTCTGGTTTCTGTCCTCTCTTCTGTCTGTTGCCATGCCTGCAGGTGTGGATTAACAGCAAGAATAAAGACTAAAATTAGCTGAAAATGTTTAAGAATTTTTTATCAGAAAACATGAATTAAAAAAAATAAAATAAAAAGAAATCCAGGTAACTAACTTTTATTCACTATGCTGGGTCTGCTTTTTTTTTTTTTCTTGAAAATACTGAAGACCCCAAATCCTGAAATATATTTCCCAAAGTAGAGAACTTAAGTTTGGGTAGACATTTTTCAAGTTTGACTGACAGAAATGAAAATGGAGGGAAAACACCCAACAGCTTGGGATTTTGATGGAAAAGATTGCACCAAATTGCACATGTTTCTGTTTATTGAGAATATTGTAAAAGATATGTTTTCAGGTACAGTAAACCTGCATAGCTGGTTGGTCTTTTTCTGTTTCTTCTATTCTGAACTAATGATCATGACAAATTTATAGCAGTTTGTACTCAATCCTCGCTTTTCCCTACTTTTTTGGACTAGGTTGTTGTCCAAAAGGAATAATGTGAAATAGAGAGTGATGTGACTGAAATTTTATTCTCGACCTACATAGCTTTCCCTTTGGATCTGTCCTAGGTGGGCTTTTTTTCCCATTTTGTTTTAGTGAAAAAGGGGAACACCATTGTGAAAAGGGAAGCTTTAAAGATGCCATGGGATCTGGAAGCAGGAGTGCACCAATTATCAGAGCCAGCATTCAAAATGTGCATGTGCAAGTGTTACACTCAGACACATTTCTGAAAGTAAACTGTAGTAGTTGTGAGATAAATGGCACCTCAGGGGAAAGCAGCAAACAGCCCAAGCCACGCTCTGGCTCTGCCTCAGCTCTGTGCTCCCATTATCTATGGAAAGGTAGAACCCAGGCTGCAGTTCCTAAAACCCCTTTGATCACTGTATTTATTTTCCAAATAACCTTTAAAAATACTATTAAAACATCCAAAATAAGGAGAGCCATTGCAAGACTGGAAATTGGCTGTGGGTTTTAAACATGGATGAAGGGCAAAAATTGGGAGGAGTGTACGGTTTCCCTTGACACCTCCCTCTGCTGTCCATGATACTGCAAGAAATTATTAGACTACTCGAAACCAACTCTTTTCTGCACTTCATGTTGCTCTTTCTTCTCTGTTCTTGCTTCTTATATATGTGGATTATAACAACTTTGAGCCCTTCTGTTTGGTGATGGTCATAGGAGACTTACAGAAAATATTAAGTACTGTTACTATTAATACGTGTGGGAAGGGTAATTTAAACTGGAAGAGACACTTATGGAATTCATCTAATTCATCTTCTTGATGAAAAAGAAAGGGCTAAATTCAAATGAATATATTGGTTTAAGTGCTCTGTTGTATTGAGACCTAAACATTAAAATTAAAAGGAGAAAGTATATGAATTTTATGCAGCCAAAAGGAAGTCTGAAAGAGCAGGAAAAAACCCCAAACACATCTGCAGTATCTAGTTATCAAAGTAAAAACTAAGCCATTGTCTCTCAACAGAAACATAGGTGGTAAAATGGAAATTCTGTTTGTGAGTCTACAAACAAGGTTGCATTGAAAACGCTGTTGAAACTGGCCCTTTGGGATTTCCTCCCAGAATTCACATCTTTTATAGGAAGTGCCTGGATCGCACTGGATGTCTGGATCTCTGTGCAGATTTTGAGCTATCCCAGTAAAGGTATGGGATGTCAGTGGGGCTGAGAGTCTTGACTTTTTTCAGGGTTTCAGCATTGTCTTGAAGTTCTTCCTTTTCCATCCCAACCCCCTGGCCAACAGGTGAGCACATCAACACACAGGTCCCCGTGGGCTGCAGGGTTAGTCTGTACCCACCAGCACTGACCCACTGGGTACCATTTCCATCCGTGTATGATCCTGGTGAGATTCGTGCACAGGTGACTTTGAACGGTCTCCACCTTGTCCCTCTCTGAGGGACTGTCAGCATCCAGACCTCCAGGTGTGCTGGTGTGGTTTGCAGAGGGCTCCTGTGTGCATTTCAGCAGTGCCCTCCAGTCGTTCGTTGCTATGTAGGAAAGGCGACGGTTTCTGTTGCTGTGGATTTATCTCTCGGGATTAATGTGAGAGGACAGAAGCACAGGGAGGAAGAAACAAACCTCACTGCTTATGGCACACAGTGAGGAGGTCTCAGTGGAGTGGTTGTGATCTCTGGTTTTAAAGAGTCAAATGTTAATAAGATCACGGTTGTCTGTCAACAGCATGTGCTTATATGGACTTGGGAATCTGCCAAGCAGAGACATCCCACTATGACTCACATCCAAACAGGGCTGGGCTTTCAGAAGGATGACCTGGCAGCATGGGAGAATGTGGGTACTCAGTGTGCAAACATTTCCACAGATTACACAATCAAATCAGGTCCTGCACCTCTGCAAACATAACAGCATCTTCTTGTGCCCCTGTGCTGAGAGCTGGAGCAAACGATCCCTCTTTGCAGACCTTGAATAAGGAAATACTCAGGAGGGTCCTGGGGTGGGCCCTTTTCCAGAATTGCAGTGAAATCTGAAAGTTAAACAGCACAAAGTTCATCTCTATAAACAATTCACTCCCCCTGAAATCCCACTATATGGAGACAAATCTAGTCTGAATAAGGAAAAGAACATTCAAACAGGAGTCAGCAGAGACAGTGTAACACTTGTGGGCATGAATCAGAGTGGGAACTTACCTGTTTTCTCACAACCCCATGACTACCTAGGGCACAGCCTGAAAGTCCTGAGACTCTTTATTGCAAATCTTTTTTTCCCCCCTCCCCTTTTAACATACAAAGCAATTTATGAACAAATCATTCTGATGTAATGGATTTTTGCATGCCTGAAATCATGGCTAAGCTTTAAGCAAGGAAAATCAATATATGATATGTAGCCCTCAGCCATGTGTACAGCAGCTTAGTGTTATTTAATAGTGTTATTGGTGCAGAAGGAAAGCAGAGGAGACATATCTGTTGCTGCAGCTCAGTGTTGAGTGTGACCCCCTCTCTCCATGGCACTCAGGGACCCCAGTTCCTCCCAGTGGGGCTGCAGGGCGTCCCCTCTAGTGTCCCACTAGTGGCCACCACCCCTGGGAAATGGTGACATCTGGGGATGAACAGGCTCTTTGTTCTCCAAGTAACCACCTCATCCTCTGGCTGTGAGGATGCACACTGTAATTTGGGAGAAACTGTAATTTAGGCAAGACCAGAAACTGAAGTGAGATGCAATAAAGAATATTTGTACTGCAAGGGAAAGTTTGGTACTTTCTGTAACCTCTCTGCTGACCTTTCTGTAACCCCTTCCTGTGCTTGGATGGAACTGTCCCTCCCGCTCCTTCCCCACTGCTGCCTAATGCTTGGGCATGCAGGGCACCTCTGCACACTCACAAATAGCACCATACAGCCATGGGTCAACTGGTTCTGTTTTGCTTGTCCCTCAGGGACAGTCTAGTGCTTCGGACCCAGGGCTTGGGAAGTCAGGGTGGGATCTTCCTCCCTTGTAATACTGATGGTGTGGCAATGAGTGTCCCTAAAATCTTTGGCCAGTTCCCCCCATGTCACTGTTAGGGGTATTTGTGCTTGTGCCCCTAAGGACACCCAGCCTCGATGCAGCCTGTCCTGAAGTCAGGTTGTGGCTGAGAGGAACCTGATGAGGCTGAAGTGGATATATACAGCCCTGGGGAGGTACACAGCAACACTGTGGCCTCTGTTCCTCTTAGAGAGGCTGCTGTCACATGCTGCCATCTATGTTTTAATTAACCCGCTATTAAACATCATCTTGTAACTTCATCAAGTTCCTTTAAAGCGATGCATGGAGGTGTTTTGCTTACTTGGAGAAGTTAAAAGCTAAAAGGAGAACTGTAAAATGAAGTTAGAGTATTTATTTCTGTGAGGGATCTAAAAAAAAATATTTAAAATACTAGAGTAGCTTGAAAACCCTTGTGAGAGGATCTGAATGGAGGAGTGTTCAGAAAGGGAGAGCGCAGTTTACCTCAGTTTCCTTTTTCCCTTGAGGCTGATCCAGCTCAGGCACAGGCAGGAAGAGTGTGCATGGATGAAGCTGCTCAGTGTTAAAAAAAGCTCTTCCCTGTTTAACGATATAAGTAACTTTACACTGCCTGGAAGCTGTGATAAGGAACAGGACAGTGCTTTAGAGACACCATGCTTTAAATTTTGAATAATGTTTAAAATAGCTAAAGTGCAAACTGATCACACAGGCATAAAAGACGTGCTGGTTACATAAAATATAATAATGTCCCCTTCAGCAAAGTGACATGTTCCATATAGGATATAATACACTATATGAAATCAGTAGCATGTAAGAGAATGGAGAAGAGTTTCAAAGCCCAGATGGGAGCAAGGAATAATCTCAGAGTAGCAGCACATGAGGATATATGACATGAGGAGGAAATAAGAGAATTAGATTGAATCTCAGGGATAATCGAAGTCCTCCACAAGAAGATAATCTAAGGCAAAGATATTTGGTAGGAAGGAGCTCCTTACAAGGCAGTCCCGTTGGAAGTGCCTAAACAGATAGCAAATCAGATATGAGTATGGAATGCAATTGAAAAACAGATGTATAAATGCCAGTGTAATTCTGACCTGTGCTGTGACATCTTCACACAACACACAGGTGACAGCACTTGGAAGGAAACATTCTGTTTGGGAGCCCTGATAATAACACTCCAGCGACTGGAGGTGGCAGTGTGATGAGCAGAGAGGATACCGTAGAGGAATTTGGGATGCAGAGGGCATGGACCTCTGCCAGAGCAGAATTGAACAAGTCTGGCTGAGTGGCCACCAGCACGTGGATGGCCACTGGCAAACAGCTGATGCAGGGAAGTGTGGTGGACTGTGGGGACAGCGAGTCTGAGACAGATCAAAGGAAAAGTCTTCTTGGATTTGAGGGGAAAATGGTCAATGAAGCTGGTCCATCCTCATACTGAAAGGGATTGGAGCCCTCATTTTGTCATGTAAAAGGAGATTATACAACTGATTCCCTAAGGAGCAAAAGGGAGCCCAAGTGTTGTGTCATGTGTGATCCTGCTTTTTGGCAGTGGCGTTTTGGGGTTACCACTGACAAAGCTGAGGTCATGCACCATAAGGAAGAAGAGCTGAGATGAACTGGAAGGTTGTTTCACTCTCCTTTGTCCTGTTCTGCCCTGAAGCCAGGACTGCTCAAAATGTTTCAAGTACTAGGGGTGGCCAGTGGGTGTCAGTTTTGCTCTATGAAGCAGCTGATGCAGCTTCCCTTATCTAAACTAAGAAACCACCTCTTAAAGAAGGCAGTGGACAAGAACATTCCCATGGAAAAATATGAGGTCAGCCCCACAGCTTGGCATGCTGGTTTTTTCATAGCTCTGGCAACTTTAAGAGCAGTCACAGACAGTATTTCTCAGAGAAGTTGTTGTTTTAGTTTTTTCTTTTTCAGTATCTCTGATTTTAGGGTGATGACAACTAAATGAGGGTTTTCAACAGATACCTTTTGTCTTACAAAAGAGGAAGCCACCACGTACAGCCAGACAAATGCTTTATTTCCAAGGGTCATCTGTGTGAATGTGCAGAAGTCTCTCATCAGCCATCTAGGACAACCTCATTGGAGGGTCGTGATTTTGTTGTCAGCCAATTAAGTCAGCTCAGTATAGGGCAGAAATCACTTAAAGATCAAGTCAATATTAAGGACCTATAGCTATTTCGGATACAATTTCCATGGAAAACAACTTCTGATTTTAAGGATCAACAGATATTTTTAGCCAAACTTCAGAGCTGAAAGTAAATTATACCCTTTTTATTATTGTTTTACCTCCGTCCAACAAAGCCAAACCAGCAGCAGGTCACTAGGACAAGTATTTGCCTTTCTAATGCAAGGAGTAAGCTGAGACCTGTGCCTGCCATAGGGCTTCACAATCAGCTCTGGGAGTGTTTGGCATGAGGAAGTGCTGTTCTGAGGAGAACACTCTTTAGCAGTGTATGGGTGCAATGAACCAGGAAAAGCAATGAAGAGAAGAATTTTAAGACAGAGATGATGATAATATCTGAAGAAGTTTTGCTATTTGTGTCCTCATTCATAACACTTTAAAATTTGAATCTCTTATTTTTAACTTCTGTAAGTTTTAGATGGTGTCTTTTCACCTGAGGTCAGCAGGAGAAATCTATTGACATTAGTGGCATAAGCTCAGGCTTGTGCACTGAAAGAAAAAATACCTGATAAAATGACATCTTCTTTAGCCATCACTCCAACACCTGAAATCTTATTTAGAAGAATTCCTTATGTTGTTAATAAACAGAAAGTAACATTTCTTCTTCCAGATCTCAGAAGAAAATGACTGTGTATGTAGCCTGGAGCAAGATTGTCTCTTTAATATAGAGACCAAATGATGTCTTCATTGATTTAAATGCCCAAAGGAGAAGGTAGAAACCTAAAAAGTAGAAATGCCTCTCTCTTAAAAACAAACAAACAAACAGGAAAAAGGAGGCATTTTCAAACCACAAGAATGTAGTTATGTTTTCTTTGCTTGCACAGTTATGTCTGGGTAATGTCTGGATGTAGAGAAATGTTATTCCTTTCCTGGAGTAAAATAAGAATAATAAATAAAACTTTGGAAAATGAAGAGGTCTTCTACCACTAAAGGAATCAGTCCCCTAAAAAAATGCTGTGGAGCACCCCATCAGTTCAGCTGCTGGAGCAAATCAGAGCAATGCTTTGCAATAAAAATTAACATGTAGCTTTAAAAGGCTGTGGTCAAACGTTGTTTCGTGCCATGCTAATGGGAGCATAAAAAGATGCTAATGTTTTATTTTTATGATCTAAATTGTTATTTGTGGTTAATAAAAGTTAACCTGGCTCTGCTTTAAAACTGATTATATGGCCAGTTAATTTAAGGTTTCTCTTTCCACTGCTAAGCCCCAGGACACTTCCATGATGACACTTTGCTTACAGGCACAAAGGAAGAATAAAACCCCCTTTTTTCAAGAGTCTCTCACCCACTTGCACAGTCTCCATCACAGGTCCCTGCCCCTCACCCTGAGGTGTTGCTGATTCTCAACACAGTGGACAGAGGAGAAATACAACCAGCTTTATTTTCCAGGTGAAGAACGGGAGTATGAAAAGGGATATTCACCCTCTGCAAGGAACTAATTTAGCCAGCTGGTATTTCCAGTCTCCCTCTATAGCCACCAGAGAAAGAAATGCTCCTCTGGAGAGTGTCTGTGAGCAGGAATCTAATTTTGGTGCTTGGAGCTGCAATCTGGATGCATCAGTCTTTTCCAGGGATTCCAGAAGCAGACAAGGAACTGGAGGGTGAGCAAGGTGCCTATAGCACAATATCTCTTGTAAATGGAGAGGGAAATGAACATCCTCCTTCAAGGCAAGGTGTCGAAAGACACTCACCCACAATCCAGACCTGGGCATGGACCCCAGGCTGTCCTTCACCTCTGAGATGACACTGTCAGCCATTAGTCCAGCTCTGCTGCTTCAGGAGGGGCAGGGCTGGGCATTCTTGTTTTTTCAGACTATTTTGTCTTCTGACTTCATTACCCATGAGACTCATGACCTACCATTTCTGCAAGGATCAAAAGCCTGGTTTGGATGGGTTTTTCCCCCTCAGTGCTCACTGCAGATGTGACACTTTGCACTGAACTGCTTCCTCTGAGTCCATGCATTGCACTGAACAGCACAGAGCCGACTAATTCCAGGCCTGGGACTGCCGTGCCTCTCCCCTGGATCAGGTCGTGTTGCAGTCAGCCTGAAAGGTGGTTTACCTGTTTACTCTCTGACATCCACATCAACTAGTTTACAGCCCAGCCTCTTCCTGGCTCCATACAAGCCCCATCTTAACACTGCAAAAGCAGTGAAGGAGGAGGGACAAGGATGAGGAGGGTAAAGTACATTCCACTAGATCCACGCTGACTTTTCTGTAGCTATGCACACAAAACACGACAGTGGTGTTGTTTTTGGAAATGTGGTGAGTGAGGAGTGAAATGAATGAACAGGACATCCTTCAGGTATTTGGAAGAAAGGCCCTGCAACCACCCAAGTAGAATCAGGGAAAACAACCTGTTTAATTTGCAGGGAGATCTGCAAGCTCCTGCAAGGTAAGGTGTGACATGAGCCTAAAACATACTCCCCTCATGCACTGCTCTTCAGCAAAGGAGAAGTCAAATGCCTGACTAATGTAGATGTGGCACTTGGAGACATGGTTTAGTGGTGGGCTTGGCAGTGTTGGGTTAATGGTTAGACTAAATGATCATAGAGGACTCTTCTGACCTAAATGAATCTATGACTTTATAACAGCTTCTGCAGAGCAAGAGCATGCACAGACTGTCTAACTTTATGGTAAGGTCAGCTATTACTTTCCTTGTTGTTCCATAGTTGGTTAGAGTTGAAGCTGGGTTGCAGCTGTGAGGGCTCTGAAGGCACTAACAGACCTTAATGACCCTGATCAGCCTCAGCTGGGACCTCCACCCATGATCCTGCCATGGGCCAGACCATTTAAGCTCAGCCCCAGGTACTGGGCTTTGTTTGGGAAGTGCTGGTCTCTTGCATTGTCACAGCTGAGGCTCCTGCTTAGCCACGGACCTTGCCGATCCTGCCCCACAGACTGACTTCTTTGCTTGGCCTCTGACTTGCCTCATCCCTGCAGACCTGCCTGAAGGTCAGGGCTCTTGGTTAGACCTGGCCATCGTCTCTGGCCTGGGGGCTGTGGGGTGGACCTTGCTTGGCTGCTGAGGTTCCTGTCAGCCTGGCCTGGGGCACCCCTGTGGTCCCTGGGCCCCAGGAAGCCTCTGGCTCTTGCCGTGAACTTACAGGTAGGCTGGATTCCATGAGAAAATGTCCTTATTCCTCAACTCTTTGCTAAGCTTTAAAAAACTGTAGTGGAAAGCTTTCAAGTTCAGAAAGGCATGCCCAGGGTGGCTGTGTCTGGTCTGTATTTCACCCAGCATGAGGACTGTGAATCCAGGCACCGTGCAGCAGGGAGAACCCGGCAGGTCAGGGGCAGAGGCCTTACCAGACCTGCTCCCATGATGTTGCAGAATATTTTGGTAGAAGTCTTCTGGGTAGTAGAAGCCTGTTCAAACCCAAATGGCAAATTTTGACCTTTTGAGATTCAATCCTCATGTTAACCCCATCACAGAGAAATGGAAGAAGTCCATTCCCACCAAAGTTTCAGCGCTTGCAAAGCTGGAGCCTGGTCATTTGTCACTGAGTGTTCCCTGCTACTTTGCAATACTCAACATATTTGACACCTGTAATTTTGCCAAATTTCCACTCGAGTAACAACTGTCTATCTGCCTAAATGCCTCCAGCAGCTCCAGTAATTTAAATAGATCCAGTACAGTTCTGTATTGGCTGCTTCATGAGCCTCCTAATTCTGTTATTCTCTGTGCAGTGTGGGATGTATGTAATTCTGTTGGTACTGTGGTTTCCAGCCACAAGCAAAGCAAGAGTTAATTCTTATTTTTGTTGAAGTACTAAGTGGGAAGCTAGGTCATGCATAAATCCTCATTGTGCTAGGTGCTGTACAAGCAAAGAATAAAAATGATCCCAGGCTCAAGGCTTCTGTGTTAGTAGCTTCTGTCATAATTAAATTTTGTTAGGACACTTTAGAATTTCCCTTCCTCATAAATGAAATATCCATATACATTTATATCCCCATAGTAAAAGAGAAAACCTGTACACTTTTATTGTGGATGATAAAAAAGAAAATATAATACTATTTTCCAAGTAACTTGAATGTAGCAATTGGAATATGTGCGGGTAAAGGAAAGGATCTTTGTTTCTTGTATACTTCTGGGTTATATACACCTAAAGTTGTCCACTTTTTAGAAAAAGGAAGAAGTATTTGTTGTGAAAATACTCTCACATGGAGCACACTGAATTCAGGTGGAGAGCACAGAGCAGAAGATGGTGCCCTTTCAAAAATCGAATCTTGGGTCTTCATGAATAAAGCTCTGACAGCAGAGATAAGAAAATACAGCAACCATGTGATATATTAGCAGAATGTTTTACAAAGTCCCCCACAAAGCATCCGCTGCTCTTGAAAAGCCTGACCAGCCCAAGTGAGAAACTATTCACAAATTTAGTATTCAGATTACATACTCTGCCTTTTCAACTGCTCTCTGTACAATGAATGCCTGTACAACTACAGTAACAGACACAGATCTACAGTTTCTGTGGCCTTTGAGCTATTGTAAGTATTATGCCTCTCCATAAATTACATCTGCATGTCCTGAAAATACCAACTGTTTTAATAGGAATTAATCTATAGGCTTTTATCTTGGTGAAATACAAGGGATACAGTATGTTGTGTTCCCTTTAAAATTAATAGAGTATGCTCTGAAGGTATTCAAGGGTGTTCATTATTTTCTTTATAGGTCTCTTTATTGATGCATATAAGCATAAAATAGTGCTACATTGTAGTAAAGAGGAGGCGATGGAATAATGGATAGATTAGTGCTTATATGGTTTTTAGATTGCCCAACGCACAGTTAAGTAAAGAAAGGTCTGTGTTTGTCCTCTTCAAAGTATATTGGGCCTGGATCCAGTTTGTCTTCAGAGTGCCCCTTCTATGTGTAGAAAAGAGAGGGTTCAGTCTGATAGCAAGTAAAGGGTGCAGGGGTGTCTGCTGCTCTGCAGCGTTCCCTGCTGTCCGAGGCAACAGTGTCAGATGCGTCCTGTTTAATTTGCTTTCTGTAAACAAGTCGGCTGCTTATGCCATGATGGGATACTATTTATTGTGAGCACCTAATAGAAGCCTTGAGGCGTGAACTCCTAGAGCACCTTGACTTTATACAGGCATATAAAAAAGGAGAATTAGAAAATTTAAACCAGGATTTACATAAAAAGGGTGATGGTTGTGCCCGTGTGTATGCACGTGCATACAGGGGTTAAATGTTTAAATATTTAGCTGTATACAGGCTGAGCCCATCAAACCTATCAAAGCACGTTGCTGTCAAATGATGAGGAATTAAACTCTCCTGTGAGATGGGAGAGCTCTGTTATCTCTGGCACACAGGAGGGGAACTGAGGCCCATGGAGACTGAGCAAATGCCTGGCAGGACATCATGGGTCTCGAGTAAGTGGCTGTTGGCACAGCCTGTGATCCGTGGGGCAGCTGGCCTTGTGTGACAGGACACTGTCCCAAGGCAGGGCGGGCTGTGAGAAGGCTGCTTAGGTCCTGTCCATGGGAAGGGAAGGGAAAGGGGGCTGCCTGTCAGGCTCACAGGAGCTCCAGAAATGGCTCTTTCAGAGATGAGCCAGAGTGACCTCTGTAATGTGACAGAACTCCCTGACAAAGCTGAGAAGCACTCCTGGGACACTGCTCAACAGAAGACAAACTCTTCTTGTGTTAATTTCTGCATTTTGGAAAAGGAGAACTGAAACTGGAAATAATGACTTGGCTGAAATTAGGCAGAGACTCTCTGGCGATGGTTGGATTTGAGTCCTGGTCTCTTGATCCCCAAACCATCACTTGGTCCTCAAGATCATTGCAGCTGCTCTGCTGAGTTTGTTGATGTAAATCCCTGTGGAGCTCTTGCAGCATCCCAAGTTCTGCACTGAAACCAGTGATTCACCCTCGTGTTGCTGTAGCCAGGACACGCTCATCTCTGCAGTCCTTGGACTTAACAAGCTGGTTTTCAAAGGCAAGCCCTGTCACCTTACTCCCTGCCTCTTACTTTTCCTTTGGTCACTCCTTCTTCTTTTCACAGCTTTGTTTGGTTTTGAAAGCTTATGAAGCAGCAGGATTAAAAAATCAGAAATATTTACTGTAGAGGATGGGTCTGGCTTTTCCCATCATCTTCCATGGCTCAGGCAGCTTCCAGCAGCTTTGGGAGAGAAACTGTTAGCTATTAAATTATTACCTGTAAGGAGAGCCAGCTGGAAGCTTCCAGTTTTCAACATTTTGATGAAAAGCACAATAAAAATCTTGACAACAAGACTTGTAGCATTTCAATGACATGTTTTGCATTTGTCCCTGCTTTTTAATGATCTGTAAAAGTGATCAAAGGCTTCAAAACACTGCTGAGACCTGGATCTCAGGAATTTTGACCCCCCCCAAAATGAAGGCAGCGGGGACAGGGGGACAGGCAAAACTCAGAGTGTGTGCTGTTGAGTGAATTCATTTGGACAGCTTTTGGAAAATCACTTTCCATCTGAGGAGAGTGTCCACAAGGAGAGTTATTCTGACATAAACTGTTATGGTATAATTACCCAGCTCCAGCTATGCCAGTCTATTTTCTGGTACAGGCAAGCCAAGTCTAGTTGTTAAAACGTAGGCGTGGGAAACAAGCAGGGTGCTTTCTAGGCTCAGCTCTGAGTGCTCTCTGTGGCCTTGGGCCGGTCCCCTAACCTTTTTGCCTTCTTTCTATGCAAAATGAGAAGAGTTAAATTAACCACTTCACAGACATGGTGAAATGACTAACTGGCTAAAATTTGTATCACTGGGGAGAGAGCTGTGATAAATTCAGAGTCTTGGGCTGAGTGAATAATTTCATATCTTTTCCAAAGTGGAGTTTGTCTCACTCTCTCAGGCTTGGGTGGCTCATTTGATGTGAAGTGACAGTGCTAATAAAACCTGGGTTTGCCTTGTTGTCTCTAACAACAGTATTGCACTTTTATGTAGTTAGAGCAAGAGTGAGGCTTTTGCTTCAAGATTTTGTAGTTAAGATTTTGCTTGAAAGTAAAGTTTTCAGGTACCTAGAGCCTTTGACACACAAAGAACGTGGGTATGTAGTGATGGAGGTACTTCCATCAGTGCATGTCTGAAACCTGGTGGTAAAAATGCACGTTACTCCCATTCACCACCAATAAAAAGCAACGGTAACTCTCCATTATTCCCATGGATTGCTCTGTTGGGTGAAGTGGCTCAAGGGTGCATGGGCAGCCTGAGTTCAGATGCTTCCTAGTGTTTGCAGGTGTAACTTTGCAAATTTAAATTTAATAATACCTGTGCATATCATGCATGACATACGTAACCTCATCTTCCTAATGGACCATTAACTCCGGCATTGCTGCAGTCACCAGCACGCAGCAGAGCCCAGAGGGAAGGGGCCAGGGCGATGCTACTGCCCCTGCCCCAGGACTCCTGCGAGGCAGCACATCACACCTGCACATCACACACGCACCCTGGGCCAGCTGGGGGGCTTTGGGTCAGGCCCCCAGTGGGTCTGCGGGGGTAATCCCGCACTTGTGGGGATGTCTGCGGGGGTAATCCCGCACTTATGGGGATGGCCCTTCCTTGTGGGGAAGATCCCTCACTGTGGGACTGTCCCCGCACTTGTGGGGTGTCCCCTCAGTGTGAGGAACACTCCGGGCTGTTTCTCCAGCCTTGGCTGTGGGGCAGCGACAGGGTTTCCCTCAGGATAATAATTCCGATTTTCCCCCTTTCCCCACCGCACCGACTTCCCCGGGAGAGGGGGGAACGGCACGCAGAGGTCCTGATTGCAGCCGGGCTGTCTGTCAGCGCAGAGGGAGCGCAAACCCCGCCGGTCTGTGCCGCGGCCGTTCCCTCGCAGCGCCCGGCGGAGCTGCCGGGCCGTGCCCCGGGGCGCGTGTCCGCGCCAGGCGCGCACTGTGGCGGCGGCGGCGGCCGCACTTGTCCTGTAATCGATTGCCGAGCGCGCTGAGCGGCCTCTCGCCGCTGCGGGAGCTGAGGGGGCTGCGGGGGCTGCGGGCACCCGCCCCGCGGGGCTGCGGAGCTGCGGGGGGTGTGCGTGGGGCCGCGGGGTGTGAGAGACGGAGCGTGAGGGAGTGAGGGTGGGCGCGAATCCGTGTCCGTGTGTGTGCGTGAC
>JAOXXN010000102.1:2698851-2710751 GCA_026770055.1 Myrmophylax atrothorax
GAGAAGCTGTGGCTGCCCCAGCCCTGGGAGTGTCCAAGGCCAGGCTGGACAGGGCTTGGAGCAACCTGGGATAGTGGAAGGTGTCCCTGCCCATGGCAGGGGGCTGAACAAGGTGAGCTTTAAGGTCCCTTCTGAGCCAAACCATTCTGTGGTTCTGTGACTCACACTGTCCCATCATTTGTAATCACTCTACTGATTTTTTTTCCTTCTGACTTGATTTAGGGGGAATTACAGAAATGAAGCCTTGACTTAATCTTGAATGTTCTTAGTTGTGAGACTGGAAGGGAATATTGAGCATAAAGACATTTCACCTATTTTATTTTTAACTTTTCCTCTGTGAGGTTGGGTTTTTGTATTTTTTTTCTTGTGCTTCCTGGTCCGTGGGGAGAAAAACCCTTCGAGCATGTTTTAGTTACATCACTAATATTAGAACGGAGTAATCAGGTGGCTTTGGCAGCAGTCTGGTTTCTAAATTGTTGGTGAGCAGATGGCTCACCAAGTTGGCATGCCAACTCCAAACTTCACAATCATGAGTCAAGTTTGAAATCGCAAGATTGCCTTACATGCCATGGGGGGGTTTAATGTGTTTGTTTAATAAATGTAATTCTCAGTGTATCTTCTTGTTCCTGATCAGTGTTTCACACTGGAGCGTGGCTTTTCAGCAATCTCTGAGGTTGGGAATGCCTTTTTTAATTAATTTAATGAAAGTGGAGAGTTTTGCAGTTGCTTACCTGAAAATCTGACTGCAAATAAAGTCAGTAAATATCGGGCTATGGGCCATAAAAGTGAGAGTTGTGAATCCTGGCTAATGTCAAATAGTTCACAATTAAACTTAAAGCAACTTCTGGTTTGTATGCACAAATATTTGTTAGGAATATTTTGCAGGTATCTGTTATCCTGGATATGCAAATCAGTGCCAATTTGTTTGTTTCCTGAGTGCAGGGCTTAAGTCATTAGGCAGCATGGAGTAAAACTGTTACATTTTGAAATGCAAGAGTGAATATTTTCTGTAAGCAAAATGTAGCAATGAGAAAACAGAGCCTAGCTGGGGTGCTCAGACATTCTCTCTGTGATCACAGAGAAGTTCCAGAAGGGTCACATCTTGATCCACATGAGAATTTGGACAAATATTACTGGAAGGATTTCTGCTTTTTTCTTTTTCTCTCTCCTTTTCAAGCTATTCCTTCAAGTAAATTAACATGGTATATGTGGGTTATAATGCATTGTGGGACCTGTTATGGAATGATAATTAGACCTTATTTCTAAATGAGTCCACACAAAGTGTGCTGTTGTAAATGCTAAACAACTGTGTTTCATCCATAATCATGTAATTGGTGTGTACAGCTAATTAGTGTGTGTTCAGTTTAGGCCCAGATTTTTTGGAAATGTCTCCTGTTCTGGTCCTGATTTAGCAAAGCTCTTAAACAGATGATTAACTTCCATTGGCTTTAATAGGACTTAAGCACATTCTTAATCAGGGCCATTGTGTCAAATCATGTCTCTTGGTGACAATCAGAACAACCTGCCAGAGCTGTAGTAAAAATATCTGTAGGTCCTCCTTAAATTTAGATTAATCACTTCTTTAACTTGTGAAACAATTTTTTTCAGAATCTGAAACTGTGTAGGTTTCTCCCTGTTTTTAAGCAAATGGTTATTGTCACAATTCTATGTATAAAGTTGAAAGATTTTAACTAGCTTGGCAGGAGGCTGTTTACATCAAATCTGCTCAATGCACCTTCGAGGTGGAGAGGAAGAAAACAGGCATCTGAGAGTGCCTCCTGGAATATAAATGTCAGCACTGATAGATCTCTGTGATAGAAAATTTGTGTGGGAGTAATAATTTAGTAATAAAATAGGTCAAATTAATTCTTACGGTGAAGGGGATACCTTACAATAACCATCTTGTAATTTTATGTTTGACAGTTTGCTCTGCGTTATGTGGATGGGTGGAGCTGAGATAATGTAATCCATTTCCAGTTGTAAACAGGATTGCTTTAAGAGCTGCAGTAGTAAGATGCATGTTGGCCGACTTTAAGCTGAAAGGTAATTGCCTCTGAATATTGATGTGCGTGTGGGGATTTTGATTTTGATTCTGGGATTTCATCTTTACCCTATAGCAGCTCTGAAGAGGCCCTTGTTTTCCCAACCCCCACTTTGCTGGTAATTGAAGCTGATGGCAAGTGTTGCGTTTTGGGCCCTTTGCTTTTATTTTATGTGGCCTGTGTACCTTGGAGAA
This sequence comes from Myrmophylax atrothorax, assembly GCA_026770055.1. NCBI lineage: Eukaryota > Metazoa > Chordata > Aves > Passeriformes > Thamnophilidae > Myrmophylax > Myrmophylax atrothorax. Next base: position 2,701,088 of record JAOXXN010000102.1, read on the forward strand.
TGCTGCCTTCTTGGGCTGTTGTCTTATTTTTTTTAACCACCTTTGGAGATGCTCTCGCAGTCCTACAGCAGCTCTGACTGGGATAGAGGAGGAGTGATAGGTCAGAGGAAAGGAAGAAGTTGCTGCACGTGTTTAGTTGTAGCCTCTCAGAGAAATGAGAGTTAAGGTGCTGATCCTGTGCCCTGTATCTAGAGAGCTTCCTCTGCAGTAATTTAGGACCTATTCAAAGCCCACTGCACTTTGTGGGAGATTCTTTATGTAATCCACACACTTTTGGAACAGACCCCTGTCATGAGGGCAAGTTGTAGGTAGTGTCAAGTGTAGTCTGGGAGAACATCAGCTGGCTGCATTTGTATATGGAATTGTTTTAGACATGGAAGGGAACAGCCAGATCACAGTCAAGCTGTACCTGAGCTTTCCATTTAAATTCCAGCCCTTGGCTTGTAGGAGCTGTTCCATTCCCCACTGCTGACAGGGAGGCTCAGCACTGGGAGCAGTGGGGTTGGTGCTGGGCAGGGTGTAGCTGCAGCTTTGCTCCAGAGCAGGCTGCAGTCAGACAGTGCTGCAGGAGCTTGGAAATCTGTTGTGTGCTGGGTTTTAACCTGCACGTGTTTCAGTGGCACTGGATGTGTGGGCTGTCATTAGTTAGGACTGTTCAAAGATGCTGTAACTGGCAGGTGCCCCAGATGCCCTTCTGGCAGAGATGACTGTTCCTAAGGCAAGCATTCAAAGCAGAGTTCAGTGTGCCTTGTCCCTGCAGCAACACCAGCAGCTTTTCTGAAAAAGAAAACCAAACAACAAAATGGGGTATTTTTAGCTTGGATCGATTCACTGATCCAGTTTGCAGCACGGTCTCACACAGAGAGAGGGTCCATCTGAGCAGGGCTGGGAGCTCCTGGGGCTGATGCTGCTGCAGAGGTACACTGGGCCGTGCTAGTGCCTGGCACTGACAGAGCTGTCAGCTGTGTGGGCAAGGAGGCAGCCAGGTGGCTTTTCTGCTGCCCGTGTCCCAGTGCAAAGGGAAGTTGCCCCTTGCAGAGGGATGGGCCCAGCAGCTCGGAGGCTTCACAAGCAGAAGGAGACCCTCTGCAGGTTTTCTTTAGCTCATGGCTCACGTCTGGGCTATAACCTCGTATCATGTCTAGTTAAACAGTGGGCAGGAGGTCGGGGTGGTGCGAGTTGGATCCACTACACAGAGAGAGACTTGAATCTTCCACGTTTGTGATAGCTTGACCTGCACCTCACACAAACTTTGGGGTTTGGGGTTTTTTGGTTTAGAATCATTTTTGAGTCTTCATAGTGCCCCATCTCCAGTGATTTGCTCTGACACTTCCTGAAGTCAAGGGGAGTCTTGGTGATATTTCAGTCATTTTTACAATATGATGCTGCTTGTAGCAAAGCTGTTCCATGGATGCCTTTGCTAAAAAATTACTTAGCTACTGAAACATTTGACTGTAGGCTGGTAAGCAGAAAAAGTGAGGGTGTGTGGGTTTGTGAATGTATGTTGCCCATTAAGGAGTCTCACTCGATGCTGGGTGCTTCATTACCATGATAAAAATAACATAAAAGGATTCTAATAACTAATTAACTGGTTCACTAATGGCTCAAGCATTGTCTTAAAGGCAGTAGTTTAAAATAGTCCATTTAGTGAAAGTTGACTGGAGGTATGTCCTGTGGCTATTGCAAACTTTGTTTTATAATAGCAGATATTTTTCAGTAGCTCCTTGCCCTGCTGTAATGTGGTTGGAGTGGGAGAAATTAGAAAACTGGCCATTTCCCGGCAGATAGTGATAAGTTTCTACTCAGTCAGAATGCTCTATACACTGTGATAGGTTTATAATTATTATCCTAAGATTGATGTCTTTTAGGGGGAGTGTAAATTTGTGCAGCAGTAATCCATTAAGAAATCAATAATCATTCCATCGTGAAATACAGTTTCTCTACAACATTATAAATACACACCAAAGGCTTGAAACTCTGCCTGTTTCCCCTTTCCACCCCCCTCCTCCTGCTTCCCTGAACTCCCAAGTTCAATGTTCTTTGCTGTGCTGGAGAAGCAATTACATGGTAGGACTTATGTATTGGGAAAACTAAGGGTGGTAGTATTAGCATGATCCTGAGAGCCAGCGAACCTTTTTGGTGTGAACTTTGCTTTTTCCCCCAGTACCCTTTTTCTCTTGGGGAAATTCCTGCTTTCTTCTGCCAGGGTTTCATCCTTGGTAGATGGGGATGATGAAGATGCAAGCCCTGTTCCTCCGTAGAGCACCATGGAAAGGAAGTGCTGTAGAACTGTGAAGTGGTGGTGTATGTGCATTTCCTTTTCCTCGCTCTTCCTTGTTCAAACTTGGTTCTTCGTGCAACAGTTCAGGGGTTTGACTATCAGGCACCAGCATGTCCTGTTGGACTTCCCTTTCGGCTCTGAATTCTCCCCCGTTTTCGAAACGCTGCTGTAAGTTATCCCTGAGCTACAGAGCTGGAAACCTACTTCATCTTGGAGTAAAGATGTTTGTAGCTGATATGAGGGAGAGTGAGAGTATTATTTCTGTTTCTTTGTGCAAGGCTAAAGTATATGGAACGAAGTGCTGGGTCAGTCAGATTTCGATCTTGCCAGGAAAATTGTGGATGGGGCAGGAGATGCTATTACTGCAGCAAGAGGAGTACTTTTAATATTACATTTTCATAGGTTTTATATCAGTTCCTCCTCTATTTTCTTTTAGTTAGTTGGTTGAAAAATCAGTTTTAATGAAAAAAGCTCCTTTTACTATTTCAGTTTAAATTGCTATTATTTTTAACATTTTGAAAAATGAGGCATTCTTTAATGACAGAGTCGTGTCCTACATCCACGATAGTTGTTGTTCAAACCTAATTTTCCTCTTTTTCATCTGCCCCAATAACAAGCATGCTTGGCTTGGGGTGGGTGTGATAACTCAGAGCTGCCTTTTCTGAGAACATTGTCACCTGGTGCCATGGAGGGCAACAGCCTCTTCGGCTTTGAGAGGGACAGAGTGTTCATCACAGCTTTCCTCTTGAAAGCTGAGAACCTCAGGCTATGTCCAGAGGTCTGACAAGTGGAAGGCATGAGTTCTGGTTGTGGTTTGGCATGTGGATTCCTTGGCTTATCACAGCAGGCCATGGGAATACCCCCAGGAGTAGAATTACACATGTGTTCAGTGGTGACAGGCAGGGAGTGTGGAGGAGCTGGTGATGAGCAAAACTGGACACTGAGAAGCCAAATGCAGGTTCTCCTCTGTGTAGTTTCTCTACAGCAATTCGAGGCTCCTGTCGGGGAAAACCCCCTCACGTGGTGCTGTGTGGGGAGAGCGTTCACACAAGGGTTGGCTGTGGGGCTGCTGGACTTTCACTGGGGCACATCCCACAGTGCCAAGTTGGATGCTTACAGGGAAGGGCCCAGATATCAGCAAAAGAAAGATCTTGTCAGTTGTCTTGTCTGTAGGTTTTCGTTCAGCATTGATTTTTTGTCTGGTGAATTTGTTTTTCCTTCTTTAAGGCCACACAGCCCATACTGGGTGCTTCCCATCAATAAAGTTCTTCATTTACCTGTAACTGCCCCTCTTGCTCAGATGTTGGTAGCACATGAGTTCAGCAAGGGTTGATGCTTTATGGCTTTGACTTCTGTTGATTCAATACCTTGTAACTCCTTTGGCCTACATACTGATGGCTTTAATACATCCCCATAAATCTTAATTTTGAAAATAATTTTTCCTCCCTTCCTCCCTCCCTGGTCAACCTGTGATACAGAAGCAGCAGCTGATTGACAGCTGATTTTTCTGCAATGATTTGCTCAAGAATTCATGCAAATGACATGTGGCTTTTCAGCGAAATAGGAAGAGTTTATCACATCTTTTTGAGTTTTACCCATTACCTTTTTTTTTCCAGTGGTTTGCAGAGCAGTGAGTGCTAAAAGCCCAATATCAGCTCACAGGATGCTGAGTTTAACAGATAGGACTTTATTAGCTCTCTGTTGCATTTGTCTTTACTTCACAAGTCTCTATTTAGAACTACCTGTAAGTGATTATTTTCCAGTGTGGTTTTCAAAGAGAAGCCATTTTTTTTCATATTGTTGTTGCTGCTGTTTTTTGAACTACTAAAAGCTCGTCACCGTGTCTATAACTCTTACGTGTCCACTGATAGTTTGAGTGGCAAGTTACAAAAATTGGTGTAAGTGGCTCTTTGGAAAGAAAATTCTTCAAAGAGAAATATTTAACAAGTTGAACGATTAAGTGATGCCATCTCAATCAATAAGTCAGAGTTAATTGGCTGTATATAAAGTACTTCTGAACAACTTCCCTGAAGATTCTGCATATTGTGTTTAGAGTGCCTTTCTAGTGAGGCCAGACTGGGAGGCTGCTTTCAAAGGCTGGTTTCTTCTAAAAAGTGCTTATTTTCAGTACTTTTTTTCTGATTTCCAGACCCAATACCATCTTGCATCGTAGCTATGGGTCTCACTGAATGAAATTAAGACTGCTGAATAACAGCTTTGCATTTCTTCCTTTTCCTGTGAGTGCCCCCTAGAAGCGTCTCACGTTGAGTGACTGCAAACTGCTGCTCTAGAAGGCCGCCGGCAGCTGCTCCCACCCGTGGGCAGTAACAGTGCTGCAAACCTATCGTGTTCAGGTCTCTGGGTCACCTCATTTTCTATTTCTGTTGCTTTGAGCATTCTCAGTCTCCCAAGTGCAACACAGTGACCACAAGCCACATGTTGGGGCCAAAGGTCCCGATCTGCTGGTTCAACTTCGTGCTCGTGGATGTGTCGGAACTTCATGTTTTTGGATGTCTGCTGGAATTAAAAGGGAAAAAGAACTCCAACCCCCCTTATTAGTACTAGCAGGCTGTGGATGAGGTTCTGAGAGGGTGTTTAGTCCAAAGCCTTCAAAGCCCCCTGTAATGATGAACAAGGCGCGTTCTCTGAGTTTTCAGACTGGAGGTGGAAGAAGAGCTTACCCTCTCTTTCAGCAAGGGCCATCTATCTTTGAAATGCCTCCCTTGGGATATCATGTGTCTGACTTTAGAGATGGCAAGGATTGCTAGGCCTTTCAAAATGGGTCAGGAATACATGCACTTGAACTTCTGAAGGGTTGGTCTAAATGACTTGGTCAGTGACATGCAGTGAGGCAGCAGACGAGCTGCAAACCCACTGAAACACCTGTCTTCCAGTTACGAGTTCACTTCACCAGACCAGTGTTTCTTGCTCTGTGGGTTGCGTAGAGTGTTAAATGTGTTTAATGAAGCTCCCTCCCTGCTTTGGTTGTTGTATTTTTTTTGTCCCTCCACCCAAATGTCACCTCTGAAAGTCAAGGTAAAGTGTAGGGAAGAAAGAAATCCCTAGCATAAAATCAATAGAACTAAGTAGTTCCAAGCAAAATGCTTTCTCTTTCTGAATGCTTTTCCTGGAAATTGTTCTTCCCTTTTGGCCCCCCAAGGTCCTTACCGTGACTTGTAAGCTGAAGGAATGTGATTCTGGGTAATAGTTCTCAAATAATTTGAGCAATGCTGCATTCAAATGGAGAAATGTGAACAGGTCTTGTCCAGGCTGATTCTCTCTAGCTTGGTTGGGTAAAGGAGCAGGGAGTAAATCATTGAGTAGGTATATCTTCCATTCAGCAGGAGCTGCACATGATGGGATTATTAGTATTTCTAAACCAAAGCCCCTGACAGATCCTTGGATGCTTAAAGCTGTTGTGATGCTTTACCAGATGGTTCAGAAACTCAGACTGGAATATCTCATTGGCTGGTGCTGAACAATGACATTTCAAACCCACACGTTTGTTTGGATTTTAATTTTCAGGAGGATTAAAGCTTTTTGGGTTATGGGCTGTCTCTTTCCATATATATATTCAGCACCTTATGTAGTTTAGATGCTTTTGCTGTGTGGTTATAATTCATCAGATACCTTGTGAAAGAGCAGTTTGAACTGTTGCACATTTTAGGTGTGGGATCCAGCACAGGGAATAGTGTGCAAATTGTAATAATTTGTTCAAACAGCGAGTTGTTGGTGAGCTGTGCCTCGCTTAGTGCAGTGAGCGTGACAACTGCTCCTGCTTTGCCTTGTATCTGGTAATTGTGTGAGCAGGTGATTATGCTGAAACGTGCCACTTTTGATGCTGTATCCCTCTGTTCTTTTCACTTCTCCAACCTTGTGTTTGAAGCCCCAGTAAATACTAATGTGTTTGCATAACTTGTATTCAGTGCAATGTCGATGTTTATTCCTGCTGGATGTGGAACTGTTCAGTCCAGACTCTACGAAGTACATTGAATGAGACCCTGCAGCTCTGGGGAGAAGATCAAAGGAAATTGGTTGGATTTTATTCCCTTTCAGTCCCATGACATTTTGAAAACAGGATGGAGTGCCCCTCTTGCAGAATTTAAAAAGTTGTTAGGGCCTGCCAAGTTAGGCAGCCCTCCCTGGCTGCCCATGTGTCTGTCCTGGTTGAAACCAGGACCTTTCTGGTACTTCTGAACTGCCTTGGAGCAGGGATAGCAATATTACTATGAAATTCCCTTCTAAATTCCTTGGGGCAAAGGTTGCTGTTTGTTGTGTGCAGATATATTGGGTGGTGGTGGGTTACCATGTGAAAATGTGCACAGGTGATTCTGGGATCGGGGGAAGGATTGGAGCCGAGTGTTCGAGGAATGGAGAACTTGTGTATAATGCTTGTTTGAACAACAGTGTTAATGGACATTCTAGACAGCAGTGAACCAGGACGCTTTGCTGTCAAGTCTGGGAGAGTTTGCCTTTTTTTGGCCCTCTCTTACCCCTGACAAATCTATTAAGGGAGTAACTAACATCAGTGTTAGAAGAGTTTGGTTATGTTGAGAAGAAAAAAGACATTTCACATAATTATGTGTTAGACTGGTACATTCTATCCCACTGTTCTCCATATGATTCACTCTATTTGTGCATGACTGTTGCACAGTATTAAATAATGTGCTTTTTTTTCCTGTTAAACAAGTATTCCCTTAGCTTGTCTCAAAAAGCTGACACATGTTCGTTCTTCACTCAGGGAGTTCTGCATCTGTCGACACTTCAGACATAATCAGTTTAGATTTCAGCAGCTGATTAGTGCTCACCTCTAACCAAACTGAGAAGCTGCTCCTCCAAATGGTAACAAATAATATCCTAATTAGTCCTCTGCATAACGACAGTGGGAGCCTTTAGCTGAAAGCTACTGATCTCAGAGGCCTTTCTTTTCTAGTCCACTGGCTTTACAGACTGTTGGATCAGCATTTATGCCAAGCTTTTATTCCCCCTGCCTCAAAATGCCTCGCATAGCAATTAATTATGCACCTGAAGATGGGCATTAGGCACGCAACAGTATTCCACACACAGTCCTGAACGTTTCATTAGTGCCAGCTAATTTATGTGTGATTATGAAAGCAGGAGCAGGAATGCTGGGCAGGACTCCAGGATTATCCTACCGTGCCTGTAGCCGTTGCGTGTCCCTGGGAAGCTGTTTGACCTGGCCAGCCGAGTGCGGCTCACGCTGCCTTAAATATGCCTTGCCCAAAGCAGGACCCCACAGAGCAGCAAAGGAAGGGACGAGGACGGCACCGAGAGCGACTCCGGTGACTGTCTGGTTGTGACAGCACCAGGTTTTACCAGGAAGTTTTAAATGGGTTTATGCTTTTCTGAGTCTGATTAGCAAAACATGCCCATCCCTGTCTATTAAACTCTGTGTACTTCCTCTTAGCTAACACTTACTTTGCACAAGCACAGGGTTTTTTAAAATAAATCAATGTCTACAGAGGCATAATTTAATAAATACCATTCACAGGGATGGCGCAGTAGCCACTGGCATCTCTAAGGACAAAAGTCATGTGAGCAACTATAGCTGGATTAGTGTGACCTCAATAGTACAGAGAATTGAGGAAAGAAAAGAGAGAGGAAGACGGGGGAAATGCCTTAAGATGCCTTCAGGAAGCTGTGCAACCAACGCTGTCCAAAGGCAGGCTGAGCAAGCTGCACACCAGAGTACATAAATATCCATTAGTCTGAAAAGGAAGTTTCAAAATGTCAATTGGATTTTCAGGTTCAATTCAATAACTTTTTAAAACACTGCTTAAATTTGAAATTGAGAGGGTTCGTTTTAGAACATAAATCAACTGTAACAGAAAAATCACTTAAATAACAGCAAAAGTGCTGCTTAAATATTTGCTGCTGAAATGTTAAAGAGTGTCTAGCTGCTAAAATTGGGGTTGTCACAAAATCGGCACCTAAAAGCAGAGCTTGTTGCTGAAAGTGCTTTATTACTGTAGTTGTTGCTTTTTCTGTTGCTACAGGGATATTTTCTTCAGCTTATTCAGAGTTCAGTCAAGGGGGATAAGACGGCTAGTAGGTGGAGAAGCAGAAAGGTTTGCTCTTCTCTGCAAGCTGGTGAGTAAAGACTGGTTTGAGAGGTTGAGGCCAATTCCAATTCGCATTCCGGATAAAGTTGACATAAATAATGAATTTTAAAATCATTTAGGAAATTAAGTTGTTAATTATCTTTAATACATTAGCATGTAAAACAAATGTGTGAATAAATGAATGTTACACTTTTTGAATAAGTGCACATTATATCCCCTGAGGTAATAGAAAGTGCCTAATCTCCTATAAAGCTTCCATTTATTTACAAAATCACTAGTCTCTGTGGCTAATAGTTTTTGTTTAGAAAACAGCTGAGAAATCCAAATACAAGACAAGATTAGCTACAGTATTTAAGCTGAAGTTTCCTGGTTGCTTTATTAAGCCCCAGCTTTAAAGGATTATTAAATCACTTGATTATTAATTGACTCAGTATGCCTTTCTCTTTAATAACATTTATTTATCTTGGAAACAAGTATCAGAGTATACCTAATCTACCTGCATTTTGGTACAGCAGCTGGTGTGATTTACTGAGCAAGTTGTTAGTTAAACTAAGAAGACAGAAACTGATACAGGTATTACCAAGTACATGAGGAAATGTGCAAATGGAGGCTTGTGGCAGGCCATGAAGGATGGGAATTATCAGGCACCGAGGAGGTGGCCCGTTCTTTCTGTCTCAAAACGGGTTTGTTTCAAGGAGTCATGAAGCAATTGCCATTGGACATGAGCAGGTACTGATGTCTCTTCCAAGTCCAATCAAAAGGCAATATCAATGTGAAAAAGAGTCAGAAAATTGTACTGAAAGAGTTGACAGAGCTGGGCCACAACAATGAAAATGAGGTGAAATGCGATAGTGTGTGGTTTGGTTCAAGGCCGGACACACAGGGGCTGACAAGAATTGCTGTTGTAACCTGCATGTCTGAAAATGGCAGAGGAGGAAAAAGCTGGTTGTAGGTGATACAAGATGTCTCTGGGGCTCCAGCATGATAAAGTTATGAAAAAGGCTTGTGCCATGATGTGATCTGGCAGGTGAAGTGTTTCCAGCGGAGAAGGGAAATGCTGACGCTGTTTTACCAGCCCAAGAGCCAGGGCAGCTGAGCCCACGCAGAGGTCTGCGCTTCAGCACCCAGATAGCTTCTGTTTCATCAACTCCCTGGGAATCTCTCCTCTCTGTACACCTTTTGGAAGGACGTGGGGTTTGGCCCATTGAGAATTATAGGAAAGGGTAAATTCCAGGCAGGGCTATTTAAATTTACAAAATTGTCATGAGAAGCAGCAGACAAGGAATGAAACAAAGTTACC
>JAOXXN010000102.1:2727609-2741033 GCA_026770055.1 Myrmophylax atrothorax
TGTTACTTTTTCTTTTCAAATTACATTAATTACCTGTTTTGCTTTAAAATAACATCCATGTTCTGTGTTTTTAATCACCATATTCTATTCTCAATAAAAGAAAAAATTACTGTAGTGACACAAAATAATTTCCTTTCTTAGCACGGTATCCAGCCATCCTTATAACAAGGGAAATAGTGAATCATGGAATCGACAGCACGTGATGAGGTCTTTGTGAAAGGTGTCTCAACTGACACGGGGTCACGTTATAAGGCTTTAACGTTAGAAATTTCTTCCCACTCACTTGAACAATTTCTCTTCTGTGCAAACATACACCAAGTCCTCCCTGCCTTTCTCTTCCTTGCAGCCTGTGTTAAACTTCAGTTGTCGCTTGAATTTATGTTCCAAGTTTTTCTGCATCAAATTCATTGAACCCAACAGTAGGTAATTTAAAGGCTGTATGGAGATACTTTTTGTGAAGGGCTCATCTACAACTTCCAGCTTGAGCCAAAATATATGGGGTGAAAATTGTGCAAGTTTCTTTGCAAGCAGATGTATCTTGTCCCTGATAGAGAAGGCACTGGCTTTACAAATGCTGGGGCTCCTGTAAGCAGTCACACTGCAGTAGGATTTGTTTCTGCTTCCATTGACTTCGGCACATGAACATTGATCTCTAATATTAATCAATTTATGGTCACTGAACCCCCATAAGATGAAGAATTATGCCCTCTATTTTGTAGATGAACTGAGTTGAAAAGAGATTTAGATTCCTGTTTAAACATGTGTTTAGGCACCTAAGGATGCAACTAGATGCCAAGTAGAATTTATGAAGTGCCTTAACTGATCTTGAGTGGAATTTTAGGGCCCAGAGAAGTGAAGGGATTTATAAATTCAGCAAGGCACTGGAGTATCTGTAGCAGTCTGGAGCTGATTTCCCTGGTCTCACCTGTGTTTGGGAGCAGAGCTAGAGCTGAACCCAGGCTGGTACCTGGTAGGCAGAAAGGGCATGTGGGAAGGAAAGCTGTGGCCTTGAGGAGCCTGTGCCTTGCATTTGGGGCCAGCACTGCTCACACAGACACACACAACCGCTGTTACCCTTTTCTGTTTATTCCCAGCCTTGTAATTCCATCAGCAGCCCCTTCCCCACCTCAGGCTGATTTTGAGCTGGCTCAGTTGCAGACAAGCAGGGGTACAGCTCCAGGGCCCACGGAGGTGCAGTGACTGCAGAGTTCCTTTGTCCCTATTGTGGCTGAGCAACCAGGAACACAGTGAGGGATTCTGAATTGCCATCTGTGCTGAAGAAAGGGATGGGAGGCTTAGCTGTATCACTCTCCAAAACATTATGTAACTGCCACTGTACAGTTAAGCATATATAGAGGTTTCAAATGTTTGGTTTGGGGTTTTTTTTTCAATTTTTAAAAAACTATGTATTTAGTTGTAAAAAATACCTGTTTCAGAAATTCCTTAATTTAAGGGAGTTCAATCCTCCCTTAGTTGCTTAGATGCAGAAGACTGGCTTGAGACTGGTTTGCTTCCTTACAGCTTGCTGGGAAGGAGCTTGCTGTGGAAACCACTAGGTGGAAATGACAAGTAATATATTTGTCGAAAAAGACAGTTTGTAAACAGAACCAGAATGAAATTTGAGTCAAGTTAGATGAAAATGTTGGGGCAGAAAACACTTGGGCAACACTGAAACGGTTTTTGATGTTTGAAAGTAGAAAACATTTCCATGTTTGTTTCAAAATCATGTATTTCAGCTGGAAGGGCCAGCACTTGAAGGGGAGAGGTTATACAACTTAGAAAGGTTTTATTTCCTTTTTTGCTCAAATAAATGTCTCGAGTCAACTCAAATGATTTTCATAGCAAAGGGAACATTTCTGTTTGTTTGACCCAAATGATTATTCCTTTTTGTCTTTAGTAGTGACTGCAAAAACTCTGTTTTCCTTATGTCTCCCACCAGAGCTGAAAGTTGGAGACTGGAATATTCCACCTCCGTGTGTGCGGGGTGCAGCTGCCTAAAATAAATCTCCAAGCTTTAAGCATCTCAGGCTTTGCCTCATGGTAGATGCTTTATTCTTACCCTAGGGTGAGAATCCCATGTTGATGTTATCTTTAAGGAAGCAAATGATCCCAAAGCCCCAGGCCAGAAACTTGGCAACAGAGTACAAACGAGGCATTGCTATATGAGCAAGTCACTTTCTGCAGACTCTTTAGCATATACACTGATAATGGTGGTTATGAAACTTCCAGAACATTAAAGGAAGTCAGTGAATCCGCTGTGCTTGAGAGTAGGTAAATGAAGCATGGCATGTGATATATAAAATTATATGTCCTACCTGGGAGTAGCTCCACCTCCTTCCTGAACCCCTGAGATCAGATTTGGCACCGGGGTAGTTGAATCTAACACGGTAACCTTCATAACCAGAATTGTGCGGGTACATACACTTGATAAGAGTGTGACAAGGGAAAATTGAATGTAAAGGCTGCCAGACACCCAATAAATTTGCTTTATATCTTTATCTTTTCCTTGCTCGGCAATTATTTCAGCAGGTGCTGAACTACTTGCTGCCTGCTGTAAGCGAGGGGACTCAAATGCCCTACTGTAAATTCTTGATATTTCCTATCCTTACGAGAAGACATAATCATCTGAGGAACTTGTATGGTTACTGTGGATTAAGGTGATTTTTTAAATAATGCCTCTTTTTCTAAAAGCCCAAGGTTGGTCATAACTAGTGTTAGGTTGCTTAGTGCTATATAACTGAAATGTGTTCATATTGTCACCAAATAGGTAACAATCTAGTTTTAAAATAGTGGGGTGGAGTTGCTGCTCAGGTCCTTCCACGTTATTTGTTGTAATTCAGTGAGCAGTTAATGACAGCATATCACTATTATGTTATAGCCTTCCTAGGTTATGGTTTTTAGAACTGTAAAGCAAGAGTTGCAGGTTTTCATAGGTTGATTACAGAGAGGTTTATTGTTATTTCTTACACTTAAATCTGCTAGGTAAGTTAAAACAGCCAAGTAGAAGAACTGGAATAGCAATGATGTGCAGTTAAACACTGAAAAATCTCTCTGTCTTCCATAGAGTAGAGCTATTAAACTGTTGCTTACTGTAAGTTAGTATTCTGTGTTTGTTACCTGCAGAGCTACTACAGGCAGCAGTTTGAGCAGGCTTTTACTATTTCTGACTTCATGCTACGGCGTTCTCGCTTGTCTGCACAGTTGACCCGATCCTGTATGTCATCAGGGAGGAGATGTTTAACTTGTGACACTACTAATCCTTTCCTGAAGGCTTTTCGTTCTTCCTGCACATTGTCCTTTCGTTGCTTTTGTGAGCTGGAACATGCTTGCTCAGCCCAGTGATGAATTCATGTAATTACCTATGCATGTACTGAAGTCCTGTTGACTTTAACGTTAAAGATCAGTGATTGCTTAAGTATTGCACTGAATCAGGACCCCCAGGCGTTTTCACATGCACAGGCTACCTTGGGAATTGGTGCACCTTACTGTAGTTCTCCACCGATGGGAGTGAAGAGCAGGCTGGGAACACTCCCTGTGGGCACCCGGCTGTGCACAGGGACAGCCAGGAGCAGGAGCACAGCAGGGCACTCCTCTGCCCCCAGGGAACTGCCCACAGCTGACCCGTGTGCCTTTGCATTGGCACAAGTGGGATACATGGAAACAAGTAACGATGTTAGCCTAAGTTGAGAGTGTTTATTTGGCTAATCCGTTTCTAGAAGGTTAGTCTGTGCAGCTATGAGTTAGGCAGAAGCACATGTCCATGTGAGGAATCTCCATCCCTGGACAGCTGTGTGTGTGGTGTGCACCTCTGCAGAAAGCCTCTTTGCAGGAGCAGAGTACTTCCCTTCTCAGCCAAGTTCTCATGCAAGAGTGGGGATGATTTTCTGTGTGTCCCTTGCACATGTGCTTGTCTCCATGGTTTTATTTTGCTGATAAAATTGCAGGTAATGAAAGCATTGTGGTAGTGCTGTGTTTTTTAGGGAAGGTTTCAGTACTGTCAAGCCCAAAGACTCTGGGTTGGTCTGGGTATATGGGGCCATCAAGCCTTCAGAGAACACAATTGTCTTCAGCTGGAATGACTGACAGCCCTGGAGACCACATCTAAATGGCACAACCCTTTAGGTATCCTGCTCATATGTTGTTACAACCCAGGAACACGTTGTATATTCCCTGTAGGATTCCTTTGTGATCCGTTCTAATACAGTTTGCGCTCAGAGTAGTGTTTGCCTTTTGACAAGAGGGGAGATATTGCTCTTAGAGCACTTCCAGTCTGGGTTTCTGCTGGAGCTCTGTGGCATTGCTTTCTGAGGCTGATGATGGAAGGGGGTGGCCCTTTGCTTGCTCCATCTATTCAGAAGCCACCCTTGCTGCTTCCTCAGTTCTTTGATATTCTGCCAGCTGAGGGAGGGAAGAGCCATTTATAAATATTTCTGGTAATACAGTAAGTACTCTCACATGTTTTGCTCTCTCATTTTCCGTATCCAGAAATCTATCCAACCAGAATCAGTTCACTCTCTTTTATTAGCAGAAATAGATCTACAACAATTAAAATTGATTTAAAAAAAATAAAAAAGGAAGAGAAGCAGCAGCAGCAGCAAGCACAACATCATATTGAGTGACTGTGTGTATATTCACACTGGCTTCCAATCCATGGATAATTACCCCTCAGAGATTGTGGGATATGTACAGTATGGTGGTGGAATTGTGCACTCTAAAGAGCTTTAGTGAGCCTCTCAGGATGCCAGTTACTTTCTCCTTTTCTTTCTTTGTTTTTTCCTCCTTCTTTTCATTGTAGTGAGTAATTATTTGTAAATGCACATGTCCTGTCCTCAAAACCAAAGTAAGGCATGTCAGTGATGTTTCGTGTCTCTGGATCACACTTTTCTTGAACTGATGCAGTAAAAGTGTACCCATGAGATGAAATTCCATGGTCAGAGGTTCTCTTGGGATTGCTGACCTTCATTAGCGAGGGGAAAGGTGATTGGAACTTGGATGGTACTCCTTGTCTTTGGCAGCAGGTACTCCCGTTGTAATTCCTGCAAGGAAAGAGGGCTTGGAAGAGACCGTGAGTGCAGATCCATAGGAAAGCAGGCCTTGTCATTTTGGCTGCTCATGGATTGCCTGACCCGAACATTTAAGAACCAGTGGTGATAGTTTCTCTGACCTCTTTGTCAAAGGCAGTTCAACTGTTCTGATTTGCAGTTTCAAGGAAAAAAAAAAAAGATATTGCCTATACATTTTAGCCTAAGTTGTTTTTGGCAAAGTGATAAGCAAGTGAAAAACAGGGCCTCATCGTAGGAAGTGTCAAGCCATCTTAATTTTAGGCAGACATACCAGCTCCTCCTAGAGGAAAAGAGCCAGTCTGTAAATAGCTCCCACAGATCCTTTACCCAAGCAGACAAAAGGATGACGTGCAGGAGTTGCTGCTAATGACAAATTCCATCTTTCCAATGGGAATGTGTCATGCACCTGGGTTTGAGTTTGTCTAAGGTATGACTTGACGTTCAGGCAGGAGTGTTTCTGGACACTCAGTGAACAGCTCTCCAGATCCATTGGAGTTCTCAGGAGAACATCTCCAAAGGCACTGTCACAGGAATTGAAAAAGGAGGTACCTGTTGAAGCACAGTGGTCAGGACTGATGTTGTGGGGCTGTTGTGTTCCTCTTGTTCTGGCACTGTGGCTGTGTTTATGAATTGTTATCTTTTGTTGACGTCTTTAGTGAATGTTTAGTAGCAGTGAGAGGTGCTGCATCCTGTTCCGCCTTTCTGAACCAGGAGGCTCTCAAAGGGAGGGCTCCCTAAGAAAAACTTGTTGACCAAAAAGAGACTTTCTAACTTGGATAGACCTATGGCAGATGTAAAGTCCCCACAGCTGCCCTGTTTGTGCTCCAGGATGAATGAAGGTGGGCCTGGGAGTGCTCCCAGAAGTAGCTTCGTGTGTACATGCCAGCCCTCTCTTCCCATCCCTTGCTCAGGGCCCTGTGCCCCAGGGTCCCTGCTCTCCCACCGTAACTGGGGCTGCAGGAGCCAGGACTGGTTCTGCCATCCATTGGGGTCCGTGTGCACGGCTCTGTGTGGTGGTTGGACATGTGGTTTCCATGGAGTAGCCGAGTTTATGGGGCATGTTTGGAAAAGGCTGCATGAATCTCCTGAGGAGGTATCAGATGCTTCAATGTACCGATCTGTTATGTCTCTAACTTCTTGACTCCTCTGGAGTAATGCTGAGTGGTGCTCAAAGCCCCTTGCAGCATCTTTGAGCCTGCTGGGTGCTGGCATGAGCTCCTCAGCAGTCTGAGCTGGTTCAGCCCGGGGTTCAGCCCTGCAGTGCCCAGTCTGTGTGGTTGTAGCAGTCGATGGGGATCTGCTCAGTGCCTGTGGGTACTCTGGTGAAAATGCGGTGGGTGCTTTTCGTGTGTAAGTGGGTGATAGAAGCAAATGTGTGTGTTTGTGTCCTCGTTGTTATTGCTTTAATCTAACTTGAGGACACATTCCTTACTCATTAGATATGTAAATTTTTAAGTACTTAATTGTATGTTTTATTTGCAAACTCCCTCAGTCCCTTTCTTCCATGATCCCACCACCCTCTTCACTTCTCATTCCCTTAAATATGTGTAGATGATGAATAGCAAGTCTTCTCACAGAATTCTTCAGGAATATTTAGTGTAGGGTTTTGCTTTTGTTTGCTTTTCTGGTGACTTGGAGATGGCATGGTGAGAAAAGAAACATGTGAGCTAAACCTGTTGGTTTGAACATTGTGTCAGAAAATATCCATAAATTGCAAGTTACTACACAGATGTATAGATTTAATGAGACTGTGTAATGCCATTTATTTATGCTAAAGAATCTGACACATACGGTACTGAAAAAAGTTAATACTCTAAGAGTTATTTTATATTTTTCCATTGCCATCTGTCACTGCCTACATAATAATGATACAGGTGAAAGCCTAGCACTGCTTTAAAAAAAATCAGAATGAATAGTCATTTAAATGTCTTGCTGCTTTAATAGCTGGTGTGTTTTAAGTTGTGGGAAGGAGGCAACAGAGATACCCTTCCCCCTTTTTTAGTATATTAAAATTCGGGCTTAGACAGATTTAGATTCTTGAAGTGACTTCTGAAAATGGAAAATTATTATAAACTATTCTGTCCTTTAAATTTGGAAGAGTTAAGGGACTAAACCAGATCCTGCTATGCTTATAGTGTGCCATCAGTGTCTGGCTCTTGGAGTAGCCCGTTTGAAATGTGGGTGAATTTTCGTGCTCTTAGTCTTGCCTTAACGGGCTGAATTCAGTACTGCTGGGGTCTCTGAACTGTGAGTGGGTCACTCCAGATCCCAGGTGCCCAGATCCTCATCCCCACTGGCCATCTGAAATCAGTTTAAAAAAAAAAAAAAAAGTAGGGGAAATACACTTTATACACTTCTTTATCTGTCTAAAGTGAAAATGCATGTCTCAAAACAGCACTGTGCTGACAGAACTGAGCGTTTAAGAGACACTGGCTTTTAAGAGTGTTCCTTCAACATTATGTAGTCACAGTGTGGTTGGGCAATGCTGCCTTCCCTTTTATTTCTTACAATCGCTCAGGGGTCCAGCACAGCATTGGCTGTGAAGGGCATGGTGAGAAGTCCCTGCACTCAGACGTTTGTGGTGATCCAGGGCTGCAAGTGGTCCCATCCTTGGGGATCTGCACATTGTTTTGCATCAGCCACCTGCCTCCAAGGGTGTAGACAAGGCTTTGGCTCAAACAAATAAATGAAACAGGTTTTGTTGTTAATCTCCTTTTTGCAATGTAGTGACAAAGACAGAAAATATTTTTGTGGCAGGTGCTTATCCTATAATTTTCCATGGGTTGATGAGTCGGGGAGGTGCCTCTGTTAGAGGACATGGCTAGGTCAGATTGCATTAAGATGATTTAGAGTTTATATAATGAGGAATAAATAAAACTTTTCCTGAAAGCTGTGAATGATGTGTGGCTTGGTAATGAAAGTCTTTTACTGATTTAAAATAATGTCTCTAGTGGTAAAAATGTGGGAAAATGAAGCGAAGTTACTGGTCCAGACCCAGAGACTTATTCCATTGCCTTCAAACAACTTTTTCAGGTGTATTTTCAAACATAGTGCAGATCCTTAACAGCAAGTTCGTTATAAATGAAATAATCATTACTGTTGTAATTACTACTCTTTACATATGCTGGAAAGCATTTTAGGAGGTCCTGCAAGCAGAGATGACAGTGAGTGAGCAGTGAGGTTTTGGTCTCTTCAAATGGATGTTATAAATCACTTTATTTTTGTTGATAAGGGAAGATCCATATATAGCTGTAGTTTGTCAGCATTTTCCATTGCAAACTTCTAGTTTTGGTACCTTATAGAGCTCTCAGCAGCCTCCTAGCAAATCCACTTAGGGGTGAATGTTGTGTCTGCTCAATGAGTGTATGCTTCTTCTGCTCCCTTATTAGAATCTGAACTGGTCTTAAAAAGGTGTTCATGGTTTAATGTTTTAAGAGGCAGTGTTTCACTACAGGACTGAGCCTGCTTTTGTTTTTCCTCTCCTCTCTGCTTTTCAGTGTGCATCAGAAATATCTCTCTTGAAGTATAACAGAGCCGTGGTAGGAGAGGAGACTGGCGGTTTTTAATGTACACGTTGCAGACAGAGGGAAGGGAAGAGGCTGTGTGAGACCCTCCACAGCACTGACCCTGCCTCCTGCGCTGCACAGGAACTGTGCAGTGAGAGTTTACAATGAAAAGGGACCCTGGAGAACACCTGCTGAGCACCACAGCCCCCTCAGTATCACCTGCCCCTCTGAAACAAGCCTAAAGTCATTCAGACAGAGGCAGAAAGTCCCAGTGGCTGCGGGAGAGAGCAGGGGAGCACAAGGGCTGGGCAGATGCTTTGTAAAGGCAGTCTGCTAGATAACATTTGTCCAGAAAAGCATGTTTCAAGCAAAAGGAGAAGAAAAAGAAAAATCCTACTCCCTCTCACCCCATCAAACCAGTCAAAAACAGGTAGGAGAATAGATAAAGTGATATCCAACAAGTACTCCTAATTTGACCTTAGGGAAAAATCCATAAGTCCAAGCCTAGTAACTGGTTCAGCTTGAGCATCCACGAAGGGGGCAGCATCTAGGAGCAGAGTACCACTGTGTCCATTCATCTGTCATAGGGCTCAGGTTCTGGCACTGCAAATGGATCGGGAGAAAGGGAAAGGGGAGCTCCTCCTTGCGTCTGTAGGGCATTGGCAGAAACCTTGTATTAAGTTAAGCACAATATTTGTTGCACCATAATTGCTTTGTAAGTACAGGCAAAAAGGGAGGAGTAGGCTGGGTCACCAGGAGTACTTTTCCTACCCTGGGATATGAATACATGACTCTTGCTTGTGTAAGTACAAGTTGCGTAGATGCATTTGTGGGTGAAATTTGGCCTGAGGTCTTTCTGGAGAGGAATCTTGCGACACTGAGCAATCATAGATATTCAATTAGGAGTTCGTACTCTTGCCAGATACAGGTATGCAGTATGGGTGACTTGTGGTAAGCAAACAGTCATGCCTAAAGGCTGGGCATCTGGGGCAAATTCTGGGCTGGATACTGCCATCCTCACACCAGGGTACTCCTTATGAGGTGCCCCAGCCTCTGGACTTCAGCAGGGCTCTCACTGAATGTGACTCAAAAATCATTGAAACAATAGACATTGCTGCTGTGATAGAAATTTCAGATCCTCCTGCTGCCCTTGCTGGGGTACCATGTGCTTAAATCGGAGCCCTTCCAGCTGTAACTGTGGTCTTTTCAGGTTCATATTTGTATAAACTTGCATGGCCATTTGAGCATAAAAGTTGTTCCACAGGTTTCACTGCTGCACTCTTCATTCCTTGTGTCTGGCCCTGGACAGCTGGGCTAGGGGAGAAGCCACCTGGTATTTTAGAACCATTGCTACTCAAAGTGTGTGGTCCCATCCGGGGTGCTGCTCCACATCAGTCAAAGCTGGCTGTGATGGCACACTATGCCTGCCCAGGGGCCTGATCCAGCTGAAAATAGTGAATTTTTCTCAGGAGGATCAGTTTTCAACCAGATTGCTGTACACCCAGTTCCATGACCAGTGGTGTCAGTATAAAAGATGGAAGGGGTGGTGATTGAGAGAGGATGGCAACCACAGTTTGTGTCAGCTAAAACCTGACTGAAGCTTGGCTTAGCTATGCAACCACATCCCAATTTAAACTAAACTTGGGTGTAACAGACCTGTTAGTCTACACTTACTGCACACACCACCTCCAGAAGACATGAAATAAGTCTTCTGTTGCATTTAGTGAGAGTTTAAATTGACTTCAGAGGTAGCAGGCTTAAACTGAGATTCTTCAATGTGAAAACTAAAATTTTCTAAGGATCCCTAAATAAGCTGATCAGTTCTCACTGAATTTCTGGCGCATTAACCACCTCCATGTGGGCTTGAAGAATCCCGTTTGTGGCATGCAGAAAAGGACTCGGCACAAAGCTTCTGAATCATTCCTTTCTCCTTTTATTAGTTGTGAGGTATTTGGTTTGATGTAACTCCGATGAATGGATAGAACCCTGCGGAGGTCACCGTGACAAGATGGTGTCACCATTTAAGATTTGCGCTGGCTCAGTGGCCAAAAGCTGAATGTTTGGTGGCTTGCAATAAACAAACTTGACACTCAGCATCAGGGGTGTCCGTGAGTAATGTGAGAGGCCCTGCTTAGGCTTTTGGTACTTTGACTCGAGAAAGGAGTTGTGTAATTCCCCTCTCTTTGCAGGTGACATTCACTCTTCTTTGTTCCATCCAGATCCAGCTTCACCTTTCTGTAAGCCCCCAGAAAGCCTCAATCTACTGTGAAAGCAAAACTGGCTCCCCTAAAATCTGCCTTTCTAACCCTCAACTGAAACATCTTCCATTTCAGTGTTGGTGGGGCAGTGTTGCCCACAGGTGTCATTGAAGAGACATCTTCCTTTCTCCTGAGGTTCACTGTTACCAACCCCACAGCACCAGATGTGCTGCTGGTGCCCTGAGCACACCTGACTCTCCTTTTCCCTCAGTACCACACCTGTGCAGCTTTGGAGCAATACCTGCTTTGCCCCAGTGCAGCACGAGGAGAAAGGGAGGCCTGCTCCTTTCTCAGGAACTAAATAGAATTTGCTAAAGCTAATTTGCTTTTTAATGTCAACCCGTTTTCTAAGTACTTTGTGGCTATGAGGTGACAAGAGAGCAAAGTCTGTGCCCAGTTCTGGCACTGCCTGTGTGTGCCTTTTTAAAAAGGGAAGGTTTGTTGGTGCTCTCTTGTTTACACATTTAATAGCTCAAAATTAGGCTGATATGGACTTGAAAAGCCTCATTAAATGAGACCCAAATTCTACCACCAACAAGAAACTCAAGGATTAAATTTTCTTTCTGCTAAGACCATTTTGTACTCTTCCAGGAGGAAAGTATGTTTGAACATGCGTTAAAGTCACTTCTGGAGTGATGTAAACACCCTCCTTAAGGACCCTTTTTGCTAGCAGAGTGCTCTTAGATTGAACAAGAGCCAGGGCTCATTGTTTCCAGCTTTTGGCATTCCTTACCTTGAACTTTCAAAATCCATCAAGACAGAAGGGTTCTCCCTCCTCTCCTTAAATTTTCATTTTACAAAACGCTCATCGGTTTGCCACTCCAGCTCTTAAAATTAACTGTACTACACTCACCATTGCTGACTGCTTTTAATTGTATAGAAACAGGGAGTTTAATAGTATGGGAACACTCCACCTCCAAGGCTTGCCATGTGTAAAAACTTGGTACCCAGGTTCAAAACCTGTGAGAAGCTGGGTCATTTTCTATTTGTCTGCAGCAGCCAATTAGTAATGTCATTAATCCACTGCCTAGGAGAAGTGCATGATTAAAATAGACAGTGTCACTGACCACTGAGAAGACGATATGCAGAAGGCTGTGCTGCAGC
This sequence comes from Myrmophylax atrothorax, assembly GCA_026770055.1. Classification (NCBI taxonomy): domain Eukaryota; kingdom Metazoa; phylum Chordata; class Aves; order Passeriformes; family Thamnophilidae; genus Myrmophylax; species Myrmophylax atrothorax. Next base: position 2,739,541 of record JAOXXN010000102.1, read on the forward strand.
TGCCTGTCATTGTTCTGCTGTAGTTAGAGCTTGGTCTCATTTTCCAGGGGGAAGTAACAATTTTAAATTTCTTTGCATCCTGGTGTAAAGACAGACCCATCACCCAGGCTTTAAATGTTGCACGGCATTGTTCCCTGGCAGGGAACCTGCAGCAGCCCCTGGGAGTGCCTGTGCACCACCTGCCAGCCATTGTCAGGCACGTTTGGTTGGAGTGCACGTTGTGTCCCCGTTTGCTGCAAATGTCCTTCACTGTGTTCACCCACAGAGCCATCCAAGGCTCCTCGGGGGCAGCAGATTTGAACTTTGCCTCCTCAAGGATGAGTATCTAAAGCTGGGCCAAAGCTTTGTTTGCTGTTGGCAAGAAAAGAGGGAATGGGGAAAGAGGCGTGGGAGGGCTGGAGGGGTCAGGCTGGATGGGCTGGTGGTGCATGGCTGCTGCCAGGAAAGGCTAACCTCTAGCTGGAGACCACAAACCCTTGGTGACAGTGGCCAGCCTGGTTTTCCAAGGCCACAGATAAAATAAGCAATGACCTAGGACGGCAGACAGTGAAGGAGACAGAGGGGCCCAGTCCTGCTGCCTGCTCCCTGGGGTGTTGGACAGAAGGAGTTTTGTTCTGTAATGGGAATTGCACTCTTGTTTGCCTGCTTAAGAAAAAGACGACCAGTACTTTAATTTACACCCCACCTGGGGATCAAATCTCTCATCAAGACCAAAGGGTTCTTTTCCCCCAGATCTCACTTTTGACCGAAAGAAATTTCCATGACAGAGGATGAAATACTAGGAATACTTTTCTTAGGTGGATCTTACAACTTCTCGTTTGTAGCCACACTAATTTGTGGGTGAAGGAAATATTTTGGTACTGAAAACTTGCCAAAGAGCTGTTTAACAGGGAATTGCAGTTTAATTAGCACTTATGAGACATTAAGAATAATTGTATTCAATTCAGCCACTCAGGATAAAGTGTGATTCAGGATCAGCTGGTTGGTGCTCTGAAAAAAAAAAAAAAAAAGGGGAAAAAGAAATATTGTTGTGTGAACTGGTGAATATGTGCCGTTGGCTTGGTATTCGTAGGTAGAAGCTTTTTTGTGGTGGCTTTTCTTTTGTTTTTCCCCACAAGGTGCTATGCTGAACTGGGAAAAGGGGGAAGGAACTTGTGTTAACCGGAGGGAAATGGTTTGACTTGAAGTTCAGTATTTGCAGTGAGCTGCATTACAGCTCACTATCTATCCCTGCTATCTCTTTCTCTGCGATTGTTTTTTATTTAGGAAATGTGCCAAAAACTTAAAAATTTTTAAAAAATCCAATTACATATTTGTACTTTGCACAGGAATGAGAAAGCCTGCCACTTTTAGCAAGCATGTGAATTAGAAAGGAGAGGGAACTCAGGGTGAAATCTGATGTGGAGGCTTGTGTGTGATGGATAGCCATCAGCATCCCTGGAATATTTCTTTTTTTTTTCGAACCAGAGTTCATTGTGCTACCTGAGTGCTGC
>JAOXXN010000102.1:2741133-2760272 GCA_026770055.1 Myrmophylax atrothorax
TCTGTTGTGGAGGCTTGTGTGTGTTGGATAGCCATCAGCATCCCTGGAATATTTCTTTTTTTTTTCGAAGCAGAGTTCATTGTGCTCCCTGAGTGCTGCAGGTGAAAACAAAGACAGTGCCACCACTAAGTAATTGCAGTTTCAAAGGCTGGCTGAGAACAGAGAAAGCAAACTATATGTGATTTCAGTGCCTGTTGTATGCAAGCTACCGCACAGGGTAACACACACACCAGTGTGATGTAAAGCAGTGGAGATGACCTGGTTAGCAAAGCCCTCCCGACGAGCTGAGGAGATCCCCGCTGCACGTGCTCCCTCCTTGGAGACTTGCGACTACTCCCAGCTGAAGGAAACCTTTCCTCAGGTACCAGAGGGCTTCTGGACATTGCCGTGGCAGTGCGCCCTGTGTGCCCGAAGGTGAGGGAAGCAGGAGCAACAACCAGGCTGCACAGCTCCGCAGAACAGCTGGGCTGTTGTGAAGGATGCAGCATTAATTGCCTGGGCTTCGGGAGCTCCGTTTACAGGAGTTTGGGAGCGCGGGGTGTTTGGGAAGGCTCGCGCCGTTTGGTTGTGCTGTTTAACTGTTACCTGAAAGCCGTCATTGAGCAGAAAGAAGGGCTAGGGCAAGACAGGGTAAATGATCTTCCCACTTGAAAGCTCTCACAGCCTTGTTCTCATGTGTGCTGGGCAGGCAGAGGTGCACAGCTGTGAGCAGGAAGTCGTGGTGCTCGGCACTAACTGCAGTCAAGTGTTAGTTATTCCAAATCAGAGAAATAGAGACAAAAAGTTACATACATAAGAAGACATGTAAGGTCCAAGACTTTCTCTCATGAGTACATACAAATATTCACAATTGGTATGTGGCTTTTGGTTATTTTGTGCATTCCTGTGCCAGGAGAGCATGCAGGCTCGTGGCAGTGACCCAGGATTTGGGGTGAGGAGCACAGGGCACTATTTCTGGCTCTGCCATAGCTACGTGTGTGGCCAATGCATTAAATCCTGCTCCTGAGGCCAGCACACCATTTATTTGGGCTTCATTCTCAGACTTGCTGAATACCCCGAAAGGCTGCTATTATTAGAGGGGACTGCCATTCCTTAGCTCTCAAAGTGGGCTTTCCATAAATCAGCAGTGCCTGCTTTCCATGGGGAGGTGAGTCCAGGACCTCAACTTTCTCCCTGCCAGCCTGCGGAGCTGCCAGAGCTCCCACTCTTCCTCCCTTCTGCTTAGCCCCTCTACCAAGGGTAGATCCTCTTGGTCAGGAGACTGTTGGCTCTGCCACCCACCATACCTTGGGCTTGGCACCAGCACAGGATGGCTTCCCATCACTTCTCCTGCCGCTGTGGTGGGACAGGCTCCCTCACGCTCCCCGTACAAACAGGCTCCTCTTGACCTGTTTCTGCCCCTTGCCACCAACTGGGACCAGGTTTTGGTTGTGCTCTCAGTCTGGGCTGGTTTTTACTTTTTTAAAAAAAAACCAATAAATGCATCTCTGTGATAACAAAAATAATAATTGCCTTCTGTAAATGATGCTCTCCAATATTTCCTTGTTGCAGACTGTATGGATGGCAGTGCCTGTGCTGACACAAGCCTGCTGCCATCTGATCCAGCAGTGTCCTTGCTCTGGATGGGCTTTTCCGTAATAGTACTTTCATTCCTTAGCTCCCATTAGTGCCTTGATTAATAGTGGAAGATGTTTCAACAATTTTAGTATTAAAAAGCAGTGTCTTACCATTGCTTGGTCTGTGGTGCCTTTGCCCTGGTCATTATGCTTTGCCTGGGAGTAACAGCAGTGATTTAGAGTTGCAACATCAATGTCAGTCTCTGAATCCTGTGTTTTCTGGGAAGGGGAAGAGAGAAGGATGAAGGAGGAAGTCTTAAGAAGTAGGATTTTTTCTTCTGGCGTTTCCAGGCCAGTTGTTTGAAACTGTGATGCCTCACAGTGATTAGACACATTTACTCATAACTCTCTCATTGAGTTCCTGGACAGGGAACCCTTGGCAGCTGCTCTGGAGCCCACCTGGCTCAGAGACACCAGCCAGACCCAGAGCACTCATCTGTGCTCCAAGTCCACTGCTGTCACTGGTGCTCATGCTAATGGCCTTAGTACAGAGGTCAAAGACTGCTTAGATACGAAGGCTGAATCACCTCCTTGTTAAACCCCTCAGCAGGATCAAGGCTTAGGGAAGCAGACACGTGGGCTTGCCTTCTGGCTGACACTGTGGATGGAGGCTGTGACTCTGGGACAGACCTTTTGTCAGGTTCAGCCAATCACTGAGGCATCAGAATGGGGGTGTCCGGTGATTAAAACACCCCTGCACCGACACCCCCCTGTGAAAAAGCCTGGTACATTAATTTCCTATAAAGACTTGCTGATCCCACAAGCTCTTGATGGTTAGACAAGGTTTATCCTGTCACCTGAGGATCACAGAAATCAGCAGTGAGCCCATCAGTCTTACCAAGCAGATGTGGAAGATCTTCATCTGCACGCATTTCCCTTGGAAATATAAATAATCCAGCAGCACAGGTCTCACTGCAGACCTGTTTGCCTTGGCAGTGTCCCACTGACGTGAATTAGAAGGTGGGAGCAGAAGAGCACCGGGGGCCCCTATCCAGGGCCTGGTCCATCCATCCATCACGGAACCTGTCCGTGCAGGCAGGGTGATTTGGGGGTTACTGGCACAGCCCACAAGCTCGGCTTCTCTGGGTCCCTGTGCTTTGAATGATCCCGTCTTGTTTCCACATGTCGTGCCTTTGGAAACTCTGCTTCTTGGGGCACTGGAAGGAGCAGTGGCTGTGGCTGTGTCCTTGCTCCTGTGGGTTCACTTCCTTGAGAGGAAGGGAACTCCTGTGTTTCAAGCTGAGAAGCAGAAGGTCGGTTCTTAAGCCTGCTGCATCTCTGCAACTTTTAGTAGGTCTCTGGCACACCATGCCCGAGTTTCTAAGCTGTAAAATAGGGATGGAAAAGAGGAATTTAAAAAAGAAAATAAAGGCTTGACTAAATAAGGAGCTGTAACTTGTGATGCCGTCACCACCATAGGACTGTCATGTGGGTTTGAACTCCAAGGCTTTCAGTTAATATTGATAAGAGTAAAAAACTTTGTTATCATATTAGTGATTGGAAGCTTGGGTTTAATATTTTATTTTATTTTTATTTCAGCAAATTCAGTAAAGCTAGAAATGCAAAGTGATGATGAATATGACAGGAAGCCCTTGAGTCATGAAGATGAGATCAGAGCTCATGATGAAGGAAGCAGCCTGGAAGAGCCCTTCACTGACAATAATGAGATGATGGATAACAGAAAGATCCAGGAGCTATCAAGCGAGGGAGGAATCCGGCTTCCGAATGGTAAACTGAAATGTGACGTCTGTGGCATGGTTTGCATTGGGCCCAATGTGCTAATGGTACATAAAAGGAGCCACACTGGTAAGCAGCTGAAAGAAAACCTGATCACTGCCTGTGGCGTCTGATGTTGATGTTACCTGACAACTCTTCTCTCTTCCCCTTTCATTCTTGGGGTTCCAGGAGGCTGGGGAGGGGAAAACCAGGCTTTTTTGGTTTTATTCTCTTCCTGCTCCCCCAGTTCTGGTGATGCTCTGTTTTGGGCAAGCATGGTGTTTCCTTGACATTGATTTCCAGCCTTTTGTTCTTAAATACAGCACTGAAGTCTGGAAATTTCTTTTCTTACTGTTCTTGATGGGGGCAAGCTGGTGATGGTCCTTCTCTGGCATGGAAGGGGGGTGTGTGTGTGCGTGTGTGCATGCGTGTGCAAGGCTTTTGAGCTGTTAAGGTGAGGCTTAGGTGGCCTTCTCTTGGAGGTGCTCACAGGTGGGCAAGGCAAGCAGCTTCCTGGGGATCTCACACTTCCTTTGCAAGTGGCTGGGCCTGGGATTAGCAAACCCTGAAGGGGACACTCATTACCCAGCCATCCTGGTGGCAGGGTAGGCTTGCTGCTCGCTGTGTGACATCTCCATCAGGAAGACCTCACCTGAAGCACTCCTGGGCTCCCACACACCATCCAGATACCATTCTGGGGGCAGCTTTCAATTCTCGCTCTCTCCCAGCTGTTGTGGTTTTATTACTGCTGTTTGGAGACCGAAACAGCTGACCATGCTTGTGGATTTGAGTTCAAGAGGCAGACAGAACCTTTGCAGTGTGCTGATTGCATGGGTCTTTGGGGCTTGAAAGACAAAGCCTTGAGCTTAATGTGGAATTTCAGGGGCGGTTATGGCTGGTATGATAAAATGGTGTGCCCAGGAGGCTGGTTGTCACTCAGCTCTTACGAGGAGTGAGCTCAAATGGGAGTGACTGTCACCTCCAACAGAAGTACAGGTGGTGCTGGAAGACGATGCTCTCTCCTGTTGCAGGGATCTACCTGTCAGGGCCTTTGATTCAAAAAAGCACTTAGCTTGTGCTTAACTTTTATGAGATTTAAGCACATGTAAGTCACCTGAAGTGCTTCAATATAAGCTTAAGATACACATTTAAATCTTATTAAGGTTAAGCACAGGTTTTTGTGGTGGAACTTCAGTGGGTATTTTTTCTTCATTTTTTAGGACAAAGTGAAAAATATTTTGCTTTTTGTCTTCGTCTGCTCTTATTTAATAGGGTGAGAGACTCACACTGACTGAGATCTGTGAAGATACTAAAAAAAAAAAAAGTGGGGGGTTAAGGTAGAGAAAGACTTTGAGTCATCTCTTTGTAAACCTGGTAGTTTGCAGTCAAGTAGTGTGCTCTTGATGGGCAAAAGATCAATAGAATTTCTGTACAGAGGAATAATAAATACATATAACACAGTTAATGCCCTGTTTATAAGCTGTATTGACAATAACTTAAGTGTATAATGCAAAGCATGGCAGTATCATTTATGATGCAGTCATGATTTTAGACAGGAATTACAAGAGGGGAAAAGCATTAGCTGAAGAACCAAAACCTTGATTAACAATTGACATACTATTTTACAAGGGAAGGGAAAGAGAAACAAGAATGTAACAGACTGAGTCCTCAGCTTTCAGCCTTCTGAAAAGTTTTCATTGGTGCTTGCACATATCTGAGCAGATGTATTGTAGGTGCATCAGAGTCCATGTATTTGAACTCGAGCAGCTAAACTAGCCCTGCTAAATTTAGATTTAGGTACTTAATTAAATGGTCTGCATTTTTTGAGATACTGAATAGCTGGTGCATGTTTTAAATCCAGACAAGCTGCCTTTTTCATGTTGAAGAAGACATGTAAATTCAGAGCAAATGGAACAAAATCTCATCTGTGCGCCGGCGAGACGGCCGTATGTGGGCAGGGATTGCATAACTGGTAACTTTTTCCTTGGGGCTACTGCTGGTTCCTCATAGAGCTCTGACTCTTTTCCCATCAGAGCAGAGAAGCTGGGATGTACTGTTCTATACAGATGATTTCAAGCATATAGAAATGGCATTTCTTTTAATATGCAGCTCAGTGCTCTGCTCTCAGTAAACCAGCTGGCAAATTTTGCGGGGGATTTTTTTTCCCCTCCACTTTGTTTGTTTTTTAATATGTGCTGCTACTTCACTGTCCACAACAGAAGTTTGCTTGGATTTCCACATCCTTGATTTTGAGGAGTATTTTTAACATACTGGTATATATCTTTTAAAGTGCAGTATTTTAAAATATATTGCCACTTCCTCAGCAGCTGGGCTGGCACTGGCTCTGGAATGAGCCCTGACCTGTGGGTAGTCTGGTTTTGCAGCCCAAGGGAGAATGGTGGGGGGAAGGGAGGTTGTCCCCAGTGAGTGGAAACGGATGACATTCTTCATCAGCTAATGCAACTGGCATGTACTTCCTCACCTCTCAAAGCTAATTTGAGTATTTTGGGAGCTGAATCCTGCATTGCTCTCCTCTGTATCTGCACACAATCAAAGCGTGGTCTGGCTGGTTGTTTGCATTGGCAAAAACTGAAGTCCTTTACCCTTCCCCGAAACCTGTCAGCATTCTATGTAAATCACCCCAAATGCTGTGGTCCATAGCAGAGGCTGTAATTTGTGTGTACGCTGGGATGAGTGTGGCTTTCCTTGCACCAGGGATCCAGGCTTGGCTAGAAGCTGTGCCATATGGCTCTGGCTTCACTATGCACATAAAGGGGCATACTTTTCTCTAGCCAATACTCATCTGTTCCTGAGGAGCAGTTGTCTTTCCTGCCACATTATGGTGGTTCAGTCAAACAGACAGAGGGGTGGGGAAAATAATCTGTGCCGTGGAGGAGGCCAGAGTAGATGAGCTCAGTATCCCATCTCTGATCCTCGTGTGCAGTTGCCCCTTCCTGTCATACAGACCAAGCTGGGAATTTCCTGTTCCTTCTCAGACCCACAGAAGTGCTGTCTCATGCACGTGCTGCAGGTCATGCCCTGATCCACAGCACTTCCTTCATGAAGCCCATGGCACTGCTTATCTGATCCTGCCAGTGTGTTTCTCTGAAAAACTGATAATGGAGGTGAAGAGTTTTTATAATCTTCACTGGGAGAAAGCCTTTCTGTTTATTTGTCATTGCTGACAGAAAATAAATAAAATGCTCAGTGTGGGAATTAAGCCTGATGATCTCCCTGTGTTAGTGAGCAGGGTAACCCCCCTCCCTCATGTGGCACGTCCTTGTGTCAGAAGACTACCATTTGTCAGATTTGATTTATTTTCCTCCTTTCCCATACTGTGTTCTTTTGGTCCAAATTTCATGTTCCACAGCACATTCCCCAAGTTGCAGCATCTTTATCAAAGTTTTCTGTTACAGGAGATGACTGGTCACATATTGTTGCCACTGGATACTCCAGGGGTTTGTGCTTGGGGATGTAGATGGAAAGGGAGAAAAGAAGATAAGGTCAATAATCCAGATTTTCTGAGGTAACAAAAAGGAACTTTAGTGATTTCTCACCTCTTTATGCTTTCTGCTAGTGGGCCAGACTTAAATTTTCCTTTCTCCTCGTTTTGGTAAAGCAGAAACCACTTGCTGTTGCAGCCATGCTGCTGCCTCTGCGGTCTGTGAGGTCCACACGGTGTTCTCCCTTGTGCTATGAATTGTGATCTTTCTTTCTACTTTTTTTACTCCACTGTAATGTCCAGACTTTTATCTAGTCCACTTCTGGATTTTGAAATACTTTTTAAGGGAGGGCTGGGATTGTAGAATCACAGAATGGTTTGGGTTGGAAGGACATAAAGCTCACCATGTTCCATCCCCCTGCCATGGGCAGGGACACCTTCCACTAGACCAGGTTGCTCCAAGCCCCATCCAACCTGGCCTTGAACATTTGCAGGGTTGGAACATCCACAGCTTGTTATCCTCATTGTTCCAAGAACCCCCAGAGGTTCAGTGGTTTCTGTGTGTGGATGCAGCGGGTCAGTGGCAGCGCAAAGCCGGGTCCTGGGCGCAGGGCTCAGAGCCAGCCTTGCCCCAGTCTCTACTTGGGCTGCTGGTAAGTTATTTTTAGGCTTTTTTGGGGGGTATTAACTGCAGGAGGGTCTCAGATCTTTGCTTGGATGCATTTTAGTCCCCTAAGTCAGTGAAATGAGTTCTGTGCCCACAAGAGAAATCTTCAGGTTTCGCTGTAGCATCCATACCATTATAACTAAACTTATGCAACCCTGGAACTCTGAGTGTAATTTATGTTTCTTCGGGCAGAGTTCAGGTTTTTGGAGCACAATTAATAAATGAGGAAAAACCCAGTTGTGCTGTTCACTATTAAAGGCTCGTATGGCTAAAGCAGCTAACCAGTAACAAATTTAAACAAACGGCCGTACGAACTCCATGGGACCACCTCTCTTGGTTTGCTAGTAGAAAGGTTATATTTGGTTTCATTTCTAATTTGCCACCTAGCTCAGGCTTCCTGTCTCTTGCCATGTGAATCAATTCAGCACTGAATCAAAAATCATAGGGCTGAATTTCTAAAAGTCATATTTTCTACTTAGGTTTTAAAATCTAACATTTTGAGAAGTCCCATTTTCTACTTAAGCATAAGGGAGAGGATCTGAGATTTTTGAAATCGCTCTCTGCAGAAGATGTTTCTTTGCTTGTAGTACTGAGTAACTAAACTCTTCTGATATTTTTGCCAGTTCACTTTAAATATTTTTCTGCCCTAAGAATGTAGTCATAAATTTGTGCAGAGGACACTTGGAAATCACCCAGGATTTCCCAGGAATTTTACATGAGAGATTTGTCACTGCTGCTTTATAATAAATTGCCCTATCTGGCAGTAGGTTTTTCCCAACAAAAAACCCTTCTGAAATCACTGATTCCAAGTGATGTGCAGCCTGTTAATTGAAGCAGATAGAGCAGTAACAGGTATGCAGACTAACTATGGTCCCTGGAATAACAAATACAGGAATGGAGCAAAGTCTGCTGCTCTGTGTTTGGCTTGGGTAAAGGCAGGTTGGAACTCCCTGCTGTCCGTGCATTGGAAGCACAGCTGATAGTTTGTGCTCCTGGGGCAGAACAGAATCAGAGCAGTTGCAGCATCTGATGGATCAGGAGGAATGTTTAATCTTAACTGAATATTAACAAAAAGCCTGCTACAGAAAGGTGAAAATCAGCTGGCAGTGTGGACACAGAAATTTTGTGTTAAGAGGCTGGAAAGAAAAAATCCTGTTTGAGAAGTACCTAAGCTATACTTTGTATATCAAAAGTGTGTGCCACACAAAAAAGGCTGAGATCTCAGATATACATTTAGCCAGGACAGATGCTGAAGGCCCACTGGACCTGGTTTTTATGTAGAAGGACTGCTGCTTTAGGAATAACCAGGCCTTGATGCTAATGAGACCTAGTGCAGTAATTTGTGAGTGTCTCCATTTAATTTCAAAGGGACAACAGTTACCAGCCAAGGGTTATGAAAATCTGAGTCTCCTTGGTAGCCTGGTCTGTGGGCTGTATGTCCTTAGTCAAATTTCTGTTTTGATGCAGAAAATATTGCTGCTTTGCACTGAAAATATCAGTGTTTTGCACTGATCTGAGATTCGAAGAAGGGTAACTCATACTGAAACTTCTGCGCAGCACTTCCGTGCCGAGGCGGGAAAGGAGTTACTGTGCAAGGAAGCTTCCAATTAAGCAGAAAAAGGAGTTGGTTTGCTTTTTGAAATAACATTTGACATGTGTGAAATCAATTAGTAGGAATTTAATCAGTTAATTTGCCTGGTTTCAGGTCTTATCAGCCAGACAGCACTCATAGCTTCTGCTGTGAAGTCTCCCACCAGCTGCCATATATTTAACATTCTATGAAAAGTCCACGTCTTGCTTGTCCTGACTTCATGGGTCTAATTCAACTTTCATCTCACAATTTGTTTACACAACAGGAAGTTCACTTATGTACTTTAGATTCTGGTGTAGCTCAAGAGTTTCATCTCAAATATTTCATCATTATTATTATTCATTATTATTTTTCCCTGAGGAGATATGGCTGTAACGGATGGACTGTGAGGTTTCTGCAGTATTTTACTGTAATTTACATGTAAACATTTGAAATCCTACCTTTTAATTAATATTTTGTTTAACTGTAAAATTATAAAGCCGCATGGATTTATTTTATTTATTAATGTAATTATTCCCTGGCACAAGTGCCTCTTGCAAAGCCTTTAGGAAAGCTAATACTTGGCAGCTCTGGCTTACCTTGCCTTGCCCATTCCTGAAGTAACTTTAGATAATTAAATTCCCTGTGCTGGAGAGCAAGGCTTTTAAAGGCATTCCTGGTTTTGTCTGGCTTTAGATTCTAAGACTGGAGTTGAAAAGAAACATCTTTTTTGTTTGGTTAGCTGTTCCTCCCCCTCTTGCCACCCTGAGAGTCTTTCCCTTCCCCCTCCTTCTCTCTCTCTCTTTCTCTCTTTTTTTTTTTTTTAATCACTAAAGTTGGTGCTTTTTCTGTCCTGGTTTAGCTCGATAATAGAGAAAAGGTTTAGTACTTAAATAGACTAAAAATATTCTGCAGTTACATTGCAGTCACATAGTTTCTCGTGTTGAAAAGCAGCAAACTCGCTTAGTCACCTTTCAGTGGAGTTCTTATTTTAATAAATCAGTGTAAATGCATAGAGTCAGACAGTAAATACATAGCTATAAATGGTGGGAAATACACTGTGCTTATAATTGTCATTGCCCTTTTGTAGTCGTGTGTGCCACCTTTAATAGGTCTGTGGTGTCTGGTGTGTCTGTGCTGCCATCACCCCCAAAGACAGGAAAGCATTTAAACAGTCAGGGACTGTCACGTAGAGGAAAAAATGTGTTTAAAGACTTTTTCTGAGTGGATGTTTAGTTTGAAGTATGATTGATTTCAGCTTATAAAACCCTTTAGTTTGCACAAAAGAGTAAGGGAGGTGAATAAGGACATCGGGGTTGTTATTTTGTGACTAGGAAGTAATAATACTGTAGAACAGCTTACAAAGTTACTAGGAGAAGGCAGCGGGAGAAATAATTAGAAGACAGTCTTCTCAAGGCATTGAAGTGATAAAGAAGGCTTCTTTGGTAGTGTCTGGAGTGGGCATCAGCCAGCACAGTTCTTGGAAAACCATCAAAATCTTCTTGCTCTTCAGTCTTTGCTTCTCTTTGTGCACTCTTCTATTGGATATGGCCTCTCAGATTAGCTGTGCTAAATGTAAAAGCTGCTAATCAATAGCACAAAGGTGTGACCAGAATTGCATCCCTACAGCTTAAACAAGGAGCTGGAATCCAACAGTTGGACAAAAGTGTAACAAGCAGATCAAAGCAGCTATTTGCCCGGAATGAAGCCAGTAGGAAAACCGAATTCATGCTGGCTTTAAATAGATGCAAGGGTTATTTAAGGTAAAATGTGCTCTTGGAATCTGCTTCGAGAGAGGGGCAACTATGGGTTGTTTTGTGATGAGTGTTTTCATGTCATCTTTGCCACTGGACTGGGGCGCAGTGACTATTTGAATTCCAGACAAAGGCTTTCAGCATCTCTTGAGCAGCCATTTATCAAGGAGCAATACCTGCTCATGTGTTGGCTCCAAAATGTCAGACATAAGTGGGTGATGTAGCAGGTGAAACACAGTAACTGCAAAGTTTTACATAGAGCAGGAGTAAAAGGAAAGACTTTAGACTTGGTAAGAAACGTGCTACCTTCTTTCATGTTGTCATCCTGAAACTGAATCTATCATTCCAGAATACCTAGAAACGTGTCAAAGGAAAGGGCTTTGCCTATTTTCTCAGACAGCGAAAGCAAAACAGAAAAGAAGAAAAAACCCATGTATTTTTCTACTGCAGTCTCTTTACATATCTCTGTTATGGACATTTTGAAATGATATAAAAGAAGATAATGGCTAATCAGATCCTTTAAGCATAGTGTGGGAGTTTGAAAGGGAAACCACAAACTCTTTATCAATTCTAATGAGCTTGTGTTCAGTGTATTGCAAGAAGAGCTTTATACCGTGATTTTTTTTTCATCGTTACTCCGTAATGTTCTTGGTGAGATTGTAGGAACCTTGGTATCTTCTTGAGTGCCTCTGCAGTGGTCTCAGGTGTGATTTCCAGCTTCCACATGTGAAGTAAAGTTGCAGAGGTATGGCACATACATGCCACACCTACTTCTGCCGCCCTCCTGGCAGTGATTCAAACCAAGGAGGCGAGAATTGCTTGTGGACATCTGTAAGGACTCTTTTCCTCCCTCTCTTTCCATTTGAAACTCCAGACATATTTTGGACTTTATACTAGACACAAGAAGTACTTTGATAAAGGCTTAATATTCATTTTGTCCAACAAGGGAGTAATCACTTCAGAGCAGTTGAAAAAGGCTTTTAAGAGATGTGAAAAGATCACAGAATGGGTTTATTTTTCACAAGATCTGTGCTTCAGGCCATTGAATTCAACCTCAGAAGGTCCCACCAGGATTTGGCCAAGGCTCCATAATAGATGATACGCTGAAAAAGTGATCGAGGCTGCTTAAATCTGAAATCTAGTGTTCAAGACCTTGTTGAACTGGGGCCCTACTTGGTGTAAACACTGAGTAATGCTTTAAATTGGAAGAGAGTAGATTTAAATTAGATATTATGAAAAAATTCTTCCCTGTGAGGGTGGGCAGGCCCTGGCACAGGTTGCCCAGAGAGGCTGTGGCTGCCCCATCCCTGCAAGTGTCCAAGGCCAGGTGGAACAGGTCTTAGAGCAAGCTGGGATAGTGGAAGGTGTCCCTGCCCATGGCAGAGGGTTGGAACCAGATGATCTTTAAGGTCTTTTCCAACCCAAACCATTCTGTGATTCTGTGATCTAAAGCCCAGAGGCAGAAAAGCACTTGGTCAAGTGGCCAGCACAAGTATATGCTTGTGTTCAATTGATTTGCTCAACAGGACATAAGCAGATGATTAGAGCTGCCCAACAGTGCTGGAAGAGTCTGAGTGTCCTCAACAAATGTTGACATAGAGTATGGGTTTGATATTTCACAAAGCCTGTGTGAGTTTGTTAGGGGATTCCTCTAAAAAAACAATTAAAAAGAAGTATTTTTCTTTCTTTTTATCAGCCCAGTCCCCACTGTCCAGGGCAAATATGAAGGTTTAACATAAAAATAAGCTTTGGATGTGTGTGTGTGTGCATGTGTAAACACGTGGGGTGAAGGAAGAGGGCAAGGTCTTTGAGTTTCTGTTATTTTTTCATCAACTGAGTCTTTTTAATTTGTTTTATGTAGAGTGCAAACTTGATTGTTTCACAGTTTAATGGTGAAAGATTTTTTTCTCAGTGTTTGCTTCTGCCCAAAGCTTGTGGGCCTGATCCTTACTTGTATCGATTCCCTTCATGCCACTCTAGCAATACAAAACAGCCTTTAAGAAGGACTTTCAGTTGAAGTGTAATGCAAGCAAAAGGTTTGTTTTGAAGCAAAGATCTTAACATCTTTGTTAAGGTCCAATTGTTATGATCAGTTCTAAGTACTCTTATGGATTGGACCTATACTGAAAATGAGGGCAAAACCATAAAGATAAATGCTACAAAATCACAAGTATGGATCTAAATTTTCAGCAGAGCTCATCTTTTATGAAGGATAGAACCTCTGAGGTGAAGGAACTTTCAAGAAAATCAGGCTGCACTGATCACCTCAAGTAAAGATCCTCAAATCCCTACTGGAGGCTTTGCCCATTGTGCAAAAGAAATGGTCTCTCACTTTAGCAAGTGCCGTGTGACGGTGGCAGTGGGGACTGTACCCATGTAAGATGGCACTGCTACAAAGAGCAGGATAATGGCCTCTGTGCACCCTCAGATGTGTCTTGACAGCTCTCTCCCTTCCCCTTCCCTTCCAGGTGAACGCCCCTTCCACTGTAACCAGTGTGGAGCTTCTTTTACCCAGAAGGGGAACCTGCTGAGGCACATCAAGTTGCACTCTGGGGAGAAACCGTTCAAATGTCCCTTCTGCAGCTACGCCTGCCGGCGGAGGGACGCCCTCACAGGACACCTCAGGACGCACTCTGGTGAGCCCACCTTGGCTTCTCTTCCAATTCTTCCTTCCTTTGTCACTACCGTCCCAGTGAAGCAGGTAGTGAAAATAACTGTGTGTTCCTGGTGGCTCTGGGTCTGTACCATCCTCCTCAGATAGTGCAGCTCTCCGCTTTGGGAAAGCCTTGATGTGAATCAGAAAAGTTGTGGTTCAGCCACACCTCTCCTTTTGTGTAACTGAGCTCCTCTGCTGATGCTATCGCATTTCCCTCCCAATGTCTCCCTGGGTGTATCCAGGCTCCGCTGGCAGATTGTTTTGACACTCTTAGCCCCAAAGTGGCTGCGAAATTCCAAGGATCACAAAGAATAACTTTGGGCTCTTGGAAGCCTGCTTTATAGTTCATACCCATTTCTTCATCTAATAAATGCCATATGCTGGTGGAGTTCAAACTTGTTCATCTTTCAAAAACCTCTGAGTTGCGTTTTTGGTTCAGTTACATTTTGCTGTGCAGTCCTAATTCACGCCAACCACGGCACTCACCCTGGAGCCCAAGGTGGCAAAGACAGACTGGGTTTCTCTTCCTTGTTAAGTGATAATATCATGTCTATATCAAGTCTACTTACATGGTTTCTTGATATGCTGTAAAGAAAAACCCGACGCTGGTAGTCATGTAGGAGCCCCGATGATCAGGATCAGATGTGGCTTTAGTCCCTGTACTCTGCACCAAGGGGCTGCATTCTGCCCACTTACTCATCTGTGTAGGACTCCTGAGTAAGATCTTAACTTGCTGCGTTTTTTATCTCCTACGATGTTCAACTTGTGTGTTCAGGCCATTTACCAGAGGCTGTTTTTCATTGTTGAATGAGCAGAGTTAATTGGACTGGTTGCAAGTGGCAGCAATACAGATGAACTCTGAGGTGTTAGCAAAGGTGTAACTGCTGAAACACAGTGGTTGGAGTGCAGCTGCAAACAGAAATCCTGCATGAGCTTCCTGACTCTTTATTTCTCCTGCAGGGTCAACCTCACTTCTTTAGAGGTTTCTGTTTGATGAGCATTAAGTTGGACTTAGGATACAGAGTTGCCTTGGCATTTCCAAGAATAGGAAAGGATAAGTTAGTAAGTTTGTCCAGGTAAAACGGGGAGTATGCAGGAGGCTGTACTGATGGAAATGCTGACAGAAAGCATGAGCATCCAGAGGAATGTAGGTGTGGGACTAGGCTGGGACAGAATTGCTTGAGTTGTCAGCTGAGAGGATTTGATCTAGAAGGCAAAAGGGGAAATGTCTGTGAAAGTGTGAGGTGCAGTTGTGACACATCTGACCATAATTGTTGTAGTTTCAACTTGAATTTAAAAAAAAAACAAAATACAATAAAAATTTTCACAATTAAAATTAAAATGGAGTTGTGACAAAAAGTGTCCTATATTACAAAGCATGAACATTGCAGTTGAAGATTTTTTCATAATAAGAACATAGATTTTGTTACCTAGATAGTGCCATTAATAGAGATTGTTCTTCCTGTGTGAAAACCACAGGGCCGATGGCTCTACTTTTTGCGTGAGGATGAAATGTAGAGGCCTGGGATTTTCCAAAGGCACCTAAGCTGCTTAGCACATGAGTTCCTTTGGAGCTCCTGCCCTAACTGCCTTAGCTCACTGACTTAGCTGTGTTCAGCACCACTCAGTTTGGAATTTTGTGCTTCGTTTTCAGTGGAGAAAGGGTTAAGTGCAGAGAGCCAGCAGAACAGACAGGTGCTCCCAAAATACTCCTGCAAGGCAATTCTTAGAGTGGTGCTTACAGATGAAAAGTTAAAACTTTGATTATTGCCCTAAAACCGAAAGCCCACACAAGAGTGAAGCCCCACTCTGGACGTGAGCCTGATGCCTTTCTGTCCCTGCCATATAGACAGGCTGAGCTGGTTTATGCACACCTGTGTGAGCCTGGATCACAGCAAGTTGGGTTGATGTTCCCCAGAGACTTTAAACAGTTTCATATCAGTGTAGTATACAAGCACTCTCTGCTTTGTAAAGCACACATCAAGGTCTCTAAGTAGGCCTGGACGGTACAGCGGATCTGGTACCGGCACGAAGGTCTTTTCCAACCTAAATGATTCTTTAATTCTGTCAACAATGACACCTTCTGCTACTTCTGACCAGAAAAGAAGGTATCGGATACAGTATAGAAAGAAGAGGTTGAAAACTGTTTTGTTGAAATATGAGACTTCAATCCAGTTTCAATCTGGTATACTTAATGTCTAAATAGAAGTGAGTCTGAATATATTTTTGTATTTATAAGAGGAAAGCTCTTTAGATCAGCTCCTCAACTGATATAGATTGGAATTGCATCCCCTAAGCAAGGAAAGTGCTTCTATTTTGCATCAGTTGAGAATCTGGCACATAATCTCATAAATGCAGGAGCAATTTCTTTTTTGTTGTTGTTGTGTATGTATCCTTTTTCCTTAATGAGAGAGTGCTATTAATAAAAAAATTAAAACAAAACCCCCAAACCAAACAAGAACAACCAAAAAAACACCAAAGCAAAAGCCCTTACTCTTTTCTCCTTCCCAAGAAGATCTTAAACTGCTATGGAAGGCAAATTATGCAAGAAAGGAATTGAAGAAGTTTGTTATATCTTCTTTTTTTTTCTCCCAGCTGGATTGGTTTGTGGATTTGAGAGCACTTTGTGTCACCACTTAGTCAGTGACACTCTCTCACTACTGCCAGTCAGTCAGATTTTCCTGTTCTTAGTGCAGGGTTTTCATACGGTACAACAGGAAAGGTGAAAAAATAAGGAAGTGTAATTGCAAACAGAAATTAGCAGAAGCATCTCTGAGGCATCTGAAATAGCTGAAGTTACTGTTAACATTTAAAAAAAAATTTTGGTGTTGTTTTGAATGGATATTTTGTTAATGCATTTTAATATTAATTCCTATTTGTTTGAAAATGTTTCTAAGAAGCACAATCTACGTTTTGTCTCCCTTCCTCGTGCAGAATAATATCTTACTGAGTGTTTGCAGGACGAGTGATTAACAAAATACTGCTTTGCATCTGTGCTGCTGCTGCTGTTTAGCCCTAAATAATTAAGGACTTATCTTGCAGTGATTTACTCCCGTGATTATTTACCTTTTACGGGCCTATGGAGTTCTGATGAACTTTGTGTCTGTATTTTCCTCCCACATGCAGCTGCTTTGATTTCAGGAATATAATGATGCCTTCAGGACGTGGTAGGTTAATGCTTGGAGAGAGATTCACATACAGAATAACACTAAGTGGGCACGAACTTCAGGGTACTTACAGGACTTTCAGACGTTATTTTCAGAGTGAGCTCCATATTCCACCACACAGAGATAACACAGGAGAGGAGCCTGAGAGGGCTTCCAGGATGGGAGTGGGGGGACAGGCTGTGGAGGGCTAGGGCAGTAGCCCCCTCCCACAGGATGCACTGAGCAAACCCACTGAGTGGGGAGGGGCTTCACCCTGCCTGGCTTCTGCTGTTTTAAGAGGAAAACATCCAGGCAAAGCCAATCTGCTGATGGCAGTCACAGAGTACCTGCTGTCTCACCCTGAAACGTGCATGTCTTCCCCATCCTCTCTGAAATTGCACAACAAGACAAAGGCAGATACAAACTAGATGAGACAAATTCTGCTGTAGGCAATTAATGAGCAAACCCTGTAAGTTTTAAGGAAGGCAGTTGATCTGACAGGTCAATCTGATGGTTAAAGCACCCAGATGTTGACCTCCATACTTTGAGAGATATGATGTACAGGCTGATGCTCTTTTATCCCAAAAAGCCAGGCATCCTCAAATGGGTGTATAAAATTAGCAGTGGTGTTTTGACATGGATTTCTGTTGTGTCTAAAGCGAAGCCAAGTCAACCCTCCCCTCATAATGCTGTTGTAAACATAAATGCTTTGACAGTACTTGGAAAAGTCAAGGCTGCAGTGATGAGCAATCTGGAAGAGCCCATAGCAAAGAGGAGTAGGTTAGTTTTCAGAGTAGGGCTTGGGCAGTAAGTCATAAATGAGGGATGGGATCACGTGCTAAGGGGAAAAAACACCCTACAGAATGGGTTTTGATTAAGTGAGAACCATCCTTCCATTGCACTAAGCAAGGATGGTCCTGTGGGCAAATTGTTTTGTGAGTAAAAGACTGACTCACCCTGTGTACACACAAACTGGCCACATGAACTTCAATTCTGGAATTTCCTGATTTTTTCTTTATTATCTTGGTAACTTCAGTCATGTTCCATTACTGTGGGAGTATGTAAGTATTATTCATATATGAAAGCAGTTTTATTGTTTATTTCTTTCTAAAAAAACAAGTAGTCAGATCATTATTTTTGCCTGTCACAGAAGCTTTTCCTCACAATACATTTTAAAATTTGCTTCCAAGCTACTTCTTTCCCGCTTAGAAAATGCTTCCCTCTCCCTCTTTTTTGCTTTCAACAAATATTTACCCTTTCCTCTCCCTTGTTCCTGCATTGCTGCTGCAGGTTGGTTGTTACTGCCCAGCTCTTCAATAGCACTGAACTAATGGTACTACTTTATTGGCAAAAGAAAAGCAGAAAGCATTTCTTTTGAAAAGAAAGGCTTAGGCAAAAACCTCCCAAAAGCACAATCTTAGCAAACTATGTATAGTCTAATTAAAAAGGAAAATCCCCCATTCATGGAAACTCTTTCCATGTTTCTTGGTTAGCATGTCCATCTTTCTCATCTCTTCTTGTCCATAAGGACTTTACTCCAAGCCCTCCTGGGTGGAAGAGCTGTTTGAGGTGTCCCACACACCTGCAGTTGTCTGGCAGAACTGGAGTTGTATGGCAGAATCCGTGTGTGCAGCTGTGCTTGGAGGTAGAAGGAACCCTTTTCCTGACCCTGGTGACATGCCTGCCTCAGTACTTGTTTGGGAGAGTCATCCCACCTGTGAGTGGCTCAGTCCAGCTGAAAAATTGGATCAACAAGTGCTGGATGCACAATGCTGTGTGTGAATTCCTGGCTGTCAGAAGCCAGTGAGAGTTACTGAAACAGTGGCAAAGATGGTTATTAAGAATAATGAAGAGGCAATGTTTTAAACTGCTTTTTTGCATCTTCAAGAGACTTTTACCACTATTGCATCTCCACTCTGAAAAGACCAGTATCTACTCTGTAAGAATGTCATAATTAGAAGAATCTTGGGACCTGAAATGCTCATTGCACTCTGAACTGGACTGACTCAAATACATTGTGAATGGGGGGAAAAAATGAAAAGTGAACACATAGGATACTATCTGTGAAAAACTGAGTGTCTGTGTGAAGAGTTGAGGGGATATTTTGCATACAAATCCCATTTCTTCAAATGGGTTAGCAAACAGCATCTTCTCTTGGTTGTGATGAGCCGGTGGGTATTTATTCTGTTGCTCTGATGCTTAGAGTTCTGTTTAATCAGGCAGAGCTGCTCTTCCTCTTAGGTTTTCTTATGCTATTAGAGTTAAACTCGGTGGAATTAACCTCGTCACAAAATCATTTTGGGTTTTTCTTATCGTGCTCCGGGTTCCAAACTGCTGTTAGGATATGCACAGTCCTGCAGCAGCTCTGCTTTCTCATTAATGC
Source organism: Myrmophylax atrothorax (assembly GCA_026770055.1). Taxonomy (NCBI): domain Eukaryota; kingdom Metazoa; phylum Chordata; class Aves; order Passeriformes; family Thamnophilidae; genus Myrmophylax; species Myrmophylax atrothorax. The sequence continues at coordinate 2,760,084 of JAOXXN010000102.1, forward strand.
TCCCAGTACCCAGAGGCCTTCACTCTGTGCTGCAGAGTGTCTAAAATCTCTGGTATTCTGCTTTCCATTTATTTGTGTGTGTATTTTTAAAAGGTAAGCTCAAGATGTATAGGGGTTTGTTATGCCAGGTCTTTATCCCCTGGAGATCCTTGTTTAAAATTTAATCCTCTATGGAGCCAACTTTCATCC
>JAOXXN010000102.1:2760372-2780044 GCA_026770055.1 Myrmophylax atrothorax
GCCCACGCAGGATGTGCCCCATGCCCTGTGCCCCAGGCCCCATGCCCACCCAGGATGTGCCCCGTGCCCCAGTCCCTGTGCCCACCCAGGATATGCCCCATGCCCACCCAGGACGTGCCCCATACCCTGTGCCCACGCAGGATGTGCCCCATGCCCCATTCCCTGTGCCCACGCAGGATGTGCCCCATGCCCTGTCCCCCATGCCCCATGCCCACCCAGGACGTGCCCCATTCCCTGTGCCCACCCAGGACGTGCCCTCTCTGGAGGAGAAGATGGGCCAGCTGGATGCCAACCACGACTCCGAGCTGAGGTTTGGCGAGTTCTGGCACCTCATGGGCGAGTTGGCCAAGGCCGTGAGGAGGGACAAGGTTGGCAGGAGGTGACCTGGGCACACTCAGGTGGCACGGAGCAAATAAAGGGCTTACCCCGAGCCTGGGCATTGTGGTGGTTCTTGGGGGGGTGCCATGCCCGTCACCACGCTGGGCACCGACCCAGCCCGGGCTTGGTGGGTTTGGGGACTCTGGGGGGGTTGTGCCCAAATTGCCCTTGGGGTGGTTTGGCCTTTGAGGTGCCACCCACAGCCCCCAAACCCCTTCGGGGTGGGTGGGGGTGGCAGAGAGGTTCTCTTCACCACCCAAGCCCTACTGTGATAAATATTGGTATCAGCTATATGAAAATATCATCTTTTATGTGTTCAGAATTATCTCAGTATAGAAGCTTGGTCATGCTAGACCTTTTCTACAGAGCATAATTACCACTGAGAAATCTTAAATCAAAGAAATCTTTGATTTAAAGATGCTATGGAATCATGATCATTCCAGGAAAAGTACATTTGGGCTTTGATTTGGGGGAACTTGTGAAAAGATACAGTTCTGTAGGGGGTGACAGTGTATGTGTGTTCTCCTTAGGTGTGAGGTAATTAATGAATACACCCTTAAGGAGCAGAGAGCTACCTGCAGAATGTGAAATACCTTGTAACCAGTAGGATCTTTCCATATTTGTTAGGTGAACTGACCTACCAATAATGTCATGACATATTGGATAGAAGAGTATATAAAAAGTGAAACTGTAACTAAAAATAAACACTTAGTTGTAAACTTAGTTGTAAGCCTTCTGTTCAAGCCTTCTGATGCTGCTGTGCCTGATCTCTTCTGACTGTCATTAGCACACCCCCCTTAACCCTACAAAGGGTGACCCCAGTACAGTTCCACCCAAAGGCAAGAAGTGTTCACTTTTTGCTTCATGGATTTTTGAAAGTCTTAAAATTCCATAAAGATTCATTCCCTCTTATCTGCAGTAGTTACGGATCAGGCTTTGACTGTTCAGCCCAGGAGATTTGTTTCTGACAGATAAAAGGGAGAATCAGGAGAAGTGGTCCTGGCAAGCAAAAGTAGATGGGCTGTGTACCAACCTGGTGAACACCTCCCTCTCTTAGGACTGGGAATCAGCTTTTCTCTTTTCCCACTCCCTTCTCTCTGGGACTGTGATTGAGATAAGGGGCACAGATGCCCTGCAGCTCAGTGTTTCTTGTGGTGCCTCAGTGTAAGCAGAAGGTGGCCTGTTCCTTTAGTGCTTGGGGGCTGGATGAGGGAAGGCTCACTCACTCTCCTAGAGATGAGAGACACCAACACCACGGGAGTGTTCTCATCCTAAATACCAGTTCACAGCAAGATTAGAAGCTGCTAAGATTTATCATGGTATCTGTGGGACAGACCTGGTCCCTCCTGCTGTCTCTCTGTGGACTATGGCCTTGCCACATCTCTGCCAGGTCTACCAACAAGAACTCTTCAGCAGAGAGAAGGGCAGAGCAGGTCTGGAGACAAGTTGCTTTGTCTTGTCCTTTTCTTGATCATCCAAGTTTCTGCTCCTTAATGAGACTGGGAGACAAAATTGGCTGTTTTGTGTCAGGTTAAGTCTCTGGACCCTTGGCAAGGGAGAGTTTTTTGTTAAAAGAGGAGATCCTGGACCCCAAAATGGAGAAGAGTACTAATACCCCACCAGTGCAGCTTCACCATGACAGGGGGAGATTTCAATGCCAGATTTCAGTTCTGCAGGGCAACAAAGCATGTACAGGATGTCCTTTGCCTCTTTCTTCAGACCTCCTGAGCCTGCTCTCTCCTCATCCTGAAGGTCAGACAGCACTGCAGTATGTGGAGGTAACAAGGTCCTTGTTGAGCAGCAGCATCATGGTGGAAGATTTACATGAGATCATCCCTCATTAATTATGACCAGTTCCTTTCTTCATGATGGAATACCTGTTCCAAGATGGAAGTCTGTGTATGAGATGGAGCTACTTACATCAGTTTTTTGCATGTCTTCTCTCTCCATGTTAGCAATTCCCACCCTGACATCATCAGTCAGATTCTGTCTCTGTGTCCCTTGGGCCACATACAACCAGCACAAAGCACCTGGTCCTGCCCTACTGGGCTGCAATTTGGAGAGCAGACACCTCTCCATTGCTCAGTGATGCCAGTTCTTAGGCCAACCATCCTGCTCTGGAGGAGCAAATGAGACAGTGACTTTCTCCTCTGGGTTTTTATTCTGCCACAGTGCCATATGTGGGATTTCACTGGCATCAAAAAAGCATGAATGTAGTAAGACTTCTACATATAGAACAGCAGTCCTCCTAAACAGCATGCCTAACCTGGTTTTTAAACATCCAGAGACACTGTTTCTCTCACCTCCCTAGGGAGACAATTCCACTTCCCATCTGCTTTTTATAGCTGTGACTCTCATCCCGATATTTAACCTTAAATATCCTTTCCTTTGCTGCAGATTATTGCCCTTCCTAGCACTGGCTTCTGTGACTGTGAGTAATTCCTGTGCTCAGTTTACACTGTGACAGGCTGTAGTCATGTATCTGGCATTGCTTCTGTTCTAGTTTGCCTTTATCTTCTAATCCTCTCTTCTTCATTTTATTACTAATTTTGAGGGGGTTTGCTACTCTTATTAACTTACTTATGAGGGACCTAAACTGCAAAGTCATTTTATACTTAGGAAACAGAGGCCAGTACAGATGCAGACCCCTTAACCTTACCTCTACCTCAGTAGCCTGTCAGTGAAATAAAAATAAAGAGCACTTCTGCACCTGGTTGAGATGGTGAGAGGGCAGGATGCACGAGTCTCTGCAAGGGGCACGTGTGTGGCTGCAGTGAAGGTCATGTAAGTACGTCGTGGAGTGTTCAGTGCTGCTGGTGCCCCTGCTGCACAGCGTTGGACGTGATCTCCTTGGTTCTACTTAGCCTTTGTGCAATAGTGAAATGAGATAATTACAAAGTGGAAGGAATAATAACTTTGTATTGTTACCATAACCACTGAGGTATTGTACCCTGGTACCAGCGTGATTATCTCCGACACAATAGTAAGGTGATTATTAATAATATACTAAAGGACTTACTATTTAGCCTGCAATTTTTGTGTCGTTCCATTTATAAACCCGATCTATTCCATCAGCCTGTGTGAAGTGGGTATGTGTTGTTGCCTCCTTGTTATCCTTCTTTCAGTGATGGGAATATGGAACAGGAAAAAAAACCATGAGACCCGATTTGCAAACTGAGGGACCTAAACACCAAGATGTCTTTGTGTGCATCACTTGTCTTTCTGCACCAGAACTGCTATGGACAGGCTGGCAGGTGATGGTCTGTTAGCTCTGGTATTTAAAGATCTGTGGTCCTTTGCTCCTTTCAGCTCAAGCTAGACAGGCCTTGTTTTCCTTATTGTCAGGGATTGTTTCAGAAATCCAGTATTTTTATGCTTGACTTGGGACATGTACATACAACCCAGAATTTAAGTGCAGGTGTTGCACGACTGGGCTCCACACTGTGCTGGGGAGCTGAATGTTTCATTGCATTAGAATGAGCCTGAGGGACATGATGTAGCACACCAGCAGCCCTCCTGCTCCAGAGACAGCACACCAAGGTGGCTGCAGTGGTTTTTGCAGACCGACATCCAAGAGGTGACAGAGAACTTTTTTGTGCACTTGAGACACAAACATGGTTTTGACTTGAGAAAGCCACTTCTGAAAAAAACCAAGATAACTTTTTCCATGTACTCTGAGCAGCAAAATACCACAGCAGCTCTAAGGAGAAAAAAAATGTTGGTTTTCTTTTTTCCCCCTAAGAAAACTCTTGTTAGGGGCAAAATTCTTCTGCATATTGCCATTGAGGAAAGGAGAGCCCAGGATTTGGAACTGGCCTTTGCCAGTGTTGGAAGGAGTGTGTGTAACCTTTCAACTTGAGAATGTTTGAGCTTGGAATCAAATGGTGGTGTGAGGCCTTCTTTCATTGGCATCTCAGAGCTCTGTTATGGGGCATTGTGAAATGGAGAACCACCCCAACATTTTTGATAACATAAGAGTGTTTTAAGGTGTAAGAGAGGTATTTTTGCCATCTGGAAAGGAAGCCAAAAGAAACTGAAGGGGGACAAAAATATCCCATAACCCACACCACAGCAGAGTTGTGGAAAGCTGCTGCTGATATACTCTCCTGAGCTCTCAGCAACCTGTAATTATGAATTGGCTTGCAGTTAAGATATCGATGGATATCACTCAAGAAGGAAAATGAGAATGTCTAGATTTTTTTTACAGTGAACCTGTACTGAACTCTGTGTGTCTCTCCTCCTATTTATAACCCTGTGTGAAGTTCAAGGAAACTTGTCCTGGAGGTTTCCCATGAGAGGGAACTGTGTTTTTACCTGACTAAAGCTCTCTGGATATTTTCCCATTTTTTATTTGATCTAAGTGTGAACTTTCTCCACCCTCTGCCCCTCCTTCCTTTCTGGAGTGGTTAGGGAGGTTGATTGCAGCCAGGATTACACAAGAGATGCCAGTTGCACACATGTTTTGCATAACTGTGCTGTGTTGATTTCAGACAGAGTGCCCCAAGTTCCCTCCCTGCCTTGCGACAGGGAGTCAAGATCTCTATCTTCATTCCTGAAGCTGCAGAAGTGCTGGTGAGGCCCTGGCTATTGAAACTTTGACAAAGAGCACCAGGCTGGGATGGTCCCCAGCCACACAGCTATCCCTAGGCTGCAGATCACTCGTGTTTCGTAAAGCCTCTGCTTTAGGGTTGTTTGGGCTGTTTGTATTAAAGGGGCAGGATGGCTCTGCCTCTGTGGGAAGTGCTGCAAGCGATCCGTGGGACAGTGTAACTGAGCAGGATTGTCACTGTAAGCCAGCAGTGTTCCCTGGCTGCTGAGGCTGCCCTGAGACCCCCTGTGCCTGGAGAGCCAGCTGCTCTCTTCTAGGATGGGAGACTGTGCTCCCCAAGCATACGTCCTTTCCTTCTTTTCCAGATAGACAGGCATAAATATTCTCATGTGCCCGGAGATGGTTGAGGGTCTGTGGTGAGAATCCTGGCTGAAAAATTAAGACAAGCTCATCCCAGTGCTTATTCTGGAGCTAATTCAGCTTGGCTTTTAACTTTAAAAACAGTGAGGTCTGCTTGATTTTATTGAGAATAAGGGGCTTTGGCAGCCTAGGCCTTAGTCTGTGTTTTGCTTCCTTTTGCTGAGAAATAGGTACTTTTTTCCTCCTACCTCTTTTTAGCTTGGAGTGGAAGTCAAGACCAAGCTGGGTGGGGCTTTGAGCAACGTGGTCTAGTGGAAGGAATTTGGAACCAGATGATCATTAAAGTCCCTTCCAACGCAAACTACTCTGTGATGACAGCACAGGGTCTCCCCTCAGCTGAACAGGACTGGGGCCATCCCTGCGTGGTGCTGTATCATGGGATAGAGCTGCCTTCACAGGTAGGCAGAGGCAGAGTGATTTAAGGGCTTCAAGGTCTTGCTCAAAATAAATCATATGCACAAAATACACTGCTGAGAATCTGATGATGAAATTTTTATATAGCAAAGTGACATGGGCCATAGACTCTCTCTCACTTGGATACCCTTCATGTGCCTGCATTTTGCTCGTCTCCTTGGAGACGGTGTCTTGTCTGAGAGCAGTTAGCCTTGGCTAGGAGAGGCCTGACATTTCTGGGTTGTGGGATAAAGCTGTGCTGATGAATTTTCCAACAACCACAGAGGGAGGATTTGATATGAGCATAAGCAGTTCTGTACAGGGTTATCATGTGAACATCTTTCTCTAATCCCTCTCTGGGGACACCATGCAAGTCCCTGGTGGGAAAGCCAGATTCAAAGATCTTCGAGGAGAGGCCAGTGATCCCCATCCCTCGGGTATCAGAAGCACTTGAGAAATTTCTCCCTTCCCTTGCCTTCCTCCAAAGAGCTGAGTCAGCTGGACTGGCATGTCTGGAACTCTGTGGCACCGCGGGCAGGCAGCCTGCCAGCTCCATTACACACTGCATCCAAAGGAACACGTCACTCCTCTCCCTTGCTCTCTTTTTTTCCCTTTGTGGTCTCCACCCTCTCCCTTTTATTTTTCCTTGTTGATCCATGTAGGTGAGTCAGAGAAACCTGCTCATCCACAACCTGTTCCTTCTTGCCAAATCCTGGAGCAGCACTCCCAGTTCTTGTTAGGTGTCAGGAACAGGTTATGAAAACAAAAACTGATACACTCGGTGTACTGAGTATGGAGCCCTCACTGTAAATGAAACGTAATGCATAGTGAATGTGCCACTTTGTGTTCCTAATGGAGTGATATCTTTTATAGGAGACACTTTACTCTGTCATTCATATATAATATTAGTGTTCTTCCTATAAAACGCAGGATAAAACAAGGAAATGATTTAAGGTGTAAGTCAGGGAGCATTTAGGGAGAAAAGCCATTTTACCTCTACTGCATTTCAAAACAACAGAGGAGTGGAAAATTTCCAGTAGGAAAATAGATGGTTCACAAAAGTGGAGGTTTTTTGTCTGAGGTTTGATAGCAATTGTAGTTTTACTGATCTGAAGAAACTCCATGGATATTGGCACAATTCCTCAGAGTTTACACTATTGATGAGTTTCTGACTCCGAGAATTAGAACATCATGAGTCTGGATCCCCCATATCATAGATACTTACAAATGAGAGCCCAAGGTGATAAATTAACCTCTTTATTTGCCTTGCAATATTTATTTCATGAGTAGGAAGGGAGTGAATGAGCAAACATACAAGCTAACTTTTCCTCTTTGGTCAGCTGGCTCCAGGAACTGGAAGCTGAAGGAAAATATGTCAGGTAGTACGTAACTCATGGTGAGATACAATCATTTTCTCAGAATCGAAGCCCAAGACAAGACGAGAGGAAGGTCTACTGCCCAGCCACCTTCTGCAGGGGATGAACCCAGAGTGCTGACAAAAAGGGACATCAGTGTTGCAGATCAGAATGAATCCAGATGTCCTAAATCCCCATCTGCTGACTCAGTTCAAACACCTCCATACAGTGAAAGAAAACAGACATAAGAAAATTAATAAAAGAATTCTTTTTTACCCCCAGGAATTGAGAAATGAGAAAATTTACATCCTTTTGCTCTTGATTCAGACTTCTTGGAGAAATCACCTATTTGGAAGAGCCTAGTGGAGCCTTCAGTATGATTTTTATTTTTTTCCATCCCGGAATGCAGTTAAATGTGTTCAGTTTCCTAAATTCCTTGCTCTTACAGGAAACCTTTTTAAAGTGCTTCTGGATACTTAGAGAACTGTTTTCTGTCCTCCAACTTCTCTGTCTTTACTTTCTGCCCAAGCAGTTGTTTTTTCTTCCCCTCATTTATTTTTCTTCCTTTTCGTTTAATTTCACACCCATATTTAATTTCCTTTCATTTTGTCTAACTCCCTTTCAGTCATGATTGCAGTTTCTGAATTAGCCAGGGCTTGTAGTGCAAAACTAATTGCACCAAAAAGGAAACATCCTAACCCTCCAAATCTTTCCTTGCTTCCTCCCTTCCTACTTATTCTCTCCACTAAGCAAACCTAAAAAATCCGGGGTATTAAGAAGCGCTCTGGAACTGTTGTTATTTATTTTTTGTATTACAAAAAAATGCAACTAGAAAAGATACTGAGACTAACAGGAATTTCTGAATTTTATTACCTGGAAAAGATTAATGTAGCTTCAATATCAAGACAAAGACACTTGATGTAGAGATTTGTGTTAGAACAGAAGCCATCCAGTATCCCAGGTTCCTCTTTCAGAGTTAAGTAATCCCATCACCTTTAAAAGATATCTTTACTATTCATTTTTGTTGTGCTACGAGTTGTTTCCATACAAAATGGTCCTGACTTCCTCCTGCCAAATAGTATGGTTAATTTGAACGTGGAGCAGTGAAGACTACAAAGAGTAGGTGATGAGTGTGGTGGGCAAAGGAGGCATCTGTCCAGCCCTGGTGGCAGCAGGTTCATCTGCCTTGATGAAGCTGAAGTAAATGCTCTGCATGTTGGGAAGAGCATTTGGGAACAGCGAGCTGGCTCAAGAAGCCTCCTCCTGGAGGAGCCTTTAGCATTTGAGGTTTCCCAAAGTATGCACCACAGCTTGGCTCAGCACCATCTGCTTGAGACAAGTCCCACCCTTATTTTGAGTTCCTCTGGATCGTTGGTGGTAAATATATGTGTGTCATGAGGCAGAGAGCAACAGGAGGAGATGGGAAGGCTGCAGGGGTGAAAGGAGTCAGTCAGCTCTCCTTCTGAATTGACCTCATTTGACACCAGTGCAAGCCATGACAAAACCACACGCTTGCACAGCAGATCTTGACGGGGGTAACAAAAAGGCAGGGGCCACACTGGTTTCTGGGTGGTTAGGAAAGTGTGAATAAAAATTTTCATGTCCCAAAGGAGCCCATTAGTTTCACAGCCTGACCTGCTTTGGGAAGCAAGATTCCCTTCACTACTGGCCTCGATCAAAATGAGTGAAAACTCCCAACTTCAGTGGCAGGGAAAAGAAGAGGAGCTGTCAATATTACTCTTCCCAAGTTGCTGTTATCTTCCTGACAGCTTGCTCTTAATAGTCTGTTTCCAAAACTTTGTTTCTGACAGTGGCAGGAAAAGGGAAAACTTACAGGAAGAGAGTGTGTTCTTCCTATCTGCTAATATGAGACATAAAACTGAAAGGTGTCAGGTGCTAAAAGAAATGCTTTTTCTTGTGCAGAAGCATACAGGTGGAACAGTGGAACTCATTGCCATGGGATAAGAAGAAATGAGCTGGAGTTCAGGGTTTGCTCAGTGGTTTTATGCAGAAGAAAACTATGGAGTGGTATAGTGAAAGTTAAACATTGCGTATTTTCTCTGTTTCCCGTTGTTTATATAGTATAAAATTCCTAGTAGCACTGTGTTTGTCACTGCCTGCTCCAAATAAAGCACGGATCCTGTTGGCTTTGTAATGCTCAAGGGCTTCTGCAGGATATGCAAAGGGGCTGCACTTGGAATAAATACAACCTGTAAGCAGCTGATGTGAATTGGCTTCAGGGCTTTGCTTCCATTGACAGTACCGAGGAATCTGGCCCAACATCTACACTTGTTTGACCCAAAGAGAAAACAAAACCCCCCAAACAAACAAAAGCAGTTGTGAAGGGAGTGTTTGTCCAGCAGCATTCCTGATCTGCACCGACGTCCCCACACCCTGCGCTGACCCTGTGAGCTGTTCCTCCCCACCTGCATGCAGAGCTCGGCTTGCGATGACGTGTGGATCTCCAGTCACCTCCTTACATTCCTGCTGAGCTGTGACAGTGACTGGGAGTGGGCAGGACAGGGCAGAGGAGAACAGCAGACCAATCTAAACTTGTTTTCATTTTTCCTGCTCGCTTTGTTGTGGGAGCAGGGTTAAAATGAAGAGAAGCCAAGAGCACGTTGGGGAAGGTTTGTCGTGTGAAGCAATTAACACTTTGCTTATCAAGTCAACTTCATACAGTATTAAAGGTCTGAAGTGGAGTGGAAAGTACAGAGCTGGTACGTAGAGTTAAGGTTTAACCTCTGTCTTCAGCTGGTTCCCCCCCACATCGAGATAGCATGGAGACAGTGCAGGGTGGAGGCTGCTTTCCAAAGTCGCCTCTCATTCCTTGGAGAGCCTCTCCCCCTTTAAAAGTAAGTGATGGTAAACCTGGCTGCTTCAAAGTGATTTTGAAGCCAGGGAGGTGATAAAACACCAGTTACCTTGTGGACTTCCTGGTTTGTGTTAGTTTATCTCAGCACCAGAGTGCAATTGAAACAGTCTTTTTTTAATAGTATTTAACCACTTCAGGGTTGCTGTAGAATTCCTGGAAACCCCACCAGTGCTGAGGTGCCTGGAATTCTGGGAGATGTTGGCATGGGGCTTGGGCAGAGCCCCCAGTTCAGTAAGTGCAGAATATTGGCACTTGAAATTTTCAAATACATTTGAGGGGAGGGGGAAATCTAAAGCCTTCATTGCCTTTAATATAAACTAAAAATCACTAGCAGGTGCCTTTTGGTTTTAAAGCTCCTGTATCAAAGGGAATGCAGGTAAGCCAAGAGAAATATATGAGGAAAGCTTCTATGTGAGGCAATATATGTTTCTTGAAACGTAGAATTGGAGTAAGTAACTGTGCTTGTCATCTTTTTCAGAACTAAATGCAACATTAATGTCCCTATCTGTGTTTTCCTTGATTTGGTATGTAATTTATTGATATGGTTTCACAGAGACAGGTGTATTTTTCCTTCATTTATCATACATACACAGATGGAACATAAAAACCTGCAAAGTGAACTGTGTGTTTGCTGCAAAAAAGGAACGTGGAGTGTAAGATTCTTGCTTTTCTGTTTTGAATTATTTCATGGGTGCTGCAAGACTGTGGCAGGAGCCTTGCAAGTATCTGGACAGTTTGGAGGATTTCAGTAATTCTGTGACTGTGCCAATGAAACAGAAGTTTATTTGTTTGTTTGTTAAACTTCTGCCACAGAAATGCCACCTACTTATTTATAACTCTCATGGCAGATTGAAACATTGTTTTATCTGTAAAATCCTGCAAATCAGTTAATAAATGAATACAATCTAATTAATCAGATTGTGTAACAGTGCCACCAGTACCTGCAAGATAAATTGTAATAAACTATTAAAGCTATGACAAGCTTTGGGCAGAACATTCTGAAGGTACAAATAGAGACCCAACCCCTTAGATGCTGTACATGAGCACTGATTTATGGTAGATTCTGGCTACTTCTCTATACGTAGACAAGGAAAAGTTTCTCCTGACTAGTGTATTTACTTTTTTTCCACGTGCATATGTTTTTGTGGGTCTGTTCTAGCCAAGCTGTAGCATAGGTGAAGTCCTTAGAGTTTATACAGGACCTGGTGTTTAGCATTGCTTGCTGTGGAAGATGAGGGAGAACTGAACACTGGTACGGTACTTCAGTGCTTGCTGCTGATTTTACAGAGCTGTAAACAACTGGCAGGTAGATGCAGGTGTCAAGCTGCTGTGTTGTGCCCTGGAGGTATTTATAAGGAGAGGCAGGTGTGTCTAGAAAACAGAGGGGTTGGAGGTGTGAGGTTTTGCTATTGTTTTACACGTACCACGAGCATCTTGTGGTGTTTCACTGCTACCTGCACAGGGCTGCTGTAATAGTACGTGGTAGCTGTCAACAGAAATAACTTACCATGGATTGCTGCTGTGCAGAAAGTCAGGACAAGCTGTTTTTTCATTTACTGGGAAGCACACAAAACAGCCACATATATATCGATAGGCAATTGATAATAATGTTGACTAAGAGGCATTCACGAGGCCATGAAGTCAGTCAAGTGCTCTGTTTTGAGCTCCACATCAAGAAAGTACTAGGTACCTAAACACCAGTTTGTAGTTTCTCCTTTTGGAATGCTGGATTTTGAGTTTTGAACCTTTTGAGGTGTCCAGAAACCTTTTTAAACACAGATCTAGTTGTGTGGTCTCCGGTATCACATCATCTGATGACCCTGTGCTTTACCACGTGACCTCATGAACCCTAATACTTGGCCCAAAATATGCTAATCTAAGAAGTGTTTGTAGAATGGAGACCTCAGAACTCTGTGAGATCCAGCAATGTATCTGCACCCCTTGAGACACACCCTGGGTATTGCTGCCTCTGCTTGGTCTGCCCCGTTAAAAGATCAAGGCAAAGTTTTCATAACTTGACTAGAAATTTTGTTCTTTCTGAAAATCAAACTGCTTTAAGATGTCACATGTTGGACACTCAGAAGTGGATGTACTTGACACCTTGTGTCTCCAATCCATGTGTTTGTGTGCACCGCCAGCCAGGAGCCTTTTTTAGGTGTTTCCATGTTGTGACTTCTGCATGCAGGTTGTCTTGGACAATCTTGAGCTGGTTGTGGTGCTTGATGTTATTTCTAAACTCCAGTATATGTGAATTTTAGTGTGTGTGTCTTCTCACAGGCACACACAAAAAAAGCAGTGCATCAAAGAGCCCCCGTGAATTTCAATTAACACATTTACAGTCATTAAGCACAGCAGCAAGATACAGCATCAGAGTGGGAGGCAGTTCCCTTTGCAAAGCTACGTGCAGCTCAGAGCCAGCATGGGCTTAGATCTCGCTTTAATTTTTTTCGTGATTAGTTCGTTCAGGGATCTATTATTCATGTAAATATTTTTGTGTGAGAGGCTTTGAGTTAGGCAGCTCTAGAAAAACTGAGGTGCACCGTTTAATTACAGCAGTGAGGCGCGGGGACTGTGTCGCGTCTCCGCAGCCTCAGCCCTCCTGCTGAAACCTCAGCCCTCCCTGGTTCTCACAACTGTTTCCTTGGCACAGAGAAGTGGAGGTGGGAAGAACAGCAGCAGCTGTTGTGTCCACCTTTTTGTGACCATTGTGCGCTCTCCTTTTTGTTCTGTGTAGTGTTGAATGTCACCAAGCTTGGGGTGTTTGACATCTCCCCGGGCTCACTGTATCCCAGTCTGTAAGGACACCATGCTGCACATGATACATGTTGGGCTTTTTCCTGGTTTGATTTTCTTGTTATTTGCTTGATCCTCTGCTCTGTGACACCCTGAGTATCTCCTCCTGTTCTTTAATGTTCACTCCCATATCTAATAAAATCACAGTGTATTATTAAGTTCTTAGTTTCTCAGTAGAGATACAGGCCTTATTTTTCTGCATCTCCCTACTTGTGTGAGCTCCACCAAATTAGCATCTGTATATCTGGCAAAGTGCACAAGTTCATTTGCATGCTGCAAAGAAAGGAATTATTACCTTAATCATATGTGTGAATAGTTGAAGCCCAGGAAATCAGAGTAACTTGCCTGCAGTCACAAATTTGTAGTGTAACCAAGAGTTGAACCCTATGCTGCCTAGTCCCAACCTAGCACCTTAATCATATTTCCTACCTCTATGTTAAAGCTGATTGTACTCTGATAAGTCCCATTCAAGGCAAAGGGCTGCTTTGTGGTAGGCACTGTGCAACTGCAGGGCAGTTCCCTTCACCCAGGCACCTTCCAGGTTTAGGATAGAAAAAAATTAGTGAATTAATACAGGTTATGATCATGACTGTGGATTTTACAGCCTCACTGATAGGTGCAAGTATCAGCCCAAAAGAACATTTTAACTCCAATGCCTCTTCAGAAAGCTCCAGTTTCGGTGCTGGTGTTTGCCTCAGGTATGGGTGCTCGGGACCGAGTAGGAGTTCAGGATTTACAGGAGTGAGTCCCACTCAGTGCACTGCTGTCAGAGGGTCTCCCTCAGACCAAAAGGAGCTGTCAGATGGCCACATTATGCAGAACTCCTGGCTGGCTTCACTTCCATGGACCAGCTGGGCCTACAGTGCAAAAGTAATGGAAACCTGAGACAAAGCCCAGGGCAAAGTCTCTGGTCCTTGGATGGGGCTGGCTACATCACATGGCTGCAGTGATGCTCGTTCCTTTGTGAGCAGGTGGTGTTAGTGGTTGAGCTGTCACAGGGGCTTGGGATATGGGCAGATGGACAGGAAGGGCTTCTGCTCTGAACTGCTTTCAGGAGAATATGGTACCCGAAATAGGGAGTGTCAGAGTAGTTAATCCTGACTACTGAAACCAGTGCATTTGTCATTTGTCTTGAGGGAGGCAGGGTTTTAGCTCGGCAAAGTGTATTGTAGCTCTTAACCTGTTCCATAAGCCTTTCTTGCTTTATATGCTTATGGCAAGGTGTTACCTGGGATGCCTTGTTGTTTTCCTTTGACTTAATTTATATTCTGCTATGCACTCCCATTTCTTTTGAGAGCAAAATGCTGTGTGAGTGCCTTACGGGCTCCTTCTCTTTTACTGACCTTTTTTTTATGACTTTAAAGAAGTTTCCCTAGGCCCAAGTCTGCTTTCTATCCTGAATATTGACCTGAGAGTTACACTGTCTTGTTGTTTTACACAGACTTCTCAGCTACCAAAGTTCACCCACAGGTCTCAAAGTATTCCTAACTCAGAAACACCTTGCTTTTATGTCCTCCTCCTCTTCCTCCTCCTCCCTCCACATGAGCATTTTAATTTCACAAGCAAACTCCATTTCACTGTGAATTTCGACAAGTGGTTCACCTGTTTCAGGGTAAAAATTGTACTTCAAATTTAAATGTCTTTTTCACTGTGACTGTCATAATATTTTCCATTTGAGGCTGAGATTCCACTGTGGGTTTTCTGTGCCATGTTGTCATCTGTACAAATCTGAGCTTAAATGTGTGGAAATTCTGACATTTCAGTAAGAAATATAAAGTGGTTTTTTAATGTTCTTTAAGTTAGCTGTTCCATAGGTGTGGCCGCTGGGTTTTGCCCAGTGCCCTGGTCTTTCCCAGACTGAAGATTTCTCAAAGATTTTGGGCTTGTTTGTGTTGAGTATGGTGTGTCATTTCTATGAGAATAAGTTATGGTAATTTTTTATCTGATTGTTGGTCCTGAAAAGGTGATAACGGAATAATTACCCAAACCAGGGATTTCCGAACTGCCTTTGAGTGCCGTTCCCACCGGCAGCAGTGGGTGCGTACAATGCTGAATGCAGTGTCCATGGACTGTCATCTTCAGGGAGAGGCTCGGAGAAAGCAGCTTCGTGTCAACCGAACTGAGCCAAACTTTGAGTGGTTTCACAGTGGAAATGACTCCACTGTGGAAGGACTTGCCTTTGGTGGGGGCTTGGGAGGAGGTTTGGCAGGTGTAGCTGTTGGACTCCTCACCTTCACACCAATGGCCTGCAGACAGGCTGCTCGTGCCCAGTAGCGCCAGCCACGTGTCTTGGGTGCAAATTTTGTATGTAGATGTTTATCTACTCTGAATTATTTGACAAAGGCTGAAATCTCTTTTGGCACTCACACGTTTTCATGTTGGTTGTTATGTGGAACAAAGTATGAGGTTGAGATCGTTGCTGGAATTGAATTCTCTAATAACAGCTTTCCGTCAGGTAATATGAAATATGCAAAACCGTGCACCTGCTGACAACATTCATTTCCACAAATATATATATATATAGTCATTAACTACTTTGAGACTGCAAGAGGATATTTGCAACCATTTCAGTGGCTTGACATTTGTCACAATGACACGATTTCTAAAATCTACACTGTAATTGCTACCTCAGCTCACTGCGCCTCTTACCAAACAGGCTGTGAGAATCGCTGCTGACACAAACTCCTGCTATCAGAACTGATTCCGTTGTGGTCTGGCCTGATCAATTGCTCCACAACCCAAGTCACAGTCACTCTGTCATTTTATAGTGTAAATCAGATTTTACGCGTGTGGGGCCGGGATGTGATTGCATCTCTAGAGCCAGCGGGGACAGGATTCAGAAATGAACCCACGGGAGTTGTACTTGATCCTGCTTAGCTGATGCTCACAAACTTCATTCTTCACAGTTGTTTATTAGGCAACATGACTAACATTTGCCACATGTTGTTTATTATCTTATCTTTTTCCCAGAGGAGGGAGTGTGTGTGCTGGGACCGTTTCTTTCCTTGGGGAATTATGTTCCTCAAATCCCATATTGCCATTAAAAATCATGCCCTTGTCATTGGCTTTTATCATCTCTGTTAGCCTTGATATTTGATGAAATTTGTATAGATGACCATCCTAGCTATCATTGGAAAATTCTGCCATGTTGTATGTGAATAGTTACTGAAAAGGTTGCAATGCAGGGAACAACCAATTGAAGTCATCTAATAAAAACTTTTTTTTTCATTGTTAAATCATTTTTTTATAATGTGAGCTTGTAGCAAAATATTTCTGTGTTAAATGATAATAATTTAATTAATCGTGTCTGCCTCAAATAGCTGCAAGAAATCATCCCTTTCCTTTGTGTCGTTCAGTTTATCTAAATTGCTTGATAACCTGGTGTAGCCAAACTAGTTCAGCTCAGTTAACATAAACCCTTCCACTGCACTGGATGTTTTTTCGTTAGACACCGCATTAGCTTCTAATGAGGGCGTCAGACTGACAGACACTGAGCCATCCAGATGCATTATGAAGCGTTGTAATGGTGATTATAAAAGTCCTTCCATCCTAGGGAGCCTGCAGTGTGTTTTCCTAAAGGTGCCTCCAGAATGAGCTGGCTGGTTTATGTTTAAGAGCTGAGGCTTGATCCAGATCATTCACATCAAGGGCAATTATTCTGGGAATGATAATGAGCCTCACGCTGGGCCTCCACTGAGATTTCCATTACCAGCATCAGTTATGGCAACAGTGTAAGCAAGTGAGCAAAATAAAATAAAGGCCACAACAACTCTTTAGTCTAAGACACACTTTCCAGAGGATAAGCCTTATCTCTAAATAAAAAAAATCTGCAGTTGGATACTTATTAAAATCAGCTTTTTATTATTCCCTGGTAGAAAACTTGGTTATGTCATCGAACTGCACGCAGAATCTCCTTGGGAAAACCTGAAACTTTCTGCAAGCACATTCATTTCATGAAATCTCCTTTTTTTTTCTTCAGATAGAAACATTTGAAACTTGGGGATCAGCTCTGGCACCACAGGCTCAGGCTTTTTCATCTTTCATCACAGAGTGATGTGGCATGTGCTGGTCCTGCAGAGGGCCCAGAGAATTGCCCTGACTCTGAGTTTTCCATCTTTGGGGCTCCAGCCCCAGCACCAGGAGCCCTCTGCCCAGCTTCTTCTTGGCAGCAGCTGTCCTCCCAACAGCTTCCCCTGCAGTTTCCCATCCCAGTGGTGACGGTGCAGTTTGGCTGCAATTAGTATAGCTCGGATTTCATTAAGTAAATGGCTGTGCAAAGCTTTCAATATTGGGACAAACCCAATAGAAACATGTATATTATCCAACAGAGAATGTTCTCAATTTCTTTGGCCAGAAACTAAAATTCTTACCTAAGATTTTCAAAACTCTGGGAGAAGTTTGACCTTCCCCATCCCTCAGCCAGCTCTGAAATTAACAGCTGATGGTGTTTTACTAGACTTGCAGAACTAACTTAATAGCTCTTTAGTTATTAGAGGATAAATGTCCGTGTTCTACAAGTTTAAATTATATTAAAAGCCTTTATTAGCGCCACTTGGCAAAATACCGTCTGGCTAGCTTTCTGGCCTTGGGCTAGGCCATTCTTGTGGTTTCTTAATGACATGCTATGAAAAGGATATAATTTATGAGAATTTGTTGCCAGGTTTTGCATGTATTAAGAAGCATTTGCCGTTTGTGAATAATGCTGCTGAGCAAAACAAAAAAAAATTAAAAACTGGAATTACATCTTGCATTCATCTGGCTTTATTTTCATTGTACATAGCCTTTAAATTTTTATGTATATGTTTATATGTATATATATTTATATATTTTAATTTTATCTGGTCTCTGAATTACTGGAGGTTGCTCAGTTGTGACCTCTAACAGTACTGTTACCAAAGTTACTTTCTGTTTATTTTCCAACCTTCCCTTAGTAATTTTGGCAAAGTCTTCTCAGTGAAAGAACTCCTCTGGGCCATGTAATGGGTTTCCCCATGGTTAGGAGAAAAATTAGGCCACTGGGGCAGCTCTCTTTTGTGAAGGCAAGTGTTCGTGCCATGGGCAGAATATCTCAGAAGTTTCTTTCCCACGAGACTCGGTGACACGCGGGCAGTGCTGTGGTGTGATTCAGCTGGCTGGTATTTTTTCCCCTCTCAGCATCTGTTTATTTGCTTTGCAACCAAGTCCTCCTCCTTTTCCTTCTGCTGATACAGCGCATTAGTGTGAACAACGGAGGGGCAAAGTACCCGGCGGGTGGGAGGAGGTGTGTGCGGTGGGAACACAGGGTTGGGAAAAGGGCCTGGGACTTGAGTAACCTTTCTTAGGTGTCTTTCCATCACAAGAGTTGTTTGTGGCAAAGGTGTGAGTTTTTCTGATTGCAGAAGTGGGTTGCAGGGGATTTGACCCAGTGCTCTCATTCTTTCCGCAGTGGGGAAGCCTCACAAGTGCAACTACTGTGGCCGGAGCTACAAGCAGCGCAGTTCGCTGGAGGAGCACAAGGAACGCTGCCACAACTATCTGCAGAATGTCAGTATGGAGGCTGCTGGGCAGATCATGAGTCACCATGGTGGGTGCAAACCGCCTGCTGAGGGCACTTGGACTTGGAGCATCTCTTGTGGGTTTTTTTCTATCTGTTTTTATTCCTTCCTTTCATTTTTGCATGCTTCCATCTCAGAGGTTGTTTGTTCTCAGATAGGCAGGAAAAGAAAAGCTGTGCTAAAATCCTCACTCTGTCCAGTTTAACAGCACCATTTTTGCTGATTTTAGTTGTCAGTATTTTAGTTTTTAGTATGTATAAATATGTAGAGATGAAAATCAAGTGAAGTCACGTGAGCAAAATTACCCTAAAATTCATATCACAGAATAGTTTGGGATAGAAGACACCTTAAATATCATCTAGTTCCAAGCCCCTGCCATGGACAGGGACACCTTCCACTATCCCAGGTTGCTCCAAGCCCTGTCCAGCTTGGCCTTGGACACTTCCAGGGATGGGGCAGCCACAGCTTCTCTGGGCATCCTGTGCCAGGGCCTCATCACCCTCACAGGGAAGAATTCCTTCCCAATATTGCATCTAACCCTGCCCTGTGTCAGTGTGAAGCCATTCCCTCTTGTCTCTCCATGCCCTTGTCCCAAGTCCCTCTCCAGCTCTCTTGGAGCCCCTTTAGGCACTGGAAGCTCCCCCAGGGCCTTCTCTTCTTCAGGCTGAGCAACCCCAGCCTGTCTCTGTATCAGAGGTGCCCAAGCCCTTGGTGCATCTTCATGACTCAGTCCAACATTTCCACATCCTTCTTGTGCTGGGGGCCGAAGCCATGAAGTGTGTGATTCCCTTCCCATTCCTTTCTGATAGTGAATGATAATTATAAGGATGGCAAAGGTATTCAAAGTCATTATTTCTACTCTCTGTAATATTATCGCTTCAAAAAAGAGAGGGATAAATGTAAAAATCTCTAGAGCAGAATGGAATTCAACGGTGTTGTTGAAAGTAATTATAACCAAAAAAATGTTTGTATGCATTTACATGTGCTAGTATTAATATGTTAACTAACACTGCATGTGTTAATATACATAAGGACTGAAGATTGCCAAAAACATTGTTGAAAGCAAGAAATGTCAAACTCTGTGAATTTGTTTTCAGAAATTTCTGTAGCTATTAGTATGGATAATGAGCATAATGCCTCAGATTGCAGGGTTGAAGGCTTAATCTGTAGCACTAAATGCTAAATGGTAGCTGTCCAAAAATGGTTATAATTTCATTCACAATTAGTGTTTCAGAAACTCTTCTAAAAAATCTGAGTATCTTTTAACTTTTAAAAGTTGTCTTTCGATGTTTGGTACTTGAAGTGTTTAAAATTTCATACTATCCAGAAAATACAGAAACTGTACTTTTCCATTTTGGTTAAAAATTACCATATA
>JAOXXN010000102.1:2788671-2801216 GCA_026770055.1 Myrmophylax atrothorax
AGTGTACAGCAAATAGAATTAATTTCTGCTTGAGAGATTTGGTTATATATCTGCTATTGAGGGACTAGTCTTACCAACCTGTTGAAATAGTGGAGGCAGAAAGAAGAACTTACAAACGGCAGGAGACTGAGTACTTCTTTTTGCCTCTCATTCAACGAGGCAGATGTTAAATTGAAAGCAGACGTCTTCAGGCTGATCACATGGAGCAGATTCATGTATTTTCAGTTTGAATGTGGTGCTTACTCTCACAGTGTCACTGAGGTTAAGAACTGGCAGGATGCAAAAAGAGTCATTTGTGTGATTTACGATAAGGCCACAGTTGCTAGAGTAACAATTAAAAATACTCAGGCATCTCAGAACAGATGAAGGTCAACCAGCTTCAAAATTACAGTCAGCTTCCAGTTAATGGGAGTCAGGGAGAAATTTACCCAGGGGTAAATTGGGTAATGGCTTTCTCCAAGATTTCTTGCAGCTTTTCCCAAGTGTCCAGCGTTGCAGCTGCTTTACCTACTTGATGAGATGGACTGCAGGTATCACAGGTCAGCTGTGTCTGTGTGCTCTGATCTGGCCTCAAGCACCTGCTTTGGTGTTTATTTGAATGTCCTATGATGACCAGAGACTGTTTCGCCTTTTACTTCACTAATGTAGGTCAAGAATAAATAGAATTTTAACACAGTTTTACATGGAAATTCAGAATAATTAGTCTGATTAGTTATTTTTAAGTATAGATTTGGCTAAAGATGAATTTAATTTGGAAACCATGTTGTAGTGGTTTGCTGGCCTGTTTGTTGGTTCCTTCTGAGGTCATGTTTGTTGGTTCCTTCCCATGTTATCATTTATTTTACTTTTTTTATGTCATGCTCCATTTCTAAGGCTCTGACATTTTTGAAACTGGATTGCAATTAAAGGAATAAATAATTCAGATCACTGGCAATTTACAGCTTTCTCTGCTGTCTGTACTAAAGTACCTAAACAAGGATGATAAAAAGGAATCAAAATAAGGTTTGCATCATTTATCCAAGTAGTCCATAAAGGATAGGTAATATTTCTTGATCTGTATGACCTACAGAGAACTGACAGTGTGTTTGTTGGCTGGATCAGGCTCTCACCAGATCCATTTCTTTATTCAAGCATGAGAATAACCAGAGCAGGTGACAGGGACCAATGGACCTTTCCATCTTCATTGCTTTCTTCCACTATGACAAGGACACCACATGCCTCCTGGGGCCCACTTTGGCCCCACTTGGGAAGGAGCTGTGCTATTTCCTGGGAGGCCAGAGCCATCCTGTCTGCAGCAGGACAGCAATCCCAAACTGCCAGACCACAGCTGAAACATGAACAGAGGTGTGATGGCAAGAATCATTCATAGGTCGTGTTACGTTACCCAGACCATCGTTGTAGCAGGGAAGTGTCACGAGGCACACAAACATTGTCCAGTTGGAAGCACGTGAACAGTATTGCTGAAGAGAGCAGGATTATTCATGTGCTTCACTTTAGACTTACATTTAATTACCTGGCTAATCAGGGCTAAGTTCCCAAGCAGAAGTGATGCATCATCTCTAAGGATAACAGGGCTGTTCTATAGGCATCTCTTTAGAATAAGTCACACTGAGTGGAGTGAATTATTATAGTCAAAAATAAAATGCTGAGTTATAGCTATGTTGAAATGCAGTTTGGAAAAGATTTGAGATTACAGTTCTGTTTCTTATGGTGGTTTATACACATTGTGTTTGCAGCAATTTTGGCAAAGGTAATAAAAAGATTCTTGAGTGATTTAATTCTTGGATAGCCAGACCAGTTGTAAGTAGTGACTCCTTGAATTCATATAACTTAGTCTATTGAAAAAAAGTCTGGATTTATCTACCAAAGCAGTGAAGTAACAAAGACAATGAAAACCAACCAATATTTATCCAACTTCATAAAATCAGCTTTAAAAGTTAACTGTCAACAACTGGCTAATATTTGTATGTGTGAACACACATGAGCATGTATATCTTGTATCATATACATATAACCTTTTTTATTTGAGAAGAAGTTATTACATGAACTTTGCTTGTACTGCCACTCCAAAGCCATCACTGGAAAAGCTGTGCTGCTGAGTTGAGCCCTGATGTAAGTAGTGGTAAATTTGTTCCCTTCCAAGGGGAGCTGTGATATGTAACATACCCTGTGACTGCCATAATGCACCAGCATGTGGTTCTGGTCTCACACATCTGTAATGCCATTGATGTGAAAAGGTTACCAGGGTGTGAGTTTGGATTCACACGGTGATGGATCAGCCAGCTTTCAGCATCATTATGTATTTATTTATCCTGTGTCAATGAAAGGTGCTTTTGCCTTTTACCAAGTGAAACTAAGCTATACATGTCGTTTCTCTGGTTTTTTTCTTCCCTAAATAAGACACTGGGAAGGGAGTGGGGTGTGTGTCTCTTTCGCTCAGTCCAAAAAGGATAGAATCTTTTTGGTTTTTGAGAGGGAAAACTGGCAAAGATCAGCCTCCTGTGCTCCTGTAACTTGCTCTATTCTTGGCTATATGCAGTCATTTTATATTTTTTTCCACTGGCTAAAGGATTTACATGTTGTGGCTCTAAAGGTGCCACCATAACAGCCCCCTGTACCTGTTGTTCAGGTTTCTCCCTATGCAGTTCTGTTGTAAGGCAGGTATGAGGCACCTCAGACTGCAGGGGACGTGTGGTACTGCTCCCTTGAATTTAGGTGAGGGTATGTCTAATGGCCTAAACTGTCAGGCCTTACTGAGCTCAGTATTTCAATCCCATCATCTACCAGTTAACTTGTATTTCCTAACTCGAAGCGCAGGCACAGTCAGGCACAGTGGAAGGTTTGGAATTGCTCTGAAAGTCGCTGCACCTGGATGCATGATCTGGAATTAAAACAAAATGCCGTTGGTGAGCTTGCTGTTTTACCCATCTCAGGGACAGGAACTTTGTAGGAGGTCAGTAAAAAAGTAGAGGCTTAACTTTAGACTCTGGAATAATTGTGCCCCAAGTCAGGGTTTTTCTGTCTCTCCCCACACTTTTTAAGTGAAACACTGGAGTGATTACATTGATTTTGCTCACACATTTCTCTTATTTCTTAGGTGAAAAGCTCATGAGATTTGGCTATCCAGACATCCCCTTTGATATGAACCTAACGTACGAGAAGGAGGCTGAGCTGATGCAGTCTCACATGATGGACCAAGCCATCAACAATGCAATCACCTACCTTGGAGCTGAGGCACTTCACCCCCTGATGCAGCACACACCAAGCACAATTGCAGAGGTGGCCCCGGTCATCAGCTCAGCTTACGCTCAGGTCTATCATCCAAACAGGATAGAAAGGCCCATCAGCAGGGAAACAGCCGACAGTCACGACAACACCATGGATGGCCCGATCTCCCTCATCAGACCAAAGAGTCGAACCCAGGATAGAGAGGGCTCCCCCAGCAATAGCTGCCTGGATTCTACTGACTCAGAGAGCAGCCACGACGACCGCCAGTCCTACCAAGGAAACTCTGCCTTAAATCCCAAGAGAAAGCCAAGCCCAGCTTATATGAAGGAGGACACCAAGGCTTTGGATGTCACAAAAGCTTCTAAGGGCTCTTTAAAGGATATCTACAAGGTGATCAATGGAGAAGGGGAGCAGATTAGGGCTTTCAAGTGCGAGCACTGTCGTGTCCTTTTCCTGGACCATGTCATGTACACCATCCACATGGGCTGCCACGGCTACCGGGACCCGCTGGAGTGCAACATCTGTGGCTACCGGAGCCAGGACCGCTATGAGTTCTCATCGCACATAGTCCGAGGGGAGCACACATTCCGCTAGGCCTTCTCATCCAAAGGGGACTGGTATGAAGTAGAAGAACTGCACATGAAGAAATACTGCACTTACAATCCCACTTTTCCTCAGACACTGAAAGGCCTATTTTGTTGTTGCTGTTGTTGTTGTTGCTGTTGTTTAATTATTATTATTAACCTTATTTTTTGTGGACCCAACCTCATTTGCTCTGCCCAGCTTAAGAATGGAAAGAAGGAAGGGAAGGGATAGAAGAGGGGTTTGTTGTTGCTGCCACTTTCTGGGGAGGGACCCACCTCACTTTCTATGGCAGTTGGAAGGCAGTCCATGTCTGTCTCAGTCAGTCGTACTGTTTTGGAATATCACTCAACCCTTCTAGGTGCTTTCATGACCCAACAAAATGCCACTCATTTACAATTTCAGAGGAAAAGGTAGAAACATTTCAGTGGAGAGCCTTTTTCTAACATGTAGATACAGTGCAGGGTTTCGGAGGCTGGAGGAGAGGGGGGAACTTTATTCTGCAGAATGAACAATTATTTTTAAAGCAAAACTGTTAGGGAGTTAGGAGCATGAATCAAAGTTACTTTCAAGGGAGAGCTGTTTTCTGGGTTCAGTGTGTATTGCCCCTCTAGAATGTAAATAAATTAAAAAAAAAAAAAAGGAAATGTATGTCCTAACACTGTACCACATTACAGCAGTTTAGTTTCATAAGTCTGAGGGCCTTCTGTGATAAGTCTGAGGCTTTGTATTTTTATTTTCCTTAACTTATGAAGCACCTTTTTTAGAATTGTTGATATTCTGTTACTCCATGCCTATGTGTTGTCTCACTGGCTTCTAAGAGACCCTTGGGAGCCTTACTTCTTTAGTTGCACCCTAAGTTGTAAGAGAGAGCATTTAGAAATAACATTTAAACCTGCTTCTAGGACAATAAGTGGCCTAGGAGTGGGTGAGAGTCTGTAGTTTACTCAAGAGGTTCTGCTGCTCTTCTGAAATAATTCTGGTTTAAAATTACGGATTTTAAAATTACAAAAATACTAGTAAAATGTGTTCTTTAAATATAGGTATATACACATATATAATTATGTAAATACTTTCTCATTTTATTATCACAGTGTTAACCTCTTGGAAACAGCCTAAACTAAGACTTGCAGCTGGGAAAGTGATGGGAGCCATATCCTTGGCCAGCATTATTCCTCTTGGCTCCATTGAATTTAATGGAACTGCCCTAATTCCTTCAGCTAAATCAGGATCTTTTTTTTCTTCTTTTGACATCTTATTTGCTAATTTGCTGAACTGATGATTTCCTTTTGTGTCTGTCATGAACTCTGCTTTAATTTAGGGGTGGAAGTGTGAGCAGGTTTTGCTGGGTAGCCTTTGCTTCAGGAGAGCACAGAATCCCTGCACACCAGCAGGATGCATATGACCTTCCCTACTTCTTCAGAAATTGATAAGTAGAGATGCAGGTGCTATGTATTGATTTGGATTTGCAAATTTTGGTTTTATTCCTCATTTATTAGTTTCGTTGTAGGCAAAAGAAATGGAGAAACACTTGCCAGAGCAAGTTCTTGACCTATAGACTGGACAAGAAAAAGAAATGCACCAATCTGTTTTGTTTCCTTTCTTTCTCTCCCAGTGAAGAACAAAGCCAGCAACCACCCAGCAAGTTACATCAGTAAAAGCTGGGCTTAAACCTGCAGGACAGATTGCCATTGAAACCCAACTGTTTGTACCAATCACAATTGAAATGTTGTTGTTTGGCAACAAGAGCACAGCTTGAGAATGGAAAGATCTGCCTGGGTTTAACCCCCTCCACACACACAGTCTCCATGCGCTTGGGGAGACCTTTTCCAAAATATAAAGTTACTAAAGTATAAAAGAGAGAGCAAGATCAGGCCGTAATGAATTCCCATCTGCTCCCTTCAATCTGTGCACTCCCTGCACATGCCAGTTTGTGGTTCCTTTTGAGGGTACTGGGTTTTTTCTTCTTCTCTTCCTAGACCTGGAGCATTTGAGAGTAGGAGCTGAGTGGTATTGATTGAAATCTTTTTATGGTGACATTCTTGGCAGCTGGAACCTGTGTTTAGGAAGGATACAGTAGATCATGGCCAGATTACCTGATGACTGCTTCCCAGCACTGCAATGCTATTAAGTATGAGCTAGTAAAGTCTTGCAGTAGCCTATTAATTATAATAGAATATGTAGAGAAATGTCATCTTGTGTAATGTGAGAGCTATCAAGGCAGGGAATATACAGGCTTTGGGAAGTCAGATTTAAAAATCTATTCCCAACATTGTTCTTACTATTGCTTGGTTCCTCCCCCTCCTTCCTTCTTCATCCTTATGTAGAGGAAGCTCAGGCAAATGAACTACTGCCATCCTCCAGACCATTCTCATTTTCTTGTGCCTGGTGCAGTCCAAGGAGTTTGTGCAGGAGAAAAGCAAGGAAATGCTGGAGGACATCTCATTTATTCCACATGGCTGATTCTCTGCAGCTAGGAAGCTTGGCTTAGGAGGCGACCAGCCACGCCTTGTGTCAGGATGTGCCTGGAAATTCAGAAAAGAAAGGAAAAAGTGGTTGTGATTTGGTGAGGCAGGAAAGGTCTTTTAAGAACAAAGTGCAAAGAGGAAGGTTCTGGGCCTGAAGATTGCTGAGCTTACCTGGGCCTCCAGAAAGACACGTGGCCAAGCCAGAGGAAAGGGTTGCCAGCAATTCCTTTTTTCTCTGGGGGCAACACTCCATTCTCCCCTCTGTGGTCAGTGAAAGAACATGGGCTATGGTTTCTTGGAATAGTTGGCACTAGGGGAAAAGCGTTAAAAAGTTCTGCCTTTGTTTGGTAAAGCACCAGAATACGGGAAAGGCAGAGAATCTCTTGTGTATCCACAAAGAAGTTGGCTGTAATTATATCTGCAGTTCATTAGTATGCACTTTGGTTCATTGATGACTCATTGATACCTCCTGTAGACTATATTCTGTAGATGTTTAAAGGCTCAGATGGGCAGGCTCACTGATTTTGGACCTGGCTTCAGCTAAGCCCAGCTTCTTGTTCTAAGGGTAGCAAGTGAGATCTGTATGTCCTGGTGTCATGGGCACAGGGAACTGAGGAGGAAGTGGGGAAAAAACTACATTTTTTGGAGAATTTTGCATTAATGTTCATTATCAATGTTCTTTTCTGAACATTCACTAAAGATTTTCATCCTACAGCTAGGGAAAGAGAAAGATTATATTCTAGATCAAATTTTGAACAAAATTTTGGATTAACGTGTTTAAGAATTTAATTCCTACTGAAAATTATTAGGGAGTTTTATATAACACAGTTGGTCCCTTTGCAGAGTGTGCAAAACGGGGTCGCAGAGATTTGTTAGGGTTTTTTTCTTGCTTGCTCATTGCAGATTTCTAAGAAAAGCTCTTGAGTTTTGACGAGTTCATTAGTCATTCACAGTGTACTAGGAATTTCAGTAGCTAATCCTTGGCCTGCACATCTATTTGTTCTGAGTGTTTGGTGTTAGAAATCGAACCTGGATAATTTTTATTGGGCTCTTTTGAAATTCTTGGAATCAGGTTTCCAGTTAAAAACATGCATTTGCAAATCTAGAATTGGCTTCCTGTGAGCGTTCCTCATTTTCATTAAAAAAAAAAAAGCCATTTCTGTTCACATCCCTGCCAGTAAACCCTTTTGCTTCTTTTCCATCAAAAATGGCAAGGTTCTGCCTCAGTGCAGAGGATTACAAGCCTATTAATTGAAATAGAAGTGTGACTGCTTGCTCTGTTCTTGGTGTGATCCATATCCCAGGAGCAAAGGGCATTATCTGTGTATCTGCCATTATGGCCAGTGAATTTTACAGCCACCTTTTTTTGCAATCAGTTAGGAGTGCACATCAAAATATATAGCATTTGTCAGTAAAGCCAGCTCTTTACTCAGTAACTTACAAGATTAAAATAATTTTAATCTCCTTAAAAAGTGCTTTCATCTATGCTGTGATGTGAAAGGTGTCCAGGCATCAACCTGTATCAGTCTGTATTAGGGGGAAAAAATTAAATTGGCTAATTGGCCTGATTTTTAATGGTGAGAGTTTCTGCAATGCGAGGACCCAGCTTATAACAGTGGACCTAAAATATGTTTACTAAAAGGTGAAGCAATTCTCAATTGTAAGAGTTTCCAAATTTCTTTCTGTTTACAAGGACATTCCTAAATTTACGTTGTCAGGCAGAAGGTCAGCAATTAAACCAAACCCTTCAAAACTGGCCTTTAAATGGGACATTATTGCTGTTGTCCAGGTCCTGAGCTAACTTGTTCAGATTTGAAAGAAGCCAGACAACAGACACTCCTTCTTCCAGAAAGAAAGTTTGGAGATAATTGCAGCAAAGGTACTTATTTCAGCCAAGGAAGGGAGCTACAGGAATACAGTTCCTTTGCTGGATAAATTCCATTCTTTAACTCTTGCTGTGATTTTAATGTAACAAGGAGGGAGAAGAGAGGCTGCACTGATACCGGTCACCTAAAGTCAGTGTGAGTTTTTAGGAAATGTTTGATGGAATTGGCTTTGCTGCTAGAAATTTGCATCTTAGCTTGGCTTACCAGCTTTTAAAAACAAACATGGATGGTAGCAACAGCCTGCGGTCTGGGGCAGCTGGAGGGCTTGAGAAAGTATATTTATATATATACATATGGTATTGTATAGTTAGATATATGCTTTATTGTATATGTGCCTTTTCCAAATGCATTTTGGGGGATTGTGGTGTCGTTCATGATCTCCTCTCATACCCTTTCAGGATGCGCGGCAAAAACCAACCTAAAGGGAACATCCTTCCTCCTGCTCTGCACCCTCCCTGGCAGCTTGATCTGGAGAGAGGAGCTGGTACTTTGCTGTGAGATTTCCCACAGTCAGCTGGCTTTTAGGAGAGGAAAGGGCTGAAAACTACCCTAGCAAACTGCATTCCAGTTGCCCAGGCAGGGCTGGCAGCTGGTCCCAGCCAGCACGGCATCCCCAGCGCGGTGCCGAGACTGAGACTTGCCGTGGGAGCTCCAGCTGCACCGTGTGCTGTGGAGCACCAGGGCAATGTCTCCCGTTTTCTTCCCCTCAGACCTTTAAATAAAGAATGCTTTGAAATGGACTTTGCTCTGCTTTAAAGTTCCCACTTAGGAACAGGAGCAGACGTAAAAGCACCTGCTTCTTGCTTCAATTTGGAAAAAGAAATGTGGCAAGTCCTTTGGAAGTGGTTTGCACGTTTGCCTGTCAGGCTGCTGCCACCCCAGTAATTGGCACAGAGATGAGAGAAGCCCATCGGTAGAAGATGTTAAGGGGATTCATTAGCTGGATTCGTTCATCACTGCGGTGAGGAGCACAGCGTTTCGGTACTTTCCTGTCGGGTTGGTGACCTACTTTCAGGTCTAATTATTCGCCCTGCCTAGGTGCAGTGTCTGAGGGTGCCGACACACGGAGCGTGCTGTGGGGAAAGTGACTGGGCCAGCGTGCTTTTGGTCAGAGCATGAGCCTGGTATCAGCCCAGTGCCAGCTCCTGGGCACAGCTCTGCTGGGGCCTGGGTCCGTGGCAGTCACAGAGGGGAGATGGGGGGAGGAATTAGATAGGAAAGTGCTGAATTCGCTTCACAGTAAATAGATTCCCTTTTATCCCATTCCCATTGACGTGTTCTGAGGTATAAGCAAAGGAGAACGTCCCTGGTTTCTAATTTGACCTCTTACAAGCATGCCTGAAGGGGTGGTTTGTGCTCTTCTCCACTGAGGGTTTGAATTGACCAGAGGATAGTCAGGAGGAGGGGTGTGCTAAGGCTTTGCCGTGCTGTGTGCCTAACAGGACAGGAAAGCAGCAAAAATGGTCTCTGTTTAAGTCACACTGGCATCCCAGCTGATCATGCTGACAAGCATTCCCAGTTCCTGTTCGCTTCCAGCCTTTGGAAAGGTGGTTATCATTATGCTCACTTGGATCCTCAGCTGTGAAAATAACTGCCCATGCTCTCCCCTGCTGTAGAAACTTCTTTTCATCTTGGGACCTAATTAATTAGTGGAAGAAAGTACCATTTCAACAAAGAACTACACTGCTGTAGTAAAAACTAGTATTATTTACAGTTACAAAAAAAAAAAACAACAAAACTGTGATGTTATTTACTGGCAGGATGGGAAATATTTCAACAGAATGAATGACAATGAAGTTCATCAGATTATGTCTTCAGAGGGGCCTGTATCATGTGGACGCTGTTGGGAGAAAGGGAGCAGCCTGACCCAAAGCTGAGGCTGACACTTCCTTCCTGCAGCAGGTGTTGATTTAAACAACTGCACTGCAGCCCAGGAAAACATTTGAGCACCACCAGCCTCCTGCCATCCCTTCGGTTAGACCTGGAAGTGCACAGGAGCTTTGCAGTTAACTGTGTGTTTAACCATCCCCATTATCTGTGAGATCAGGGCAGGGGGAGCAGCACAGCAGCTCTGGGCAGGCCTCGGTGGTCAGCGTTGAAGGCGCGTTCCCCGTTCCCTCACACTTGTGTAGCAGCCTTAATCCCTGCGCTCCGCAGTACGTGGGTACCAGTAGCCTCTGCTCTGGACTACCAACTATGGAGAAAATCCAGATGCCTCCTGCAGGTGGGGAGCTCCATTATGGGCACAATGGAGCCAGTTTGCAGTAAATCGGACCATTTACTTTTACCTCAAGTGACATCAAATAAGAAAAGCTTCTTGCAGGGGTAGAGGTCACTGAATCCCTTCTATGCACTTACTGGGATTTGACATTGCTTACTGGAAATGGATGTTCATTCCTGAACACACTGTAACAAGGGAAGGACTTTTTTGGTTATTTTTGTAGTTGTTCGGATTCTGAAACTGTGATCAATTATTTGATGAATTGTCAAGTGTCCTCAGAGCTTGAACACGTTCACTTCCTCCATGTAGCAGTCTCCTCTGGCTTTCCATGCTTTTCTCTTTGCCCCTTTTCCTTCTTGGAGCTTTAAGTCTGGGCCTGCTCTTATCTCCTGTAGCTATGGGCTGTCTAGGGGTTCGGGGGGTTGTTTTTTGGGGGGGTTTTTTGTTCATTGGCTGTACAGTCTGTTTACATATTTTTGTACTCAAGTGTAGTTTTTTATTAAAAACAGGAAAAAGAAAAAAAAAGATAGTTGATTTGAGAAAAAAAAAGGTACGTACTCTTTGTAACACTTTAAAGATGTAGGGTACCTTCGAGATGACTCCACAGTGATGTAATTATAATACTGTATATTTGCCTTCCTCTTTAGTTGGTTTTATGTTCTGTTTGGGTTTTTTTTCCTAAAATGTATACCTTTTTATGAGAAACTGGAAACTTTTAATGCAAATGTTTAGAAAAAATTTAAAATTGTAAAGTAAAAACAAAAAGAAAAAAAATCATATAATTTTTTTTTTCCTGTTGGAAGAAAATGCTTTAAAAAAAGTTCTACTATTGTTGTATTCCAGGGTGGGGGTTACCAACCCCAAATTTGATTCACATGCTTCATTCATGGATCCTGCTTTCTAAACATGCTCATTGCAGACATGGATGATTTGCTTTTATGAGTTTTAAAAACAAAAAGTCACCAACAAAACCATCTTTTTGGGTAATTTTTCTGTTCAAGTGCAATATTTTCCCTGACGTCTTATTAATGTACAGTGGTTTCTGTGTTCCTTCCTCAGTCCACACAAAGCAGTGAAACAAAATGCTCTGTCTTCAATGCATTCAAAGATAAGGTTCGAGTAAATTAAGGTTGTGACTGACAAAAGATGAGAACCTGTAAGTCAAGGCTAAAGCCCATAACTTAGCCCTGATTTTATTTGGCACTGAGACATCCACATCCAGAATTAAGGACATACCTGTTCTTGCCTCTTCCTTCCTCTTCTTTTCTAATTGCAGCTTTCTTTTTAAGAAAAGCACTTAATATTGATGTTTATTAAAAATAACAAAAAATGAAAAGATCTTTTAGTCTGATCCAAAAGCTACTCAGTGGAGAGTCCTGTTGACTTTGGTGATGGATTTTGGATTAGGCCTAATCTCTTAGTTAGGACAAAATTGCCATTTACTGTAATGGGAGAGATTTACCTGCATAAGAATTACAGGACTTGTGTCCTTTATCTACCTGAGAGACCAGAAAAGCTTCTTTAGAGTTGTCCTTGTCTTATATAAGTTTAGATGGGACCTGTTTTACATATCATACATATTTATATATAGTGTATTTTTAATGCCTTTTTTCCCCAGTAGACTGAAGCCGCTGTTCTGTAAATATGTATTTAGGTACATAATAAAAAAAAAAGAATAAAATCCCATTGAGATTTCTTTGAAAGGCAGTTACTGCGCATGCACAGTAGCCACTTTTGTCTTTTAAGTTTGTATTTCAGAGATTTCATTTTAATAATAACAAAGGTGAGGAGACTGTATCCCCTTCTAATTGATTGCCAAAATTATTTTCCAGACCCTTGTGTCTGAGGTCGAGAAGAAAAATGCCTTGGGTGGGTGACTGTTGTGGTGCCCACGTGGTCACACTCCCTGGGCCAAATTCTGGAAACCTCCTGTGGGTGGTCCAGGTCCTGTGGCAAACGCAGCCCGTGCTGGGGCAGTGGGATCAGAGCAAGGCAGCACTGTCTGGGGAGAGGAGGTTCAGGCTGTGGGTCTGTTCGCTTGTCACGGCATCTTCCCTGGCTCATACGCTGCCCATTTCAATGCTGTTTCTCTAAAGAAAGCCAGATGAGTGATCTGGCAAATGACCCCTTTTCTCCCAGGTTACAAGTTTTTAGTTCTGT
>JAOXXN010000102.1:2804503-2815228 GCA_026770055.1 Myrmophylax atrothorax
AAGACTAAGAATGAAAGCTCTTTTCAAAGGAATATATTTGTGAAATAGCTTTTGTGCTTCCTCTTAATTCCTGGTACAGAGATTAGGGATGGAGACCCAGAATACAACGTTTTCCAGGGATTTCTGTCACTGAAGAAACTGAGCCCTTCTAATGAGACTATATAAATGCTCAATATTATCTCATTATTTTTCATTAATCCCTGCACACCAGCCCACCTCCACATGCTGTAATTCCATGTTACCACCCATGTTCACATTAAAATAGGAACAGATTATTCAAGACTCCCACACAAATCATGAACCTCTCTCTTCTGATCTGTCACTGGCCATCCCTGGACATATAAGCGCCTCTCCCCTAGGCAAGAAGTCATCTTTAAACCTGACAACTCAACCCTTCAAAGCTAAATGCCTATTTTTATTCCTGGCAAATGCTCCTGTGGCATCCAACACCCAAGCCTGGATGAAACTACCCTGTCAAAACTGATTTTTAACAGAAAATTGCTTTTCAATGAACCCATTCTCTATGGAAAGTGTCTGCTTTTCATAGATTTAGGAGGATTTGGGGATTTTTTCCTCAATAAAAAAGCCTGAAACTCTAAACCCTCGGAAGGTTTCTGGGTTATTTTGTTTGGTTTCAAGAGGAAATACTTCCCTGCCCTCAACTCCTGTTTTCATATCAGTTCAAATAATGTCAAGACACTCTTTGCTGCTCTTTTCCATTATTTTTGTTACTTTTCCTGTTTCAGGCTGCCTGTGTGTAGTTGATAGGGTGTGGTGAGGAATGTAAATTATTATTTTCATGTAGGTGTGGTAGCTATTCAGTTGTAAATCCTGTTTTCAATCCTTCTGACTAATTTTATTTGTGATCTGTAATATTGATCTGTCTTCAGAGCAGAGAAGGCTGCAGTCTGTCAGGAGCAGGGACATTTATTCCTTGCTATAATAAAGCATTCAAAGCACTCCCAGAAATGTCCAAGATGGGATAAAAGAGATCTTCCTTGAAGCCTTTTTTTTTTCCCCACCTCTTTGAAATGAGTCGAGGAATTTGTTTCTGTGGTAGCTTTGGTTTTATCAGTTAGTTGCAAAATCTGACCAGCCTGCCTGTCCAAACCCATCTCCCAGGATAGCCTGTCACTGGCTGTCTCTTGGGAGCTGACTTTAAAAAAGAACAAGTTTAAAAAGGCTTGCCTGCCTCTGAGTGTAATTCAGGATGGTGGAGGAACAGGACTAAGCTACAACAGGGAGCTCTGCAGTTGCTGTTGGACTCGAGAAAGATTGTCAAGCTGTTCTCAGTTCCACACAAGCCATAGCAGACGTGCCTGAAACACATCTGTATTTTCCCCCAAGCTGCGAAGAGGCCTTTTGGCAGCCTCATGGCAGATGCTTCTGCTCTCCAAACCCTTTTCCAACCAGGTCCTGCCTTAGGAAGGATGAGCTGCTGTACCAGGCTCAGGGGTATATCACGTGTGGAGCAGATCCTTCTCTGTTACAAACCTGTGTGGCCCGAGCAGCCTGGAGGGAGCTGAGCTGGTTTAACTGTGTCTCTGCAGGATGTGAGTGCTGCTCTGAGCTCTTTGGGCTGTTGTGGGTGCTCCTAGGGATATGCTCTCATCTGTGTCTGTCCTCTCTCAGGGACCTGTTCTGGTGATAGCCATTATTACCATTGTTACAGCATCTGCTAATCTTAATGCAATGTAACTCCTAGTTGTCTGCTCAGTCTGTGCCTCCTTTTGGATAAATCTGGACATCTGGGTGTACAGTCACTGCAGATTTTTTTCTTTTTTTAATTTTATCCTTTATGTTAGCTTTAGGCCTGTAACACCCTTGTGCCTGAGGTTGTGACTAGAACAGTCGTTTTTCTCCATGAAAACTAAAGCTGAGATATCACATGACTCAAAACTGATGGCCAGACTTGCCCATTCTGGCCAGGGTACTATGAAGAGCGTGCAATGCAGTTGTCCTTGGATACCTCTGTATATTGTTATCTATCAAAGAAATGTTTCAAAGGATGACCTGAAAACAACCCCCCTCCCAGTGGCTTGAAAAGCTTCTCCTCTTCCTGGAGTGGCAGAAATATGTAATGTTTGGGCACTGGTTGTGTTTCCTGAGCAGTGACTGCGTGGTTGGGATGCCTGCAGTACATACTGAGTGCTGTGCTGCTGCTGTATGGCTGTGAGGAGGCATTTAAAGTGCTTTTTCCTGGGAGTTCTTTTCAAAAATTAATTTATTCAGTCAAATGTCCTCTTCATTTGCCTTCAACTTTCCCCTCCTTTCTTCCAGTAAGTAAGAAAACAAGAAGTTGTCACTAGACATCAGAACACAGCAAGATTTAAATCAATCCAGGTTGATATTGATTATTTGCATTATGTTAGTTCCTCGAAGACCTTCAGAGCTGGGTGGTGTTTTAGCACTGAGCAAAAATAAGTCATAGCTAACAGTAATGGTGTTAACATCTAATTATAAAAAGAAACCAAGTTTCTTCTCATTTTCAGAA
This sequence comes from Myrmophylax atrothorax, assembly GCA_026770055.1. Classification (NCBI taxonomy): domain Eukaryota; kingdom Metazoa; phylum Chordata; class Aves; order Passeriformes; family Thamnophilidae; genus Myrmophylax; species Myrmophylax atrothorax. The sequence goes on from JAOXXN010000102.1 coordinate 2,806,998, forward strand.
GTCCAAAGATGTAATGCTCCTCTCCTTTATTTGTCCAAGCCTGGATACCAGACTTGGAGAGAGAATTCCAGTAACTCTTCCTTGTAACATCTTACTGCTTCTTGAGACCATTCTGTCTGTACTGACACATGGGTATATACAGAGATATATTTTACATATATATTGTGTCCCTGTGAGTGGCTGTTCAGTGTCCGTGGGGCAGTGAGCTGTGCTTACACTTGTGTACTGCCCGTTTGTCCCGTGCCAGCTCTGAGCCTTGGCTGGATCACCGCTCTCAGAATGCACTTCCCCCTCTTACAAATGGGACCAGGGTCGGGTCGCTGGGCCTGGGGTGCCTGATCTGGAGCTGAGATGTGCTGGAACACGTGTTGGTCAAACGAGTCCAAGCTGCCCAACAGACCCTGATGGCTTGGGATAACTGACATCCTGATCTTTATCACACTGCCCCAGATCTGCCTCATCTGTGGGCATTACCGTTCATTTCTCTGGGGTTTTTTCTTAGATTTTTTGATTAGATATTAAATTATCTGGGTCTAAACTACGTTGCTTGGAACCCTGCAGCAGGATGTTGTCCCACTCATAGTTTCTACTGAAAACTCACCGGGACATAGATGGGATGTGATCCCTTTGAAATGGGAGCATTGATGGTTTGTTTTCTCCAGAGGCAAAGTGGTAACAGTATCAGTGGGACACCAGTTTTATACTGGTTGTATCTGCTGCAAAGGAAGTTTTTAAGCTGGAGACGCTGCGATGCACCGTGTACAAGACACTTCAGCTGCTCTTAGACAATTTTATCTAACAGAGGAAATGTAAAGGACTTTCTGGATTTGATATAGATTCAATTACAAAAGACAAGTTAAGGAAGACGAGGGTTTGAAGATAGCATCAGTAGCCAGTTCATTCAGCTTTACGTGAAATTGCTGATATTTCAGTGACCTCTGGCTCACCTGTCCTGCCAAATTCAGATGACTGCAGTACTGCCCACACACTTCATTCCATGGTATGTATTGCTGCTTTGCCAAGACTTCTGTGAGACCCAGGCTGTTAATGGGGAAACCTTTGCTGTCATTTCAGGCTGATATGTGCACATTTGGGCTAGGCTGAATAAACTACCAGTGGCCTCTGATGTAATTATATCTTTAGCCATTTGCCCCATTCCACTACCAAGATTACACATAGCCAGAATCCCTAACCTAGAGGAAAAGGATGATGGAATAAGCCAAATAGTGATTTTTACAGCATGATAGTTCTCCCACTGCTGTCCTCGCAGGGTACCCTCTAATTCATTATTCTCAGAGCCTTTGCACCTCTTGGCTTCTCCCTGAACAGAAGGTTCAGTGCAAGGCACCGTGTGCCTATCTCGGGAGGTATTTAGGCAGGAGTATTCCACAACAGCTATTTTGGGCTGTTTCCCCACATCAAGACACCCTAGTGCTTATCTCAATGGAACGAAAGTCAGGCCTGTTCTTCTAGATAAAATGCTTTCCCCTCCAACTGCCTGATGGCTTATCTCTGGTCTTGCAGCATCACCCGTAACCCTTCTCCTGTCCCACTTAACTTAACTCTGCTTTCAGCAGAGCTGGGGTGGGGGCAGGGGGACTTGATTAATGAATAATATTTGCTTTCTTTTAGTGCGAAATACTCTTCAAGTGGTCCACACTCACCTAATTAGGAGAGAAATCTCTATTCTGAATCAGCTTATAATAATATCTACAGGCAAACCTTTAGAAATATATTTCAGGTGGGTTTGGTTCATATAAGTTATTGGGGTTTAAGCATTTTTAAGAATCTCCTGACAAATAAAAGAATTTTAATGGTATCATTTGACACGTGTCACCTTGTTTTCTTTGCCTGTTTAAAAACAAGCCAAAACTGTGTTGTCTGTTTTCCATATCCAAAGTAATTTCTTTGAAATTTAGCAAGCATAGCAATCTACTAATGCTTGCCTTTTGAGTGTCAAAAAATAGATAAGGACTGAATATACACAGTCAAGGCAGTGAATGTGTTGTCTCTCACATTGCAGTTTCAGCCCAGCAGCAGGTACAGCCAAGGCAAACTTCTTTGTTAGTTTATTTGGAATGAAGTGGATACTTTTAAGCCATTTCCTAGTGAACGATTATCTATAAAAATGTTTTTATCATCTGGAACTGACCAGTATTAATTCAGATAGTTCTTTGGAGAGCTACTGGATGTGTAGTTAAAGCAGAATTCAGTCTGGTTTCCTTTTTTGTATATTAGTTTTTATGATTGCCTCCATTCTATGCAGCATGGCAGGGACTGCTCAGGAAATGCTCTTCCCCCAGAATTTGTGTGCGAAGAAATCCAACAGTGTGAACAATCCTGTTCATTCATTTACCCTGGATGGTCTGGTGAAATAAGGAAGGATAAAAATTCTGGCAGTTGTAAGATTATTAAATGTGTGGACTCTGAGCTTCCAGGGTAGAGTTCTGGAGAGGAAGCCGTGGACACTGCAGTTGCAGACATGATTAGGAAGTGGACTAATGTAAGGGTTTTCCCTTTCCTCCCCAGAGCAGTTTAAGGGACTGGTTAGAGGGCTGCAAAGTGCTAGTGATGAGACACTCAATTGACTTCATATTTTCAGCTCCAAGGAGAGCAAAAAGGGCTGTATCCATATGCACATCAACTTCTCAGGGTTTTTGCTGGGTTCTCCTACTGGGAAATGGCAAAACAAGCAAGCAAATCAGTTAATGGAAATTTTCACATGGCTCACAGCCTTTCATGTTCTTGCATTCACCTTCGTTGCTTCTAATAACCATGTGAAGTGCCACCCACTACTTCCAAAGGACAATTTCACCACAACACCATTGATTTTATTTTTTTTTTTCATGCATTCATTCATAGGTGGAGAGGAAGAATGAAACCTGTGTTACTGAGCCAGCATGGAGCTCTGATTTCACTGTGCTGGCATATTGAGTTGCAGCCATGTGTCACAGATCTTTCACTTGTCACCTCCCATGTTCTCACTATTCCCTAGCACTTCAAAATTAATTCATTGTTAATCACTTGCTCCACCCAGACAATGCCCATATTCTTCTGCTTGCAAGGCACCACCTGATGCTTCATTTGGGGAGAATGGAGGGAGGGAAAAACAAAGCCTGACAATTGTGCTGTGAACCAACAGAATTAATATATCCCATATGCAAAATTTAATTTAAACAGTGTGAGTAATGCTGTTTGGTCAGAGCTTTAGTTTTCCAGATAGTGCAGTGCACTTTTGTCTATGCAAGCGAGCAGAAAAAGGAAAGGAGTCAAATCCTCATTTTGGAGTTTGTATGGGATCTAGCCCTCCCAGCTTTTGGTGTTCAACTGGAGATATTTGGCATTAATGCCATGCAAATCACAGTTATATGAAAGAAGTAACCATCTTCTTTGTGCCACTGCCAAAGTCACCTTCGGTAGAACCATAGAGTGGCTTGGGTTGGAAAGGACCTTAAAGTCCATCTCGTTCCACCCCCTGCCATGGGCAGGGACACCTTCCACTAGACCAGGTTGCTCCAAGACCTGTCCAGCCTGGCCTTGGACACTTCCAGGCGTGGGATTTCCACAGATTCTCTGGGCAACCTGTGCCAGGGCCTCACCACCCTCTCAGGGATGAATTTCTTCCTAACATCTAAATCTCTCTTCTTTTAGTTTAAAACCATTCCCGCTTGTCCTCTCACTATCTGCCCATGTGAAAACTCACTCTTCCTCTTTTATTAGAACTGTACTCTGAGTCAGGCTGGAGTTTTCTGAATCATGGAATATTTGAGGTTGGCAGAGACCTCAAAAGATCACCTAGGCCAGCTCCTAGGGCCTAGGGAATGTTGCCCGAGGTTTTGAATGTCTCCAAGCGTGGAGTCGCTGCAATCTCTGTGAGCTGCTGTTCGACCACCCTCACAGTTGAAAACATGTTTTTCTGGTGCAAAGCTCATGGCGAGTTGGGAAACAGGATGCCCGTGTGGAGCAAGGCGGAGTGTTGCACGCGCCGCGGATAAGATCAAGGCACATCTCCTTTTTCGGTCGGCGCCAGTTGCTGGGCTCCACTCCCTGCTCGCAGCACGTGTAGCGACGGGGAGCTGCCTTATCTACCAGCCCTGAGCAAGGAAGCCTCAAACCACGGCTGGGAACATTTTGAAAGAGATTTCTGTCACCCAAGAGGAAACATCGTAGGGAAATAACAGGCCCTTGTATCTGTAAACCAGCGATGACAAGATAAAGGCACCCAACTCATCCTTTGTACCTGTCTTATAGTGCAACAGCAATGAATTTTAATCCTTTTATTTCAGGATGGAAAGGAACAGGGACATTTCTCAGCTCTATTTTGTTTCCTGATGTAATGTATATGTACACTTATTTTTTTAATATATGTATATGTACTGGGTCTCTGTGTGCCCACAGAGGAGTGCAGCATGCTAAAATTATGATTTTTGATGCAGAATTTCAGGAAACACAACTGTGAAAGTCCACAGAAGGATTCTTACTGTACTGTGTGGCACATCTCAGGTACCATTCAGAGCCAAGGGCTTTGCTGGGCTTATGTGATGTGTGACCTCAAGCCAAATACCTTTGTACCAAAGTATGTTTCCCTGCTCACAGGATGCCTTAAGCTCTCATAGAAGTTCCAGAAAAACGTCACCATTGGGAGGTGCCCGGAGAAGACCAGGTGTGGTTCTCTGCTATCCTCACTGGAATAAGGTACCAAGTGTTTAATCTCTGCAGAGAACTGAAGAAAGGGCAGCCGGAAAATCCCCCCCAGATGGAAGAAGATCGTACAAAAAGCTGCAGAATTCCAAATGAAATTGATTCACTTTACTCCCAAGTAAGCACCTAAATTAGTAGGAATCAATACAAATGGCATCAATAAATGTATCTCACTTTGTTCTAGTTTAGCATCTATTTTCAGAAGGCCCTCAGAAAGCATTTGATGCACCAATGCATGAAATACTGCTGTCAGATAAATTCAGATTATCCTGGCTAAGGGTATGATATCACAATGAAAACAGGCAGCAGAGGTGCAAAAGCAAAGAAACTGTTAGTGCAGATTTCTTGGGAAGTGTTAAAAAGGGTGAGGAGCACTGGTGGTGTTTGAATCCCAGCACCCACTAGGGTTGGTATTGCTGCTGTTTGCCCTGTGCATGTGCAGCAGAGAGAGAGAGATCAGTCTCCAGCCATGACAAAGAACACTGTTTTACTTAATTGTGTGAATTTTACCAATAAATGAGAACTATGTCTTGTTTTTCTTCAGAACTTAGTCATCTATGGCACACCTGGCAACAGTTCTGTTTTGAGAAAGGTGGTATTGTTACCCATATTGTAATGACTCCTGAGTTCTTCGAACCCTAATTGCAGAGTACGTTAATCTGGTTTAAGGTGTTTTCTAACATGAACTGGTGTTAGTGCATGTTTCTACTCATTTTGCAATGTGTGCCAACCAAAAAAAGATGAATTTAATGTGAAAGCCAACCAAAAGCTGGACTAATGAAAAGGTCAAATACATTATTAAGCATTAAAATTCTGAGAAGTCCCTGTTGTGCAGGAGATTGTAACAAGAAGAGGAAACAGCACTGCATGAGCGATCTCTCATGATAAAGATCTGGTGAGCAGAGAGGAGTGGAGGAAGTGGAGCACGTGTGATGATTCCTGTTACAGACGTGGCCCTCCTCCTCCCCATCAGGTGGTGTCCTCAGGCCTTTGGCTGAAATATGCTGGAATTTGGTTAAACTCAAAAATAATTCAAACTTTTGTTCTAATTTTATCAGGGGGATATTTGTTTTTATAGTTACAGAAAGGCATCTGAGGTTGAAGTGGTCCAATACCAATAGAGCATCCTCTATTCCTCTAGTTCCTAGTGCACTTGGACATGACCTTGAAGGAGTCAGTGCCTCATCTCTCCAAGATCACCATCTCTGTATGATACCTCACGTGTATCTCAGACACCTGTTTTCTGAAACCTGGGATGGGTCTCCCCATCCTATTTTGGCACAAAACAGGTAATCAGTTGCTAGTGACAAGTAGGACTATAAACAAAGACACTCTGTTTAAGCTCTTGAGAAAAACTGTGAAGGTTTTAAAGCTTCTATTGTCATTTTAAAGCTTGAGCAGGTTTGCAAAATTCAGATGCATCCTCTAAGGGATGAGCAAAAGTTGATTAAATGACCTCAAGTATAAAGGAGTAAAGAATTATTCCTGTCACTCAGTACAATCTGCTGTGTACCTCCACCATGAAGGCTTGTTTTTTGTGTCCCTGAATCATTACTCTCTGCTTTTACCTGCAGGTAAACCTGATGAAGAAGGGGAGGGTGATAGATGTTCACCCATGTCCACCTGTCCCAGAGCTGTAGCTCACCCAGTAATGTGCAGATGCCAAGTCTCAGAGGACAGAGTGGGAGAGCACAACCCTTCAGATCTCCTGCCTCAGACTGGCCCTGGGCACGACTCTGCAGGTGAGCGCATAAAACTGAATCTCCTTCTCTAAAGATGACACTGGCCAGGTTACAAGCAGGTCTGCCTCATGCCAGCAGGTGCTGGCTTTGCTGGTGGGGTTTTGCAGCCCTGCTGAATTGCACAGCAGCAGTGGAGACGTTGGTGTTTCCTGGTTTCAGCCCCAGTGAGGGCACAAGGACACAAAAAAGAGAATTGAGGAGAGGAGGAAAGCAGTCAAATTTCACAAAGCTCGGGGAACAGCTGTGGGTGATTAACAGCTGAGAGCTGCTCAGGCAGCCTGGGTGGGGTTTGCTAATCCACCCATGCATGCAATCTCACTGGAGGTTGGGAGAGGTGATGGCATGGGAATGTGTCATGAAAGTCACTGGTGACAGCAAGGAGTGAGGGGAAAAACCTGCTCTGTGCCTAGAGAGGAAAGGCATCCCCTCATCTACTGCGTTGGGAAGTGCTGCTGGATGCACAGAGATGCAGGCACCAGCCAGGAACCTGCGTTGGCCTAGCGGAGTGTTTGGCATGTATAAGGCCACTCTAACACTTGACTGATCAGAAAATAGAAGGTGAAAAAACTCAGTCCACCACCTTCACTCCTCACAGAAGTTTTTACCTAGCTCCAACAATGAGAAGCACAGAAACAGAGGTGAAATATGCCATAAGACATCAAGCAGTGTAAGAACACCACACAGAGACAACAAATTTAACTGTCATGGTAAAAAAAAAAAATTAAATCAGGTAATATTTATTCAAGCCCTCATGAAGATCATCTGCAGGGGAGATTTACTGTGCAAAGGGGCTGAGGCCGTGCCCTGGCTCAGGCCACCTTTGCAGTAAACCCTGTCAGTGTGTGGTTGATCAGCCCAGAACCCTGAAGGGTGCTCTGCTCCCCTGCTTTGTGTGTCCCCATTGCGCCCCAGCAAAGGTCACTGCTGCAGAGTGAGGGGTGAATCACCCACCAGGACCCCGGGAGAGGTTTGTGTTAGAGCCAGGATGGACAAGGACTGAGATAACAGAAATGGTGCTGTTTGGTGCTTTCAGGTTCTGTTTTACTAATTAGTCAGCACTCATCAAGACAACTAGAAAAATAATTGTGCAGATTATATCAGAAAGTTTGCGGTTGGCTTGAACTGGTGCTTTATTCTGCAGATACAGAAACATGCAGCAGTTTTAAAGGGCTGGACTTTTAAAAAATATTGACATATGAGTTTTGGTGTTTTCCCATTCACCACAGAAGGAAAAAAAATACTAACACAAATCTAATCGATGTCTGTTGCTTTCCTTCCTCCCATTCTTTTATTTCTCCTTGTGTCTTCCTACCTAGTGTTTTCTCTGCCTTTGGAGGTGCCTCTGAAGAAGCAAAATGGGAAATGAAACTCTGGAGATATGATATTTTCCAGATAACATCTATGTGTTACTGTTTGGAGGTGAAAAGGTAAAACTTAAATCCTACCCTGAGATGCTTTGGTTTCACGCCTCCAAATAATGTTCTAACCCTCCTGCAAGCACCTTAGGACAGAAGTCACCTTGCTTTGTGTGTAGATAGCAAAGAAATGATTGGTTCCTGCCTGTATTGTGGGAACTGCTGACTTGATCCTGCCCCACCTGACACACAGCTGGTTTGAGGATCTGTGTGATTTATCTTTTTTAAAAAATAGTCATATTTAAAAAAAAAAAAAAGCTTGCTTTTACCTCCTTCAGATGCCTTTTTGACAAGGGCTGGTTTTAGGTCAAGAACTTGCCTTTGTTTTCAGACGGCAGCTTGTCAGGCAGGATTTTTTTTTTTCCCTAATTTC
>JAOXXN010000102.1:2815328-2864404 GCA_026770055.1 Myrmophylax atrothorax
CAGGATTTTTTTTTTTCCCTAATTTCTGCCCTCCTCGAGATGGATGAATGATGGGCCTAATTCAGAAACTCTAAAATTATTATTATTCTCTCTGAGCATGAGAAACACACCTGTAATTTCTTACAGAATATGCTTTGTGGCAGAAAAATCGCGTTCCCTCCCGTGCCGATGCGTGAAATGTATCCTTATGTAAAGAGCAGCTTCGCTCATCTGTTTGTTGCCCCATCAGACTCGCGGCGTATGGAAACGCCTGGCGTGTTTGTTTGTGTGCCGGTGGTTAATGCTCATTAAGCAGGGAGACTAATAGCACTGCCTGGAGCCAGGCAAAGTGGAAGGCACTTGCTGCATGAATTTCCCCAGCTTGATTTGGCAGGCGCGGGCGGCGCTTTAACCTGCGGCGCCCCTGCTGCTCCTCTTGGCCGTGGGAGCTTGTGCCGAGGGCCGGGAGGGCTTTATGAGCCGCCTCTCCCTGCTCGAAAGGCGCTGATGGCCGGGTGGGCTGCTGCTGTACAAGGGGCGGTGACGGAGCCATCCCAGAGTTTCTCTCGGCTTCGGTTTCCTCTGGTTTTCCAAGCCATGGTCCCCTTTGCTGTCTGCTGCTCCCCCCAGGCATCTTCTGCTCCGTTTTCTTCAGGCTTTGCTGGCTAATTTCTCCCCCATCTTCTTCTTTTGCGCTCAGAGGGTTATCTCTGTGTGACAGTGAATGGGAAACTGAGGCATCTGGCTGTAGTGTGTCATGTGAAATATGTCAGCAGTGGTGTAGTGCTAAACTATGATAAAATATCACCAGACTGACAGGTCAGAGGGAGATCAGGGTGCTGATAACTCTCTGCTCTCTCCAGGCAGGAGAGATGAGCCAAGACTGAAAATCTGGCATAGCACTGGAGGCAATATGGATTTTCCCAACTTGTTTGCATCTGATGCACTTAGGGAAAAGGTTCAGCTAGGGAGAGAGATGAGAAGCATTTCTGAAGTTTGATTCTCAGGGAAAAGCAAAATTTAGGTGCTCGGAACAGGTTTCCTTCTCCCTCCAAATTGTACCTGTGAAGAGGGGTATCTGCTGAGCTGGCCCATATCTGTCAGTAAGCATGAGAATGGCTGCAATCAGAGGTGTCCACAGAGACAATGCCCAGGGGATGTGCCTTAAGGAATGCATCAGATCCCAGCTCTGACAGCTATGAAATCACCTTGTCAGCTGCACTGGGTGGGTGAAATGCACAGCAGACCCTGCAAGGGAGCTGACGTGTTAGGTGGTTATCACGCTGGGCTCCAAACAGAGTCACTGATTTCTAATGTTAGAATTTTACCAGGGTCACACACAATCACAGAATATGCTGAGTTGGAAGGAACCCACAAGGATCATTGAGTCCAACCCTTAGCTCTGCACAGGACCATCCCCAGGAGTCCCACCATGTACTTGAGAGCGTTGTCCAAAAGCTTCTTGAACTGTGACAGGCTTGGTGCTGTGACCACTGCCCTAGGCAGCCTGTTCAGTGCCTGACCACCCTCTGGGTGAAGAACCCCTTCCTAATATCCAACCTAAACCTCCCCTGACACAATTTCAGGCCATTCTCTCAGGTTCTGTCACTGGTCACCAGACAGAAGAGATCAGTGCCTGTCCTTCCTCTTCCCCTCATGAGGAAGTTGTGGACTCCCATGAGGTCTCCTCTCAGTCTCTTCTTCTTCTTTGTCATCTTGTGTGGGCTTGTCAAGATTCAAAGAAGTCTTGTCTTGTGACAGCAGTGGTAGCAGATGTGCATGGCCAAGGCTGGGATCTGGCTTTGACAATAAAATGTATTGTGATATTCCCTGCTACAGCTGGAGACTTCCCAAGCGACACTGGGGGACATGACAGAGAAGAGCCTGGACAGGGGCTGGCAGCAGGGTACCGTGCTAGTGGAGCGAGGGCTCGAGGCACTGTGCATCGCTTTGAACCAAGAGAGAGTTTTCTCCAAGATCTCTTGGGAGGAGAAGAGCTGAGGAAGGTCTTCACTGAGGTTTTGGATGCTGAGGATTGGGCTGGGGACAGAGGACATGGATGTGGCAGGGAAGCTGCCATGACTATGCCAAAGAGGCCACGCTTTGGTCCAGGCATATGCAGAAAATACCACCTGGGTAAAAGTCACGCTAGTAAAAACCAAAAACCATACCAAGCCAAAAGAAACCCAACAGTTCAAGAAAAGCTAATAGGTCTTGGTGGATGTCATTTGGGATTCTGCCATATGTAGAGTATCTGGCTTTAAGTCTCTTGGGATAAAATCTATTGCATTTTTCTTATGTAGAAAGAGGAATGAAGATCTCAAGTCCCTTGACAAAGGCTCTGCTGGGCAGTTGAAGAAAGCAAAAATGAAGTCTGGACAGGATTGTCCCTAGGTGGATAAAATGGAGAGTGTTCCTGCTAGAAAGGCTAGGAAGTGCTTACAGCATCCTTGGGGTATTTACATTACAGCATCCATAGGGTGTTTCTCTGAGAAGCTGTGGCAGGGATGTACAGGAGTGTCTAAGGGACTCAGGCACCAGAGTCTCACTCTGTTTGACAACTTTGGGCTTCTCAGCTTTCTGCAAACATTAATGTCATTTGTCTGGACGAGGAGTGATTGTGTTCAAGCTACTGTCATTAGGTAACTCTGAGTCTCATCAAGGGATCGTAAACATTACCTTTCCTCCTAGATGAGATAGTCTCAAGTGACAATTTCACTTTTTCATTCTGCTGAAAAGATGCATCCCATCTTCAGACAGAGGCTGCAATTAGATCTTGTGTTTGGTAAAAATACTTTAACCAAAGAGATACTGAATGAAAGCTTTTTGCTCTTTTCTTCTCTCTTTTTTTTTTTTTCTTTTTAGAAGGAGAAATTCTTCAGTGCTCAATTTCTTAATCTGAAAGATCAAAGTGCTGCACTGGGGAGTGAATCTTAAGCATGATGAAATCCCCAGACTCAGAGTTATAGGGAGGAGAGATAAGACACCTCCATCCTCATCATTCAGTGAGGGTTTCTGAGTCCTTTTGTTGAGCTGGGACAACTGACCCCATTGTGATGCTTGAAAGGATCTTGTCTTTAGATGTGTGGCTCTTCTTACCTGTTCTCAGCACAGGGAACACCTCCATCCACTCCATAGGTGACCAGCCTCTGGCAAGGCTCGAAGCTGCAGCCCTTCACACCCTTTCCAAGACCTTGACCTAGTAAAGTTAATTGAAGTGTAGCCATGGCTTCTGAGAACCTTTGGACTCACATACATCTGGAAGCATATCCATAAGGATTCATGTACTGAATGCAAACTACAATAGCACTCATTCTGGAATAAGAGCTGTTTTATTTTAACTTGACTTAATACATTTTCTTATTCTAGCTTAAGAGCATCCAGAAAAGCTCTTCTAGTCAATTTTCAAGTGTCAACAAGCTGTTTTTCTTGGTCTCACAAACTGATCTTTGAAATGGGAATAATTTAGTCTCCCATATGGTGTTGAAAGCTACTTCATAGTGGAAATCTCCTGTATATTCATACAAAATTTTAGAGGAGCAGGTGGAAATTATCTGGCAATTAAAGTTAGTGCTATGGAGCTAGGACTTGGAATGACATAGTCAATCTATTCAAAGTTCTCATCTCCAACTGTCAGCAGTTGGTTACGTGACTGTTCATCGCACTGTTCCTCAGGGGGAGAAAAAGCCCTCGAAGAGATGGCAGAAGATTTCAGCCGATTTCTGATAACTGCCTTTGAGGAGATGATGACATTTATCTGAAAGGAAACAGTTAAAAGCAAGTCTTTAGCAGCTCTGGCTCTGACATCGTTCTGCAGACTTATTGGGGTATTAACAAAGAAAAGTAGCTTTCTGTGAACGCAGGAAGTGGCCTCCAATAAAGTTTACAAATTTCACAGAAAAATGGGCATAAAAAGGTCAAGACTCTCCCGAGCCATTCATGTCTAATTTTATTTCAAGCATTAGATTCCTCTACTCACTTAAAATACTCAGTTGTGAGCAATAATATAGAATGGTTGCCATCATCCTGAGGGGAAGTGTTCCTCATCCTCTTGCAGCAGAAGTCAAAGGTGTATCTGTCACCATTTTTCATAACTGCTCAGTGTTTTCTTGAACGTTTGTAGCTGGTGTTAGATCAGCAAAGAAATATTTTCATCCACTGCAGAAATTACAAACTTCAGGAGGTTTTTTTTGTTAGTTCTTTCATTCTGGCTTGTTTCAATTTATGCAGAGCTAGTTAATGTCATACCTCCCTCAGAGGTTTTGCTCAAAATTTCCAAACTATCTTGAATGGAAGACTTTATGAACTATTTTACCTCCAGAATGTATGACTTGTAGGGAGATATAAGCATGTATAAACAGCTGTTTTGGCTGGAAGCTGGTTTGAAATACTATTTTAAATATATTATGAAAATGGAGCACAGCACTTCATGGAGGCCCTATCAATGGGCAGGAAGATTTACAGCCTGTCTTTTATACACTGCTCTGGTTTGTTTCTCTCTGGTGTTTTGGTGAGGAGCTTCGTGGCATTGCTATGAAAACTCTGCTGTTCAGTGAGAATCCCAGGTGAGACCAGTTCCCTATAAGCAGATGCTCAGGTGGCTTCCTAGACCTATTGAGGGCCTGGTGCTTATGGAGATTTCTCCATCCTGCTGAGACCAGAAGGTGATCAGGGAATTCAGTGCTTGGTGTGAGCAGTCTTGGAAGAGGGGAGAGTTTAGCTGGCTTAAAATTAAGCAATAAAAATTAAAGGGAAATGTGATCAATCTCAACTGGAAGTTGGTGCATTTTAAATATGGGATGATTCTTTTTTGCAACCTGTGTAAGAGTTTGCTAATGCCCCTGATTTATTATAGAAGCTGAAAGAAATAGCTTTGCACAGCAGGATGAGCATGCTTTTGACTTGGTTCCAGGTATGACAATAACTGAGAGCCATCAAAAGTAGGAAGAAAATAGCTGCCAACAGTCCTGTCTAACTTGGATGATCCTGATTTGCTTCTTGCTCTGTCAAACCCTGCTCACTCAGTCCTTTCTGATGGAAGTGAGGACAGAATGTCCCTTTGATAGTAGCTTTTGTTCCTATCAACATTAAGTGTGTTTTCATTGCAGGATATGGAAAGCAAACTCTCTCTTCTCTCTTCCTCTGCATCTCCAAGAAGGAATGCTGGGTACCGAGCATGGAGGACACGTGGGGTGGAAAGAGGGTTCAACCTCTAAGGTTCAGAGTATCCCAGCAGGTATCAGCAACACTTCAGAGACCACACTCAGGAAGGCACTTTTGAGGAAAATGGTCTGCCATTGAAGTTACTGAAGTGTTCTCTCCTGCTCCTGACTGCAGCAACTGGAATTACCAGATCAACTGGTTTCTTCCCTTCTCCCTGAAGAGGACAGTGAGAGGCCAGGTAAGCCTTCACCACACCTTGGCAAGAAAACCCCTGTGCTGGGGAAACTGGTGTGTGTGGACTGGGTGAATGCTACGAAATGTAAACTAATAGACTATTAAATTCTGGTCTGAAATAAACCCAGAGCCTGAGTTTTGAGGATTTTCTGGCACTGAAAAAGAATATATTATTGCAGCTGTTTAGGATGAGGTTTATGTGTGTGCTGTGCAATCACAGTGTTCTGTTTTTCACGCCCATGCACCAATGCATCTGGAATTTTATGAAGCTTTTCTTCTTGTTCTGGGAGAAACACCTTACCAGAGAGGTAGACACTTAGCTGTTTGGATGACCAGAAAGATAAGGTGATGTTTAAAAAACAAGAACGAAACATATGACATTCTAACTGGAAAAATGAAAACTTCAGGTGTTTGGGCACTTTCACAGTGCTTTAACAAAACTTGGAAATACATGGTTAAAAGTTGGTTAAAAATATTTACCCCAGTCACAGATTAGGCAAAATGTGTAATTTTATTCATTTTTTTCTCCATCAGGCTGTCTAAACCTGCTAAGAGATTAGTTTTGACTATGAGTTCTTATGCATAATTTGAGTTGTACACAAGGGTTTTTTTCTTCTAATATGTAAAATTGGATTTTGAACAATGTATATTTGAAGCCAGTCATACATGTAACTAATGGGTGTGAAATTCGAGAGGGTTTCAGGTCTTTCTTTGAGGATAAAGAATCTGAAGAAAGCCATACTTTGGAGCAGTTCAGTTCAAATATTTTCTCAGTTGCAGCTTTTGCTCTGTTTTGTAAATGTCTAGGACCTCATCTTTATCTGAAGGCTTATTTTGAAACTTTGAATGTGCAGCCCAAGGTTTTGAAGGTGATGATGAGGGCTTTTTGCCTTACTTGAGGAATTTGATCTTGAACTGAATGCTACAGCCTTTAAAATCTCAGAGTGGTGATGTCTGTCTTTCAGAAATCTATGCAGGTGTGTAACTGGGTCCTTTTGTACCCAAAGGCATTTCTCCATGTGTTTGTTCTCTGAGACTCAAAAATTCCACACTGAAGAGCACTAATATTGCTTGGGGAAATTGAAGATAGCCTTGCCTTGGAATCTTGTCTTCTCGTTGCTAGAAGTGGCTGGAGGCGTGTGTAGTAACTGCCCTCACAGTCAGAAGCTATGTAATTATAATCTATATGTAGCTATAAGTAGCTATAAACTTCTTGAATACCCTAAAAACTGTGGAGGTGGAAAGGATTAAAAGTTTCAGGAGAGCCTGGGCAGAAAGAGGAGTCCATGCACTGGGAAATGTCTCCCCTGTTACACAGAGATGTGCCGGAGGGGAAAAATGAACTGGAGGTTTTGAGATGCTGCTGCCATGGCCACAGAGTAGTGTCCAGCTCTAGCAGGGGTCTGACACTTTTGCTGCTATTTGAAGGTTTTTGTCTTCTTTGGAGTCAATTTTTAAGTCAGTGCAGTGTAAGGGTTGCTGGTTTTCATTTCTAAGGAGCAGAGTAGTGAGATAGAGCTGACAGCTCTATCTCTGGGCAAAGAGGGAGGGGACAAGATGTGTAAGTTGGCACGATGAACTCCTTTCAAGACTACCCTGCCTAAGCCAGTAATTTCTGTAACTTTACAGCCAGTGCTTAGTGTGAGGAAGGGGTGGGGGAGTTTCTTTCCTTCTCCACAGCAAAAATCCATCAATCCCGAGCTCCTTTCCCTCCAAAAATCCTTATGCTCCACTCACCCGCCCTGCACTAGGCATGCAGCTCTGGCGCTTCCCAGCCCCTTTCTTTTCCTTCCTCTACACCTTTCCAAGAGGCTTCAGGTTTGGGACATAGGTCTATTTTTTCCCTCCGCTCCTTTACTGTGGTGGATTCATCCCAGTCCACACCTGGAGCCTGGGGCGACACGAGGTTGGCAGAGGGAGAGTGAGCTCGTGACCCCTGTGGCATCCAGACAGCATGGGTCAAATCTGGCTGTCTGGTAAACCTGTAGTCTCCCAGGAGTGCCTCACTGTGCTGGCTGGCAGGGAGGAGGGGACAGATGATAAATGAGTCACAAAAATGTTTTCTTGGTGCACAGTAAGTGCCACAGGACTCCAGAGTAGATCTGAAAACATAACTCCTGGGTATGTGCAAGCTGTCTCTCTCGAGGCAGGGAGTAGCTGTCTTTCTTTCTGGCTGCCTGAAAGCAGCCAGGGAAACCATCATAGTCACAGTCATTGTTTATTTTATTATTTTATATCTGACAAAATTCCATCAGAAGAGACACAAGAACTGTCCAGTTCTCTCTTCCAGCTTTTTACCCATCAATGTCCTTAAAAACACAGTCCAGGCAGACATGGTGTCCTCTGCTGAGCCCCCAGCAACAGGTGCAGTAGTGGAGGTCCTTCATGAACTGTCTCAGGTGATTGTCATTGATCTTGAAGATGAAAATTGGCAGTAACTGAAAAGATCTTGGTGTTCCTGAGGTTAAAAGTCACATTTTGTCAACTCTAAACTGAGACAGGTTTTGTCTGGGCGGTATCTGACACACAGCTTGCCACCTGCTAAATCTGAATTAAGATGTTTGGATCAAAACAAAATCCCCTTATATTAAGATATTTTAGCTCTGTTTTCTTCTGTAGGATACTGAATAGAAGCTATTTAAAGGTATTTTAGTGGGAAGCATCCATGGATGCTGATGGCAGCTCTCTCTGCTATGTGCTTATAGGATGCAGACATTCTTGTTCAGTTTCTAGACACTACATCTGTGTGTTAAACTTCAAGATTGAGTTTTTCTCAAGCTTTTTAGGTCTGACTCACATTGCTTATGGTGCAAATGCTGGGGGTTTTTTGCAAGATCAGTACAGCGAGGCTGTATGGTCTGGCTGTGCTCTGGACTGAGTGGACACAGTGTTTGACCCTGAGTGTCACTGTCTCATGGCAGAGATGAATTAGGTTCATTTGGGGTTTGTTGGTGACTGTCCATGTGACCCAAGGACCACAAGACATGTGCAGGAGTGTTTCTTAGATACAGATCTATCCACACTTTTTTAAGGAGAATCCCCCAGAGGCTTCCAGTTCACTCCTGATGTTGCTTACTAATACTTATTTTCAAATGCAACATATGAGTTCAAAGAGAAGAGTCTTAATATGGAAAAAGCCAAATTCCAATGAATGCAACACTCTTATTTGAGTGAAGTAGCTACCCTGAAGTTCCTGCTCTCCAATTAGGGAGATGTCAGCAAGCACACGGCTAAGCAGCAGTCTGGTAAACATAGACATGTTTTTATTAAACAGCTTTGGGATGCAGAAGTATTTATACTGACCTTGTTTTCCAGCTCTTCAGAGGCCCAAGGAGAGAGCTGGAAGTTCTGTAAGAAGTAAGGCTCCTTCATTATATTGCTTTCCATCTGTCGGGTTAGTTTTTACAATGTATATGTATTCATCTCTCAGGGAGCACTGGGGATTTCACAGGTGAGAAAACACATGAATGAAACTTTACCAGTGAAGTGTCTGAGAGCACTTCCATGTATCATATGGACATGAACTCAGTGACAGGTGAGGGGGTTGCAAGCTCACATTAGTTTGATGCTGTATCACAGAGCATGAAACCTGTCACCGCTGTGTCCAGAGCACGGATAGATGGGAGGGTGTGAAATGGCACCTCAGGTTCACATGCAGAGAAATCAAAGCCTTTGGGCTGTACAAGGAGAGAGTGGTGAGGTAACCTCTCCCCTTGGTGGCTGTGAGGACAGTTTCCTAAAGGCGTTGTATATGGTTGCAATTCTCTGGAATAGTAGAAAGGATGACAAGCAGCAAGGAATCTGACGGGGTAACCAGAGCAAGCCCTAAGCCTGGATAAAAGGTATGATTTTCCAAGCACTTGAGAGACTCATCATTTCAACTTTAAATTCTATGATAACTTAAGGGGACATGTTTCTCAATCCCCAGTAAAACTTTCAGTGGGTTAAAGCAGAAGGACCCACAGCTTCTGAACTGCAGAGCACCCTGTGCCCACAGCCACCGAGGGGGTGTGAGCCCAGTCCCGATGGGATCAGCTGTGAGGAGCAACCTGCACCCCCAAATCCAGTGTGGCACTAAGTGGGGCTTCTTGTGAAAAGTGAGGGGACACCAGGCTTGACAAGTGAGTGCCCAGTGGTTCACGTGTGCTTTAATGGAACTATTTAATACCTTTTGGAAAATCTAATTAAAAGTGAAATCACCCATTTGGCATACGGTTTATTGACTCCATCTAATTAAAGTCTGCCTGGGAGAAAAGAACTGTGGCAAGTGCAGGTGGGATCCCAGTGAAATCCTACACCTGAAATGCCTTCCCAGGGCATGTGCAGACCAGGGGAAAGAAAGATGGAATAAAAATAAATAATGCTGGCTGCAGGAAATGGGTGAAATGATTTCCTATTACACGGAGCATAATTCTCCTCATTGCTGTCTGCAGTGAATAGAGTGGGGCAGTGCTGCACTCATGAGGTAATGCACAAGCCACACTCAGAGCTGGCAAACAAATAATGAGTTTTTGCCATCCTTCTGCCCCACAGAGGCCCCGTGTAGCTGTTTGCCTCTCGCCTTGACACTGAGAGCCTTTCGTGGATGTTCTTGTGGCTTCAGTGAGCTCGGTCAGTCTTGTGTCAGCTGAAGGTGATGTCTGAGCCACTTTACCTCAGTGTGGCTGTTGGGCAGGTTAAAACACACCTCGATGTCAGATGTGCTGATGCAGGATGGGGAGTCGCATCCCTCTGTGCATGGTTGGGGCATCTGTGGGAATTGCAGAACCAGGTGCCCTCCTTAGGAGGGAAGGCAGCTCTGGATGCCATTCAGGACCAGCTTTAAACCTGGCAGCAGTTATGCTGCACACTGCCTGTGCAACCGGGGTCGGCTGTTGGACACTGAGTAGCATCAGGTCATGTCCACTGAAATCTGTTGCTGGAGGTGCTGCCATCATTGCCTGTGCTTAGGGCAAGGTCACCTGTCTGCTCAAGGAGCTGCAGTATTGGTGTTCTTGACCTCCTTTAGTGAAGGACCTTGAAAGGAAGGCAATGCCTGAGTCCTTTAGGAATAGACCTATGTAAGCTGGAAAGTAGCAGAATAAAAAAAAAAATCATATGCATCCCAATCTGTACTTTTTCCTACTCAAACTGAAACTCATTGTAAGAGTTTAAAGGAGCAATGAAGCACCCGGTATGGAGCTGTGGTTGTGGAGATGGAAATCATCTCCATCAGCCTTTTCCTCAACACCCTTTACTTATCTGGTTCCAAGTGGTGTTGCAATAGGGGAGCTGGGTGTAGCATACATCACTAGAACAAACTAATTTTTAATTAAGTATTGTCCTCACAGGATTTTTTCATGCTCTGTCAGGGCCTGGTGTTTCACCTAACACCTGGCTTCAGATAACTGATGGAGCACGGAGGACTTCTGCTCCTGTTGGAAAGCAGGGGCTTGTTCAGGTGGCTGCAGCATCACTTGGCATGAGTGAAAACCTTGATAAAGCAGGAGACAAGAAACTTTTCTTCCCTGATTCATGAGTTTTGGGGCAGTATTGGGATTCACTGATAAACAAGTGGTTTGTCAGTTCTTAAAGGCTAAGGGAGGTATTCCATTTGGAGCAATGATGGTCTGTGCCCATTTTCCTAGAGACAAAGCAGTCATGGCATCTCATCCCCCAGTACCAAGCAACATTCAGACTTTTCCATGTCTTTTTCTAGTTGTCTGTGGCCCACTCGCTCTAGACTAAAGCAAACCCTGAAAGGAGATGCCTTCCCTGAGCCAGCAACTGAGGGAGAGCTCTGCAAATCTGCCATAGTGGAGCAGGGAGAGCTTTCCTTGTGCTTGCTGCAGAGCTGGACTCTTTGGCACCCCCCATTTATTAACCCTTGCTCTCACACCTGTTCTTGTTCTCGCACCTCCGGCACTCCGGCACTTCTTGCACCTCCCACAAGTGCACATGCTTGTGCTCCAAGAGCTCCCTGGATTTCGGACCTGTGTGTGATCAGAATGAATTAGATTTGGCGGAGGGATGGGATTATTGCAGACCTGTCACTTCACAGTATGTTCCTGTTACAGCCCACACTTGTGTCGTGTCTGCTAGTATTTTAAAGTAAACTTTAATTAGCATCTTCCTAAGAGTGTGAATAAATTGTTTTATTGTTGTTTAGGGGTTGGTTTTGTTTTAAGGAAGAGAGTGTTTACTCACCAAGGACATGTTTCCAAACTCTTCATCCACACTAGTCCTGGTTTTTCTGGTATGTCACTGTGAATCACTGTGGAGCTCTGCATGGTGCTGTTGGTGGGAGCAAGGCTCCTCAGCAGTGGGTTGGGACATGCTGTGAAGGCACATGTAAGAGACAGAGTATTTTTGAGTCATGTTGGAGCAATGCTCTCAGACTCTTGATGGCCATGTGTCACCCATTTACTAGCAAACTATTCCAGGGGCATTGCTTCAGGCTAAGTAAATCTGTGTCTGCCTCTGTTTGGTGTAGCAGCTCCTTTACCTGAAGTCTGGTGGGCATCACCTTGTGTCAGTGACCTCAAGGCTCTTAAACCCAGCAACACTGGAGCCATCTCCTCTTATTGTAAATAACATGTCTGAGGTGCTCTTTGCAAGGAGCGTTGAGCATGTTTGCCAGCCTTCAGTCCAGAAAGGGCAAAGCAGGTACCCAATGTGATCCAGAGATCTGCTCATAGGCAGCAAAGGCATGAAAAGAATGTTTTGTAGTACACTAAGGATGTGTAAAGGTTTCTACCCACCCAACCCATTTACTGGACTGAATTTGTTAAAGTGGTGGAATAATGGATTGGAAGGTGATGAGCTACAGACCTGTTTGTCCTCTTTGTTAAGGAAGGGCTGGGAAATCAGGCTGTGGTTGGGGTGTTACCTGTGAGTGCTGTCATGGAGTATGATCCCCACCCTGTCCCATCTGTTTTTAAAAGTGGTGTGCCATGTGAGGAAGGTAAACCCGCTGCCTGGAATACCAGAGGCAGGGAGAAGTAAACCAGCAGCAGGGAGAAAAAAAGGATAAATTTAAAGGCCTGGGTGTTAAGCAAAATTTTTCAGAGGAAAGGAGGCATTCCCTTGGGTGAGCTGTGAGGACTCCATTGCTTTTGCATTGCAAGGAAATGTACTTGAGGCAAATGTGCTGGTATGTAGTATTCAGGCACAGAGATTGACTCCTTTTAGTTTCACCCATGCGTGGCTTCAGTTCCACCCATCTTGCTTAAACAAACACACTTGGTGGGGATGAGGCAAGGAAAATCCTGTTCTCTGCTTGTGTTTGTTCTTCCCTCTGCTCCTCCAGCAGGGACACTCGAAACACAGATGGAGATCAAGGCGTTAGGTTTTAACAGATCCAAATCAGTTTGATGTGTCCTTAAAAAATCCCACAGTCATTTCCAGTGGCATCCACAGAGCTGCTAACAGCCGAGCGTGTGCCCAGTCACCAGTTGCTGCATGTATTGGTTTTCTCATACTGAAACCATTCTTTTCCTGTCATGTGAAGACTTCAAGTGTGGCTTTTTGGTGGCATCAATACATGAGCATCTTTAGAAGTTACAAAGTGGTGTTATCTGGAGGATCACCATGGGAGCAGCAGGGTGATGGAAACCGGATTGTCAGCTTGTGCTTCTAAAGGACTTGTTCCCAGTTTCCTGGTGAGACCTCTGTCAGTGAGTGCTACATAAAAAGGCTGCCTGTAGGTGGTCAAAATAAGTAACATCTGAGAATCAAACCACCCAATTCTCTGACCTATCAGCTCAGCCCTCAAACCCTTTCAGTAGTTCTCCAGAAGACACAACCTACTTAACAAAGGAGAACCCTTTGCCCACGGGGAAGGACTGGGGAAGAGTTGCCCCCCATTGCTTCCTATAAGGAGATGAGGGGATGCAAGAAAACTGGCAGCCCATGCTGTGCTTATCCACTGGTGCGTGGCAGTGTCCTCATTTGCATGAAAATACCTATTTGAAGACTTGCAAAAGTAACAAGAGGCTTCAAAATTGAAGGATTACTCTTTTTATGCCACTTCTGCTTTATTTGCTCCCCCAGGGTCTCATAGAAGTGGTGATGGGAACAGACCTCAGGAGGTCTGTAATCCAACCTCCCACATGGAGCAGGACTGTCTGCAACACCAGATCAAGATTGCCCAAAGCCTGATCACTGCTGTGGATGGAGATGTCATCACCTTTCTGGGTGACCTGTCCAGGTCTGTAGTCCCCTCATAGTGCAATTTTTTTCTTACTATCCTTTCTGAACCTCTAAAGTCATAGTGTGTGGCCGTTGTTCTTACCTGCTAATACCAAGAAGAGTGGTCCTGTCATCATCACAACTCCTCCTCAATCCTGTGGGCAAGAGTCTATAGAAGGTGACACCAATTTCCCTTTTTTATTGGTTTTGTGTTCAGGAATGATTTGTTGTACTCCTTGGCATTGCTACTAAAAGAGAAAGAGGATTTCTGTGGCCATGACCTCCCCAGCTGTGGAAGAGCTGTGCCAGTTCCAAGCCCTGCAGGAAGGGGGGGAATGTCCAACCCATGCCAAGTCCATAGGGAAACCTGTTTCTATGAAGAAGAGATAATTTCCTTTCTTCCATGGCTTATTCTACCAAAATTGAAGAAAGAGAATTCGGTAGTTATTAGCATCAATTATCAATATAAAGACTTGTAAGGGACTGAGCTCTGATTGGGAAGCTCTGATGCACATTCCCAGTCTTTCCTATTATTTTACCCTTCTTCTGACTCATGCAGTCTGGCAGCTGTGTGTTGCTCCATCCTGGGGGAAGCAGAGCACTCAACATGTTGCTCACCTCACCTGTGACCTCTCTGATGCCACACCTTTGTTGGATGACAGCAACAAAAACAGCACAGAGAATTCCCAAAAGGGTGAGGACTCCTTAATCCCTTCAGAAAACCAACCTGATACTTCATGGGTGGGTCCCTGCTAGTCTCAGAGTAAATTAACATCTCCTTCCTCATCCGCAGCTCTTTGCCTTTCTGATCACACTATATGCAAGTGCCAATCCCAGGTGCCTCTGGCCCATCTGCCTCCTTGTTTAAAAAGGTAGTGCTTCATGGGAATAAGGGTCTTACCCTCCTAAAATCCCAGATGTTTTCCTAGTTCCGTGGATGGTTATCTAACCCATGGGTCCAGGTGCCTGCCTAGCAGCCAGCAAGAGTCCCCTCATCATCACTAGCTTAGATCTGTTGACAGTTTTGTCCTTCTTCAATGACCTCCCTCAATGTTTTCTGTAACTCTCTTTCTCTTTGGACTGAATCCTTCATCTGTTTATTTAACATCTTTCTTCCATCCTGTATTTTGTCACCATGGTACTGAGGCTCCCTGTGGTCAGTATTAGACATCATTGAAATGTTGGCAAATTTTCCCCCATTTTCACAGGAAATGGCTAAAAGAAGTCAATTTTCCATGTTAGGCAATAGTTTGCAGGTGAGACCGGACTCACAGACCCCATTCCTCTCTAATTAGACCGCCCTTTCCATTTGGGACTTCAAAAAAATCATGTTCCATAGGGCAGACCTCAGTCCTTGTGTTAAGAAATCTTGAAGTTTTTGCTGGTTTTGTAAGGTTGTGATTTATCAAGCAAGAATATAGAAACCAACATCTTGTTCTACAGCTTCACTGCAGGGATTATTCATATGGACTGCTGATGGCATGTGACACTGCATTTTGGCTGCTCTTCTGGAAAGAGTGTGTCCTTTGTGGCTATCTGGTCATTAGATGATGAATTTTTGTTTGCTCCCACCTGAACTTAATTCAGGCTCAGGTGCCACACATCTCCATTAATCCTCTTAGGCCTAATTTGGTTGCACCCTCTTACCTGAAAGAAAGGAATTTGATAATGCAGCGATGAAATGAGCTACAGCAATCTGACGTTCAAACCCAGGCAAACAAAACTCTTTCGACTTGCTTGGAGAAAAACCACATCAATTACACTGTCAGTTGTATTTACCTTGTGCAGTCCTGAACCATCTGAAGGCTGGAACATGTGCTGTCAGCGTCTGGGGCAATGGCTCTGTGCTTAAGGATGTGCCCTTGTTGCTGGAATGGACTGGGGACACAGCACACAGAGAGGGATCCATGGGCTGAATGAGACTATGCAAATGCTGAGGAGCTAAGTCTCCAATATATAAATGCCATAAAATCTGATTGAGTTCAGTAAAGCACATTCTGTAAGCTTGGGCTTGCTGGGGAAAAGGGAAAAAAAAAAAGAACCTCCTGGAAAGGAGGAGTTTCCAGAGTTCCTGTAATGTTAGACACTGCCTGCATTCCTGTGCCATAAGAGCAGTGTAGCCCAGAAATGCTCACTTTGTTTGGTTTTTCTCAACCTTTGCTTCTTGCTCATGGCCAGCGATTTGCGTTGTACAGCAAAGTTCCCTCTCCAGTTCCTGCCTTAGAATGGAAACTGGGCTCCCTGCGGTAAGCTGGGAGTAGCTGGCTGTGTGCCTGTGCAGGGAGCAGAGGGAAGGTGCCCTGCTCAAGCCCCGGGCTTGCAACACCCATCGCTCTTGTGCCTGTTCCCAGCACTGCTGGTGTGTTGCTCCCCTGAGCTCAGGGACCTGCCATGGTGGCTCCGGGAGCCCTCTTTGCTGAGGCCAGTGACCAGCAGATAAGGAGGGGATTGTTGGGCTGTTGTGAAAGTCAGAAAATTCGATGGGGAAAATTAAAACAGACACATGAGAGGATTAGGTGTCAGAAAATGTCTAATTATGGCTTATGAAATTACCAGTCTGTGGCTTACGAATGGCAATGTGCAGAGGAATCCTGTATCAGTGCAGTCTCTGGCTTATCCCTGAAAGCCTCATCTCCAGAGAAAAAGGAAGGGAACAAACCCACCAGAGCAGTCCTTATTGGCTGTGGAAGATGCAGACAGTCCAGATCCCATCATGTCAAGTTCCTTGGGAGCAGTGTGTGCCCCATGATTCAAAACAGCCTGTCTCCTGGAGGACAGGAAAAGACACACTGCTGTTCCCTACACAGATCTCTCTGCCCACTCTTGTCTCCATGGAGCACATGGTGGGGATCAATGCTGTTCTTCACACAGCCATAGTGTCCGGAGGCTGTGCCTACATGTGCAGTGCTCCAAGAATTTCAGAGAGAGGCCTTTACCCCTCCAAATTTGATGGCTAAATGGTGTTGATTTGGTTGTTGTTGTGTAATAATTTGATACTTCTCCCTTTTAACAATTTTCCATGAAATGCATGGATGACGGTGAATACATTTTGCCCTCAGCTTTGAGCACGGTGAGTTTCATGGTACAGCAGTTGTATGTTTGTAGTCTGTAGGGCAAAGCCTGTCCCCAGAGCTGTCTCCCAAGGCATGGCAAGGCCAAGGTGTCATTACCTGCTTCTCCAAAGGTATTGGAGATTTAATGGATTTTGTATGCATGTGAAATGCATATACACAAATGGAAAATTATCAAGGTTTTTACCAGCAATGTCGTTAAACCTTTCAGAATAAGTGTTTCAGAGAAACCTCAGTGCAACAACAGGAAAACTAGGACTATTTTCTTTAAACTTTTTGCAAGGTAGCCAATATCTGTTCTTTCATAACATGCTGGCTGCATCCCTGGCTATTGGAGGTCCTGTAAGCCTCCCTCTTGGTAACTGATATCCCATCCCTGGTGCATTGGATCCACCTTTCTGACTCCTCATAAGCCAATGCTGCAGCAGAGTCTGAGGGCCAAACCTTGGATCAGCTCACCTTGGTACCATACAGACCATACATGTAATGGCTTTTCCTCAGAGTGATTTATGAAAATAGGTGTGCCCTCAACCTCCTCTGGAGCACTTAACTGGAATAACTCAAATGCAATGGGAACACCTTATACCTTGCCTTGTGTGCTTGTACTGGTCTTGCCATAGCAGTGGTGAAGATCCAGAGTTTCAGTCTTACCTTAGAGAGGTTCAGGGCACGAAGTTGCATGGGGAGTTGTTCAAACTGGGTTAATTTTTACGGGAAGTACTGTTTGGTCATTTTGTGTTTTAAAATGGCTTGCAAGGTATGTGTATCCCTGGGCTTCAAATCTCTATCCTTTGACTATTTTTTGTCTCTGCAAACCTGATGAGTGTTTTGCTCACCTTTTCTATGCCATTTCCTATAATGCCTTAATTTTGAAACAAAGATGAAGTTCTCTTAGAGAAAATCCCTGGGCTGCTACAGTAGGTACATAGCCTGGACCACTACCAACTCGCACAGTAATCAGTCAGAAAATCTCAGTAATACCTTTGAGAGCAACAGAAACACAGCTTGTCAGATTTATGGTGCAGCTTCCTCTTTTGCTTTGGTGCAAAGGTGTGGGGTTTTTCCACTAAAAATTACCTTTTTCCTGTGCACAGCTGCTTTCCACCCCAAATCTTGGTATTTATATGTCACACTACTGACAACCAAGCTGCTCTGGCTGAAAACCAAAGAATTTTTGTGCAAAATAACATTAGCATGTCCTATGGGAACCGTGGTTTTCTCTACCTTCTGCTTCCATTCTCCTCTCCTGACCAAATTTTATTGCAACCTGCAGCTCCCAGGATGTGCTCCCAGCTTTCCCAGACAGAAAGAGTGGGGGTGCTAAGCTAGGAAAGTCTTTAGCTTTTGAGGTGTTACGAATTTAGGTGAAAAAACTTTGGCTACAAAACAAAAAGTGGGAAAAAAAAAGCTTAAAGGACAGAAACTGAATCCTAGTGACACATATTTGAGTCACAATATTTTGCTGAAAAATATTTTTCTCCTGTGTAAAATTGTGATAAAACCAAAATTGCCTATCAGCACTTTGTGGAGGAAAATACCTTTTCCTCCTATTTTCAGTCTAGAATAGACATTCCTATAAAAAGAAAGAAGTTTTCACTGTAGTTGGCTTATGTGGGATTTGTATCAAATCTATCAAAAGCTTTTAAAATATTTAATAGAAAAGTTGTCTTGAGTTTCATAATGTTTGCCCAGCATCCTGAAATTTGAGGAAGTATTTTGATACCTGAAAAGTGTAGCTGGCTGAAATCAAAGTATCTCCACCGACTTGGGTGCTCCAGTGATTTACTGCACCAAGTGTCCTGCAGTGGTTTGAGCTCGTGGTTTGAGCTCATGCTTTGCCGTGTGTACAGTCACTAAAACTCCTCAATACACCCCAGCTTCTGCTGCTTGCTTTTATTAGTATGGAGAAAGTGCTGATTGTGGCTACAACTTTTTACAGAAGTAATTTTGTTTTCTCTGAAGTGATAGACTTTTAAATTTTTTGTGCTTTTTTTTTTAAATTTAACTTTTTTAATTTAAAATTTTTAATTTAGCTGTCTCCACAGTAGTGGTTTTCTGGTATTAACTGTGAATTACAGCAGGTCTGCTGACATACCAAGAACTGGGTGTATGCTGGTCCCATCTGAGAAAAAAATGGGCCTTTTTCAGTTACAAAGTTCTTCTTGGAGTCAGAAAACAATGCGCTCAGCTATGCCAATCCATGGAAATCACTGGTTGTGTTTATCCAGCAATTAAAGGGGGATTACAGCTGCCTCGGAGCTCGGCATCCCGACCCCTCCCCTGCACACACCAGCAGCCTCAAAGCCACATTGTTCCCTGCAGCCGTCAACGCCAGCCTGGGGACAAGGTGGGTCGTGAAGATGGGGAAGGGTGGGTTCTGCCAGGGAGCGGGATTAAAAAAAAGAATAAATAACAAAAACAAAGGGAAAAGGGTGGGGGAAAGATCGTTCTGTTGTCTTCTTCCAAAGCTGTTTTCTGTGTCCACCCCTGGTGCAGGGCACAGGAAGGGAAAGGTCCCTTCCAAGCACATCCTGGCAATCCTGCTCCGGGCCGTGCTGTGCCAAGGGCTGGGCAAGCGCGTGGGCAGGGGACGTCCTTGCGCTGAAAGTGCTGACTTAGCGTGAAGGACTCGGTTTGGAGGTGGCATCCCGAGGCCAGGGCTCTCTGCTCTGCTCCGAGGTCTGGCCAAGCCCTCGCCCCGGGGGTGGGTGACTCACGGCGGCGAATGCGTGTCTCGTTCAGCGAGATCCCTCGGGCTCCGTGCGGCAGGACGGTCACCAGCGGAGCAGGATTCCTGCTCCCCATGGAAACAGCCTCCCGCAGTGCCCAGCCCTGCCCAGACAGCCCTAATCCTCCCTCTGCACTCACCCTGAGAAGCCTCCGGCTCTCTTATCAGTGAGGATCTTTTTTTGGCAAATATTTATGAGAGGCTGCTTTGCAGAACGGGCAGTGAGCCAGGGTGGGTGGCTGAGGAGAAGGTCCTGGAGGGGACAGGATGGGGGCCGTGGTGTGGCCATGGGGTTCCTGCAGTGTGTACCCTGTCACCCTCCTGTGCTGGGGAGACCTGGTCATGTTCCCACAGGTTGCAGAGGGAAGCAGAGGAGGAGACCTTGGCTCTACAGACAAGGACACAATAAATGCACAGTGCCACCGAGTTTGGACACAGACTCCAAATGTGGGGCTGTAAGAAAAGATTGAGCAACTGATGAGAGATGATGCCACCAGCAGAGTCATGGACAGGCCAGCAAGAGTCAACACGAGTCACAAGACGCTTCCTGCGCAGCCTCTCCATGCGCGGGAGGTGTGTGTTGGTACAGATCTGCTGCAGGTCCAGCCCCCAGAGCTCCACTTCTCCGACGGCTCAGAAAGAAATATCCAGGTTTGGAGCTGAAATTCATATCAAAACCTGTGCTCACCCCACCCACAGGGCACACAAGGTTTGGGCAATCTCTGCAAAGAAGGTAGAGATCTTCAAAGGAATTGAAAAGGAACACACCACCACCACCAAAAAAAAAAAAAAGAACAACAAAAAAGCAAAACCCAAAACCAAAAAAAAAAGAAAAAAATCAACCCCCAAAAAACAGGCTATGGGAAAGTAATAGGTTCTGTCCCTGCTTCCGTTTTGACCTTGGTCATGGCTACAGATGCACCAAACTCGAGCACCTTATGCCTAAAGATGACAGCACCCAGGGCCATGAATGCCTGTGCATACAGGTATGGTATAAACTTACTTTTTATTTTCCCTCTGCACTGTGCAGCCCATCATTCCTTATGAGGGAAAGGTGAATGCGAAAGCTCAAGGGACTTTGTTACTTTGCTAATGGTATGTAAAATAAATGGGGGCCTGAGAAGCCTTGAACTGGAAGCAATAATCAGCCTGTGTGATAACCTCCTGCTCCCTGGACAGGCAGCATCGAGAGCATCTGTGGAAATGAGTCGATGTTACACAGTCCATTACAGTAAGTAAACGGTATCTGGAGCCTTACACAGCATTTGTTGGCTCTTTACACCTCCCTCTATTGCTCTTCTGCACTGTGCCAGGGAAGGTGAAAGGCCATTAAGGTTTTGGTTGGTTCTGAAGTCCCTCTGCACACACATAGAATAGTTTGGATTGGAAGGGACCTTAAAAGGCCATCTAGTCCAACACCATCTTCAAATAGATCAGGTTGCTCAGAGCCCTGTCCAATCTGACCATGAATGTTTTCAGGGATGGGGCATCCACCAACTCTCTGGGCAACCTGTTGCTCTCTGGGCCATCCCATGTTCCTTGTTCTAACAGGGCAGTGCTGGTTACACTTAACTGTCATAAGCCATGGCAAAGAAAAACTACATTCTCCTTGGCTTTTGCCTCAGCCTGGTGTCTCCTGCCTGAGGCAGCGGCATGCCCAGCAGACTATATGGCTTGCAGGGGCATCTAGTGGCTGAATACTGCAGGAGTGATCAGGGCCATGCAATAATTTCCTTACCCTCCACTGATATCAGCTCTCTCCTCCTTACTTACACAGGTTAGTGACCTACAATCAGCACTTGGAGGTCATTAATGTTGCCAGTAATCGGATGTAAAAGATATCACTCTTGCCATTTCCCCCCAGCCCTTCCTAAAATACCTGTTTTGGATAAGCAGCACGACTTTCCAGGTGGTTTCAATCCTCCTCCTGCTGAAGGTGTGGCACTAAGTGTTAGTGGTAGTGACATCCCTGCACACACTGCCATGGCTTCTCCATGCACTCCGAGGAACTGCTGTGAGGAAGCCTGGACACAAACATCAGTTTGGAGGAAGCCTGCTACTGCTCCAAAATTTTTGGTTGTGTGATTTATTTAGCTCAGGCATATCTCAGCTTAAAAACACCAAAGATATCACTAAATTGTGTGGGAGGAAGAAAAACTATTGTGTTCTGTTTTGCAAAGCCAAAATATCTTAGTGTGATACAGATGACTAGGACCTAATCTGCTGTTGCTGGCAGTGAGATGCCCATGGAGAGTGTGGCACAGCAGTGCCAGTGGCCATCCCCAGCCTCAGGGGTAGGAGGGGCCAGGTACACTGTGGTGACTGTCTTCTGCATTCACTGTCTTTAAGCCCTCAGAGGACGATACCTGTGCCAAACACTCCCTGAAAGTAAAAGTGCAATATAGCGTATTTGGGGCTGATAAACAAGGCTCTTTTGTGACTCATGTCTCCTGGATTTTATAGGAAAATGCACATAAAAGCAATTACTGGGGTGTGAATTATTTCATTTCTTAATGGCCTGACAGCTTTGACAGCTTCTAGCTTGTTATCTATCACAAACCCTCTTGATCTCCCAACTTTAACATGACTTTTAATTATACTTTCATAGGAGTAAAAGGACAGACAATCTGCAGTCTGGTTTCCATTCAATCAAACTTATTTATACAACAAGGGAAACTTTTCCTCCTAGTGACTGATTTGGATGTCTAATGGGGTTTAAATATATGTTTAAAGAGATGTTTAAAAAACCCCCACAGATAGTTCAGAGTTTGTTCTTTGTATGATCATAGGGTG
This sequence comes from Myrmophylax atrothorax, assembly GCA_026770055.1. NCBI lineage: Eukaryota > Metazoa > Chordata > Aves > Passeriformes > Thamnophilidae > Myrmophylax > Myrmophylax atrothorax. The sequence goes on from JAOXXN010000102.1 coordinate 2,837,466, forward strand.
GAAAACCAAAAAAACCCTCTTTTAATTCAGAATTTAAAAATTAAGAAATCATTTGATCCCCACAGGCCTGACTTCCCAAGGCCTTTGTGTTGTACCTTGCTGTGAGGGCAGTAAGCTTCACTACCTCACCTGGAAGATTCTTTTCCTTTCCAAAACATGGACTTGCCTTCCTTGTCCTGCCGATGCTTGGCAGCATCTTGGCCCCCATGGCCCATGGTCCATATTCCTCCTGTTCATCCCCCGGTCCAACAGCAAAGCCAGTGCTAAAAAGCTGGATTTATTAAGGATTAAAGAGAACTTGGCAGCTATAGGGACGGATCTCATGTGCACTGGAAGATGTGAGCTGGAAAGCAAGTGTAAAGCAAATTTAGAAAAGTTACACTAAAATTAAAGTAAAAGTCACAGTGAACGAAGTTACAAAATAAGTTTACTCTGTTCTTCCATAACAGTCGTTTAACAGTTAGGAGTGACCATGTTTATATAGCCTATTTTCTTTCTCCTTGTATATGTGCATTAAAACACGTTTTTCAATGTAAATATCATTATATTATAAATAGCATATTTTTCTATATAACCTATTATAAACATCCCTTACAATATTGGAAAAGAGCAGCACATATGATTCTGGAGTTGCAGAGATATTAAATAGACGCCATACATCAGTTGTTTGTTGGTCTGTCTAGTGACAGGTCGCTGTTTATCTTATGATAAAATAGTGTGTTAGGGAAATGCCTCTCTCAACTGCATTTCTATGGAAAATGTTTTTGTAGAGAGAAAATATAAAGAAAAGGTAAGATGAGAAAAGGGAAAAAAGAAAAAAAGTAACTTGAGAAATTCAGGGGCAATAAATCACCACACCAGATGGTATTCATCTGTGAATGCTGTGCAGAGCTATCAATTTAAAAAAATTGCACAGGAGTGTACCATTAAAATGCAGACCTAATATCTGCCCAGTTTCACTGCCCGTCTTTGTGGTGCCTGAGCAGGTATGAGGTGATTTGGTTCCACTTGCCAACATCTCTAGATGCTTCACAGCCCACTTAGTGCCCCACTGCAGCCTTGGAAACTTGACTCAGTGTGTTATGTGTCTATTTACTTACTAATTCTCTTAGTTATCGCAAGGAAGTGGAACTAAATAAGTGTATTCTGATTAATGTTTTTAAAATCCAAGAGATACTGATTTACTACGATCTTGCTGCTGAGTGACACTCCTACAGAGAAAAATGCAGAGAAAAATATCAGGCTTACATGCCTTTCATCCTAGGTTTTAGAGGGCTTTTTGCTGCCTTGGCCCTATGTATGAGGAGACAGCCTGTGATCACCCTACACTTGGTTTTGAAGGTCATGAATGAGGTCTCATGTTGCCATCAATGTGTGATCCATCAGTCTGTGATCCACTGGAGGGTGCTTTTGCTGTGAGGACCACTCTACAGACCCATCCTGGCCACTCTGAGAGGGTCTCTTCAGGTAATTCCAGTGGCTGGGGTACAGTGGGTAGGAAGTAACATGGTTTAATCCAGTCTTGGGTCTGCAAGATCAAATGAGAAAGCATTCCCAGCTGGTCGGTGGGAGCTGCCTGTGCTCCCAGGGAAACATATTAAGTAAGGACCAAGCTGTAAAATACTGGTAGGTTCACTCAGTGTGCCAGCCACAAGGAAAACAACCCAGCTTTATCTAATTTGGGAGTTTTAGCAGTTCTTTGAAAGCAAAATAATGGACATAAGGGAATCCAGGACAATATGCAGAAGGTAGCACACAGATTATGAAGCTCCTACAGAGAGCCTGGAAAATTGCAGCCTGCACAAAGTGGGAGGTCAGTGACATTAAGCAAATCCTCTCATCTCTGGAATCCTATTTTCTCTCTTCCTTACCTTACAGATCACAGCGTGAGGATAAATTCTGTAAAAGTGTGAAGGTATGGCAGGTACATACTTGCATAACACAAAGGACTCTTTCTGCTTGGTAACATGGGGTGTGGTTCCACTGCCATTTTAGATTTGGTAAAGAAAGGGAAAATAAGGACAACCCTGGCTGTGGAGGCACACAGGCATTTCTGCTCCTTGCACTCAGAGCTCCTGGCTGTGCTGGTGACACAGCTTAATAAGTGGACTGAGAAATGGGACCTTGGGGCCCAGTTTTTGTCTGATGGGGACAAAGTGGGAGTGGTGTGTGCATGTGGGGATGCAAACCAAGCTGGGTGAACTCTCTGTATTGGCTTAATTGGGAAAATATTTCCCATCTTTTAGTTTGAAGTGGAAGATTCTGGCTTCATGCATGCCCTGTGAGTCCTGTTTAGAATATATCCAGAGTGTGGGTACTGGTTTTTATACTTAATAAAAAAAAGTGTTGTTTCCTTCTCCAGTCCAAAAATGATGATTTGTAAAGAAAAGAAAATTGATTAAAAACCACAGGAACAAATTGAGGGGTCAATTTTGACTTTAATTCCAGCAATTAATTAAGGAACTCTTCTGGAGATGTTTGTAAAATGAATATTGATCTCAGATCTCAGGCACTCTGCAGTCATGTCGCCGTCCTGGTTTATATCTTCCCATTTTGATTTATGGATTGGGTTTAGCAACAGCAGAGCTACATGACAGGGCAGGTCAGCAGCCCTGTGTGAGTGCTCATCCCAAGATCGCAGAGCTCATCCCTACGGCATATTTTAGCGGAGTAAGCCATGCAGGTGTCACATTCAGTGAGTGCTTTGATGGCCAGGTATCACCAACTGCTGTCCTGCCCCAGCTCACCCTCCTGGCTTCCAACAAATGTTCATCTGAGCAATATTTTTGTCTGTGCAACAGTGTAAAATTAACTAAATTCTGCATTGTTGGGAAGGCAAAAATACATTTGATATTGGAAGATGCAGAAATAGTTGACAGCCAGTTAATAGCTAGGGAAGGGTCTGGAGCACAAGACTGATGAGGAAAAGCTGAGGCAGCTGTGATTGTTCATCAAGGAGTCAAGGAGGCTCAGGAGGGACCCACAACTCTCTACAGCTCCCTGAAAGGAGGCTGTAGTGAGGTGGAGGTCAGTCTCTTCTCCTAGGTAACAAGCAACAGGAGAAGAGGAAATGGCCCCAGGTTGCACCAGAAGAGGTTTAGATTGAATATTAGTAAATATTTCTTCATTGGGACAGCCCAGGGAAGTGAAGGACTCATCATCCCTGGAGGGATTTGGAAGATGTTTGAATGTGGCACTTGGAGACATGGGTTAATGGTGAACAGTGCTGGGTTAACAGCTGGACTTGATGATCTTTGAGGTCCTTTCCAATCTTAACAATTCTACAATTTTAAAGGAAAATTGTCTGTAGAAGAATTGCAAAGGTTGCTTCAGCTTTTTGGGTTGTTTTGGTTAGTTGGGTTGGGATTCCTTCATGGCAGGGCTGGGTTCTGTCACTACCAGATATCTCTGACGGCTGAAGAAGGGATGCTCAGACTGGGTGTGGGGAGGCAGAAAGGTACCTGCTGCTGGTGGATTTGGTCTACTTGAGTGTGCTGCTCCACAGCATGGGCACTGCAAGGCTGGGCAAAAGTAGAGCCTTCACTCCTTTTCTCTTCCTGCCAGTATCCCATCCCATCCCATCCCATCCCATACCATACCCACCTTGGTAAAAAATAAAGGAAAATCATGAAATACTTACAGGGGGAAAAAAAAAAGAACTATCTCATAGGTGACATTTTATCTTTTGTTCTCTCTTGTGTATTGTCTCTCTTCTTCCCGCTCCTTGCGAGCACTTGTTTTAAGCCAACAGATTTCAGAGGTGTGGGTTTGGAGTGAAGGACATAGCTCTGTTTTCAGCCTCTGCTGTGCCATAGGCATAAAATTTTAGGAAGGAATAATCTGAACAGCTGCCCTTAGCATTTCACCAGTTTCCCTTCTTGCAGGTGCCCTTTATACTGATTACAAAGCACAGATTTCTCCAGTCAGGTGAGATGAAGATACCAGGAAAACTTTCTCTGCCGAGGAAAAGTTTGCCTCAACATTTACAGTCCTACAGTAAGTGACAACATCAAGTGAAGTGTCACCTGGACCTAAACCAAGTAGCATCAGCTTTAACAATATTACCACATGTAGAAGCCTGGGAAGCAAATTTCCAGCCTCAAAAAAACATTTCTACCTGCTCAATATAAATCATGTTCACTCTTTGTGGGAGTATAATCAGATTAACAGGTGAGAGGTATTTAGCATGACTTTAGAAGATTAGCTGGAATTCTAGTTACAGTGTAGTGTGTCAGCAAAAATCAAGGGGTTTAACATTAGGAACTGCTGTGTGGCTGAAAATGTACCCCTGACTATGAAATACAGCTGATATTTAGTGTCTTACTGTTTTATTTACTACTGTGTTTACAGCACACCCAGCTAGTTAGGAAACTACTAATAAAACATATTTTATGCTTGGAGATACTCAGTATGGCTATAAAATTACTTTTAAGGACATGCAAACATACTGTGTTAACAGCATTACATGCACTCGAGTTCCCTCTGGGAAAAAAACCCAAATAAATGCCCATTTTCTGAGTTGACTCAATCACCTCATCCTGAGTTTTGTAGATGAGCTACACAGCTCAAACTGGTTGACTTCCCGGCACTTGATGGGAACCATTTAAAAGGATAAACTTGAAGAGATCAATACCCCTTACATACTGTAAATGATGCAGCACCAGGTACTTCAGGGCTGTTAAAAATTCTGTTATAAAGGACTGCTCAGAAATAAACAAGAGGGGAAAACCCCCACACGGTGGTTTTAGGGACTTAGTCCCATTTTGTTGCATGGGGAATTTACCTGCAGAGCTGGGGGTTGATGTTAATCTTTCAGCCAGGTTTTTCTCAAGTTTTATTCCTGATTTATATGGGTTGCAAGGAAAACAATATCAGGTGGAAAACTCGTGAGCAGGCAGAAATGACAAGAGGAATGGGAAGAGAGGCACCCATGTGTGTGTTTATCCATTTATGAAAATGGGGAATCCAGAGGCAAACAGGCTCAGCAGTCCCTCGGTGCAAGTAATTGAAAGTGAGCGCTGGAAGCACGCACCCCTCTTTCATGCTCCAAGGGTTAATAGTCTTCTGGGGCACTTAAGACAAAGCTCCCTTGAGATCCCCATGATATCTCCTGCCTATCCCTCAGCCATTACTTTGCTTCTCCTTTCAGTAAATTCTTATTATTTAGGACAGAGTGGTGTTTTTTCCCCTGGCAAACTCATGTTGGCTCACCCGTTGCATATTATATTCATCAAGAGGCTCTACTGCTTTCCCTAAGGATCTTTGCTGCTATTTTTCCTGGTAGTGTGAGGAGGGACTGGGAGTCCTGGGAGAACCATTAGTTCATTTTGAAAGGACTGATATGGACCTGGCCTTCTTCCAGTCCCTCCACTGTAGAAATTGTAATTTATCATTGAAAAGCACACATTATTTTTGTTAGCAGTTCAGCTACTTCACTCTTGGTTCCTTCAACTTTTCCGGATGGATGCCATGGAAACCTAAATGATTTATTATAATTTAGTGGCTGGGATTGAACAAGCACCTCTTTGTCACTATCTGTACATCTCCATCAGCTCTTGGCATGGTTCAGAGCAACCCAGCCCTGACACCCAGGCAAGAGGGTTGGTAGGGTCTGATATTTAAAACTAGGTCTTAAACTTGTTACCCATTATCTAAAAGACTCTTCTTTCTTTGCTTTGGGGCACTTCTTGCTGTGCTATTGGCATAGAAAGAGAAACAAGAACAGAGATTGAAGACTCATTAGTGCCTTCCCAATGAACCCCCCATCCTCACTGATGTTCACAGACCTTTTTCCAGTTGCCTGAGATATTTTCTTTAGCTCAGTAGAAGAATTTCAGCAGAAAAGAAGCATTGACTCTGTGCTGGCCTGTTGCATGTAGGAACACTACATGTGCTACACCAACAAAGTTGTAAGCCAGAGTGATGCAGCAACTGTGCTGCTGCCTCAGATCTGCATGCACCTATGGACAGGTAAGGTGTAGCACTCGTGATGCTCCTTATATTAACAGTAGGATGGCCAAGTAACACAGGACAGCAAACTTTCTCTCCTGAGATCATTTTTCTAATGCAGACACCAAGACTGAGACATTTAAACGAGAAGATGCAGATCCCTGAGGCTGATCATAAAATATTTATATGAAGAGACCACAGACCAATAAATTTCAGTTATAAATGTTTACAGCTGAAGGTAGTAATAAATAACCCTCCAAAAGCAATATTTCAATTTGCACTTATTGTACTTTACTCCACATTATATTTTCAGGAAACAATAATAATTATAGAAGGACATGGAATTAGCTCATGTTGAATGAATGATTACCTAGTTTAGTTGTGATCATTATAACATTAGGGCACAATTAAAACTGTGAAATGTTGTTTATTCTGGAGAGAGATGAGACTGTTTCTCTGGCTGCCATTTTTATGTCCAACCAATGTATAATCTGTTCATTAAGTTGTGACTGAGGTCGGTGCACTTCAATAAATTTGTCAGATGATTCCTAATTCTTGCATTTCCAGTCCTCTCGCTTCAGCTGTGCAGGCTTCACATGGTCTTTGGCAACAGAGGGTTAAAGCCAGGGGAGAATTTGCTCTACAGTGAGCTTAATGGCCATCTTCTACTGATGTGCAAGAAACCAAGTTCCGATCATTGTAGGTTGTTCTACTCCTTCCTCTCCCCTGTGTCCACTGCACCCAGTGTGGCTGCTCATTGCTTGGGACAACACTGTGTGTCTCTTGTAGGGCAAGGCATAGCTTCATTTCAAGTTGTCACCTTGCAATTTAATGCTTGGGATGAATTTCAAAGAGAAACACCTTACCTGGTGACACACTGGTGACACTGTGTTGACATCTATATTGGGTGGATTCAGCCTTGGCTGGTGCAAATGGAGTGGTTTATGGTACCTAAAAATGAGTCACTCTTGCTGCAAAGCAAGCACCTGCTAATAATTTTGCTTGTCTGTCTCATCTTCTGGTGACTGTGGCTGACCCATGGCAGGGACCAATAAGCTCTTTCCAGAAAGGGAGAGTTCCTGGGTCATCTGTCTGTCCCAAGCAACCTCAGATAGGGATAATAGTTACAAATAACTCAATATTGCCTTTGTATGTGAGCTGGAGGACTCTTCTCTAACCCAAACCTCCTACAGATGGGCTTCCCTTTTGCATTAGCTGCACAGAACTGCTCAGCACAGTCCTCCAGCTCCTGTGGTCAATGCAGGCAGGGAGAGACATCTACTAAGGATGATTTACTCCACCCTTGTCATAGGACGCTGTGATTCTTCTCCTAAGGAGGCTTCTTGCTGCTTATTGACTGTAAACAGCACTCTGCAGTGGTCTCTGACTGATCAGTGTTCACTAGGCAGACAGCTCCTGTGTGGCTAAATATGATGAGATGGCATCTCTCCTCTCTAATGTTTTTGGTATCTTCTGAGTGTCTCCTGCCTGGTTGCACATAGATAATTTTTCTTTTCTTCTTATCTTTTCTGTCTGTCTTTCCTCAGCACTCTGTGTTTGGCTGCCTTTCTTTAGCCCACATATCTCTGTGGAAAAAAAGACTGACTTTGGCAGGAAATGTGTTCTTGGCCTTTCCCAGAGAGGACGTGACACACTGCAAGGATAGATGGCAGCTGTGGATTGGCTGAACCACAGTGCAAGGCACCTCCAAAGCCCTTCAAAGATAGGTCTGAGCAATGTCTTGGCCAGTCTGGTATTCAGGATACTGCTAGGTATATCGAAATGCCTGAGGGGTGATGCTTTAGAAGTGAGGCAGCTCTCTAACTTCAAGGTAGGAGTCTTCATGATAGTGCTGTGACTGTGTTGGTTTAAAGACATGGGTGGAATAAGGTCCTGCAAGGACCAAGTACTGTGTTGAACAGGCTACCATAGCTAGCAGGACTGAAAAGAGAAGCCTCAGGTCATGTAAGCATAGAGCAGGAACAGCTTGTTAATAAACCTGCACATTTCACTGCTAAATGCAAGCTGAGCACTGTTGCTCCATGTCCAGTTGGATTAGCTGAGAGAAAATGAGATGGCCACAAGTACAGGAGAGGGTTTACTGGTAATATGGGAGAGGTGACTGTCTCTGAAGTGAGAGGAACTAGCAAATTTTGTAATTTTTTGCAGTTAATAAATGTTACAAGTGTTTCCCAGACAATGTCTAGATCCACTTGGCAGGTGTTGGACTGATTCACTTGCTCCTCATGAAGCTTAGCTGTTTGGAGACTGGGAGGGGGCAGCAATGGAAAAATGTTGAGAATTAATTTACTTTTCTTACACTTTTCCTGCTGCTTGGTGAGATTCCTTGTCTCTCTTCTTTTTTTTTTTCTCCTTTTCTAAAAGAGAGCACAAGAAGGCTGCCAAATTTCCCCCTCATAGTTCACATCTCCCCTCATAACTACCTGAGAAAAATTTAGATGGGAAGCCAAACCTGCTGTGCCGCCTTTTGGGGGGAAGCAGCCCATCCACAGGCTTTGATCTTCTCTACAATGTTTGGAATGTGCAAGGAGACAGAGAAAGGAGAACTGGGCAAATATTTGGACGCCCTCTGTGACAGCTCCCTTTAGCAAGCACTTCACCCAAGAGCCCTCTGGAGGGCTTTCAGCTGCGTGTTCTCAGGAGTGGCCCTGAAATGGGCAGATGAAGACAGCAAAGGCAAGACTAAAAGTAAGGATGTGGCTGCCCTCCACACTTCTGAACAAGCTCTTACACAAGGCTGTGACCCTTGTACTAAAAGGTATTTCAGGCAAAAGTTTCCCTTTAAGAAAGCAAAAAGAGTCCTTGCAAAAGCACGTGGGCAGCTCTGCTGCTCTTGAAGTCAAGAGCACAGTTGAATGCTTCGGGGTGTTGGGACCTTGGGATAGATTTGAGATCGTGTGCTCTGCGCCTGCCCTCTCAAAATGAATCACTTCAGGCTCTTGCTCAGATGCTTTTCAGTAGCTTTGTGCAGGACAATGAGACAGATGGAAAAATGGGCAAAAGTGATGAAAATATTAATACATTTCAGGTTCTCATTAATTATTGAATTACTAATTCACTTATTGAAGAATAATAATTAATATTTATAGCATCTAGATTGCTAATGATACATTAACCATGATGGCATAATTTAGCAAATATTTTTGAAATAAAACATTTAACAAAAAATATTTCCACCATTCTTCCACCTTAATAAAAAAAAAAGTGTGAAGGCCTCATAAATATATGCAATCTTTTCTGATTTTAAAGCATGCTTTTGAATATTTTATTATGATTATGGATTGCTTTATTGCAGATTTTATCCTCAGGTTGTTTCCCAATGAACTTATACACTCTCTAAGGCAGAAAGAAACCTATGGCAAAATAAGCTTATAGTAACAGCACTATAAATCCACAGTGTAAGTACAGTAGTAAGTAAATGAATAATATGGCTCTATTTCTTTCTACTGATTTCTCTTTCTGAAGTCTCTGTAGCACAGTGATTGATGTATATGAAAACCATTTAGCACATATTAAACTGGGGAGTCAAAATATTATTTTAAAGTTTTCCAAGATACATTGATCCAAATTTGTGTCAGAATCTCTTGAAAGGTTACATTGGTCCATGTTTGCAATATTTGCTTTTCATTGTAAAGGTTCCTATGTGACATTGCAGTAAAATCTAACATATATGTGGGTGCCAAAATGCAAAATTCAGTTTCTGCAAAATGTCAGATTTGTAAAGGCTTTTATTTGAGCTTCTTTGTTAAAAAATTATTTGTTAATATTTTTATTCCCAAAAGGCTTATTTTATTGGAAAAAATGGTTTTGGGGGAGCTTATTTCACCCGATCTCACAGCAAGCCTATGCCTGCCAAATTTTTAAGGCAGGATCTCTTCCACCAGATGTGTTTTGTGAGTGATATTATAGTGTTTTCTCAGAAGAATTTAACTGCAGTTCATAGGGGAAAACGATTCTTCAGCTTCACTCACAAAAACATCATGTCAAAAATAGATGTGGGTTCTCGTTATTTATATTACTGAAGTACTGAATGGCCTTGCCTGAGAACAGACTGTTCCAGCCTCATAGAGTACCAGATTACAGGGGGAGATGGTCTTTGTTCTGAAGAACTGACACTGGAGGTAAATGAGACAGACAAGTAGAAGGCAACAAATGGAGGATCCTAAGACTGCCACACAGAAGTGATGGAGTGCAAGTGGCAAACCTGAGCCATGTTTCAGTGAATCCCACCATTTTCTTTTCATTCATCTCTCCATCCTTCCTCTCTGGCAGCCAGGATGAGCCTGGGATGTGCTCCTGGTGACAAGAGGTAGAAAATTCCTACTTCACGTTAGTGTTTGTTCTGAGAAATGAGCTTTTTAAGGAGGAAGACAGAAATGTCCTAGGCTGTACCTTGTAACTCAGCTGAAGATGAGCTGATAGGGAATGAGGATGACTAAATTTATTCAGTCAGTGGGTGGACATTCCTGTCTTGCAAACCATGATGACTGATCCATCATAAAAAGTTTGGCTATCAAATTGCTATTTAGCAAATACAAGCTGAAACACCTCTTGTACATCTGAAGTGTTGCCTCTTTGCAAGGCATGGGGGTCTAGCTGGCCCACCTTGTGTGATTAGTTACCTCTTCATTGGCATGGCCAGTGAGGCTGGTCCTTCAGGAGGTCATCTATGCTGAAGCTGAGAGAGGAAGCTGGCTTGCAGGTTTGTTTTATTTAAATGTGTCTATATTTATGCAGGGTAAAAAACCAACCAAACAAACAAACAACCAAAACCCACAAACAAACAAAAAACACACACACACAAAACAAAAACAAAAAAACCCAAAACCCGAAACTGTGCAGTTTTTCCAAATCATCAGAGTAAGTTTCTAAATTCTTTGTTAGTGCCCATTTCAAGGTGCATCTTCCACTCCATGTGTCTGCACTGGACTTCAATTTCTTCTGCCCTGGGTTGTATCACAGCTGTAGAGTCCCTGCCATTTATTTACTGGAGGTTATGTAGAGTTCAGAAATAATATTTCCTTGCCTAAAAGACAAGGTGATGCTGCTTTAGCAGCTGCTGTTCTTGGAACTCATCTGAGGGCTTTGTCCTCCAGCAAACTCCAGGATTCTGCTTCCTCAGATATATTGGAGGCCATTTCTTGGCATGAAGTAATTAGAGGCAAAGCAGTTTTACAGCAGAAGGCATAGGGGTGCTCACTTATCACAGCCTTCTCCCTGCTCTGTGCTATGCTTGGTAACAAACCCCTCCTTGCTGGAGGCAATTGTGTTTTCTGGGGCAAATCAGGTCACGGAGATCCACACAATTCCTTGTGGCTAATGCAATCAGCTGGAGCTACAGGAGACACCTCATCAGGACAGCACTCGCTGTGGGCACCCTGGGAGGGGCAGGTGATCATTACCTGCCCACCCAGCAGAGTTTGGGGATGGGAGCTGCTCTGGCAGGGTGTTTATTTGCAAATAGATGCTTGTGCTCATCCAGGCATGAAGAGGGAATAGGCTGTATCTTCTCTGTAATGAGAGGCATTTCCAGCAGATCTTGTGCTCCACTTGAAGGGAGGTGAACTTTCACAACAGCACCTGCAGGCGGGAAGCAGAATCATGTGAGGCTGTCACATGTCCCGCAGACAATTCTGACATTCCTCACACCACTGATGATTTTGGAACACTTCTGAATAAACAGGTTGGTGGCTTCTAGTCTTTTTACTTATGGGTGTAAATGTAAGTTGAGATTTTTCATTGTACAGGATATGAATGAAGCTCAGATGTGATGCACTAAGTGTCTGAAAAGCCTCATCTATTTATCTTTCTCTGCAGTTCAGATCATGATCTTCCAAAACTGAAGCTCTTCTTATTCTGACGTGTGGAGTTTGAAACTTCTGCTTGTCTCAGCCACCTGACTAGGATGGGGCTGCACTGCAAAGACCTTGTTTTCTGTGAAGTATTTGCAGGGAGATGTAGTTTCTTCAAAGAGACAGTAGTTACCTTCCTCACCTTTGTCACTGCACCTGGAAGCCAAAATGGATTCTTTCATTTTTTTCAAGTATTAGGCTCCTGCAAAGTAGATTCAAGTGGAGCTTTGCTTGGTAGGACCTCTCCAAATGATCTCATTTAACATTTCCCATGGAGAAGTTGCTGTTTTTATCTTATGTCCCAGCTTGCACAAAGATCACTACACAAAGGTACAGCACTAGGGCGTGGCTGAGCAATGGTGCTTCTCAGGGGCTAGTGCTCAAGGGCAGACACATGGCAAAATAGCAGTTTCCTTTGCCTGGAGGTATGGGAACAGGCAAAAATGGTGCCAGTGACATAGCGGGTTTACCTGCTTATAGCTGTTCTTATTCTCAGAGTTAAAATCTAGCATCCCCACAGGAGGAACAATGCAGGACCAGAGCAGTGCCTTATCCTTTACCAGCAGAGTCACATGTGGTGAGAAGAACTATTAAGAAAATGGTTTTCCTGGAGAAAACATGTCTTCCTGGCAGATGGCTTGGCCAGCCAACAAAGATTACAAACCTCTCTGGGCACCTTTTCTTTATGGCTAGTGAGAAGGTGATATTGCTAGTGACAGCACAGAAAGATTGGCTGAAATAAAATAAAGAGGTTTCCATGGTGATCCCTTCATATTGCAGTAAATTTTCATCTTGCAGTCAGCTGGGTTATGCTTCTTTCCCTGGAGGAAGAGTCCTCAGTTCCCCCCGCATTATTAGTTCCTGCTGGTGCCAAGGAAATGCCAGCAGACCCTGAGTGAAGCCATCGTCATGGACATCTCTGTGGTGGCCTTGTTAATTATCCTAAAGAGGTTGGACTGCCCAGGCAGCCTGCAGGTACTTTAGACACAATCCTGCTTTCTGGTTTGAACTGTAAATAGATAAGGAATAGATATAAAGATGTACCTGTGGTTAAAATAACAGAGGAAACAAGTAGGTTTCTTCTCATTATACAGCTGGGGAAAGAACCATGGTGTAACTGCCCCAAATCCAGAGCCCAGGTGCTGTTAGAGGAGGGAGTTAAATATGTAATTCCCAAACTCCAGCACAGAAGATGCCTTTTCTCCCAGAGTCAATGCAGGGGAAGGCAGTGACCTGCAGAGAGCCCACAGGCAGGGAAGGAAGCTCTTTGCACTTGGCTCAATGCAGTATCACCTACAGGAGAGTAGCAAGGGGAAAAGGCAAGGGATTCTCCCAGGCCATGGATTGACAGGGATGAAAGCTATCCTAAGAAAAATGACCTTTCATTTTGGAAGATGAGGAAACCCCTCCAGCTGTCGAAGCCAATTGCTCACAGGTTCCACGTAAGTGTGATCTCTCCTACCGGGCTGAAAAAATGAGCAGCCGCAAGACGTGCCTCACTGTGGGTAGGCTCTGCAACGGGTTTCCCATCTCACTCCTGGCATGACGGCATCCTTCCATCTGCATCTGAATCCGAGAGTCAAGAATGCAGTGCTAGTCAAGCTTTGCCACCCAAAACATGCTTAATATGAAAAGCATTTCCCTATGAGGTGTGCCATTGAATGCAAACAAATGCTGCCTTAAGACCATATTAATTTATGCTACAGAGCAAATCTCTTCTATCTGGTTCATGCAGCACAAAAGCAAAATAACGTTGACCTACACATGGCCACACTCAAACCTCTGTGACTTTGGACTGGTGTTGTTATATTATATACAATTTAAATAATATGCTGGAGACTTGAAAAGTGAAGAGGGATGCACAGGAGAGATGCTCCAATTACTGCAAGCTGCAGCAGTCCAGGGTGTGCAGGGTAGAGCAGAAAAGGTGTGTGGAGGTGAGCTCTTCCTGAGCACCAAAATTGCTGCGGTCACCTACCCATTCCTGTTCAACTGGGAACTCTTCACAGAGAAAGATAAAATGAAGCTGCTTGACCAATAGGAGCTTTTTGTTGGATTCTTTCTTATTTTGTTTCTTTGGAGCAAAACTGACATCCACTGGCTGGAGAATTGGATTGGCACTTTACAAAGACATCTTTTGGGAGGACACAAAACAAATGGGAGCTTTGGTGGGGAAAAGAACTGCCATGATGTTACCACTCTGAGCAAAAAAGTCATCCCATTTGCCACTGCTGTCAGTGTGAATTGGGGCTCAACACTCTAGCTAGGGTAGCTGCAGTAGGGCAGCTATAAAAACCTGTTTGGCAGCCAGCCTTTATTGTGATGTTCATATTAATATATTAACAAAAAGCTGTGATTCTTCTTGCAAAGACAAGAGCTTTTAAAAAGAAACAAAAAAAAAGAAGAAAGAAAACAGAAAGCAATGAGAGATAACAAGATAACATGCAGACCAACTCTGTGGGGAGAGCTTGAGAAAGTCTTACTTTAATAATAAAAGGTCATGTGAGAAAAAAGAAAAAAGCATAGGTTGGAGACTGTGATTGTTTTCACAGTTCAGTGCTGTTGAGCTGCAGTGTCTCAGGTCCCAGTCTGCTTGGGGTGATTGCCCACATCTCCCCAGGGATGGCATGTGGGCATTACCAGGGTAAATTTGCTTTGCAAATCTGCCTTTGTGGTTTTGGATTAGCTTTATTTGCTCAAGGATTTTGGAGGCAATATGGAAGAATATTCATGCTTCTATTAGTTAAAATCTCTGCTTCTTGTTAACATCACACCAGCATGTCATTCCAGACAAGCACCCAAAGTGGTTATTTGGGGGATTAGAAATGCAGGTTTTTATTTTGCTTTGAAATAGTTTCTCTTAAAGTTTTAGTTATTTAGTTGCTTGCCTTTGCCAGAAGAGCCCTTTAATAGTCTCCCACCAACCAGTTTTATTCTCAGAAGAATAGTTTATCATGTATTTCTTTTTTAAAAAAGGAAACTCCTTTCAGTAGAAATTTTTGCTTCAAACCAGCCCTGCCTCACATCTGCTGCATGTCCATATCACCTGGGATGGCCTAACATCCTTAGCAAGCTGTACCTTGTAAACAGGATTTTCAGTCGAAGATCACAGGCAGATTCAAGGAAGAGTCAAAGCATAGGAGGAGGGAAAGAGAACCATTTATAATATGGTCAAATACACTGAAATTGCACAAAATTGTGACTTCTGATCACAAAACTATTTTTGCCTACGTGGCAAAAGGCTTCAGCTTTTTCACTGGCAGCACTTACTAGAGATGGACTAGAGGTAGTAAATCAGAAAGAGATGAGGAGGAGCAGGCTACTGCCAAAGAGGTGATTCGGAACACCACACGAATTTTCTTGGTACACTGAGGTGAAGCCAAGAGAGTATCTCATTGTCCTTCCTCAGGCTGCAAAGCAGGAGAGCTCTGCTTGGTGTAGCACCAGGCTGGTTCCCTGGCACCGTGAAGGATGTGGTGGCGGGGAAGTGGGAGAGCTGCAGGAGGGCATTAGCCAAAATGTCCTGCCTAGGTGGCCCAGACCACAGGGATTAGCCAGAGAACTAGGCAAGTTAAGCAAAGTAGTCTTGCTGAATCTCTGCTTTCAGAGAAGCCCTGAGGTATTTCCCGATGTCTCGGTCTCTGCCCTGGCAGCTCTGAAGCCAGAAAGGGTCTGTGCTGCCTGCTCTGCTCTGCTCTGCTCTGCTCTGCTCTGCTCTGCTCTGCTCTGCTCTGCTGGGGGATCTGCTGCTCATGGACACACAGCTCACAGGCCAGGGTTGGCATCCATCCAGCAGAAAACACATACACCATGCTCAGAAATTGCACTGAGGTGGGCAGCTACCAACTCCAACAGTGTGACATCTGCAGGAATTTGTTACTCTTTATTAAAAAGAAATGGGGAAATACTCATTTGTTAAAAAACATGCAAGCACCTCATTAACTCCAATGATGTGGTATTTTTGACTGGATGCATTGCTGGGCATGTGTTAAGCTCTGATGAAGTGCAAGAAATTACCTTTTTAACAGCAGTGGTGTCTTCTGAATGCAGTTATCGCCTCCCCAGCGCTGATAAGGTGTGAAAAATGATCTTCCCATCTACAGTTGTGTCAACTGAATGCAATTAGCACCTCTACATGTGTTTAAAATCATAACCACAGGTTATAAGTTTCAGCAGCCTGCAATACATTAGCACTTAGTCTCATCTTTGGGAATCAAGAGAGAAAAAAAATCTCAGCAAAACTAGTGCAATGAATACAATTAAGTGCCATTAACATTCCATTGACTATTTTTAATGAAGTAAATCCAGCCCCAGATTGCTGAACCATAGACTAGGGACTTTCTGTAGCTCAGGACAGGAGTTGTCTGCTGTATAGATATGTGTCAGAGGAGAATCTCTTAATTCCTGCTAGCCCTTGGTTAAACAGCTCTGTTAAGCTGGGGTGGCAAAGCCAGGCTTTTACCTTCATTCTTAGGCTACAGCTACCCCAGGATGCTGCACAGAGGGCAGGGTGTGCCTCCTTAAAATGCTGCCTTCTTTGAAGGGAAAAAAGAGAGAAAGAAAGAGAAAAAAAGCACAGTAGGTAATTTTTGCATTGGTGCAAGTAGCCAAGTTCCAGTATATTGATCATTTATTATATCCTTCTCAGGCTATTCATCTCTAGTTGCACTGAAAGAGATCCTTACTATGGCTCTGTATGGAAGTCGCTGCTTGTGCAAACATTGTCAGCAGTCTCCATACTTCTCCTTTTTCTGCTGTTCTCCAGCAGTTCTTTCAACTTTTACTGACTAAAACTTATGATATGGAGGGTTGGTGTGATTTACACAAGAGCTTCACTAATTTTTTTCATGCAAGCATGACATGCATATAAGAATGGTCATATTCAGACATCGAATACTTGCACTTTTTTAATGAATATTTGAAAGGTCTAAATAAGAAGGAAATGCAGACACATACTTCAATGGGATTGAAAAATACTTTCATCCCAAACACACTGTTACGATATATATTGAACAAAGGATGAGTCCAGGCCATTCCCTGTGCTGGGACTCATCTGGCCTCCTTGCCCAAAGCCATACTTTTTTCAGTTTTGCTGAAATCACTGGCAACACTCCACAACAGCGAGTATCCCCCATGCTGGAGCTGGGGATGGAAGCTGGATGCAGCAGCAGCAGCTTCTCTATCTCACCCCTATTCAAAAGCCAGCTATTGACTTTTCACTCTTGATAGGGATCCTGTGATTTTTTTTTGTAATTTGATTTCCTTTTTTTCACTAAATTTGTAATTGAAATGGACAGATCCCCATCTGGAACACTTGACAGTGGATGTACCGGGCTTCTCCCACTACTGGCAGCAGCCCCATGCAGGTACAGAGGCTCTGCCTTGTGAGGGCTGAAGGAAACCTCATGGCCAGCTTGTTTCATTCCCTGCATAACACAAAACCTGAAGCTTTGCTCAGTGATCCCTGCACAGAGCCAAGTAACTTGTGGCTGAACAAAAGCATATCTTTGAGAAAGACACATTCACTCTTGCTGTGATTTATTCTTGGCCATCCCTTATTTTCTCTGTATTTCCACAATGCAGGTCCATCTACACAGGAATAACTGGATTGAGAATGATTAGCACCTGCAAAGAGCTCCTCAAGAATGATATCGTGCTGGTTCTGAATGAAAATCCAATCGAATGAAGCAAGAGAGCTTGGGTGTCTAAGTCTATGGATCAGTAGTTAGGTCTGGCTAGCACTGTTTTTGCTGTCTCTTTAACTTTCTAGTTGGGCTTATATATGATCTACTGGTCCCAGCGTCAAAATCATCTCTGGGAGAAGCACACCTGTAGTTTTTCTTTTATTAAATCATGTCTTTTAGCAGTTCCTTTACTGTGTGGGGGTAAATGCCTCTCTTCTGTGTATTATCCATGTGTATTGATACCTCGCAGTGTCTCAAGCCTATTTTTCATTGGTGAGCGCTGCAACATCAATCCAACCATGCTCCTTTAATCAGGGCAATTCCTGCTGGCTCCAGGCTCTAGGATTCATGCTGGCTGCTGCAGTGAGAGCTGCCAGTGGGAAACAGCATCCAAGCAAGATGAGCTTGCACCTTGTAGGCAGTGTGGTGCAAGGGTCCCTGCTGGCCAAGAGGGAATCTGAGGGATAAACTGGCTGTGCCGAATTGTTACCTTCTCACCTCTCTGAAAGGCAGTGGCACGTGGTGGTTGACAAGGCAGGTCAGGAAGAAATTACTCCGTTTTAAGGAAAAGTCCTAGAGCTGGAGGTGAGAAGAGAGAAATCAGCATTATCAAGAGTAAGTGGATTTGGGGCTGTGTGCCCGACTGGAGCCGAGCATTGCGCAGTCCCGCACAGGTGCAGGCAGGAGGGGGCGGTGCTGACAGCCATCCATTCTGGAAATTAAATTGCACTCCCTCCGTTGTCCTCGGCTCACGGCCCCGCTCACTTGCGCAAGGATTGCTGATCATGCAGGTTATTGTGGGCCGAGTCCAAAAGCTGTGAGATCAGGGAGGAAGGCTCTGGCAGCCCAGATGGAGGCGAGCTGGGTGCTCCAGGTGTGGGTTTCAGCTCTCACATGTCCAGCTGTGGGCAGGAGGGGTGGGATGGAACTGTGGGCCTTCTTTTGCTGCTGGAGGGCTGCAGGTCAGCCTGTAAACCATTGGATGTTGTGGGATGCAGGAGCTAAACCTGCTGTCCCACTGCTGTGAGCAGGACAGGACAGGCAGTATTGCCCTGAAGCCTGCCTGGCTTCCCTTCCTCTCCACCCCAGCATGAAACCTCTCAACAAGGCCTGAATTAATGGATGGAAGAGCCCAGAGCATCTGTTGAAAGCAGAGGGAGGGGACAGCTATCAGCTGTAGGATGAAGCATCCCTCTTTGAACCAGAATGCAAAATTCCATTACAATATCCTACCTCTGTGACCTGAGGTCCCTTGATCTGGGAAGGGGAGAGGAAAATGTGAGTAGTTAACGGAGGCTTGGAGAGTACTGCTTGGTCAGCAGGATCTGAAGGGACATTCTGGCCTCAGAGGCAGAAAATCTCAAAAGCCAAGAGCACGATCCTTGCTTGTGACTCCTTCTGGGTTTTCCAGTGATACACTGGGGAAAAACTGTTCATTTAGGTTAATTGCACAGTGCAGATATTTGTAAAATGGTATCTACTTAAACAGAAGAAAGTGCCTTTTCCCAGTGAGGTCTCTGCAAAAACAGCAGTGTGTCATTTGACCCAGGCCTTTAACTGGAACCATCTTGGCAATTTAATGAAATTAAATGGCTGGACTGTGTGGAGTTCATTAGTAAGTAAGCCAAAGGCTAAACCTCTGTGAGCTAGTTCAGCTCTCAAATGCTTATTTGTGTTTGCCAGATCCAGTAAAGTGAAACCCCTTAATAGGAGTTGGCAGTATTTGTAACATGTTCTCCTCTGGTCTGGAGGTGGTAACACATGCACTGGGTGATTTCATATTTCTACATGAGATTTTTATAAAAACTACCTCCAGGACAGCTGCAGAGTCCCCTGAGTGTCACTGGGCAGGCTCAGGTGGCTTTGCAGAGGCACTTCTGCTGCTCAGTGTCTCAAACCTCTTGCTTCTAGCAGAGCAAGTAAGGGAATCTCATTTCTTTCCAAAAAAGCTTTCAGAGATGGCTGCTGCTGCCAGCAGTGCAGCGCTGAACCTGCGAGGGACTCTGGCTTTCTTGTCATGCTGGGCCATGGCTGGGATTGTGAGCTGTTTTATTTCGTGCTGTTTGCCCAAGGCTTGGGACCAAGGATGTAAAGTGCCTCTGGGATTCTGGCAGGTTGTTAAAAAGGATGCTGAATTGCTACTTATTTCCTTCAAGTGGGGATTTAAAGGAATGAGGAAGGTACAGGTCTTCCTCCTGCTGTGTAAAGGATTTCTGGGTTTCCAGAAGTGAGTGTGCTAAAGTTCACTCTTTTAATTCGCTGAGTGTAAACACGATTTACAAATAGTGGCACCACTAAAAGTTTGGCAGGGAGTTCACTAAAGGGTAGTTGACATGGCTGAAGGAATAGCATGACTTCAATATAGCTGAATTTATTTTTCAAGGTAGAATGTAAAGACCAACCAAACCCGGTGGTGGCCCTTAGTGCTAATCCACCATGAAGGCCCTCAGGAAGGCTCTGTACACCCCATCCTAGAAATAGCATTTAGTTTTTAAAAAAACTGTTTAAAACCTCTTGGTGTGAATTTGGTATAAGTCCAACATCAGCTCCTTGGGCTGGAGTTGGAGAGCTGTGGATTATATCCACACTGGAAAATTTCCCTGATCTGACCAGGAAATGGGGTTTCTGTCATGAAATCCATTTTGGGGGGAAAATTCTTTTGGGGCTTTACTGTAGCTGCTGCACAAGTTCTTTTAAAAGAAGTAAATAATGCCACTGGTCAGGTGCTTCTTGCAAAGGAGTTGAACATTGAGTGTTATGGATATTACAGAGGTAAGGCTATCAATCTGAGCAGTAGATATCCCAAACAGAACTGCAGTGGTATCAGCAGGACAGTTTTTGTTCTGGAGTGTGCGAAATGCACCAAGACTCAATTAGATTTTGAAAGGGTGGTCACTGCCAAACATGCAGGAGACCTGTGTCTGGTTACTGGAGATGCCTGAAGCTGTCGTGATTTACACCACAGCACTGCATCTCCAAAGAGCTTGCACTAAGTTAGGCATTGCCAAACAAATTGTCCATGTTTTAAATTTACAGTGTGAAAAAAGAGTGGAGATTTTATTCAGAGGTAAATACAAAAGGTCTTGTGGCAGTTAGAGGATGAAGCCCATGTAGCAATCCTGTCTTCTCTTCTATGGACTTGGGCCAGCTGCTGGCCTTTGTGGGCATCTCTTCTTCTCCTTCTCCTCCTGGCTCAGTGAAGTTCAGGGGATGATAAATAGACCTTAGCCATAGCTCTAAAAATGTCTGTTCCCAGTGTGATGTTGTGAAGAGATGTCCCCCTTTCCACAGGTGCTGCACAAGCATGGGCTTCCAGCTACAGCAAGGAGAGGGGTGCTTTTTTATTCCTAAACTCTTCTTTCCATATAAAACAGCATCCTGGCAATCACATCCAAGCAGTTTTTATGTGAGGCAGCCCTGCTGTCAAGGTACAGGCAGGACAAAGTCCACACATAACCCAGCTCATGTCTCAAGGTGCTGCTGCAAGTCCTGCATGCCCACGGGCACTTGCTCACACACAGGGATGAGTGGCTAGAGCAAAAGGTGGGTACCTCTCTGCCAGGCTGGTATTTTAGCAAGAGACAAGCGGGTACTGTGGGAAGCCTGTCCCAAACTGTCAGGAGAGGTGTGGGATGCTCCGAGGAAATGGCCTGGAGCACATGAGTCAGGATTTGCATGGGAAAAGCGGTGCGTTTCCCTGTGAGGAAAGCAGGGATAGGCAGGAGGAACAAAAGCAGCACAGCAACGACATCTTGTGATGCACAGCAATGGCTGCATGTGCCTTCCAGGAGACCAAGTGCTGCTGCTGGGAAGCCCCTTATCCCCCTGCCCAGCTGTGGGAAGCCCCTTGTCCTACTGCCCAGCTGGAACACTTGGTGATGTTCTTGCCGGAAGGGCAGGGAGGGGAAAGCTGATAGGAACATTGTGCCCAGCTGGAGCCAAAGCAGAACTTTAGCAACAGCAGAGTAGGGGTGGGAGTGAAAAGGCTACAAAGGAAAGTCCTGCTTATTGCATTCTCTTTTCCCCTTTTTCTTTTAGTGTGGCATTGCTGCAAAGCACTGGAATCTCCCCTGAGTACTCTGTGGAACCCTGCACTTCACCCACTGCAGATAACTGCAGGTATCAGGTACACAAGAAACATTTTATTTTCTTTTAGCAAGAAGTATGCTAGTACAAATATTCTGTCATATCTGGGGTTCACTGTGGCTCAGGACCCATTTTGAAGATGTTGACCGGCATTTTATCCCAAACAAGGGCAGTAGCACTCATCCTTTCCCACTTTGATTACAGCAAAATTACTCCAGACTTGCACCCTGGGACTCAAAATTTCTAGTGGAAAGGCAGCAGCAAAGTCTGAGAGCAGGTTGAGTTGGTGCCTCACTTCTGCCCAGCTGCTGAAGAGCAGCCTCTGTAAAATGCCAGCCTGGCCCACTCCACCAGGTGGACAGTTCTTCTTGAGACCCTTAGTTGAATTATGGTCACTTTTATATTGAATTCGTACCAAATCAACAAGTCCTGGAACCGTGGTGGATGAGTTTCCTTTCAAAGCTTTGTCTTTATTCACACCAGTGCCTCCTGGCAGAGCTTGCCAGATGGAGGTCATACTCTGAGGGGTGTCAAAATCAAGGAAAGCCTTTGCAAGAAGTCCTGCAGCATCCAACCACTGTGCTTAAGGTAATCACAAGAAGAAACCAGCTCCTGTCTGACCTGTGCTGCATTACATCTGAGGGTAGGATTTTTAGACTCCTGCAGCACGTAGCAGCAGAAATGCTGCTGGAAGTCAATGAGACTTTGTTCCAAACAGCCTCAGGTGTTTTTGAAAGGCTTGTCCTCTTGTGGGTTTCTTTAAAGACTCTTAAATTATAGTTAATTCCTATGGCTTAGGTGTATTAGTTGATAGAGCCCAGGATTACAATCCTGTCCTCCTTAGGATGCTGCCTATGCAGCCTGGATTAAAAGGTTGGCAGGGCTCAGGAGTAGCAGCTCCTGCCTTCAACTTCAGTGTCCCATTCCCCAGCCTGGAGGGACAGGTCTGCCTGCTGCAGCTGGAACAGTGCTTCTCCACCATAAGAACTGAAATTCATCCAACCTAAGGTGTTGAAGAACAAAATTAAGTTGACTGAGCTGTGGTCATCCTTGTCCCGGCCACCTCCAGCTGAGAAACTGTGATACTAGCAGGGCACCTCTGCAGGGAAAACAAGAGTGGTTGCAGTTTTGTGTGGTTTGTGATGCCAACTCCTCTCTTTCATGTGGAAACTGGAGGTGCCTGTTACATTCAGACTGAAATGAATGCGGGCAAGGATTGTAGCTGGGCCATCCTCCTACAGAGCCATCATGCTGTTAGGTTGTGAGGGTGTTCTCATTGACTTTAGTTTGTGGCTTTTTTTAGGGAATATCAGTCCTTCCCACATTCTTCACAGATAATCAGGTAGAAGTACCCCCATAAATGAGTTAAAAACCTGACAAGTTTCTATCTGACCCATTACTCACTTTGCAGCAACCTCTGAAAATGGCTACAGGTAGTGAACCAGCTGCAAGGTATTATCTGCTTCATCACTGGGTTTTCTAAACTGTTCTGATCAGAAGCAGCTCATTGCCTGCCATGGTGAAGGGGCAGATTAAATAATTTTGATCTCTAGGTCAAGCAGGTAAAATATGGTGTGCAGGAAACAATAGAGGACTAAAGTATGTGGTAAGGGATCAGAATAATATTTTGAAGAACCTTCACTGGTTTTGTCTGAAAACCAGTGTCACAGCTGAAAACATTGTGGGCAGGGTTAGTGTTTTCTTCTGGACACTTATGCGGCATCTTGTCTGTGGGACCATCAGATTCCTTAATTTTTATTGTGATGTTGGGTTTTGGTGCTGGACTCCATCAGAAAGGGAGCACAGCTGTGCCTGTCCTGTGGGCCTGATGGGAATGTTCAGCACTCAGAGGCCATTTGCAGTATTGTGACAGCAGGTCTCAATTATGCTGAAATTTCACAGAAAAACCTCAAGAAAGCCTTAGCTGCATAGATAGCTCCACAGGCAGGTTTGAAATGAAGACCAGGGTTGTCCTTGCTGTGTCTATTGAAGTAAAATCTATATTCCAAAATATATCCATGTGGTTTGCTGCTCTAAATCTTCCTCTGAAGGACTGGAAAAGGTCTGTATAATTTAATTTGCAGTATCTTGCAGGGAGCTCAGAGTAAATGGTGCTGAGTAGAAGACAAGGGGCTCCTCTCTATGTCCCAGGTTGTAGATCAACTCTTTGAGATGATTGTTGGGTTCCGTGGGATTTTCCCAGGATGGTTGTCACAGCCCTGAAGGTGACATTATGTAACAGAGCTGTAAGTCAGCATTGGCATCAGACCCTGGCTTGGAAAATACTTTGCAGGCTGCCTGACCCACTGCCTTGGCCAAAGCACAGGGAGCGCAATGGCCGGGTTGGATGGGGCTTTGAGCAAAGTGGTGGAAG
Source organism: Myrmophylax atrothorax (assembly GCA_026770055.1). Classification (NCBI taxonomy): domain Eukaryota; kingdom Metazoa; phylum Chordata; class Aves; order Passeriformes; family Thamnophilidae; genus Myrmophylax; species Myrmophylax atrothorax. The sequence goes on from JAOXXN010000102.1 coordinate 2,861,432, forward strand.
TAGTCCCTTATTGGGGTCACCCTTTATTGGGGTAATGTAGATTAGCTTAGCGGCAGTCGAGGAGGCAGAGACACTCAGGCTGCAGTGTGATCAGAAGGCTCACTGAAGACAAAAGACTTTATTTTTAGTAACAGCTTCACTTTTATCTACTCCTACATATAACATGCCAGTACACTATTGGTCAATAGTTCACCTAACATACATGGGAAGATTTTACTGGTTACAAGGCATCTCATATTCTACAGGTGCCTCTCTGGTCCTTAAAGATGCATTAATCAATCACCTCAGACCTTAAGAGATCCACACACACACTGTCATCCCCACAGTCCCTGACCATTGCAGTGGGTTGGAATGAGACGGTCTTTCAGATCCCTTTCAATCCAAACCATTCTGTGATTCTTTTCTCACTCCAGAAAGTGGGCTGGGTAAAATCATACCAGGGATGCAGCATGTCAAAGGTTGGCTGTGTCACCTTCTCTTTCTTAATCTGCACACAGAAATCCCAAGCTGTTGATAAATCAGGAAACGGTGATTCATAACGGAGATAGCCTTGCACCGAGAAGAGGGCAGTACTGTGTCTTCATGGTGCCCACAATGAAGACTAAAGCCTTTTCACTGAAATTGAGAAGGACAGTTGGATTGTTCTTAGTTGTCTCCAGTGTGTGTGGATGGGGGTGAAGATGAGTGACAGGTATGATTCTGGTTTTAAATGATTTTTCTTTTTCTCTTTTACCTGCAGATCGAAGTGTCTGCAGCATTGTTGCTTGCAGCAGCTCAAGGGCCACCTCACAACAGCGCTCAGAGGTCCACAGGTGCTCAGGCTTGCTCATGGGACTGTGGGGGCAGCATAAATAAATGAATGAAAACAGGATAACAAGCAAAGCAGTGAATAAGTGCGCAAAGTGTTGTGGAACAAAACAGGGCTCAGCTGACCCCGGCATGCTGTTGAGGAGATGCCTGAGTGCAGTGGAAAAAACTTGCAAAGTGAAGTGCTTGTGAACTATTTTAAGGCTGTGGCATTGTTCACCTTACAAAGATAACTGAAGTGTAAACCCCCTTGTGGGTTTTTAATCTCTTAAAATAGATTCTTAGGTGCTGCTGATCCATGCACAAATGGTGTTATATTAACATATAATACTTCATCCAACAGCAAAGAGATTGTTCCTTAAACTACAGCACTTGGGCAACATCTGGTGCTATGAATTTTGCAAACAAAGAGAGGTCTTGTGTCCATGACCACTCGATCATTCCTTGGGCAGACCTGAACTCTTTGGCTGATTTCTGTCCCATCTCCAGGGATTCTCCAGGCCTTATGAGGAAGCAGCACTCCCCAGAGAGGGTCCACAAGGAGGGACCAGCTCCTGGTGCAGATTCACCTTTTATTATTTTCCAACAAATTCAAAACAGAGAAGAGGAGGCTTCAGTCATTTTGCTGCTCATGGAATTGACTCTTCATCTTGACTAGTGAACTATTTGTATAACGGAGCAGGAGGAAGAATCTGCTTGAAACCTCTCTGTGCTGATTGCTGCCTATAAAAAGATCTTGACAACCTCTCCTGTGAAAAGCTCTCACACCTCCACTCTGCAGTGTGCTTTTGATGCTTTAGCAAGTGGGTATTCCTCAGGCTACTGAAGTGCCTTTCCTTTGTCTTCCATGCTGCTCACCTCCTGCCCATCTGCCCATGCCCCTCCCTTCCACAGTGGAGGTGACGCCTCGGATATGTCTGGAGCCCTCACAGTGATACGAGAGTGAGGAGGTGCTTGAGAGGCCCTTATCTTGCTTTGGCATGACAGGTTTGACAGCTGTGGTGAGTATAATCTGTAGATAATCAGATTTTTGGGGAAAGGAAGGAGATATTTTGCACTGAAACTAAGCTTGGGCCAGATCCCCCATCCTTCCCTAAGCAAGAGCTCAAGAGCAATCCCTTCTCTGTTCCTTTGCTCCTATTTCATATTTGACTGATAAAAAGGAAGGATCATCTGTTGATGTAATAGGATCACAGGAAAACAATGAGGCATGAAATTATTTTCCTTCTTTCCCAGATAAATCCCTTGTTATAAATTAAGCAGTTTACCCATTTAACTACAGGTGAATCACTGATATCTGCATCAGTCTGCTGTTAATAAGGAGGGACATTGTCCAGGACAAACTTGCAGACCTCTTGGGTTTCTCTTGCTAATGATGAAGTCATGTTCTTCACAAGTTGTGTTACCACAGAGATCCCAGGAAAGCTGGGAAAGGTCTGCAGTGTCATCTGCCCTCAGTGTGAGGGATATGGAGAGTGATATCTCCATCCTTTAAGTATGAGTTCTTCAGGCACAAAAGGAAGTTTCCATTCAAAAGAAACTTGGGCATAGGATCAAGTTGTCCATGCAGGCAAACCTTGGAACAGATGGACAGACAGCTATCCCAAGCCAGCAGGAGCATTCCCTCACTTGGCTCTGCCAGCAGCAGAACTGGAGTTCAGGACAGGATGTCCTTTGATGGACGACATTAGGTGACCCTGCACAGTGAGCTTTGTATTTTTTAACCTCCCAGGAGAAATCTGAAATTACTTGCACACTGTAGCAAATGCAATCAAGTATAACCAACCCAATAGAAACACAGGACTCATCCTGTTTTTCACTGAATTGTCCTTCCAAATGAGTTTGAATGTTTGTTTTACACAGTGGATATAAATTCTCTTTCAAAGGGCTTGAGAGTTTTATCCCCATGGTTTATCCCCCGAGAGGGCTTGGCTATAAGATACAAGGAGTTAGAGATAGGGAACTTACTAGTGAGAGTGACTTGAGCTCCTCACACTGCTGATTGCAGGGTTGTCCAGTGCCAGCTGCAGGAGTCACTGAAGCTTGGATGGGGCTTTGAGCAGCCTGGTCTAGTGGAAGGTGTCCCTGCTGATGCCAAAGGGGTTTTTGATTTCTGATTTTTCACATTTTGTAGATTTTAGAAGTACTTGTAGCTGTAGCAAATGT
>JAOXXN010000102.1:2905653-2922718 GCA_026770055.1 Myrmophylax atrothorax
CAGGGTTGATGGGTATTTGCTTGTACATCAGTGTTATGTGAGGGTTTGATGCTGGCTGGTGTTTGGGCAGCAAAGTCAGTAATTCAAACTGCAGGAGCATATGCTGGTTATACTTTAAACTTGTGCTATAAGAATACCAAGAGTATAAATATGTACAAGGAACAGAAATTCCTACTGCGAGAGTATTATTTTTCTCTTCCACTAGTAACTGCTTTTTGTTTCCATAACTGAAGCCTATAAAATCTAGCTTGTGACAAAGGAGGAGGTGCGAAAATAAAGTAAATAAATCGGAAAGTAAGCCTCAAACTTTTAGTGGATGCAGTTCTTTTTGAGCTATAAAAATGATCAGTCATTGTATTGTGGTTCTGTAAAGTCCTTTTTAGAGGTTTCTAAGATATTTCTTGTTTGTTCCTCTCTCTCTGTGCAGCTACACATACAGTAACTGAATGGGCATTTATAACTTAATCTTTCATAATCTTCTCCTAATAAGTCAATGGTGCACCGTAGGCTCTGGTGACGTGACTCCTGTATCTCATCACCAGCTGCTGTTGAGCTTATGAAATACAGAGCTTATAGAAATCTTCCAAAAACCCATCAGACCAGTGCTGAGCTACTCCATGACAGGCAGGTCTGCCTCCTAGGCTGTGCCCCCAGTGGGACTGAAGAGGAAGTTGAGTTGTGGGACTTGCTGCTGACAGGCTTTAAATTCATATGGAGAGGCTACTGTGGCACTGCAGGGTGTTATCTGACCCTTTGCCTGCTTGACTAAATTGCCTAATAAATGTCAATTAAGAGTTGTGATACCTGACCTCTCTTTTCTTTCCACCCCTCCTGGGTTCTCTGGCATTGTGATTCATGAAGGAAATGGATCAAGCCAGAGGGAGGTTATTGAAAAAAGCTTTCCTGCTGTAAAAACCCAAACCAAACAACAAAACCTTCTGAACAAGGTCGAGTTGTGGAAAAGTTGGAAAAGGCTGAAACTGAAACAGCAACACAGCCTTGGCTGTATCACTGCTGCAAGAGCACACTGTTGTTGTGTGCTGGGTTGGTGATGGTTCTGAAACCTATCCCTGTTCTACCGACTTCTGGCATGGTTTAGGTCCTGCTGCTCTTCTGGGACTCTCCAAAGGGTGCTTTCATACCTTTGTCTGCTATTTTCCCAAGAAAGCATATCCAGTGGGGGCAGCACCTCTTGTTTGTGCTTGCTGCTCGATGAGGTCCCTGAGCAGATATTGCAGATGTGCTTGGGTGCTTTACATTTAAACATGTGCTGAAGTAACCTTGGTGCACAGAGCTGAATGTGCTGAGGAGAGATTTGTGTTGACATTTTGCTGGCTTGAACCCCAGCGAGCTGCTGAGGACATTCTCCTGGGGATGTAGCTCCTGTGGTGGGAGCTGCTACCCGCAGGTTGGAGCTACTTTGGTGCATGCACAGGAAGGAAAATCATCACACTTAACTTGATACATATCCTAATATTCAATTTCCATTAATTGAAATTACGTTGAAATATTGAACGTTTTAAGCATAAAAGTTTATGTAGCGTGGTTAGTGTGCTAATGGAATATTTTAGTAGTCTTTTAAGGTTAGTGTCGCAGCCAGATGCAATGATAAGCATTTGTTCTTTAGAGTTATTTTGCTTTAACCCCTCTTCCAAGAGTGTCCATTGGCTGCACTCTGGCTGACATCCAGCTATCATTTTAAGGTGGTCTTTTTTTCTTTTCATCTGATCCACTATGCAGAGTTGAATTGTACTTATTTTTGCCCATTATCTTTGGCAATAAAAATGTATTTATCTAAATTTAAATTGCTGTTTGCTGAGGATATGTGACAGTATTTAGAATTCAGTATTATTTTATTATGTCTTTGAAGGGATAAAAAAAGGCTCATTTATTTCAAGAGATATTTCTGCAGCATGTAAAAATACCAATGAAGTAGCTAACGTTTTCCAGTTGTTGACTTCAAATTTAGCAACCATTGTCCCTGTTGATATATTTGATGCTCTAAAAATGTACTTGCCATTAAGTAGGAAGCTGAAGTGATTGGTAGGCAGATAATATTCTTCAGTAGCTATTAATAATGCTCAGAGGACATACGCATTGGAGCATATGGAAAAAACCATGGAATTGTGTAGGACGGAGGCAAAATTACATATGTAACTGTTTTATTTGAAAGCTGTCCTTATGTGCTGCAGTGGTTGCTGCCTGAATTAGCACACCATGAGCAAAAGAAACCAATATGCAAACAGAATGGTGTGCAGCTGATTTTGTTTAGAAAGCTGAGGTGCGATCCCTGCTATTTCATATCCTCTGTGAGCTGACTCAGTCCTGGTGAAATGTGTGGGGACCTGATTCTGCAGGGGGCTTTGGTGGTGTAGGGTGGGAGTTATTTCCCCCAGAGACAGGTTAGCTCCTGGGAACAAGGGAATTTGTACCCCATTAAGAGAAAATGGAAATTTTCAAAACAAATGTAAAGCCGTAGTGACACTTTTCTCTCATTTTGTCTGTGCCTTTACCCGGAGGAGGACATTTGTGTCTGCACTACGAGTTTCTCCCTGGCTTTCTCAGCACAGAGGATTTCTTTGTCTCCAAGAGTCTGGAACTGCTCTTATAATCATGCCCATTTGGATCCTCTCATGCAAGACATTTAAAGCTGCTATCAGCTCACACAACTGTGCAGCCGTGGTGTCACCCAGGGCTGGGCTGTGTGTTGGGAAGATCATATTAGAAAAAACGTAAAATTATTAAACTCTGTGAATAGTGGTGATTACTTGCACAGCATTTATGTCACTCATGCTGCATAACACACTGAAGTCAAGGGCTATGCTTGTTTCTAGTGTTGCTTCACGTGTCATTGTGAAACTTCATTATATCACGATAGAAAAAGCAGCTGCTGTATGAGTAATCTGTTGCCTGCAGCACAGGTAGGGGCTTCTTTCTGGAGGTGCCAGCAGCTGTAGTGATGCTTTGCATTTTCCCTGGCTTGGCCCAGCTTCTTAGAAAGGAAATGCAATCATGTCTGTACTGAATGTTGTGGCTGCCCAAGGGTTTTGGTGTTCAGCTCGAACCTTTAATAAAATTGCTAATAAAAGACTATTTAAGAAGCTTTTACTTTCTTGTAATAACCAGATTGGGAACCGGAGATTGCTTTTTTTTTTCTTTTTTTTTCCCCCAAAGACTTACCAACAGATTTACATAGTCCTGCTGGTCACAAATTTCTTTGTGTTGATTTTATCCCAAGATCGTGGATTTGTGAGAATCTCAGTTTTTGCATAAAGAAGAAAAAGCATCTTTAGCTGCTGTGTGTGCAGAGAAATGTTAAAACTCATGTAGCCTAAGAAATGAGGGGAAAAAGTCCAAGAATTGTTTTCATAAGCCGTGGTCCTTCATAAGATGTTATGCAGGGGCTGGTTGAATTATGGTTTTTCAATATCTTGCACATACTGCTGGTGGAATTGGAGATGGAAACATGGGTTTATTAAGACTTAATAATGGCAGTCCAATTGCTGCCAGGACATGTGGTTAAGGCATTAAAATACATGGGTTATGCCTCATGTTACAGTAGAGCAGTTACTGGGTAAGTGTCCTTTGATACTGGAAAAGGATCTTGCCAAACTGTTGCTGTCAGTTTGAATAATCTGTCTTGCTGAAGGCCCACAGAAAGGAGACAAAACATTGTGAATAGTAGCTTTCTCCAAATAAAGGCCATAGGCGTGTGTGTGAATTTTTAGGTTCTGTCTGTCCCACATGGATCCTGTCCATGTGGGCAGAAACCTTCTGTTTCAACACTCTGGGCTTTTCCTGGGTTAGGAGTGTCTAAATTGTCCCAGCCTGTGTGAGAATTGCTCTGACACTTGTTTTGGATCTAGTCTGGCTATTTTTTGCAGTGATGTGATAAAGTGATATCAACTCCTTGTATATTCCTGACATCAGTGTTTGAGGGTGCATCCTTTTTGGCTCCTTGGTGACTGGATCCTTTTTCCAGCGTGAAGCTTTGGCATTGGGTAGACCCTATCAGGTTTAAATTTGCTGGTGTTTTCTTCTGGGGCCAGTATGATGTTTTCATTGTTTGTCCTTAGCTTTAATGATGCCAGTGTTTCCCCAGGGCATGGACGGTGTTTAAGCATTTTATGAGTCAGTGCTGCTGCAGGCTGGTGGAGGTTGAGTGCTGGAGCAATGCCAGCAAGCAGAAGGGATGCATTGCTACCTGAGTTGTTGCTCTTTGATTTGGATGGTGCTGATTGGAGCCAAAGTGCCGGGATATTTTGGGATCCCAGCTGACTCTTGCAGAACATGCCTAAGATCACTGAAGCTCATCTTATGTGGCTTTCTTAAACCAGTGGTTGAATAAACTCTTTGAGAACTCATATGAACTGAAGCATGCCTGTGTTTCTAGGAATGTCTGGAAAAACCCCAGTGTTTATTTGGTAGCACAGGCTTAGAGGCTAATTTTGCCAGGTAAAATAAGGCTTTCCTTGGGAGTTACCAGTATGAGGTGCTAAAACAGCATCATTTCTTGGATGATAGAAGCCTGACCTAGTAATACTAAGGAGGGTATATCTGTGTGCCACCAACTACAGGACCTTAGTGTCACATGCAGCTGTGATAGAAATAGACATCAGTGGCAGGTACCACAGTAGCAGGGAAGGGCAGAGAGATGAGCAAACACCACCTCATATCCCCTATGATCTATAAATAGGTGTGATGGATGAAATGCAGGCCTGAGGGCATTGGAATTGCTTTTCCTTGGGTCTCTGCAAGTGTAGGTGGCTCAGGACTGTGACACCAGATCTTTCCACTGACATGCATCCCTAGGGAGCAACTACGTCAGCAGTAGTTTTTGTTTTTAACACTCTACTGAATTTCTTTCCCACCAAGTTTGGGTTTTCAACAATATGATTACTTATGGATTTGAAAGTCAGAAATAGCTTGGTAATTGCTATATTGCTTTGCCTGCAGTAGCAACAAGCGTCTTAAATTTAATGCATCATCCACACAGAAAATTGATATTTGGCCAAAACTCGCAGGTTCTGACAGCTAATCTTAAAGAGCTTTTACTTGACATGTAAAATAGAGACTTGGGGTTGACATGCACAGGAAAATTGACGGTATTTAGGATTATTCTATAAAAGAAAAATACTCCTTACGATTGGCTGAAAATACTTGAGGATGATTAAATTTAGATAGAAACTTCTCCTTAGAGGTCAGCAATGCAAAGACTTGGGACATCAACCGCTTGGATCACATGCAAAAGAACCCGTGTCACCTCATAATTCAAAACCTGAATTTTGCTTTGTCTTCAGGGTTTGTCTGATGAAACTGTACTCATGAGCTACTGACTGGCTTGCTAATAAAAGATTTCTTTTAATGTGCTTTTACTTTGATTATCCTCTCTAGAATACATTACAAGTAGCAAAAAGGCCCCCAGAAGTCTTTCTATGGAAGAATTACAATAAGGAACTTTATGATTTTTCTGTTGAAGATACCTGGCATGTTTGTACAGATGTGTATGCCTATATTTATCATGTATTTGGCTGTCAGTTGCAATTTAAAGGACTAGAAGTTTCAGCACAGAAACCTGAGGCTCAGTTGGGTGGCTGTGTGCTGCTTTACACCAGGATTACATGATGCTCTTTTCTGGGTAAATACATATTTCAGTTTGTTTTTTCAATATTTGATTTAGAGTTGGTAGGTCTGGATGACTTGGCTTCAAAGCTACTCAGTATCTATTTATTAAATACAGTGTTTGTGTTCAACACAAAATGTAAGACCCAATTTCAAAATTAGGCCCACACAATTATGCAATCAGGTAATCACGCGTGTAATTGCTTGCACAAACGGTCAGTTAGATGTGTAACTGTCCATTTGCATGCAAAATTAACTGATTTTGCAAATTGGGCTTGGAATACTCAATGGTAGAAAACAGCGTTCTAGAGATGGCTGTGTTGTCATGCCTTCCCCTTCTATTGTCTTCCTTTTATGAGACTGGTGTGGCTTAGTCTTCACTTCAACAATACAATAACATGCCTTTGACACTGAAGGAGAAAGAGTCTTTTTCCTCTGAAATTTAGAACAAATTAATATGCAGGTATTTATGAGCTGACAGCAGGTTGAACAGGAAAACTATGGATGGAAGCGTATCCATCGGCACTGCCCCCCATGGTTGCAGAGTGCCATGCTTACATTACTCATACAATGGATTTTACTAACGTTGCAGCTGAGGTTGGTAGTGCTCCCCGTGTAATGCATGTGAGCAAAGGATGCATTGCACTGAGGGCAGGAATGTGGTGGGTGGGCAGCCCATGTGCCAAAGGGTTACTAGTTTCAAGCCAGAGATGGACAGAAAAAGATGTATGCCGAGAAGCCTTGTGGCTCACCCACCCTTATACAAGTCAGGGGTGAAACTAAGAGCAACACTGAGCTGTCCTGGGCGAGTCCAGTGTGTTTGCACTTTGCTTTCACTGAGGCCTTGTGCTCCACATCTGTGATAATTGCTGAAAAGACCCTGATGGGTATGTGTGCATTACACCAGTGCATATATTAAATTTAAGATCTACTAACAACCTAACTGCTCTGGACTTTAATGTTTTGAAAACGTATAATGTGATGCTTTTGCAGCGACAAAAGAAATTGTTTGATTTGAATATTTATATATGTGTATTTTCACATGCACTTCAGAGTTTTTTGATTTTTTTTTTTTTTAATCTGATGTGCTGCCAAGGTACTTCTTTTCAATGAAAAGTTCAAAGCAATAGCTGAGCAATCTGTAGAAATATTCACAATGACTACTTTGCAGTTAGAGCAAGTGATCGTTTGTCTGGCAGTCTCTGGGTGCTCACATGAGCAAGGCCTTTGGTCTCTCTGTGACTGTTGCCACTCCGTGTATTTGGACATTAATTCTCCTTTTCCTAAAAACACAGAATAATTGTGTGCTTGGCTCAGTGTGTGTAGACTCTAACCCCCAGAGAGGGATGGTGGTGATGTGTTATCAAAATATGGCACTGCTTTCTGAGGAGGGAGTATCTGTTAGTGCCTTTAGAGAAAAATGTGCATTTATGCTTCTCTCCAGCCTGTGATGAAAGAAATACTGTTGTTCAAGTTGTTCCCACAGGGTGGGGAGCCACACTGCCATCCATGGCATCATCTGACTGTGCACATGCACATTTTAGGGCTCAGCGTGGCACTTTCTTGCATGTGACAAGTTGGATTTGGCAGGAATCTTTAGGATTTGTTGTCTGGGATCTCTGAATTTTGAAACTCTGAACAGATGAAATCACAGGCTGGCAAAGCCTTTGGGCCTGACCTGGGGTAGTGAGGGGAACGCAGATGGGCATTATAAATTAATTTTTTTTTCTTTTTTGGAGGGTGGGATGTGAAGTTTTTCCTTGCAGCTTTAACAGCAGTGGTGTCCCTGTGCTTGCTTGCCTGTATGGATGCTCCTGTGCCAAGTGCCCATCACTACTGCATGAGTGGGTTGGGAAGCAAAAGCAGTTTTTCATGTGTTCCTCATCTTTAAAACCTGGGCCTTTGAGCCGAACGCTGCTGACTTCTCCTGAAAAGGAGCTGTCTGGAGTTACTGTGCTCTATCCTTTAAAGCATTGTGTTGTCCAGGCATGCATGCAGCTTCCCTCTTGGTGTGCTACTTCCACTCTGCATGTTAGATCTGCCACCGCCACTGTGGTGCTCCCTTCCAACAAGGCATTTTCTGCAAGGAGTCATCCAGTGCATGTGGGCTGATGCTTTCACTGAAGGGTGAGGTGGCACCTTCGGTTCATGCTGGATTGTGTCCCAAAGTGATGGTACATTGAGCCTGGGAAGAATTAAACAGGAGCATACTAAGGTCACTTTTTATTCCTGAGCAAGAGGTTTTTGTCCTCTGTGCATATTAATTTCACAGCGTGGGACAGGATAGAAAGGAGAGCAAATAAGAGCAATTGTGTTGGTTAGCTTCAACAATTGAACTGAAAGAGAGAGCTCAGACTAACAAGCTGCCTTTCCTTTCCATGCTGGATTAGCACAAATGCTGTAAAAATGGTGGGAAGATCCAAGCCCAAAACTCAAAAATTACCAGCATTCTATTTGAATTGGTTTTTTGCCTGTATGGCATTGAATTAATTTGGGCTGGTTTTTTGTGGGAGGTTGCAGGGAGGAAGAAGAATTTGCAGGTTGCCTTATGCAGAATTTACATCTTTCATGTCTTATATGCCTATAAGCCAAAGCTTGCAAAACTCTTCCTCACACTTTCATAGCAGCTTTGGTGAGGGTTATGCATCCACAGAGGGTGATAGAGATAGTGTCAGAAAAGCATGGTTTATAGTTGAGCTGCAGCCAGGAATACAGGTGGAGGATTGCCTTCAAATGGTGTTTGAACATGTGTCAGAGCACAGGAGGCTCCTTGAGCTCTGTCTTGGCATGTTTTGATAAATTAAAAATCCTTTCACTTTTTGTGGGATGCATAGGCAGTCTTTCCAAATTCCAGTGTGGGTGATACATTTTCTTTATTCCTCTACTTAGGGACCCATCAGCCTTTGGGGAGGATGGGAGCTCAGTAGGGATTTGTGGGTGGGAGTTGCTGGCCCAGTGGTGTTAGTTGTGGGGTTGGCGTTGCTGGACCTCACAGAGCATGTTGACATTGCTGGAGAAGTTTTTGTGGCCACCTGCTCACCTTCTGCTGTGGAGCCCTGAGGCCTGGGAAACACAGTCTTGAAGAGTTGAATGCTCTCCAAAGCTATGCATTTCTAGTCCATCATATCAGTTCAGGCTCATGAGACGGACAGCTTTTTGAATAAAGGTATAAATGCATAAAGCATTTCAGGATAGGAAGAGATAAAAAAATGCACTGTGTAAGTTAGAATGCTAATTATATTATCAACGGAGGAGCTCCTTAGCAACTGCTGTGCTCTGTTACAGATTGTGCTGTGAGAAAATGCAGATGAAAGGGTTAAAGCATGTTATCCAGGAGGACACTGGACTGTTCTCTTCTCAGTCATGTGCTGGTGCTGTGTGACTTAAAACTGCTATGGAGTCCGTGGGCTGTCAGGCTTGATGCCACAGTGGGAGTGCAAGGTGAAGGCCAACCCCATGGGAAGCTTACAGAGCCTTTTTACATTCGTGTTTGGGTCACTCTGCCTCCTCAGAGTCACCACTGCAACTTCCACAGCCTCTGGTAGAAACTAGTGTCTCTTTATCTGGCCATGAAATAAAATATTAGATGTGAATTAAGAGATCTTTTTATTAAGGCAGTTCTGGCTTACTGTGAGCAATCTAAAAATAGGCTGTGGATATTCTTCATCTTTAGAGACATTAGCCTACCTTTAAAAAACAAGTAAGGAATGTGGTATTTTATACACGGCTCTCAGCACTATATGAAAAAAAGCAGACTACAAAGCACAGCGTAGGAAAATTGATTCATCATCAATTTATTGCTTGGAGCTCTAGGCAAACTCATCTCAAGACAGAACAGAGATCTATAAAATCTTTTCATCTGAAACTATGAATTAAATTGGGAGGAACTGCTGATGAGAGACCAGAACCAACCCTTAAACCAGACATTCTTTTGGGAATGGGTCTCCTGCTGCAACAAGGGGAATTGGAGAGATGATGCTGATTTTCACCAGCCAAGGATGTGGAACTTAATTCTTATTACCCTATTTTTTATCCTTTCAGCGAATCTGGCTTATGAAGGAGCAAGCCTACAGTACTCCCCCTGCTCTCCCCACCCTTGATTTCAGCATAATTTTTCCTTTCTTCATCGGTGCATCTTGTTAATCTTGCAGTTTCTTTTCCTGACATGTACTTGTTTTCTTCTATTATGTGTGTGGATTCTTAAACCTAATAACAGGGAAACTTGCCTTTTTCAGCAGGAAGCCTCTGAAAACAAGCTGATGCATCTCCATTGTCAGATCACTATATAAATAAATAAAACCTCTTCATATATTCCCTTCGAAGACGCGAGTGAGACAATGCTCAAGAACTCTTGCCTGCCTTTTTGTGTGTGTGTGTGTGTGTTGGGGAAAGCTGTATTATGTCAGCGACCTGTAATAAATAGCACTGCAATGAGAACAGACAGCCTCATTCACCTTGCATCCATGCAGAAATAACTAAGCCCTCCTCCCATGCCTTGGGGGAAAAAAAAGTGAGAAAGAAAGGAATTAAAGAAAAGAATTGACCTTGGCTTGCAGTTGCTCCTGTACTAGCAGGGAGCAATCTACCATCAAGACACTGAAGTTTGCCTGTATTACTACAAGCTATTCAGCCCAGAGTGCATGAAGTGTCTTTCTTCTGCTGCCTGAGAGTGTAGTTAGCTGAGGTTGTAACTGGCAAAATCAGAGGTTTGAAAGGCAGAAGTATTTTAACTGGGGGGGGGAGAAAGGTTTATACAATAATGAGATGCAGTGTAGTCAGATGGTCTCTGCAATTGGTTATTTTTTTATATCCTCTATTTGTCAGACTTTATGATGAAGTTAAAGTAATTTGAAAGCTTTCCTGCAAATTAAAGTATATGCTAAATAAAAATGGGAAAATGTAAAAGGCCTTTAAGAGAACAGGTAGAAGACAGACCAAAGCAAATGTACATTTTTCTGTTTGTAACATTGGCTGTTAAATCTGTAGTTGGTTTTGTTTATTGCTTTCTTATTGGGGTATTTGATTTTTGAAGTTAATAAAACATTGGGAAAAAAGAAATGCTGGTTTTATATCAGCAGGTGTTTGCCCTGTCCCTGTGAGGACTCTCCATCTGTTTCTCTCGGTGCTGGGATAGCCAGAAAGTGTCTAAGGGTTGGGAACCACAGGCTCTACTGGCTTTGGTGTCCTGTGGGTCTGGATCCAGCCCTGAGCTGGCACCCCTGCCCTGCTGTGTGGGGTGACATGGGTGTCCCATATGCCTTCTTCTGATAACCTTTCATGGGAGCTGCTAAGTCCCATGCAAGCCTGGCACTTGCAGATTGGGATGACTAAACTCCTACTTTGCTTTGCCTGGGAAAGGCAAATGGCAGCTGTCATATTGTTTTAGCATCAGGCTACTTCTGAGCACAGTGTTATTTGTAGTGTGTCTGTGTGTCTGACTGTCCATTGTCTATATACGACCACACAGGCCTGTGTTGGAGACTTGCCTGCAAAGATGTGGTTTCCCCTGGCAAGGTGGGAAAGGTGGAAGGATGTGGCAAGAAAGACAGCAACAGGGGGGAAGAGAACACACCAGCTAGGTTTGTGTGGTTTTTTGGTTGGGTTTTTTTGGAAGGGGGGGAGGGGGGAGGTGTTTTTTAGTGGTTTTTTAGGGGCCCTTTCAGGTAAGCATCACTTGCCAAACGTGCTGGGGCCATTCTTTGGTAAATACAGTTATTGGTGCTGTGCCTTCCTGAGCAGGGGAGGTGTCTGTGAAATTGCACTTGGTTATCTCCTCTAGCAGTAAGCCTGGTCAAGGCTCTTCCTGGTAAGAAAATGCAGGTTTTGCAGCAGGAAAGCCTCACTTCCCACCTCTGGGAAGGGCACTGGTCCCTATCAGCTTGCTGGAAGAAATAGATAACGTGCATTCCATTAGCAGCTGTGTCCCTCTGTGAAGTGCATCTGCCCCCTCCCCCCAGACCTCACAAAAACCTCTGTTGGGGTTTTGCATGTGCTGTTCAGGGACATCTTTCTCGCTGTCCAGGAGCACAGATGTTCCCTGGAAAGGAGTTTGCACTATCCCAAACTTCAGCAGAGGTAGCAGCAACACAGGGTGGTCTGGTGAAAAGTAGGGGAGCAGGACATGAGGCATGCTGGTGGCACTGCACCAGAGAAGCTTTGGGACAGAAATGCAGGGAGGAAAAGAGCTTATTTTCTATGTAAGCCTCAATATGAAAAGAGTGGGGTGCTCAGCCCTTTCTTTCTGCACTTTCCAAGATCCAGGGAAGATGTGCAGTAAAACCATTTCTCATGCTGCTTCTATTTCTTGGTGGGGTAAAATTTTCTTGCAGCAGTTTCTTTATTATAAATCCATTTGATGTTCAATGTATAATCAGTAAAAATGATGAAGCCACTTAGTATTCCTGCAGATACCCTGTATATTTCTGAAGTATTTTTGGTACATTTCAGCATTAACTAATGGATGCTTATAATAAATTGTTATCAGTTGTGTTGCCTCTCATTTCTTTCTACTATTTTTTTTCCTTTAATGTAAAGTGCCATGCTGTTTTAGTTTATGTGACTCTTACAACATCATGTGCTGTAACCAACAGAGGAAAAAGGATAAACACTCATATGTGCTACTGGCACGATGCTGCCTGTGAGCTGCCCCATCTCCATGACCAGGTTTGGGTTGGGGCAAGGAGGTGGTCATTGCTCTCTATCTCACCTTGGGGCCTGGGAGGAAGTTGCTCATGTAGTGCTGAACTCATCTGAATGCGGAGATGGCCGTTTCTCTGTCCTAGTTTCTAATTTCTAAAGGAACTTGGCTAAAAATGATTCAAAGAGGTTTTTTATGTCTGCCCGTGAGGTTTTTTTCTATAAAGTGTTTTTGGCAGGTCAAAACACTTTGTTTTGTTACCTAACTAATCTTTCCAGCGTTTCCTTGTTAAGCATTTGTTAATTAACACTTAATGACTGGGCTATGATGGAACTATGGGAGCCTTATCTGAAGGCAAAGCAATTGGCAAATGGATTCATTATGATCAGAGCAACTGTAATGAATGTCAAATTAATTCATAATAATGTGACACTTAAATGTTGAGCGTATTGTTACTAATTACAGATGTGCTTTTCCCTTATCCACTTTTAGTATTATTGCTTTTTACTGTGTATTCTAGAGGGCCAGCTTTCTGCTACCTATCTTTTTCACTGATAATTCCAGTATTCTATAGCTGCAAATTGCTTAATTACTTATTTGTCTCCTTCACAGTAATTAGATACATGAGCTTGAAAGCCAGGAAGTTGATGTAAATATATGTAATTTATTATGGAGATTCTGTAACTGTGGGCTGTTACATAAAACTGACAATGTAATTAATGAGGATGGTCTGTTGCTTGCTGTCTTTAATGGGAGAAAGGGGAGGGGCAATATGTCAAACATTCTCACACTTGTGATTAATACAATTTCTGTGGTTAGTTATTACTGTTATTTGAGAACACATAATGATTTATTTTAAATAAAATTATATATTTGATACTTGAATTTAATACAAAATACCTGAACTTGGCTTTGCATGTTAAACCTGGCTGTGAGATTTGTTGCTCATATTTGTCTTTGCAGCCATCTTTATTTTACTGAGTTAATTGGAAAACTTTAAAAATGGGAATTCTTGAAAAAAAAAATTAAAAATAGAAAAAAAAATCATTGTCCTGATGTCTGTGACATACAGTAGTAGCAGGTGGGAGGATAGGAGGTACATCCTGATAAGGTGAGACATGACAGTGTATTCCAGCGGATGCCTTTACTGCTTAAAAATACCCATTGCACCATGCTTCAGGATTCAGATGTGTTTATTATTACTCACTTTCCCATCCAAAACACTTCAGTGTTCTCCTTCCCCTGATCCCAAAGTACTTGCAATGAGGATGTTTGCCATGTAAAAATTTGATGTCTGTGTTTCGCAGCCTTTCTTGGCCTGCCCGGATAGGGAGCCTGGGCAATGGTTTCTGAAGCAGCAAGAAAAATAAGATAAAAAATTTGAAGAATAGAATTTCAACATGGCAATAATGAGCATAAAGTTACCAAGGACCTCAGTGGGCATTTGTACAGTGTTCAGGTTTCCCTGTGTCATTGTGGATCTCACACTTTGCTTTACTTACAAGTCTGTGTGGATACGCACATCAGAGTGAAGTCATCGTGGTGTTGGGGCTCCCCACGGGCCAGCAAAGCCCACTGAAGGCGCAGTGTTCTGGCATGGTTTTGTCTGGCTCAGTGAAGCGGTTTTGCTGTAGAAGGCATCGCCCTTGGGTTGTGCTGCTGTGCCACTCCTCTGCTAAGAGCAGCAGGGCTGGTTTCTGCTCAGCCTGGCTTTTGCTTTTAAGCCCTACCAAGACCAAAAGGTATAGTTTCTTGTGTTCAGAAAGAAACAAAAAATGTGAATGCTTTTTCTGTTGGTGTAAAATATTGATCAATAATAAATAACTTTCACATCATCTTTGCCCTCTGTAAGCAGTGCCTTACAGTTGTTTCTGCAGAGCTACTGGACACGTAGCGGTGCTGCTTCCCGCTCTAACAGCTCTTCCCTGTTAAGGCTTCAGCAGCAAAACCTCTGCCAAGAAGGTGGCTGTGAAATCCCTTGAGTTACGGCTGCGACGAGGCAGCTCCTTGGAGGGGTGTTTCTATTTTATCTTCTTTTTTCCCTCCTGCAAGCAGCGGTGTGGAAGCGAGAAGGAAGGCTTCTGTGGGCTGTGCCTCCAAAGGTCATATAACACTTCATGTTTTCTCCAACATGACACAGCGTGACAGAACAAAGTATTTATCTTGTGTACTTGTCAGCTTCGTTCTGCCGGCTCCAAAATGATGAAATACTACCGAATATGCTGCTGCTTGTTTCCTTTAGGGACTTGCGCTGATTTGTTTAAAGTGTCGTCTGCACCCAGTAAATGCTTCGTTTATTACAGCTGACACCTGAAAATATCTGAGGGAAACAGCAAGGCATCACGCAAATATTATTTTCTTTATTTGCTGTTGTTTACTTATGTCTTCACATAAACGCAGGCCCCTAATGATTAATTTTGTTTCTTGAGGGTGTCACCTGTGTGTGTGTGTGTTGAACTGCCGTGGTGTGTGGTGTGGTTTTTGGAGATGCGCTCCAATTCCATCAGAAAAATGCGTTTTGATTCCTGATGGCGTCAGCTTAACTGTTAATTATCGCGGTGAGTCACTAATGAGCTCTTGCCTCAGGAACTTTGTACAGGCTCTCCTCAAACTTTTCCCCATTACTTGTTCTGATGCTTTTAAGTGAAAATAAAATTAAATCTCTTGCAAAAGGGGTGGGTAGGGAAGTGAATGTTTGAGATGGTTGTGTGACCCTTGTAATGGTAATATTTGATGCAAAGGCTTTCAAATTTAACTTTCAGCATCATATTAGGCTTCATGGGTAATTTTTTTTCTTATTTTTACATTAAACAGCTCTCCATTGTCCCAGAAGAATAATGTAGAATCCAAATTCCTCTCTCAGCAAAACAATCAGTGTAAAAATAACAAACATCAAAGAGAAAGGGAAGCAGTTTGCCCACAGTACTAATTGCTAACATTATCATGTGTCAAAGTGAAGAATTAAAATGTGACTCTAAGTTCTTAAAAGTGCACTTGCTGGGAGTTCAAAGGCTGTGTGTGGTTGTGTGGACTAGCAGGGCTACAGGCAGTATTGGGACCTCCTGCAGTTCAGTGATGAGGGCAAAGAGGAGCTTTGGGCACCTCGAGGAGCCTCTCTGACTGCTGCTTCAGTGGCAGAGCTTTACTTGGGCTTAGGAAATGCACAACATGATGTGTCTGCACTTTGCTATGCCCTGCTATGTATGCAGAACATCTATACAGTATATAGCATATATATGTATCTATACAACATGTCAATGTTGTGTATCAGTATGGGAAGTGATGGAGTCTGTATTTTGGATGCTTTATGGTATTGAAAGCTCTGGCCCTTCAGCTGTCTGCTACAGAAGCTGTGCATTCATTGGAAAAATAAAAAACTAGGAGAGATATAAATGTATTTATAGGTTTTCCTTCCCCTAGGTAAACAAGCAGTGCTGGGGAAAGAAGGCCTTCTCTATATGATATGAAGTTGTAAATGACAAATATATTACGTGCTTTAATGTTGTTTTGTTTTACAGCCACTATAACAATTTTAGTTAGCAAAATTAGATTCCTTGCTTGAATAGCATCCTTGTTTTAATTTACTGTGATATGCCTTCTCCGCTCTGCATGCAGGTTGGAGAGGAAGAATGGCACCACTCTTCCTCTGATGCAGTTTCTCTCTGTGGCTCTGAACAGGACAGCTAAACAGGGCTTTGCAGCAATGCTGGGAGCAGGTTCCAGGGCCCTGTATTTCCTGGCATCCCGCTGTGCCAGCCACTTTTACCCTGCCTTGGCTCCCACTCCTTTCTCTGTGTTCTTCTTATAGAAAAGGTTTTTTTGATGTAAGGACTGTTTTTTGGCCACGTGGTTGTGCCCAGTGGCACCTGGATTTTGTCCTGAGGTGGTAGTATCAGGGGACAGTTGCCATAAGTATGTATCTCATGAAGACAGAGTTGAGGAGCTGGACTGCTGTGTTTTCTGTATGTTGTGGTGGGCAGTTTTTGCTGCTCTTTTCTGCTGAGCAGTGTGATGTATGTGCCCAGGGTGGTCCTGACTTCGGGTGCTTTTCATCTGTGTTTGCCTCCAGAGGTGTGAGAAGGTGTGCCTTGACTGCTACCTGCTGAAATGGCCAAGTTTCTACCCCAGATAGGGAGGATTTGGCTTAAGTGGGAATTGCAATGGGAAGCAAATGATCACCCCTGATGCAGCCTTGTGATGTGAGATAAAGTAGGGATGATATTTCTGTCCCCTGTTTTATATAAGCCAGCCAAAGCTTGTTCCAGCTCCTTAATCACCTAAAGTTTGGTTAATCACAATGAATTAAGAAGCAATCCTATGTGTGGGGCTACCTTTCTCATGGTGGGCCCGTTCATCCTTCTGGAGAGGGGGACATGAGTGTTCTGTGAGAAGGATGAATGCTTGCTTGAGGCAATGAGGGCCAGGAATGCTGGTCCCATTAAATTGAATGTACTGGAAAGATGCATCACTGGTAAGCTACTAGCTTTATGCTCAAAAAGGTTTGGCTACATCTGCATCTTAGCCCCTTGGAAAAGAAACTGCCTCTTGTCAGAGGAAGAACTTCAGTGAGGTGGTGAAACGTCCTCTGTGTTAAGGCAAACTCCTTAAAAAATAATTGGTGTCAGTCATTTCTATGTTAATATTTCAATGCTGCTAATTTAGTAAACAGATGGTGGTCTATATTACAGCATGAGTGAGGCTTTTCCCTGGGCCAAATGATTACCTCTCCAGTTTTCAATTAGCAAAGCCTGTCAGTTACCTGGAGTGGGTTTTGTTTTAATTATGCAGCTATTAGGGCAGGTAGGT
>JAOXXN010000102.1:2946990-2984104 GCA_026770055.1 Myrmophylax atrothorax
CGCAAGGGACGTGACAGTGTTTGCAGCATTAACGGAATTGTCTATCTGAGGATGAAACGTAGGACTGTTAATCATGAGCACCTTTTTTCTTCTGCTTTTGCTTTGGTCCTTGATTGTTACATCGATATTTAACATTTGTCTTAAGTTCATTGTAGTTCTGTCTCATTTCGTGTACTTGTTACTTGAGTTGTTGCTCATTTGAAAAGCGCTCCCAAAATCACAGGGACTTTTCTGGCTCTGTGCCATTCTTTGAATTACATGTTCTATGAGTTTTTCATGCATCGCAGACTATGTTTCTTTGGCTGTAAGTCAGAATAATGTTCCTGGGGATGATGAGAATTCACCTTTTCACCCATTTGCTTGTCTCCCAAATGCAACAAGAAGCATTTTTGTTGAGTACTTGATTCCATCCTCCCACGCTCTTCTGGCTTGAAAAAAGGGCAATTACCCCAAATTCACACTTACCTTGTCACCTGTAGAAAAGGCATCTCCGGTGCCTGGTACAGGCTGCTCTCTGTTGTCTGACAGGGTGGTCTACATCAAAACTGTGGTGGGGAATTGCCTGGTTTGAGAAGGACCCTGTGCATGGACTGGACTCTGACATACTCAAACTATCCCACATTTGCATGTGTATATATACACGTAGTGGTTGTGTACGGGTGTGTACATATGAAATAGGTGGCTATGTCATGTGCAGGTTTGGGGGATCCTGTGCAAAGGCCTGTCTAGAAACCCCTCTGAGGCCTCCTAGACTTGCTTGCACTGAAGTTTTTTACTACCCACTGCCCTGAGAGCCAGAGTGATGCTTTGGGATTAGGGAAAGGTAGTATATTAAACAGCAAATAGTACCTCAGGGGCTTCCAAGTGTGCCCAGAGGGCTCAGAAGTTGTGGGCTGTAGTCCAGCTCTGTCGGGCAGTGGTGGCTGTTTGGGGAAGCCCTCCTCCTGAAGGCACTTGGTGTTTCACTTGCTGCAGTTTTTGGTTTAGCTCTTTCCAGCTGCTCTTAACTAGAGGTCAGTGCGCACCCTGAAGCACAAGGATTTGTGTTTTTTGCAAAGTGCTTAATTATTTCAGTGGTAACCCTCGCTGGTCTCCTTTTAATTTGTGGATTATTCACATGTAGTAGAAAAGGAAAAATGTGTTGAATGAGTTTTTCATGATTAATGGTTTTGTACAGAGGTACTGCTGGTGAAGATGCAGGTGCAAGGTCAGTATTTTATATTTTGTCTGACATATAAAAACAAGGGAGAGCCAAATTTTTTTTTTATTTAATAGAAGGGTCAGAATGTCTCTCTCTTTATTGACTTTATTTTTAGGGATATAGAAGGAGTAAGTTGTAAATTGTGAGTAATTTAATTTTAATTAGAGTAATAAAGCTATTAGTAGAACTTTCCTATTTTCTTTCCATGGAAGTGATAGCAAAGCAACTGTTTGTGATCCTGCATGCTGGAAGAAGGTACTGTTTTTCAGACCTTCTGGCACAGCTTGTCACCATCTCTAAAATTCTTTGTGATCCTGAAAGCCTGCATTTCTGAAGTGTTCGGCTCTGCCCAGAAAAGCTGGGACAAATTGTATCTGCGCCAGGGAGTGGAGGGACTGGACTGAGGTTATTAAGACACTGTTGTTATGGTTATTTTAGCAAGTGAGTTGCTTGTTTGACAGTTTAGTTTTTTGGGGTTTTTTTCCCCCTCAAGAACCTTGTTACATGGAGATTAGCAGTATCTGTTATCTCTAAGGCTTTGAAGTTGTTCTTATCCAAAACTGAAGCAACTAAAAAGAAACAACCAAACAATCAAAAACCCCCAAAAAACTGAAAAGAAAAACAAAACCAGAAAAAAAAAATCAACCCAGTGTAAGAGCAACCACTGGCACACAGAGACAGATTTTTGTTGCTCTCCCAGCTGTTCAAACCTCTGTTGATGGAGGGTGGGGGAGATTGCAAACCCTTTGGGCAGTACTGAGCAGTACAGCCACTTGTTCTTCTCTTTCATCTGCTTCCATGAGGTCAGAGTGGAATACCATCCTTCATGGGACATCTTGCTTACACCTCCTGTTGCTGTTGCTTTATGCAGATATTATTTTGCATATACTAGAAAAATATAGTGCAAATTCAGGACACAGTGATCCGTGCTGATTGGTGGGCTGGTTCAACTGGCACTTGGAACCTTTGTCTGGTAAGGTCCTTCCAAGCACTTTCCCCTTTTCCTGGATCTTGGTCCATTTCCTCAGTGCTGCCTCCCACTGGTGCTCAGCCATGCGGCAGGGAGCAGGACCATGCCTGGGAGCTGGTGGTGTTTGCTGGAGGGCATCACTGGTGCCTTTCCCAGAGGGCAGGGACAAACATGCAGTGCTAAATGACTTCTCTGAGTCTGCTGTGGCTCTCAGCTCTTCCTGCCTGCTAGCCAAGATTTTCAGCCTACCTTGAGATTTTGTGCTATTTTTAGGTTAACCAGAGGATGCTGTTTGATGTCCTTGCCACTGGAGAGCCGTTGGGCTCAGTGGCATAGCTGCTGCAAGGTCAGGACTTCCCTTGTTTGTCACTGCCATCCTCCACAGCAGTGAAGTGTGCTCCTGGAGCACACTGCTCCCACAGCAGCTCTGCTTGGTTCCTCACCCAGTCCTGGCAATGGGATGGACCCTCCCGAGGTGCTGCCCTGGTGGGCTGCAGAACTTGACTGGGCTGGCAGCCTTGAGTGGTCTGCCTGCCATGCATGTCCTTTTGCATGTTAGTGTTGTCCTGCTGGTCCTCCTGCTCTGATCTCATCTTAGTCTGACTCTCACCATGCCTTTCTCAGTGAAAAGTTTGTCTGGGGCAGGTTTTGGTGTCAAAATGAACTGTTGTGCATCCTGATATGTGGATCCCCATGACTGCTGTGAGGACTTTGTGTCAGTAGGTGGGATGTTTTGCTTTTTTTGCATTTGCTGTTATTTACTTGTGGTGGTGATACAGTAGGTCTGTGTCTCTCTTTCTGTTGTTGTTTGCCCAGAAACTGATTTTTTGGGGGGAAAAACCTTTGAAGCTCTCTCGTCTGGTCTGCAGTGCCACCACTGGCCTCCCTGGGTTCAGTCTTCATAAGCAGCACCAAAACCCACCTCCCAGCTGGCCATTTATGTGCCAGGGACTTGTCTGCACAGCTTGAAAATGCAGTGCTGCTAAGTGTGGTGATGGCTTTAGAAAAACAAGGAGAGGGAAAAAGAAAATTCCTAATGGGATTCTCTCAGGTAATCTCTCAGTGAAGCAATACAAGTGCTAATTACTGCTATGGGTGACAGGTGGAAATATTGAAGTGTAATGCTGCTTCCAGGTTGGAAAAAAACCCCAGGGACTATATTTTCAAAAAGTAAGTTATTTAACACTCAAAAAAAAAGGACTATATTTACAAAAAATAAGTTATTTAACACTCAGTAGGGTGCAGCTAAGCTGGCATTGCAGTGCACCTATTAAATTTTTAGTGCCAGATTATGATTCACAGCCAGGGTACAGAAGTTGTTGAGCAGCATAACCCAAACAACAGTTATTAATTAATCAGGTGTTGAAAGTGCCTAAAGAGAGAGCAGTAGGCAAATGATAAGAGTCTCTGTGGGATACAATATACTTCTTTTTTTTTAATATTGCAAATTAGTTAAAGCGTGTATCATAATGTGATGTCCCCTTAGCAGATATTGCATCCATTATTCTTTCTCCTCATATTAGCAAACCCATTGATGAATTCCCTAACTCTTTATGCTGTTCCCAAAAATGATTTGCAGTTATAAAACCTTTTAACTCGGTAACTGTTTGCATGGAAAGGAAACTTTGGGAGATACTGTACGTTATTTTGACAGATTTGAAAATGCTGTTTATATCCATTAGTCACTACTAATGCCAGGATGGTGTGATTTGACTGCCTCATTCTTCCTCACTGAAAGAGGATGCATTAGATAAATTTTGAAGTTGGTAAAGATTGAGGAAAAGCTTCCTGTAAGAAAAAACCATCATCAAGTATGTATGTAGTTTTAGTTTTCTCCCAGGGTTATCAATTAAGTTTCCCTCTGGGGAGAGACTAGTGGGTCTCTGGAGCATCCTGCAGAACATGGTGCTGTGTGTGCAGTTCCTGGGAGGGGAGAGGTACCATTGCCCGTGGGGGTGATGGAGATGTGGGAGAGCCAAGCCAGGGCTGCCAGAGCTTGGCATACAAGTTACATTATAAACGCGATCACTGATAGGATTATTTTTGTAAAAAGAAATCAGATTTTTAAACCTTTCTAGTCATATTTTGAGTGAGAAATAATGTATGTGTTAGAGCTTATTAGCACATCCTTAATGGCCATTTTTGGTGTCACACTGGTTCTGTATAGCTCATCATTTTCAGTGTAATTAGTTTGCTTTCTGGGAGCTCTAATGCATAGGCATTTGAGTGGCTTGACCTCTCAACAGTAATTTTCTTTCCTTTTTTTTTTTTTAAATGAGTATGTCAAGAGTATATGTAGGAGGACAAGGGGAAAACCAGGACACTGAGGCAGAAAATCCTGTTCTTCAAGAACAAAGCAAGGATGTATTAAATAGTAGTACCTCTAATAGCAGCAGCACTCTTGAGGCAGAACATAATGCTGTTTTCACTCTCGTTGGACATCGTTGGGGAGTTTGACTGTCCCATCATCCCTGTTGCATGCACCGCCATTTCCGCTTGCTGGAGGGGATGTGCCTCTAGCAAACAGCCTTGTAGCACTAGTTCCTAGGTGAGGTGTGCTGCTGCTGTCAGCACTGGGGACTTGGTGGGTGACATGATCCCACCAAATAAAAGGAACGCCTTTTTTCCCCTCGTATTTTTGTGGCCAGAGTTGTGAGCGAGCAGCTCAGTGCAGGGAGGTATAACTCCATAGTTAAACACATCCTGTCACAGAACTGGAGAGTTTTCTGCCCACCGTACCTGTTAAAGTGGAACCTGGTGATTAATTCTTACTTAAACAAGAGGTCCATTGTGTTCTTCCTAGTACAAAGTCACCATATGTAGTTGATGCCCCCAGTGCTTCTTTTTGCCTTTTAGCCATGTCCAGCTGGTCTACTGAAGGCATCACAAAGCTCATGGGACTGGGACTGAAAACGGGAGATGGAAGAGGGGTTGGCCTTGTCTTTTGTGTACTTGCTGGTTTAGATGAGCCCCTGCTGATGCATGGAACTTGTTTTGCTTCTTCCCTAGGGCTTTCTTGGGAAACTTTGTTCCTTTGATATGTGTCACATCTTGGGAAGGCAAATGTGTAACTTTTGTAGTGCAGTTTCTCAAAAATCTTCTTGTGATACATGAAATTTAGGTGGGAAACCTCTTATGTTTTGCTGTAAGTGGACTGGGTGACACACTTGGTGTATCAGAAGTAGTTTTTTGGAGCCTTATGGTGAAGTGGATGGTGCTTGGAGCTGAGGAACTTTTTTTGTTGTTTCGTAGCTGGATTTTCTGCCTGGGGGTCCTGGGAGTGGTGGCAGCATGATCAGTGGTCATATCTTTACTGTCCAGCTGTCATTCTTGCTTTTCATTTGCAAATGAAGATGGCGGGTAACCTGGTTTTTAACATACGGCCCATTAGCTACCACCGCCTATTCAGATGGTAATGTAGTGGACCAGTGGTGATTTAAGGCTCTGACTTTGTATGGAAAATAACAGATTGTTTACACTGGTAATTACACTAATTTCCATGCCAATTGCTCTGGCTAGACCAATGCCTTAAAATAAAAAACTTATGGCAGGGCAGTACTTCCCCAACCCGGTTAATGACCAAAGCATTGTGATTGTCTGGGGTACTGCTTTAAATTGTTGGAAAACCAGACAAAGGGAGAAAAATCTCTTGCAGACGAATCACGTATATAAGGAGTGAAGTCTTGAGTTACTAAGTCCCAGCAGGCACAATGGATGTGAGGAATTTGATGAAGCTGGAAAAAAAGAATTACTTTGAAGGATTAGTCAGAAAATACTGTTCTAGATCACTAGGAGATAAAAGTCAGCAGGGGACTCTGGAGATCTATATATTTTTAATGTGAGCAGAGGTTTTGGCTTCGTGACTTCCCTGGAATGGCAGTGATTCCTACCAACTGAGCATCTGAACAATTTCGATTAATTTTGTTTTGTAGCCATACCAGGAGCAGGTGAGATCTTCCTACTGTACTTGATAGTCAACAGGAGCTTGTCATCAAAACACAATAGATTTTTTGGTTTTTTTAAGGGTTTGATTGAGAGGTGGTTTGTGCCCATTGCAGGAGTTCCTGACCTGAAATGGGCAGTGTGTAGGTGGCTTGTGAAGAGCATGCTCGATGCTGCTCTCTGGGCAGAGGTTGTCAGAGTAGGTGCTTCTAAGGGGTCAACATCAGCTGTTAATTGACGAGTGGTCCATCCAACTCTTTCTCCTCTTGAATGCTTTGATATATGAAGTTAATGGAGGTGCTGAGCCCATGAATTAAGCAGACACGTGTCAGAATGCCAGTGATAGATGAGACCGCGGAGTCCAATCTGCCCACAGAGGTGCACCAAGACTGCTGTTGAATATAAATAGTTGCACATTGCCCTCTGTACTGCTGAGACTTCATTACTTCTATTTGCTTAGTGGGCTTTTTTTTTTCTTTTGACCAGGTCAGTGCATGTCAGGTGTCAGCCCAAGCACTGTGCTTGGATGAGCTTTGACTGTCCCAGTGGGAGAGAGCAAGTGGGAAGAGTGTGAATAGAACAAGAAGAATGACTGGGAGCTTTGGGGACAAGATACTAGGTGAATGTTGCTTTAATTTACAAAGACAGAAGGTAGACCTGATGACAGCTTTGGGGTAGCAGGTTGCTGCAGAGGGGAGGAGATATCCACATCAGATGGGATAGAAACACAGCCTGGAGCTGTAGCAAGGGACCATCAAGTTACATACTTGGAAACACATTCTGTTGGATTAGGGACACGTGGGAGACCCTATGTTACTTAGGTCCTTCAGAAATTTTACATTAAACTTGAAGACACTTCTGGTCTTTCCAGATCTATCTTGTTCTATGTTCTTGTTATTTTAAGCTTATGTAGTGGGTTGACCCTGGCTAGCTGCCAGGTACCCACTAAAGCTTCTCCCTCACTCCCCTCTACAACTGCACAGAGGAGAGAAAACACAACAAAGGATTCATGAGTTAAGAATTGAGAAAGGTCACTTACTGATCACCATCGTGAGCAAAACAGATTCAAAGTGGGAATATTATTTAAATTTATTACTAACAGGATCAGAGCAAAAAAAGGAAGAATTAAAATAATCTTTAACCTTCCCTCCACCACTCTTTCCTTCCAAGTTCTACCTCCTCCCTAACAGCAGTTCAGGGAGACAGAGAATGGGGGTTATGGTCAATTGTTTTCTGCCGCTGTCAGGGAGGGGAGTTGGAGTCCCTCTCATGGATGACAGTCCTTCATGAACCTCTCCAGCATGGGTTTTTCACAAAACTGCTGCTGCGTGGGCCACTTCTCCACAGAGTGCAGTCCTTCATGAACAAGCTGCTCCAGCGTGGGTCCCCCACAGGGCCACAAGTCCTACCAGGGAAAACCTTCTCCCGTGTGGACTCCTTTCTCCACAGGCTGCAGGTCCTTGCCAGGACCCTGCTCCATCATGGACCTCCCACAGGGTCACAGCCTCCTTTGGGCATCCAGCTGTTTTGGCATGGGCTGCAGGTGGATCTTTGCACCCCCATCATCCTCCACGGGCTGCACGGGGACAGCTGCTCCACCATGGTCTTCACCACAGGCAGCTCAGGGTCCTGCCCCTCTTTCTGCACTGACCTTGGTGTCCACATTGTTGTGCACGTTCTCACCCTGCTCTTCCCTTGCTGCAATTTTCAGCTGTGCAATAACTTTCTTTGCCTTTTTAAATATGTTGTCATGGAGGCTTTACTATCATTCCTAATTGTCTTCAGGTCCATCCTGGAGCTGGCTGGCATTGGCTCTGCAGAACATGGCAGGGGGGAAGCTTCTAGCAGCTTCTAACAGAAGCCAGCTCTGTCGCTGGTCTGCTACTACGACCTGGCCATAGAAACCCTATACAGCTTAGAAGGAAATACCACAGAGAAATGTTCATATTTATTTTTAGAGAGTTAGGGAATGGTGTGGGAACAGAGAGATTTGCAGAATTTTGGTATTGCAATTGCACTCCGTTATTCTATTATATAGAAATACTTCTAGCACCTGAGAAGTGGTGAGACAGCAAATTGGAGGGGTGAGTTGGTAACAGACCAAGGAAGAGATCCCAGTGTTAGCAGTAATGAAAAAGGAATAGAGCCAGGGAATGACACATGTCTCAGGTTTGCTCTGAGCAAACAGCCATGTGGAGTTTCGCAGCACTTGGTGCATGAGGCAGGCACCATGTGCTTGTTTGTGCAAGAGCTGCCAGGCAGGAAACTACTTGAGTCTCAGTCAGTGAAGCTGGAAGTGGTACAGGAAAATTCACCATTATTTATTGGCAATCAGTTCCAAATGAAATGAATAATTTGTGGAGCTTATAGAAGATTTTGCTTAGGGTACAGAAGTGCATAAACCAATTTTTTTGGACATTAGCACATTTTTGGTTTGAATGATACCTCTTGAGGAGCTGTCATCTCTGATCTGCAAGCTGTCAGACTGAAAGAGGTTGGGTAAAACTCATCTTCATAGTGTAGTTTGGGATGATGGTTGATGTGTGGAGATTGGGGTGTGGAAGTTGCTGGGTGAAGCATTGTAGCTTCATGCTGGCTGTTTTATCTCCTCTTAAACAGGTGAATTTCAAGTTATTTCCCAGAACTGGAAAGGGCTTTACATAAAAAGTTCCATTAATTACAGCTAATTAGGTAAACATCGAACCTGCAAATAAATGCTGATGCTGCCTTGCACCATAAATTTTGAGGTCTAAAACAGAGGGGGAGAAGTAAGTGCATTCCTTAAAAGGAGTTGCTGAGTAAGTACAAGTCTTAGTCATCAGAAGACGCTGCAATAGTTGATTAGTTTTTCTAAGAAATGTTTTTTCCACCCATTAGTATACTGGTTTCAGTAGAAAAAAGGCAGTTGAAAATTTGATTCTAGGAGGATTTGGATGGCACTCTGTGGTAGCAGGATGCTGGAGAAAGATTATTTAACTATTGTGCCAAAGAAGAAAAGGCAAATTGCATCATTTGACAAAAATTAAGACAAGTGATGAAAAAGACCAAAATAAAAGCATGAAGAGATGCAGGCTGCCATGGAGAGCCGGTGCTAACTTACAGCATGAAGATGCACTACGGCGTCTCACCTCGGGTTTGCTCTGACAGCTTTCACTTCCCTTCATCCTTGTCTCCACTACTAAAAGCTTTCCCATAACTACTGCTAAACTTATCTCTCCTTTCTAGAAGAAACTCTTAGCTGCAGCTCCTTGTATAAAGTGGCTGATTATAAATAACTTAAAGATAAGAAGTTTCAAACAACCTGTTACCTTTAATGTCTCTGTTCTCGAGACATGTAGATTATATAGGGGGAAATGGGAAATAAAAGAGAGGAAAACATCTGTGTCTCAGTGGGAAAGCACAGTCCATGTACATAAAATCTCTGTGTTCCTTTACCTTTTCTCAGCTCACTCCTCTGGAGCAGCCTGGCAGTAAGGACTCCCTCTTTCGTGTTCATTTTCCTGACTGTCATCTGCTGTAGCGAAATGCAATGTGAAAGTCACCTCAGTTTTAGTGTAGGCGTTCAGGCACTCACAAGAGAGAAACCCTTGAAGCTTGTTAGAGGCCAGCTTGTACGTTTCTGTGCACATTTAATAGGTTTTCATAGGAACACCTTCAAAAAAGTGCATTATTACCTTTTCCTTCTGTAACTCCTCTGTAGACATGAGGAATGAGGATATTGTGTGTTCAGTCCTGTCAGATACTGAAGAAGAGATTAAATGAGGTTTAATAGTCTGTGAATTGTCATAGCATTGGACGTGCCTTTGCATTGCTTGCCATGCTGTTCTCAGGGTGAGCATTCCCGGGGTGAGACTGGATGCCCTGCTGTGTGTGTGCATGGGGTAGGCTCATGAATTCCAAGACGTGCCTGCCAGTAAAGCCATTTACAGCTCACACATCTGCCCTTTCAGAGCTGCAAAAGAAAGAACACTAGAAGGTACACTTGGATCTGCTTTGTAGATAACCTTTTAAGTCACAAACACAGAGCTCCCAATGCGATGCACAGCTTTCTGTGTCTCTGAGTAAGTCCCTTTGACATCGTCTTGTGAGAATTACGAGGTTGTTTAATTTTTCTGTTAGCACAAGCAATGTTTGGGGCTTTTTTCTTACCCCCCGCCCCGCCTTCTGCAGCATTGCTTTACCTGCACAAAAAATAATCTGTAATAAAATCTTATCAGGACTATTCCAAGCACTGTGTGGACCAAAGGAACCCGAATCAAATCCAGCTTATGATTTCTGGTCAGAGTCAGCAAAATGCAGAATGCCAATATGCCGATTTTTATCTTAGGCATTAAGGAAACTGGGAAATGCTGCTAAAAAGCAGTTTTCTCCAGCCACCATTTAGGAGTCATGTTTCTTTCCACTGCAACTGTGCATCCTGACTTGAGCTGTCTGGGAAGGGAGACTTGCTATTTAAGGATCGCATTCTTCACTATCAGCCCAGCTTGAAGGGGAGCCCCAGGCAGTCATGCCAAGAGCATAATATCAAGGAGCATCCAAACTTGGCAATTTCAGTTCAGGTGCCAATAACAGGATGGGTTAATGAGCTCTTTTCCTTTGGACACAAGTTTGAGCTTGCTCTGTACTGGAAAACAGTGTCGTAATGGGTTTAGTAGGGTATTTTTAAGCCCCGTTGCATACTGTGCTTGGCAGATGTTTTCCTACCATTGCGTGGGTTTGTATTTGTCAGCCTAGCAGCTAATATTAAGACTGCTGACCACATCTGAGAGATAGTAAAATGGAAAAACAAACATTCAATTGGAAATATTCCCTTCTCTGATACTAAAAATCCCAGCACATTTTCCTGTTTTTTGGGTTTTTCATGTCAGACCTCTCAATGTCTTTGGTGTTAAAGGCTTGTTATACTCCTTTTTAAGAAGCAAATATCTTCCACAAAATTTACACTATGATATTTTTCCCCTCTTTTTGATTAGAGGGCTTTTCCAGAATGAAAGGCTCCATGGAATTATTTTTTTGTTCAAGTACCTGTATTTTATGGTAAGTTAATACCTGCTCTATGTTCTCCTTGCAGGTATTTATATAATCTCTGTCAACAAAGGATTTGGGCTATTTTTCCTGCTTTTAGCTTTATGCATGTAGGTATTTCTGCTTGAGGATGAGAATAGATATGTGAAATTTGCAGTGAGGTTGAGGATGAAGAGGAGTGTAACCTTGGCAGACGGTCTGTCAGGAGCCTGGCCTGTAGAGGGTTTTGCTCAGGAAAGTTGAATGTTCAGGCAGAACCAGGGGTCACTCCCAGCTTGTGGAGCTTCCTTAGGCCATAGCTTCTGGCCTCTTTGGTTTTTAACTCATTTTTCTGAAATGGAGCAAAACAGGCCTGTGGGAGAAGGGTCTGAGCATTGGAAGGATTTACCTGCAGCAACACAGCCACATGGATGTAAAAACCTGCATCCTGGCTGTTTGCTGTGGCATCACAACATCCCCGGGCATCCATGCAAATCCATTCAGTATGCTTCTTGCTTCCCAGCCTTAGAAAATCATTGGAAAATAGAGTGAAAAATGCTGCACTGATTTCTAGTAACTTTACTCTGCGGGAACCAATTTGGAAGCATTTGAGTGCACATTTGCAGGAGGATTTGAGCACGAGCACTGCAAGGTCTCCAGCAGTACATTTCTTTTTAGATGCTGTAATTGGAGCCCTGAAATTTCTTTAAGCGCTTTATTTTAGAAATAGCTGAACGTTTGGAATGAAGCCATATAAAGTTATGGTGGCACTTCACAATTTTAGGAGACTTTTAGCCTGCCAAATTGGAGCCCCGGTATGGGTATGCACGAGGCTCTTGCTCGTGTGGCAGCAATCACATCATCAAACTGCCGGCTCTAAATCACAGCTATCGGCTAGAGCAGTGGAAAATGAGAATACTGGGTTTTATGACCTTTTGCGAAACAGGACTATGAACCTGTCACTTATGAAGTTTTACAAAACATCCCCTTAAGAAAGGGAGTCACATTGGTGACATTTTATGTGAACAAACTTGGCTGCTGGTGGCTCAGGGAAACTCTCAGCATGTTCTACATGTAACTGAATTTCGCAGATGTTGTTGGTGTTTTCCTCCTTATATCTTCCTTTCTCGTTACTGAGGTTTGAGTGCAGGAAAGCAGGGCACAAGAGCTGGATGTTTGTCTTTCTCTGTATCCCACTTCGTGATTTTTGTAAAAAATTTTTTTATGGGTATTGCTTTTAGCTGCTGTTTTGTTTTAACCACTGGTTGTTTTGTTTATTTGTTTGGTTTTCTCTGGTGGAAAGCTATTACTTGCTGATAATTTCTTCTGATGTGGGCACCTCACCCAGTGCTGCAGCGTCAAACTTGCTCTCAAGACTAGAATTGATACCAGCTCCCTGGGAGGTACCAGGGTAGATCTCAGCACAAGGGAGTGTCTTCATGTCTGTGGGCAAACACAAAGCAAAACCTTCATATTCAGCTGTGATTTATACTTCTAGCAGTTATTTAAGATCCTCATAAATTGACAACCCCCCTGTGGAACCAAATCTGTGTTGATAGCAAACAAATGAATCAAACATATCAGTTGCATCCTTTGGTTGGGCTTCATGGGGAACAGAATAGCAAATAAATCTAGTGAAGACCCAGGCTCGTGTGTGAGCTCCCTTCCACAGGTGTATTTGTATCCAGAGGCAATTTTTTTTCTCTATAGGACTGGAAAACCAAAAATCAAATCTGAGAATCAGCAGCTGAAATATGGTTTTAATAAAGCAAAAAGCAAAAATACCCTCTCAACCCAAAGGATCATTTTGACTCTATCCTTCTGTTTTTAAAATGTGTTTAGTCTTTAATTACTTTGCAAGCCTATGTGCAGCTATAAATTTGTCTCCTCACTGTACTGTGTTAGCAGGCTTGGTTTTCCTGCCATGCTGGGACTTTGGCAAACGTTATGCTGTTATGCCTTCCCTGTAGTTCACATTTCACTAGCACATAAGGAAGCATTTTAGTTCAGAGCAGCAGCACAGTTTAGGGCAGATCCTTCCAGCGTATGCCAGTTTGGAACACAGCCTGTCCTTGGAGCAGGTATCCTAAATTTCCTTACCAAGAAATAAAGTCTAGGGCTCCAATTCAGATATGCCTATTGTTATGCGCTCTCTGAGAGACCAGAGAGTCTGAACCAGTTCTGGAGGCACTGTCAGTCCACACATGGAGTCAGGCTGATGGGCTCATGGACTACCCTGGACTTTCCCTCTAAAACTGTAACCAGTTGTAGTGCCTGATGGTTTTGACCTACTGATCTGCTCCTCCTGTTGCATCAAGTTACTTTCGTGGGCATAACCTCAATTGTCCAGCTTGGTCTTCCCAGTTTCTGGTTGCTGTGCTTCCCTACCACACTGTCTGTATAGCGGAATATAAAAAGAGTGGGGAATAGGGAGTGGGGAAAATGCTCAGCATGTGTCATGCCTCATACCTGTTTTATAAGGCAAAAGTACCTCCCTGTATGTGCTGTTAAAATTTTTGGTATTATTATGAATATAAATATAGCAAAGCATTTGGAACTAGGCAAGGTTTTATCTGGAAGAGCTTTCCCTTTCTCCCAGGTGGCATTGGGCCAATGAGCTGTCACAGGGAAAGGAAACACCAACATTTTGTAACCAAAACTCTTCAGAATCTTTGTTCCAAGAAAATAATTAGGTTAATTTGACTTTGCTCTCTTGATTCAGGATGTTCCCCCTGTGCGTGGCTGGGTGGCTGCAGCACTGGAATAAAGAGCACCAGATTTATGATCCAGTTTACACAACCTCTTAGTGTTTATATATGGGGAGTTTTAAGTCATGCAGTTGAAATTTCCTTTTGGTTGATGCAAATTTCTGGTGCTTGTGTTACCCACGGTGGAGGAAGTCAAACATGATTTACACTTGACATCTTTAAGAGTAGTCAGGAAGGTGTCTCACCATATCGTAATATTTCTGAAGCATTTTATTTCATGTCAGTGCTGTAGTTGATACTGTGTGCATGTCTTTTTTTCCTCTTTGTACTCAGCATTTGCTTTGCTGGTCAAAGGGAAAAAGTGATAGGAATACATTTCTGTAGCACAAGTGACTTCAGGAGCTTGTAAAGCCATTAAAGGAAGAAAAGCATACTTGACTCTGACCTTCTTTCTCTTCAAGAAAAATACTAGGCCTTTTTCTGTATTCATCAGATTTTGAATACTAAGATATCTGTCCCTTGAGGGTCAGAAGCCTTTGTTTCCTTGTAATCAGAGTGATTTTTTCTGGCTTTTTAAAGGTTAACAGCTCCCTCTTTTGGGGTTTTGGTGGGTTCCAGCATGCATCTGTTCTGTTTTCCTAACTGAGGGCAGGTTCCTTTGGGAAACATCATGTAAAATGAGTCAAGCAGCTGGTGATGGTGCCTGGTGGTGTGGAGGGTCCTGGCAAGGTGTCGGTGGGAATGGCAGATGTAGGTATTAAGTACGGTCTGTGTTCATTGCTTGTGTGCCATAACCGTGAGCTGCCATGGTGTGGTCTGGTTGGGTTAGCTCAGACTGCTTGTCTCAAATGAGATTCGTTTTCTTTCATAGTCAAAAGCTCTGGCTCTGATCTTGGGAAGCTCTGTCTGTGACAAGAACAGCTCTATCCTGAGACCAACTCATCCTACACACTTCAAGAAGTCTGTCTTGGCATGGGATCAGGCACCTCTGTAAGGTGTTGACTGTGTTTAGAGCAGAGGCTCTAGTTTTGGATGCTGGAAACTGGGAAGGAAGGTTCCTCCTTTTACCACCTAGGGATGTTTGAGAGTAGCCAGTTTACAGACTTTTCCAAGTTTGAGTTAGCTGTTTATTTTGGCCAGAGGTCCCAGTGTTGGCCCAGACCTCTTCCTAAACCTCTGTTGGTTTTAGGGGAATTTAGTCTGGGTCAATTTTAATCTCTAATGACCTAATAACAAAGTAATTCATGCATTAACTCTGCTCCTTCTCTAACATGAATCTCATGTCGAGCTTTGTGGATAAAGAGGGAAGGAGCACAATGCATACATTTAAAATGAGCAGGTGCCCTTGGGCTGGGGCTTTTGATCCTGGCCTGGTACTGGGAAGCATTACAGGAAGAAATTTGCAGTACTTTAGCATGAGTTTGCAGTTGCAGTGCTGGGTTGGGGAACCCATTTGAATTTGCCTTTGGACACCAAGTCATCTGCCCATCAGCCAAATTACATCTGATGCAGGACACTGCCTGGAGAGCATCACTCCCTTTAAATGCTTAAAAAGATCTTTACATCCTTTGTTGTTGTTATTCTTTACTTATTTCTTCTTTCTAGTAGCCTGTATCTTCTGTACTTGTCAAATACAGCACAGGGCTAGTTTTTCCTGATTCAGACCTCCAGCTGGTTATATTTATTCCAAAAATCTGATGTGCAAAACGTAAGAGCCAGTGCTGGTAGAGGGATGTTTTTTCTGCTTTGCAGCTTGTCTTTAGACATTAAAGAAGACTTCAGAGTTGGAAAGGAAATGCAGTATTTTAAAACTGTACAGAATAGCTAGGGTTGAAAAAAATAATTTGGAAATTATGAATAATTTCATATGTATGAATAGAATGGTATTGAGTAAAATAAATAGAAATATAATTCAATTAATATGCAGGTCTAAATATAATGACAGGCTTGAAACACAGCTACTCTGTACTTATTGAGCAGACATGTTTTGACAGTATTGAAATGAAAAAGCAGAAACTATTATCTTGCAATTTTACCCATCATTTTTTGCTGAAAATTATCTGTTCCATTGAAATACTCCTGTTTTGGTGAAGGCAGACTTTGCAGTGCATACAGTCCTTACTGGAAAAAAAAAGAATTAAAAAATGCTAGTGGGATTTTAAGTGTTTTTGGCAAGTTAAAGTTCCTGCAACAGATAGAATAAACCTGTGCAGGATAACCAGTGAGTCTCTGCTGTTGTAAAACATGAAATACAATGTCCATCAGTATCTTTTCAGGTTGAAACAAGTGTTTTGAGACTTGGCTAAATAGTTGTGCCTTGGAGACACCTGGATAAGGATCAAGATTCTCACCTGTCTCTTCCATAGTGCTGTTAATTGCAAAAGAAATTTAAGTATATTGAGAAGTCCAACCATTTCTCAATCAGGAACGTAATCAGAATGGTTTGAGTTGGAAGTGACATTTTACATATAATCTGGTCCACCTCCTCTGCAATGAGCAGGGACACCTTCAGCTAGATTGGGTGTCTCAGATCCCTGTCCAGTCTGACCTTGGATGTTTCCAGGGATTGGGCATCCACCACCTCTCTGGGCAACCTGTGCCAGTGCCTCACCACCTTCACTGTTAAAAAAACCCAACAACCAACCAGCCAAACAAACAAACAAAAAAGAAAACCAAAACAAAAAAATTGCAGTCCACCTTGTGCTGGTACATGCTCGCCTGGGAGTGCTGGTGCTGCTGAGCTCTGGGAAAGCCCAGCTCACCCTTCAGTTCTCAGTACAAAGGGATTTCTGAGCTCTGGTGGTTAAAACTGAAAAGTACTCTGACTGACAGTCCCTTAGTGAGCTGCCAGTGCCATACCTTGCTATGCTAATATGATTGGTCTTTCTCTTTCTGTAAAGCTTGACTTTCATGGGATCAATTAATGATAGTGAGTTAGAAAACTGGTTGTTTTGCAAAGTCAATAAATGGTACCAGCATTGAATGATTTTGTTACAAACTTCTCATTAATGCACTGAACAACCAATGCAACTTCCAGTCCTGACATTTATTGGCAGCCAGGACCTATGGCTACCCAGTATCTTTTCCTCGTAGAATGAAAGAGGAATAAATAAAAGATTGAGAATATACAAAATGATGCCATCAGAGCAAGTTTGGTTAACTGAACTTGAGGCAGCTTTTGAATGGAATATAATAAATTAAAGCTGTGATTGCATTCAGTGTTATTTGCCTTTCGTTGCCACTTGTTTTGGGAAAGAACTGTCAGAGAACTCTGACATGGAAAGGTGTTTGTGTGCGCACAGCTTTCATGCTGCCAGTTTCCATAGGATTGCCACCTATGTGAGTTAAATGTATATGCCAGCGTGTACAGGTTGTTTTACTGATGAGAAACAAGTACTACAGATAAGTACATGTTGGTGGTGCAGGACAGAAGAGGATGCATCCACTGCCTCCTGCATCTGGCAAGTAATTGCAAGGTATGATGCTGGCATACGACAGTGAGTGAATCTGTCCAGGGAAAGGTGTGACTTGCCTGGGAGAAAAGCTGTTTATCATCTCAGAGATATGTTGCCCGTGAATGCTTGTGCTTAATCTGCTGCATAACCTGAGATCTGGACGGAGAGCACTTGGATGTGATTGGCCAAGGCACTCCAGTGGTGGTTCAAGGCTTTCATCCTGTACAAACAGAGAGCCCATGGTAAGCAGGAGACCAATAACCCTCCTCTTGGAGAGGAGGAAGGGTTTTACTCCAGTATAAAGTGTCCTTAAGGGGATCTTACCCTGTGTATTTTCACACTGTAGCCTTTCAATTGTGTTCCTACAATGGTATTGAAGATACCCAGGTCTGAAGCCCTTTAGTAGCTTTTCCCCACTGTCATGGGGGCTGTGGCACAGACCTACTTTCTGCCAGCACAAAGGTGTTCCTAACTGCAAAGTGAGTGTGTTGTAAACACCTGCAGTACATCATTTGAGCAGTGCTTTCTTCCTCCTAGTTCAGGAGATCTGATGATGTTGGGATTCAGATTTATCCTGATAAGTATTCAAAAAGATCATTACATGAAAAGCAGTATTTCAAGGCTATTTCTGAAGTCTTAAGGTCTTGATACTGTTAGTCCTTCCTAAATAGTACTGATAGTGCTAATATTTGAAACCATAGCATAAAAAGCATCAGGTATCATATCAGCTTGTTCAGTAGTGAAAATCCACCATGCCTGCAGTTAGGCTTTTGCCTTCCCAGTCATTATGCATGCTGTTGTCATTCCTCTGCAGCCATCTGTAGCTTGAATTCCTGTTGCTTTTAGTTTAATAGGTACATAATCCTGTGAATATTGCCACTGTTTGCATGCTGGATGGTGATGTGCTCTGTGATATATATGAAAATGCTTAACTAGAAAGGAAAAAGTCTCTGTACATAGGCATTAATTGCTATCAGATCCTTGTAGCTGGGACCAAGTCATTCCTGAACAGTCACACATTTGTTTGCTCTGCTTAGGCACTAGTGAAATGCTTCAGTATCTGCCATTAATAGCAAAGGAAAAGAGTTGGTTTAACTGGGAGAAAAAAAGGAACAGTGGAGGATGAAGGTCCAAGAACACTTGCCAAATTTCTTTCAACCAAATTGGCTGCCAGTGCGTAGTGTGAATGAAGAAAATTGGGAATGGCAGCTAAGGCTTAACTAATGCAATCCTATTTGGGGCTGAAAACAAAGGCTTTGGCCTCTGTTCACGGGGTCTGACCTTCACGTTGTGGATTGAAAGCCAAAATTATGGCAGGATTCAGTTTGACTAAGAAGATGCAAGGAGAGAGAGACAGAAGGAGAAACCTTGGCTAGGTGTTGCTGAAAGGACATTTTGTTTAATGCTGGAAAATAAAAAGCTTTGTCTTCATCCGCAGGTGTCATTTATAAGCAGACTGAACAAAATCCTTTAGGATTTCAGTAGGTGAGGGTGTCCATCCAAAGCCACAGGCATGCTGGGCTGTTAAAAAATCCCCAGCCTTGCTGGCCTTGGGAGTTACTAGCCATTGTCACAAATTGCCTCCAACTCTGTCTCTCAGGGCATTTTTTTCCCATTTGCAGTTATTCACATGAAGAGCTCTTGGGTCTTGTCCAGTATTAGCTCTTCATTTTCTCTTTGTCTGGTGCCTGGGGAAAGGCTCTGTGAGAGGGGTCTGCCTTTGCTGTATTCACAGGCCACTCTTGGTTCACTTGCTTGGAAATACACACACCAAGTAAGCAAGCCCAGCTGTTCCCTTAAAGCAAGTGATAGTAAACTCAGCCTACACAGCAAAGATAAAATAAAACTAACAAGTGATGTGCAGCATGCAGGTATGAGCACACATCTGAAAATGTGCTGGTACAGCCTCCTGCTGATGGTTATACAGTCCCCAAATCTGCTGAGGCCACAGGGTAGAGTGTTGGGTAGAAATAATTCTGTGGGCATGCTCCAGCTGGGCTGTCCCATGGCTGTCCAGGTGGGGGTACTCACATGTGCAGTACCAGTAGAGGTGCTCTGGCAACAGGGCAGCTCTTTATTCTGGTGTTGGGTTTGAAACTAGTGGTTGGCTTTAGCAAAGTATCTGTGATTTTTCAGTGCTCTTCTGCTCATGTTTGTTTGTTTGTTTTTTACAAGGCTAAGAAAGTCTGAAAATCTGGGCTTGTTTTAGAGTGTTGATCCTAAAAATATTTTAAGAGCCTTATGACTGTAAACGAAAAAGCAGTTAATAGCAGGAATGTGCATTAGTTCCTTGTTCTAGCCAAAGCTTAAAAAATTGTCAAGTGTGGTGGCACTTAAAATATTAAAGCCAGCTTTGCCTTTTTTTTTCTTTAACCTTTCAACAAATTTTTACCTAGTCCACTACTGTCATATTCAGTAAATAACTTTCAATGCTGTGCATGTGAAGCCTTGGGGAGGTACAGGTAGTCTGTACTTTGCTTTTCTATCAGTAATGTTGAAATAGTGATTTCCTTATCTAGTGACAACAATTGCTACTTTAGTGGCACTTAAGTTGGCAGGAACCTCCCTGTGTATTAGGGGGTGAGCTTTTGGCAGGTCTGCAGTTGCCTATCTGTGTTGGGGTTTGATGCTCCTGGGCTATGTGATGAGCTGGGTATTAGCTGAGAAGGAGAAGTTGTCTCCTTCAACATAAAGAATTAAGAAAGAATAATTTCGCTGTACGTAGCAAGGGAGTAACTACCAGTAAGCAAAAGTTATAAATAGAAGACGCATCCTGGTTGTAGTGAAAATCCATCTGCATATTCAGCGATACAGCAGTATGTTCAGAAAGGATGAAAGATCATCTTTTTCTGGATTTTTCTGCCCTAGATTGCACCATTTATGTTGGCTTTCCACTGTGCTGTGCTCCAGCTCCACAGCCATTGCAGGTTCCTCAGGGAGCCTGTAGACCCCCATTGCATTCCTGCAAAAACATCAAGGAAAACAATTTCAGTTCTGTGGGGGAACTGACCTGCAGCTCCAGTGATGAGAAAAAGACTTGAACATTGAACACTTTTTGACTCAAAAGTATGAGTGTGAATGTCCCACACTCATCCAGGCTGTTCCTCCCTGCTGGCCCTGCTGCTCTGGGGGGACTGTCCTCGAGAAGAAGCCACTGAGCCATTGGCAGCTGTACTCTAGGATCTCAACAGTTGGGGTTTGGGGAATTTCTCTTCTTTTTTTGCGAAGAAAACTAACATTTTCCAGTGGGGAAACATGCATTTCTCTATCCAGAATGTTTTGCTTTTAAAATCAAAACAGAAGCAAAATGCAATCTGTTCTGACAGGAGTGGGGAGGGAGGAAGTATTGGCTGACTCTGTGCGTGGTATTTTTGGTTTGACTCATGGAAGACAAGTTTCTGTGGGCCTCCTTAGAATCCCTGTGCATCATAGCAGGCTCTCTGGTAGAAGAACAAGTGGATGGCACACTTAAAGCCCCATTCAGGGTTGAGGCAGTGGATAGGGAGGTGGTAACAAGAGTGAGTGCTCTTGTCTCCTTGCTTAAGGACGAGGGAAGAGCAATGGGGAAGGCCTGTTCAAGACATGTCTAAACTCTTCCTGAGAAAAAGAGTCAAGGCTTTACTTCCAATGGTGGAGTAGCGATGGGTTGCCTTTTTTTTTTTTTGCCAGTTGCTGCTTCTTTTGAAATTTCTTGGCAATTTTAAGAGAATCTAAGAATCTTCAGGCTAACACTTTCTTGTTCTTCTTCCTCAATGTTTTCCATTTATTTGTCCTCTGATAAAATGATGTTACTAGTGAGTGGAATTAAAAAAAAAAAGCAACAAAAACCCAGTCTTGGATTTTTTTTCAATGTATAAAACCACAGAAAGCTCCCTTTAAGCCCACTTACATTCCAAGGTATGATTTTGATAAACTACTCAGCATTTTACTTTGCACAATATTGTTATATTTAGAAATAGCAGAAGATCTTCTCATTGCGTTCAGTGTTTCCTGATGGGTCTTGGAAATGAGATGTTTGTTTAACTATACTGCACTTCATTTGCTAATTGCTTCGTTTTCTCCCTGTATGACTGAAGATCTAGGTTTTAAATGGCTGGTAAATACACGCACGTGCACACACACATAGGCACTGTCAGACCAATCTGCTTGCTACATGCTCACTTTTTTAATGCTTTTGTTGTTGTTGTTATTTGAAAAATCATGTAAGCATAATAGGGATAATTAGCTTTGACTGTGAGCAAATCTGGCAATAAAACACATTAGCTACAGCTTTAAATCAACATCTCTGCCTGCAGCCTTAACTCATAGTCCCAGTAAAATCTAATTAAAACTGAAATGATCATCTAGGCATTTGATTTTAATTGCATGTGTGTGTGTTGGTGTTTGGCTATTTGGCCTGTACAGATGATTTTCTTGAAGTAGCTGAATTTGCTGAGACCTGCTTTGAACCTGGTGCTAAAATCACAGGGAAAAGACACAAAAACTTAACAGACACATGGCTGTTAACTTCAAAGCCTACTAATGATGTTTTGAAAAAATAGTCTATAGGTAGCATATCTGAGTTGTGTTATTAGATGCCTAAGAATATTAGTTATGAATTGCAAAGCAAATAGTCTAGAAACTTAAGCTGAAATGTATAATATCAGAGCTTCAGCTTTCCCCTACCCTTGAAAGAAGAACTCCGGGTTGACTCCAGCCATGAAAAGACATTTGTAATGCAGATTAAATCTGTTCACATGGGGAATTTGTGGGGAATTACAAATGCATGTTAAATTCACGGTCTCACTTCCTGGGCACTAATTTCACCCTGCAGACCAGCCATCCATCTCAGCAAAAGCCAGTGAGGGTCAGGCACTGGAGGCACCAGGCCTGCTTATGCCATTGCTGAGCATCTACTGGCACCCCTCTGTGCCTGATGCCTTTGGAAAACCACGTAAGGACAACCCCAGGCACTCACCTCCTGTAAATGTGTGTGTTCCCACTGATATGTTCTGACTGGGAATGTCACCTCAGGTCTCTAACAATAAGCACCAAGAGAACAAAGAAAAACAATGCATGTTGTCTTGTATACTTTCAGAAAAGCAAGCCCTTTGTGATCAGGGAACATTTCTGGGAGCCTGATGTATCCTTAGGAACCCTGGAAGTCTCCTGTGGTGTTTGGACACCCTGAAGACAGCGTAGGCTTATGTAGCCCCTGCCGTTGTGATTTACGCAAAAAGCAGCTTAGAACAGAAAGCAAGGACATGGCTACTTGGGGGGGGGACAATTTATGTGAGGTTAATGTCAAAGTGTGTTATTCCCATTTTATTTACCAGTGCTACTCAAAATAAAGCAGGTAGGAAATTTCCATATGCTTTGAATAAACAATGATGCAGTATTTTAACATGGGATATCTCAAAACGGGCTGAGTGCACCCTGAATTGTGCAAGGTAATGGAGTCAAGGCAGTTCTGCAAAAGGCTCAAATACCCGTGGATTTAATGGTTACAGTGGTTGAAGATGGGCTGAGCTCCAACCGAAGGAATTGCTCAGATTTTTTTTGCAGATTCTCAACGATAGTAGTTCGTAGGGGTGCAGAAGCCATTGTGGTGCAAGAAATGGTTTCAGATGAAGAGTGCTCAGAGCATTTGGTGAAATCAGGAGCTCTGGGCTGTGCTCCATGATGCCCTGAGGTTGTGGAGTGGTAGCAACCCTAACACCAAATGAAAGGTGTTTTTTGTTCCATGTGGTGCAGGTTTGTTGGTTTGTTTAATTCTTTTATTCATGCAGGGTGCTCAGTACTGGCCAGGGTTTGTTATGCATTCAGACAAATTATAGAACTTTTATCAGAATCCATGGTATTTTGCCCTTGTAGCCAAGGGTGTGAGGGCTTTTGCAGCTCAAGGTGGGCTGCAACCAAGATGATTCAGCTTTGGGTCTGCTGGTAAATGCAAGACTGCATCATTGACTGACTTGGCCAAGCCAGAGGGGTTTGACCTGTTGTTTCAAGATGTAGGGTTGAGCTTGGACGGTGGGCCTCTCTTCTCTTGATCAAGGGTAGGGAAATTCCACTGAAATTAAGGGATGAGATAGAGTATGCTGGACTCAGCCCTGGAATTAGTCTCTGGTACCACAGAATAGGCATTTTAAGAAGAGGGACATTGATGGGCATGTAAAGAGAGTTTGCTTTTAGATTTAATTTACCAGGGCAAACTATTCAGAGCATTTCAGCTGATGGTGCACCGTGTTCCCCAAAGAAATGGTAACTCATTGCCTAAAGCCAGCTTCAGCACGAATGCTGATGATTAATGCCTGGAGATCCCAGTGGTCTTGGAAGCAATATAGTTAAGTAAAAGGCAATGGGTTGGATAAAAGGTCTTAAATCAGACTAATGTTGGCAAATGTCACTTAAAAGAGAGGGATTTTGGAGGGAAAAAAAAGAAAAAAGGAAGAGTAATTTAAGAACAAATTCAAAGGAGAGAAAGCAGACATTCCCACAAACTAATAAAATCTCTGCAAATGAGAAAATGAGCCTACTCAGATTGAAATTTAATCACAGAAAGGATTTCATTGTAACAAGGAGAATTATAATTACCACTTGAAAAAGGAGAGTGTTTTCTGCCTCTCAGCTGGCACAGGGCTGCAGAAGCCTGGTGTTGAGCAGGAGGGATGGTGTCAGGAAGGGCCACAGCAGTTGTCCTTCCAGTAATAAAAACTAAACCTGATTAATTAGAGAGGCAGCTGTGGATGTTACACTTTTAAGTATCCTGAAAGCATTGCTCTAGAAACAAGCATCTGTGTTCCTCAGCAGTGCTATGCTGCCCAGGGATGCTCCTTGTGGGTCTTCAGGGTGCTCCTCTACCCATGGAGGCATGACTTGGGAGGGATTTGGAGCATTGGAAACCCTTGTGGGCTTGTGCCACAACTGTAGTTATACTTCAGACTTATTTAAGGCTACCTGAAAGGTCAATAAAAGTAAACATGAAGTGTGATATAAATACAGAAGTATTTTAGTGGCCAAAAAAGAGCACTAGAGTGCACACCTCATATTTCCTTCTGAAAATTAGCAGGTGTTGTTATTTTTGCTTTAAGAGAAAAACAATGATAAAAATCCCACCTGTTGTTTGTAGTTCAGCACCACAAATCCTTCCAGGAGCAGGCTGACTGTGCAGTTGAACTTTTAGCTTTTTTTAGAAACAATTACTGCCACTTCAGAACTCAAAATACGTCTGTAGTTTCTCTTTAACAA
Organism: Myrmophylax atrothorax; assembly: GCA_026770055.1. Classification (NCBI taxonomy): domain Eukaryota; kingdom Metazoa; phylum Chordata; class Aves; order Passeriformes; family Thamnophilidae; genus Myrmophylax; species Myrmophylax atrothorax. The sequence continues at coordinate 2,971,498 of JAOXXN010000102.1, forward strand.
GTCAGTATTTCCTCTGTTATTCCCCTGCTGAATAGGTTGTTGTTTCCTTCCTTGTTTTTGTTATAGATGCAATTCTGGGTTGGTTTGATTGATATGTTCTGTTTCTTTTCTCTATTTATGGTATCGAGCTCCTGGAGTCTCCACTGACTTCATTAGAGTATTTTAGAAAATAAGTATCCTCAGCATTATTTTTTCTCTCTGTCCTCGTGGAGGAAAAAAAAAAGTATGGTAGAAAAGCACATTGAAGCATACTTAGAAAAAGAAACAGCTAGTTTGTGCATACAGTGGAGGGGGGAATGGTACTGACAACATTTACAAGTTCCCCTTTAGCGTTCTATGAACTGCAAGGTTTTTAAAAGAAGTTAAGATCAACATATTCAGCAGCTTTGACCACATTTAAAATTGGTACTGAAGTGTTTGGTGGGCAGAACTCATATTTTGCTGCTTTAATTTTCTTTTCTTAAATTATTTTGCATCCACTTCTTTCCTGCTGAATTTTAGAAATGTTGTTTGTTTCATCTCAAATACTCTCATGGCTGATTTCATCAAGAGGAGGGGATGCATTTAAAATTATGGGGAGGGAGCATTAGCATGTGGCTGCATCAGCCACCTGGCATGATGCAAGGTAAGAAAGTAATTACAGTCATTGCTGCCAAAATACATGCTGTCCCATGTTGATGGGCACTCCAAATCCTTCCCTGAATGCAGTGGGACACCAGTGGGTTGTTTGAAGAAAGGCCCATTAGCCTTTAAAAAGGAAAGTTCAGTGGATGTCCTTGTGTCAGAACTGGAAGAGTTAATAAGATTAGATTAAGGAAAAAAAATAATTTGAAACTCTTTAATTGGCCAGAATATGCAGTGCTGTGTCTCCAGCTCTCCGTGCCAGCAGAGGCATTTGGCTTGTGGGAATTAGGCAAAGAATTGTGCAAACATTGGGAAGTGTCGCTGAAATTATTCAGCAGTCTTTTTTTTTCTGTTTGCTACTTTAAGATTAATTTGTAAATTTGCTCTTGATAATCATTTGTAAAATAACCATAACCCTGAAATATTTCAGGTCGTGTCAAGATAGTGGTTTAAACACATTGAGCCTAGTAAAGTGAAAAGTCAATCAGAATAGAAATATGACTCATGTAGTATTTTATATTGCTTTAAAAAGGATGGTTTCATAGAATTGTAAAAGGAGAAGTGATTCTCTGGCCTTTTACATTCATGCCTAGTGCTGCTCTGCTCAGTCAGCTGTACTTTTAGGAACTCTCTAAGAATGTAGATACTTGATTTTTTTTGTTTTTCCTTTAATCTGTGAAAATCCTGTCTTTTTTCTTAATTAACTCAACTATTAAACAAAGAGCCGTGAATCATGCTTTTATGGTGTGTATTTTTACAGCAAAGTATTTAAATTGGCCTGTTGGATAATTTCATGCTGCATTAAGTTCAGTAAGATCTTTTGTATGCATCATTTTTAGTGCTTCCTATATCTTTGGTCATAACCTTTTTAATTGCCATGTGAAGAAATGTAAAATGAAATTCAATAAGAAATAATTTTTTGGTCATTTGACTTCATGTGATGCAGTGTTTTTTACATGATGAAGTGAGCATCTGTTGCATGTTTGGCTTGGAAATCACTTTAGATTTACTTTAGAACCTTTAGAGTTACTGCCCTTGGCACAGTGAAGACTTCAAAAGCAGCTGCTATGTGAAGAACAGAGGTTTTATTAGGGCAGAAGGTTCAACCTTTGGAACCAGAAGAGTGCTGGTAATTCTAGTGCTCCTAGTGATTTGTTGTGTAGGATTTTGGAATGAGCATTCCAAAGGCACAGGGAACACATGACTCAGGGATTGTCTCACCCATCTCATTCTTGGTCTGGATCTTGCACCCGTAGCCTGGATAAGCCTGTTGTACCCTGCAATGTTTTTTGGCTGTTGAAGGCCTTCTAATTTCTGTTCTGCTTTGTCCAGACATGGCATTGAAATTACAGTCTCTTTCTGACTGCCTGGGGATGAAAGTCCCTTCCCAGGGAGCTGCTGCCTGGTGGGTGACAGAGGGATGCCCTGAGGCTCATCCACATGTGTTTTAGTGTAGGATTGGGACTCTGGCTTGGAATTTTGGCATCAAATACCTTCCATCCCATTTGAAAGATTGCTAACTCAATACTTAGTGACTTTTAAAGTATTTTTGAATGTACCCATTTTTAAATGGTAGCAATTTGAATGATTATTTTTATTAAATCATCCAGTGTTATAAATTAGCCTTATAATAGCAAAATTTACCTGTGTATCACTGTTAAATGCTACATTTTGTTAACCCAAACTGGTCTTATATCTGGAAAGCCTTTTCTTTTTGTGAATTTTGGTGTCGCAGATCAAATGTACTTTTGAGATCCAAATTTAACTTGGAAATGCAAAGCCTTATTATAACCCTTGATCCTGCAAATTATCTGACACATCCTAGGAATTCACCTGTGAGGACAGGTCTTTTTCAAAGTCAGAGGTACCGTGTGGGGAGCAAGTCTCACCAGGTCTATCCATGTTCATTGGGAGTTGTCTGAAGGCTTTGCAGATTGTCACAGGTGAGGATGCACACAGACAGCTCCCCTGTTGCCGGATGGTATTTTTAATTGGGTGATAGCAAAGGGCTCTCCCCTTACAAATGTGTTTGTTAAATGGTGAGCAGTTGTAGCTGAGCTGATGAAGAAATCAAACCTGAAAAAGCCAAATCTTCCCCAGGCTGAAGTTGATCCTAGTTTGGTGTTAAATCCAGATTTTAACCACTGAAAGATGATACAAAAACTAGGATTTTCTTATTGCTTTGCATTTTCTTTGCTATCTGTGAAAGCCTTTTGTCAGGCATGCTGACCAAAAGACTTGGGGACTGTGGGGGTAATGTACATTTATTTTAGCCCTCTCTGTGCTCTGGGGCTTAAGCCAATTCTAGAGGACTACATAGGTTGCTCCAACACTGTCTCCTTCTTATCCTCAAGTGCATAATAGAGGGAAACTTGTGGCATCAGTTATGGTTTGTCTTCCATGCTGCACATGAAAAATGCAGGGGTGCACCTGTCTGGCTGAAACCTGGAGGATTGAGCTTGGAGGTCATCACCTGCAATGTGGTAAAGGAGGACTACACTATGGCTGCTAGACTGGAGGTGGGTCATGCAGTGTGATCACCCAGGTTTTGGAGAGTCCCTTCTGCCTGGCTCAAAGGTTCATGGGCTCTGTGTGCACCCCAGTAACGGAAATTTCTGCTGCTGGCATTGTCTTTAGGTAACTATTGCAGTGTTTGGTTATAGACTGGCTGGGGATGAGCAGACATTGTTTTATTTCCTCTTAGTGGGTCTTTTTGTTCACTTTTTAAATTCTAGTTCAAGTAGGTGGAATATTCCTTATTTTCTTTCATTTTAAGGTAAACACAATTACCGTGATATATCCTCTCCAATTTCTGTTATGACTGTGCTTTGAAACTATAACCTATTTTTAGCTGAATATCCTTAGAGAAAGTCTAAGAAGCCAGAAAATGCTTTAGTGGGAAAATGATACGTTCAAATAAACCTTACAGAGATAGTGCTCACCCAGCAGATGAAAATATGAAGTCTGAGGATTGTTGGGCAGAAGAGTATCTCTGAATCTCTCATTCCTTTCTATCTAAGGTAACCTGATTATCACTGTAATCTCTTTTGTTCTGTCTGTTTAAAAAGGCAGTATCATCTGTCATTCTGTAGGAAAAAAACAAACCCCCCAAATAATTGTAGGCTAAAGCAAATATTCCTTATTTGAGCATTGGTTTAGAAGTGAGAGTAATATTCATACAGCTAGAAGTGTATTTTATATATATATATTTTATATTTTATATATATATTTTACATATATGCATGTATGTGTATTTTTATATATATATATATATATATATATAAAGAAAGCACTGTTTCTTTTGAGCAAATACATAGCACAAGGTTTGTGCTCTGTACAGTTTCTGCAGGAGATATCTGGGCTATTAAATGCTTTATTTGCTTAGCAGAGGTCTGCAAAGGGGCCTTGGCACTGCATGAATGTGTCTGTGTGTGCTAGCACATACATTTATCTTCCAGAGTGGACTCTGGCCATTGACAGGCACACAGGAAACATGAGATATTGTTCCACCAGCTAAGGTGGTTATGAAAATAAAATTTAGCTGTGTTAAATGAGAGGAATTCAATTATTTTTGGTTTGTTGGTCCATGCTGAGAATACTACCCCTAAGTCACTATTAGCCTGTATGATATGATAACTTATTTGGCAGGAAATTTATTGAATGGGTTGGGTTAATGAAGGTTTTTTAACATCAAGATGGCCAAAATTAGCACTGAGTGCCACTCCCATAAACAAGAGGTGCATGGACTGGGCAGGTGATGCGTGTGTATACACAGATTATTGTCCTCTGTGCATCCAGCCACTGCCAGGCCTCTCCTGATCCTCCTGAGCATCCCTGAGAGCTGGATGCAGTTTTGGAGACTGGTGGGGCACTGGATTTTGGCTGTGCTGAGCAGCTTCCACAAGGACGAGGATGCCCAGTTAGGGAGCATGGGTTTTTGGCTGATGTTGGTACAGCTGCTGCCCTTGCTGGCGGGCAGGGAGGACACCTGCATGCCCCTCTGAATGAAGGCAGCCTTCGCTTTGGGAGTGAAGCTGCCGAGGTTACCACGACATCAGTACCCTGCGCGGAAGTGCGAAAAAAGGCCAATGCTTTCTGCCACGCGTGCTCGGTCGCATACTAAGGAAGCCACAGTGGAGGAATAAAAGGCAGTGGCTCCTTGGCTGGCCTTGCTGCTATTCAGAGCTTGCCTGAATTAGCAAGGCTGGTGTAATCCATTCTGCACACTACAGTAATATGGTAATATTGGAAATGCAGGAAGAGAAATCCTGGCCCTGTTAAATTTGTGGGAGCTTTTTGCAATAACAACAATGGAGCATTCATCTTGTCTGTTTAGTGTTGAGTAGAAGAGGTAGTTCTTCAGCATCTGAAACTGATTTTGTTGAAGTAAGCAAATAGGGTGTTAATTGTTTGTTTCAAAATACATGGTAAAAAACCCAGCAATTTTACAGTCTGGAGCAAAATTGGGATGGTTTCTTCGTGGTCTTCCACAGTGGTTACAGCTGGTGTGAACTCCTCTGAGTGATGCCTGTCAAAAGAACCTGGAGCACCTGGGAAAGGCTTTGAAAATCATTTAGGACACTCTTCTGCTTTCTACTGCTGCTGTTTCGCCCCTGGCTGGAAGAGTGTTCTCCCATCAGCAAAGCCCTGCTGATGTCCAGAAGTGATCTGAGCAGCAGCTCCTATGGATATGTTCAGTCCAGATGGTTTCTGCTCTCTGCTCTGCTCTGCTGGCCATAAATTTGTCCTTGCAGTCTGAGCACATGGAAGGGAAATCTTTCAGCTGTGGCCGTCGCTTGCTAACGCTGTCTGAATCTGCTTTAGGCTATTGACAGAGGGACATTTCCCCTCAAACATTTATAAATAAGAATTTAGAGTGAATGAGTGAGTGAGTGATGTCTAGTGATCTCCTAGTAATTTCTTCAAATGCTTAATCATAGATGTGTCCCTAAATATCCTCTCCATCTCAGCCCTAAGAATTTCAAGCTGTGACAACTGCTTCAAGATAAGAGTGGTGTCTGTAGAATTTTTGTATTTCGTTTTATAGGAAAAAAAATTTATGTGTTTGCCTTTTCCTTTATTCCTTTCATTTTCCCACCTAGTGCAATTGGATCTCCAAGTAAACCACTAGAGCTTTAAGACTGATTTTTGTAGGTGTTACCTGTTTTTCAAATCATGACTATTGTTTCTTTGCATCACCTCAACAGAGCCAAAGCATATGGAGAGTAATTGCAATTAAATGAAATCCAACTTACAGGAGCTTAAAAACCAAAAGAGACTGTTCCTTCGGGGACAAGGGATTATAACTGGTTCTGTTTCAGCTTGGTAGTTGGTGTCGCTGGAGGTCTCTGTAGGCTGCAGATAACAGTGTCATAAATTTTGCTGGCAGGTGTTCATCTCTCAAGACAGAAAGCAAGCTCTCTTGGCCCACCTTTGAGCCTCTGTAGTCTGGATAATGGCTTTCAGCATCACTCCAGACAAGCTTTCTTGCTTCATTTAAGCCTGTGCTTCCTGGTAAACCAACTGCCTAGATGTCTGGATGACTGACTTGAGGGAATTAAATAGCAGAGGAAAAATAATTTAAAAATTAAAATAAAATAAAAATGTAATCTTTTTTACATGACTGTATTTTTGTATCTTGCTTAACCACATAGCAATTTTGTAGGCTATTTCAGTGAATTTATTGTTCTGTTTTAATGGCATCATGGACGTGTGAAGGCGTTTGCCTATATGTAATAGCGTGCACCAGTTAGATTTGCTTGCTGATGGAATCCTCCTTACATGGGAGTGTTTATTGCCCACTAGTTCTTACCCAAGTCCCACAGGATTTTCACATTGGCTGTCCTTTGTGTCTGCCCTTATGTGGACTCCCTGCCAGATTAAGTGGGATGTCTTATTTCTCGTCTCTGTTTAAAGAAGAACGTTAAAAAAAAAGTTGTCTTTGCCAACATCATGGCACTTTAGCCAAATATTTGCATTGCAATTTGTGATGAATTATAAATGAAGCAACAATGTGTCACAAATTTAATATTAAAAAATATCCTATCATGTCACACTACCTTAATTTTCCCCTTAATTCCTGAAGTGTAGGCGGACTGCTAAGATTGGCAGATGCGGAGTGTGAACAAGGTAGTTTCTGAGTCAGTGGGTACTGCTTGAATTCCTCCATGAAGAAAGGTCTCCCTCATTTTAAGCTGTCAAAACAGCACTTGATGGAGGCTGCAGTTAGCACAAGCACTGTGTGATGAGAAGAGTAGCCTGAGTATTCAAGTCACAGCCAGATGACCTGTGTCTTCTTCCAGGACTGTGTGTGGCTCCTCGACCAGGGATCACCTTCCTCGTTCCTCACCTGTGGTTTTGCACCAATGAGATGGCCCACTTAGCCTGGCCGAGACCATGGAGGTGATCTGGTCCAGCCCTCATCCAAAGTGGGGTCAACATGTGCTTTTCTCAGGGTCCTGCTGATCACTCGGTAATTCTGAGATGAAGGCAGACCCAGGGTTTTGTCCAGGACTCCACAGAAACATAACACGAACATCATCATTATGTTGTTGTGCTGGAGATTTACTAGTAAAAATGGCTCTGGTTTTTGTGCTTTGCTGTAGCTGATTGATGGCGTTAGTGCTGTGGGCTGAGCTGCGCAGTGGGGACCCTCGGCCTGGTCCCAGACCACACATTGGTGATGTTAATAAGCAAAGACATGTCATGGGCTCCAGTGTAGCTCACCCACAGCCTGCTCAGGTAGTGAAATGTTTATGGTGCCTTTTTTTTTCAATTAAAAACTAGCTGAAGACAGAAATCCTGTACTGCTAACTCTAGTCTTTGCTGCAATACCCCAGTGATCACTATTGGGCTTTCCAAAGAGTCTGAGATGATGAACTGCTGACTGTGTTCTTTCTAAACTCTCCATAGTTAGGTCTTTGTGTTTACCTAAACAATTAGTCTTCCTTTTAGTGTATTGTAAGCGCAATCATTAGTTCCCGTGCTTTGCTAAGGAGAGTAAACCAGCATGTTTTTCTGCTGTGTTTTTTTAGTACAATTAAGTCCAGCTTGAGTGAAAGACTGAGTCTGAGCTTCAGACTTTGCCCAAGGAAACACTAAGCTCAGAAAGTCTGAATAGTGATGCTTTTTCTGTTTTATGAATTCATAACTGATGTAATTTTCCAGATGTGGAAGTTGTATGGAGTTCTGCTGTCTACTTGGGGAGCAGGAAAAGGAAGCTCTTTTTAAGGAATGATGGGCTAACATTGGCATCACCTGAAAGACTGCAGTGTAAGAGCCTGCCCTAAAGTGGAAGTGTCCTCATAATGCTCCAGCTCAGAGTACACCTGTGTTCCCTTGTCCATTTTTAATTCATGAATAACACCAGATTGATTAACTCCTTCCCATAATTCATCAAAACTGTGTTTTGCTGGTATGGTTGCTGAGCTGAATTCAGGTGTGACATTTCCACAGATCCTACGAAATTATCTTGGAAGCGTTAAGACTCATTTAATTGCCCATTTTGTTACCACTGCAAGTGTTCTAATCTTACTATCTTGTGTCATCCACAAGATTTGCTTTCTGTTCTCAGATAGCTGGGTGTCCCAAAAGTTTACATTTTTTATATTGCTTGTGTTGGGTGCTGTCATTCTTGGCCTTAAATTTCCATGCCTGTATGAACACTACATCTCAATAGCTTTAAATCTGCAGAAGATAGCTTAGAACAAGTCTACAATCAGAGGGCTTTGAGAGGATGCTCCAGATCAAGATCCTGTAACAGATTTAATAGATACCGATGGTCCAAAGTAATCTGACAACAAAGATTTTTTTTTTTTCTGCTGTTAATGTCAGAGCAGCTCTGTACAGGCTTTGCTGGACTCTCGGTGACTTTTGGGTGGTTTGTGTTATGGAGTGAATAGATTTTGCTGCCTGAAATGAGTAAGAAATGGATTATAAGGAACCAAACTTCTAGATACAGGGAGAAAGTGCTATGAATATGTTCAAGATGGTGAAGAACATGGAGAAATAAGGAGTAGGGAAAGAAAAGGTTAACTGATGCAGACTTAATTTTTTTTAATGTTATTTTCTACATACATACATCTTCTCTGTACAGTTTTTAGAGTTGACAGAAATGTGTGCAGCCATGAAATCAGGAGACAGGCAGCTTGGAACTGTGCAGTGGATGCACAGAGAATATAGATTTATCCAAGCTTTCACTAGCCTTGGTAGTAAAATACTTCAGAATCCAGAATTTCAAATGGCTTGTCTGCAATGTACTAATGACAAACTGGCTTTCCTTCAACAACAGTCATCAAGGCTTCTCTTTCCAGCAATGTTTTTTATTAAAAAGATATGAATGCAGTAGCAATATTCCTTCGTTGTGGCCAGGTTAGAGGTGTTTTCTATACCACTGTTCTGTCTAATGTCATTTATATGGTTATCTGAGGTCCTTGGAGCATGATTCTTATGAAAAAAACATTTAGAAATCATCTGGAGCACTAATGTAACTTGTTGCTGTCTTTCTTCTCCATTATAGCAGCTATTATGAGACTTTGCTATCATTTAGATGGGTTTTTTTTCTATATGGAAGAGTTGATTTCATTAAATCTCCTCAAAGAAGAGATTATCATAATCACAACATTTGTGGGATTTGTTCATGCTCTGACAGTGTGCCTCACAGGTGCAGTGATAACAGTGAAAAAGGCATATTTTTCCCTGAAGCAGTGTAGGGATTTCCCTCTTCCAGGTTTTAGGTTGGTACCCCATGCTTCTCATGCAAGGTGTGCTCTCAGCTTTAGATGCAGTGGTGCAGAAAGAGGTAACTGAGTAGGATTTTTAGATCAAAAACGTTCTATGGTTTCACACAGCTTTTGATTATCAACTGAAGGAATTGTGGGGTTTACAGCAGAAACAAACATAAATGGTGATTTGTTCAATTTTTCTGCCTCGACTGAGTAATGGTTAAGTGCCTCAAGTAAACTTTTAGTAGTCTGCCAGTACTGTGGCAGGAAGCATAGAATATAGGATCATGGAATATGCTGAATTGGACAAGACTCATCAGGAGCATTGAGTCCAACTCCTGGCCCTGCATGGGACACCTCAGGATTCCCATCATGTGCCTGAGAGTGTTGTCCAAATGCTTTTATCCTTTGCACCACAATGTATTTCAGTGTCGGAAAGGGACTGGGAAGAGGAGGGAATGAGATGGAGGTTAATACATTGCAAAATTATTTCCAGAAGGTTGTTTTTCCTGCCTCTGCCACCAGTGGTCTTTACCCAGTCATTCATCTCTCTCTCACAGAATTTGTTTTGGTGTGGTCGCTGTGCCACATTTGCTACATTCTGTTGCATTTTGCTCTTCTTGGGTTGAGTTTGAATAGGGAAAACAGTCCTTGTTTTCTGGACAGCCTGTGTACAGGGCTGTGTCTGGGTGGTGGTGATGGTGTGTGCCTTCACCTCAGCAGCAGAATTGGGCAAGTCTCTTTGGAGTTGTTGCATTTTCTGAGCCGCTCTCTTTGGATTGTCCTGCCAGATGTTTCCCATTCAATGCATATTGATTTCCATTACCACCTTGAAAATCGACTTGAGGTGAAAATGAGTATTTCAATTATATTGTTGACTTTTGCATAAATTATTGTAATTTTCTCCCATACCTGCAGTTTTGGACAAGTGTGGTTTATTAGAAAATAATAGTACCACTTTGAAAACGTTGTTTCTCAATTCAGGGAAGGCTATTTTGTGACTTTGACATATGTGGCTCCTAAAGCAATGTGTTGCTGTTGAGGCAAAAACCTGAAGACACTTGTTATTTTGGGCAACGACTGGCAGGAACACTGCAGCCCTCAGTCTGTTCACCGTAGATGTCCTGAGCTGCCCTTCACATACCTGCTCCAGTGGCTGCCCCAGGCAGTGAAGGAGCAACAGAGGTTGAGTGGAGGATGCAGAAAGCAAGCAGAGGGCACAGCTTTGTGTGAAGTCAACATTTGTGGGAGCCTAATGCCAGTACACAAGAGTTAAATGGAACTACGTAAAATCCTTAATACAGTGTGTTCTCTTTAGGAATCACGAAGCATGTAACATCCTTATGTTCTCCAAAGGGTTCATTTGGCAGCTTGTTAGCATCTCACTGTGATATGACTGAAGGGGGAATAACCAAAATAACAAGGTGGGGAAAGAAGGCAGCAGTCATCAAACTGGAATAACAACTCAGAGCACAGTATCTTTGAACCTGTGACTCTGCTTTCCCTGGATGGTGAGCAGGCCTTGATGACATTGAAGACAACATTATGCCGGGCAAATTGTGGTAGGGACTCAGGTAATTTTGCCTAAGGTCCCCAGTTGCTGCTGGATTTTAGTATGTCTGAGGATGAGCTGGTCCATGTAATCCAAGGCAGTGTTTGCTCATTCACTTTGGTCTTGTGCAATTATCCAGATTTTAGGCCCAGAAGTATCTTTGCAGCTAACCAGGAGCAGCATGAAGTTGAAAGGTAAATATTTTTATCAGTGGGAAGGGAGATCTGTGCTAAAGATCAAGATTTCTGCTTAAGACACAATAAGCAACCAGTGTAGGAAAGTGAAAGAAAGAGGTGGACAAAGTAAAGGATTAGGGTATTCAAATAGCTGGTAGATTAACAGGGCATAGTGCATACCTTTGGGTCTTCACTCTTTGGATTTAAAAAAATGAAACAGCTTCCAGGTCATCTGTAGTATTATTTTCATGCAGATGCCTTTAATCCTGTAGTTTCCACTTTCAGAGCAAACAAATATGTGTCTATTTTCTTTATAAGCCCTTGTCCTGTCTTCTGTGCAGTATTCTTGAAGTTAATGATTTAGATAGATGGAAAGCAGGAGTTGTGTGCAAATGAGAACTTGACAGAGGCAGCTCCAATCACAGGCTGGGTACCCCCTGCCTGGAAGCATCCCTGCTTGGTCCCTGTGGAGGGATGCCAAGGGCCAGTGTGGTCCCTGTGCCTCTGGACAGGGAGTCACTGGTGTGTGGGCTATCGCAGCCTGTGCGTACATGGGTACACACTCAAAGATAAATGTGTGTATTTATATTTTGCTAAGGAAGTGAGACTTTTGCTATCACTGTTACCCTTTTCTGTGTGTTCAATGGAAACAGCAAACCTGTGTCCGAACCCACATCTGAGCAGTCCCACACTGGGGGCACATTGGCCTCTCTTATTACCTTCTGCATTGTAAATCTCCTGGAGTTTCTTTGGGAACCACTCCATTTGGAAAAGGTGTTGCATTACAGAAAACTGAGGTGGGAGGATAATATGAAAAGATGGTACATGTGTTATAGAGGAATTTCAGAGAGAAGGAAGCTGTGGGAAACCCTTCTGTGCTTCCCTTGTCCTCCTGGTATTCTCCTTTAATTTAAATGGTTTTTTTCTTGCTCTCCATTTGCTGTGGGTTTGTACTGGAACAGTTTTTCCCTTCTCCCTGCTTCCCAGCTTTTCCTTTCTCCTTTCCATTAGGTAAGGGATTGTAGACCTGGCATAGGGAAGGATGACACCTCTCCTTTGTAAGCCTTTTCTGTGTAATCTATGATTTTCAAAGTCTGCATCCTTTTATATTTTTTTTTTAACATCCCTAAAATTAATGCAGTGATTTAGTGTCTGTGTGCCTAAATATTTATATAACTAAGAGTACACATAGAATCTGCACAGTCAAAACAGTTTCCCAACATATCTGTTGCTGAACAGATGCTCCCTGTGTTGGCCAGCTTGGCTGTTTGTGGCTTTCTGTCACTGACATTAACACGAATATTTAAAGAATAATGAAGATCTGATTGCTGTGGTATAATCTAAGATAATGTGTGAGAATCCCAAAGCTTTGACTTGCCTGAGAAATGCCACCTACCCCAAACCCATAGGCAGTAGAGTTCAGCCCTTTAAATGTGAGAATCAGCTTTGATTCTCACATGACTTTGATTGCTGGCATGTGGCACTGGATCTTGGGCCATTTCAAGGGGGCACAGTGCAGATTAACTTCTGAA
>JAOXXN010000102.1:2989645-3024004 GCA_026770055.1 Myrmophylax atrothorax
TTTCAACTGATCCGTGTCTGCTATCAAGGGAGTGTTTACAGCAGCTAAAGCTCTTAAGTGCCTTGTCTAGGAGACTGATGGTGATAATTAAAGCAATGCTTTCCAGCCCTCTGCTGCTTTTCCCTGAATTGTGGGGAAGTAGGGAATGGGCTTGTGCCAGCCAACAAGGAACCCTGGCTTGTTAGTGAGTCCTTGCAGATGGGTGCAGGCATCTGCCTTATCAAAACCTTAAGGTGGAGGAGAGATTGCCCAACAAATGTACACAATACTTATTTTTCCTTCTGTGCTGGGAAAAAAGTGCATCATTATGTGATGTAATTTAATAATGAAAAACATCCCGTGTTGATTTATTAAATGATGGAGAAGGGTAGTGGGATATTATCTTTCAGGGTAAAAAAAAAAATTAAAAAATGAAACAACTGATTTCTCCTGTGCTTCGATTATGGATGAAATAGCTCAAACCAGCATCCAGCTAAAAAGACAGACGCAGAGGTCATGGCTGGTAATCACAGTGACACCAGGGTGAGTTTTTCTAGAACTGCTGTGAAATTGTGCAGTAAATTATATTACATGAGATGTATTATTCCCTGGTTTAGAAAAAAGCCTTCTGACAGGAGGCCCCAGCAAGGCAGCTGCAGATGCTTCACTGCTGTGGTGGAGCAGGGGATCAGTGCCCTGTGGTGTGGCTCTGGCACTTGGGGAGCCAAGCACTCCTGGACATGCTGCCGAGGGCTCGTGTACTCACACAGCTGCTGTTGTCCTTTTTGTTGTCTTTTCTTTTGATCATCTCATCTCTTCAGTCAGGCTCCTTTCTCCTCTTTCCAGCTTACTCACAGTCTGGTTATGTGTTATGGCCCTGCGTTGCCTGTTTCTGTGGGCAGGCAAGGATCACCTGAGCAGCATGCAGCTCCTGCCCCCTCTGCTGCTTCTGCCCATGTCCAAGGCTCTACCTAGGACTTAGCTTTGTTTTTTAACCTGGGAAGCATGGAGTAACTATTAAAGAAACTGAGGCCATCAGGGTCTGGCCTCTGGATAAAAACAAGACAATTTGTTCTGAAAGCAATGATACAATCAAAACATCCAAAGACCCAGTTCATCTGTGAAGTCACAGAATGCATCAGGTGGAAGGTGGTTCCCTAGCCCTCAATGCCTGTAGCCATTACCCAAATTAGAAGAAGAGGGGCTTTCCCCACCCCCCTCCCCACTATGCGCAGTGTCTTCTTGTTCCTGCCGGGAGGGGATGAGCGAGCAATCACCTGTCTGAACTCACTGTGTGCTGCTATGTGGGTAGTCACTGCTGCACATCACCTCCTCGGCAGTAGGTGCTCTCCAGGGGCTGAGGAATGATATTACAATACCTTCAAGAGGTTTAATGATAGCATTAAAAATGTGACTTAGAATTTTGGTATTCAGTGTAGTGTTTGATTACATGTAGCCACTCTCTTCCCTGTGCTAGCTTTAGCACCATTGGCCATGGCACCCTGGTGGTCTGTCATTGAACTCGTAGGCTCTAGTTTGTTCTCTAAATCCTCTTTTCCCTGTGACACCCCCATAAGCAATGAAATAAATGTGCTGATACGTTTATTCAGACGTTTGCTTTAGTAAAGAGGTATTTAATAAGCATCTACCAATGGAAACAGTTTGAGTTTCTTGAGTCACAGCTGGAGTTGCAACTTTTTCTGCCTTGATTGTTGAGGAATACTTCCTACATGGAAGAATTCACAGCTTCCAAAGACGTCTGGTTGCTAAATAATATAATTAAAGTAAATACAGCATGACAGGAACCTACTCCCATGTTCCTAATGAGCAGAAAGTAGCGGTTGGGTGAGGGAAACACAGTAGCTAGTGGAGGGAAGGAAGAAGGGAAGAACAAAGAAAAGCTATGGAGGGAAACCAGAGGGAAGGGGGGAAATTAATGGAGAGGAGGGTGTAAAAGAGAGGAGATGACGTTCCTCTGTGCTGGAGTCTGGAGTGACATGATGCCCAGGGGCTGTTTGCTGCCAGAAGCAGATGGTAGTTGTGGTGGAGTTACCTGGGCATAACAGCAGTAGACCCAAATGGTCTCTCAAAACTGGTAGGGCACTGTCTTGTGGAGAATCTAGCTATGTTGCTCAAAGTTTAGAGGCTCTTTTCCTCCCTGAGTGATTGTGTAAAACGCATTTTTCTTCCTAAGCTATTGGCTTCTCTTTTTTACTCTTTTAGTAATTTAGACAGCAGGAAACCAACTGTCAACAAATCTGTGCAAAGTTGCTATATTTAAGTTATGGGAGGCAACTCACAAGAGCAGCTGGGTGGAAACCAGTTAGCTGGGCTTACCTGACGTGCTGTTTGCAAGCTATAATGTTTGAGTAGTCCACTTGGGGAGTTCCGAAAGGGCTTTTCCAGTCCTTTCAGTGAAGAACCAGGGTGGAGGTAGTGGTAACCTTGAGGTCTCATCTCCTGAAGATGTTTTTTCCCATGGGCAAAGCCCAGGCACTGCTGTTGTCTAATGCCAGGGGAAGAAGGTGCTCCCTCTGCTCCATAATAAAGCTAGCATGGTGTTTGGGAGGCTTTTTTTGTAGGGTTTCATCCCCAGGGCTTGGCTGTATGCATGTCCCAGCCCTGCTACATGATGGGTGTGTTGCTTTTGCTAGCTGAGCTTTACTTTCACTCATCAGCTGCAGAGCTTATGGTGGGGTCCTTTTCCTTCTGTAAGTCACCTGAGTGATAATTTTAAGAAGTACTCAGAGTTGGTTCCTTGTTGGCATTGTAAAGGGTCCACGCTGTCCAGTCATAAGGGGAAATCTGTAAGTTTTGTAGGAATCTTCAGGCCAAGGGTATTGTTCCTGTTCCATTGTAGACCTGGGTTATTTTGGCAGAAAAAAGTTTGAGAGATCCTGGCAGGGCAGACTACGCTGAGGATAAGTTTTCAGGCACGATTTGGAGAATCTCTGCTGTGATAATAAACCCCACGTCTGTTTGCTTGTGAGCCTTGTGTTGCCCGTTTGATCCTCATTGTCTCCAATATTGTACCCAGTGGGAATTAAAGGTAGCAGTAACTTAGCTTGCTCTGGCATCGGCACGTCTCCTAATGATCCCCGAGCAGACAGCGCTTGCTGTTTGTGCACGCTCGGTGCCGAAGGACGATGCATCACGTTGATGTGGAGAGGTGAAGCGCGGAGAGGCTGTCACTGGGGGCTGCCATGGAAGATGCAGCATGGGGGAATTGCTCATCTATTTTCTTTACCTACCACAGACAAATTACAGCAGATAAAAGCACGAGCGTGGGTTGGTCTTGTTCCCTGACTCGCTGCATCTCCTACGAAGCATTTTGTGTTTACGTTATTCCTTCCCTCTTTCTTGGGAAACCATCATGGGATTAAGCAACCTACCAACTGGGAAGAAAAGTTGGGTGAGATGATAGTGCCAGAACAAGGACTCTGGTTTTATGGAAACGGGGCAATAACTGTCCTTGCCTTTTATACATCACTGCATGAATTGTTCATCTACTCTAAAGAAGATTTTCCGTTTAATACCCTGCTACAACGTGTATTTTCAATGCAAGCTGAGCTAATATATTTCCTTACTTACCATGTGTTATTGCAATTTTTGTATACCTGGTTGCATATAATGACCTGCCCTTTCATGAGCATAGCACTGACATACATGTTCTCGTCCAACGGCAGTGTGCAGGTATCAGATACAGAAATCCTTACAGTAAAACTCCACTATGGACTTCTAGTATGAAAAGCAAAATGACATCCAGATATCCTCCAAAACATCTGTCTCATAGAGAATGTTTTGAGTTTTGTCCTCAGTTCTTTAGTTGGTGTGAGATGGAAAGTTTCATCAGGTCATTCCCTTTTCTCCTACACGTACATGATTTTGTACATAGGAATGAGCTGGTCAGACCAATGCAGGAGCAGGAAGAGGTATCCATGTTTGCCTTACTCACAAAATAACCACACTGCCAAATGCAATCCTTGCATTCCTGGCTGCCATGTGTATCACTGCTGTGTACTGCTGGATCCTGAGAAACAGAAGCTTTTCTTATGTATCTCTGACTGTACAGACCACATACTGAGTAAATTCTCTATTAGTGTGTCCCTGCACTGAAACTTTTGTGTGAAGAATTGATATATTTGCTGCTTAAACACACAGAGCAGTAGCATACGTGGAAATGCATGCAGGAAATGTAAAGTGTGGGTTTGGTGTTGCTTTGTTTTGGTCTTTTTTTTTTTAAGAGTTTAGTTGCCCTCATAATGGGGAACATTTGTTTGTGTGGTGTTCTGATACCTCTGTGAGCTGCATGAGGAAAACAATTTGCCTTTGGGGACAAATGTCTAAGAATAAATTAATTTTTCATGGTGTTCATACCTGAGTCACAGAAGGATGGAAATTCAGTACACTGCCCCCCAAAACCACCCATGTGAAGTCACTTGACTGCTGTAGAGAAGTGTTTGAACAGTGGCTCCAGGCTCCCCACACCTTGTGAACAAAGCTTGGAATAAAGAGCAGTATAACAGAGAAGAAACTGCAAGTGCCAGTGCGTTTTCAGCTTGTGGATGGCATGTGAGGGGAATATCTAGCCCCAGTGGAGTGGGGAGGGGAAGAAGCAGCACTTTGCAAATCCCCAGCAAGGAGCTGTCTCACCCTCTGATGCTTACTTTATTAAGGGGGCAGCCTTGCAAACCATCTGGACTTACTGCAGGCATTGGCTTTGTAGCATTAGATGTTCTGGTTTTTTGATTTAATTATTTTGTGTGTGTGTGTGTTTTACTGAAAAATGGTAGAAATATGGTCCAGATTGGGGCAGGCAAAGTGGGTGTCTAATAGGAAGATGAGCCAGCAGCAACAGCTCTGTGTGTCCAGACAGTGTTAGGAACAGTTCCTCTTACCTCCTCAGGATTTTCCAGTGCTCTTCAAAAGGCTAAGTTTGGGGAAAAGTGACACAGCAGCAATTTAAGGACTGCTGGAGGTTTTCAGTGGCATAGAGCATTGCTGTGAAATGACGTATAGAAACAAACACTGGTCCTGGAGCCAATCTAAATTTTTCACTGTGTCACAACAGATAGTTAAATTTAAATGTGTGTCCAGTACTTGCCTTTTCAGTAGGTTGCAATCAGCTTGAATTGATATTACCCAAGTAAACCAAAGAGCTGAATAGCACATCCATTTCTGATACAGCAAGCAGTGTACATTATCCAAGGGTGAAAGGAGCTGGTACTAAGTCTCTGACTGGTGTTACTGTAACCAGCTTAACACTGCAGAAATAAGAACAAATTTTGATATATTCTGGACTCCTCCAAAATGGAAAGTGCTTGCCACTGCGGTGTCCAAGGTGGTAAATTACTGTGATTACTGGTACAGGGATCAGTGTACAGTCTGTTGAATGGCGACTGAGCAGCCGTACATGGTGTCATCTGCCCAGGCTGGCTCTGTTCACATGATTGTGGATAGGACATTCTTCAGTGTAATTAAAAATTAAACCCAATTTTACGCAGCTGCATTTGGTCTTTGGCCAGGTCAGCCTCTGACAGTACCCAGCAGTTAGGTGTCCCTGTGATACATCTGTGTTTTTTATCTAGGGAGAAGATTTTCTTGTCACTATTGTGGGTTACATCTGGAGTGTGTTTTTGAAGTGGATTTCCTGTCCCCACTTACTGTGTTGGGTTTCTGCTGTGGAGCTGCCTCAAGATACTGTTATTCAGTTTCTTTGGGATGAAACTTCACCGGGTGATGTGCTCCAAATCCCTGTTAAGGTTCTCTGGCTGCTCAGAAGCATTTACTCCTGAGGATTTGGTTGGACCTGGTCAGCAATAAATCCCCAAATGCATGTGCTGTGGTTTTTGGGGCCTTGGTGCTGCTTTGTTTTATTTTTCGGGCCCCTTGGCAGGGCTAAGCTCTTTTAGTTAACGGAGGTGTAGTGCCTGGAGCTGGCTGGTGTGCGTGGACCCCAGGACATGTATGTCCAGCAGGGGGAAAGGAGTGACTCCAGTTATCTCTGCTTTTCCTGTGCTGGGACATTTCCCTCCAATGTGATATAAGTGTCAGATGATGGAGTAGGTCTCCTTGCAAGCTGTTCATGCTGGACAGCCTTTTACTGCCTGACATCCTCTCTGCTCATTGCTGCTCTCTCAGATACTGGGAAAACCTCCATACTAAATCCACATGATCTGATTTTGTCTGAGGGAAACAAACTGCTTCCCACGTTAGAGATCCATCAGCTTTGTTAAGTCTTTCTTTTTGCTCAAGTTCACTTCTTACAGACATTTAGGGAGATAATCATCTCCCTGCTTTTCTGTCCTCTTTTCAACCCACTATGAACCTTCTGTTGCTGTCCTGCCTCATTTGTTTCTTCCTCTGATTCTGCTCATTAAATAAATTGCAGCCAGAATGTCCTGTCAGACGAACAGTAAATTAATATACTGTAGCCAAAACTTCAAAAAGGAAAAAAAAAAGAATTTAATTACAATGACTCGAGTTCTTATCCCACCACAGTCAGTGATAAAATGGCTATTGAATTAATTGGGAACAAGGCACTGCTCCCCTTAATTTTGTGTTGCTTCTTTATTATCATTAATAACTTGACTTCCCCAATTTGTATGGAAAGCAGTCATGCCAGTTGGCCAAAATCTCCCCTTTTTGTTGGTACAATGGTTAGGGAGGTTTTGTGGCTGAAGGCTGGCAACCTCCTTGATTGAACTGGTACAGGGAAGTACCACCTCTGTTGGGGAAATCAAAAGAAACTCTGCAATGTACGATAGGAAATAACGCACTGAGTAAGTATAGAGTGTGTTCATTTAGCTCTGACATTTTTTTGTTAGGTTCTGAAGAGAAAACATATGGAGATTGTATTTCTGTTTTATGTATTGAAATTCTGGAGCTTGGGGGCAGAATTGTAAATGATGCAGTTATGAGTTTACTCTGCACTCATAGGTATGCTCCCTTATCTTGTTATATGGCTACTTCTAGGAATCAAATATTTAAGTTTGCATTGCACTACTTTTGATGACTGGAAGCCTTCATTTTTTAGATGATGCTATACATCAGGTTTACAGTTCTCCTGGTATTTTATAGGAAAGGGAGAATATGCTCTCATGACTCTCAATAAGACCTTAAAACTCTGGCACTCTCTTTTGCTGGAGGACAAGATATATTCTGGTCATCTACAAGATTGTTTTTCAGTGACAGCAGTTTTTGGTGCTGTCTGGAAAGCAAGGATACTTACTTTGATAGAGTTTCTGTCCTCCTTGACTTTAGCAGAAAGAAAGAAAAGAGCGCTTCAGTTCTGCTTTTTACTTCACCATATACCCTGCGTCATTATATGTAAACATGTCACTCCCCTTTTCTCCTGAAACACCTTTTTCTTTCAGTCCCTTGATGTTGTGGAAGCATTTCTGGCACTACACACTCCAGCATCTTTGTTCTGCAAACAACAGTGAACTAGAGGAAACACTGGAGCTGGATTTGAAACCCTTCACTGGGAAAAAGAAAAGGCAAACTTTACATTTGTATTTTAATGTTTGAGTCATGATCTAAAGCACATCACAGACTGGATTTTTGTTTGTTGTTTTCCTGTCGTGCATCCTGGCTTTGTCATGTTCCCATGATCTGATGAAGTAGAAACGAGTAACTTGTGTATCTGGAGGGCTTTTGCTGTAGCACCTCATCACCTGCCAGGAATGTCATAGCACCTCTTTTTGTGCCATTTCTGGTTTTCCAAGTGTGCTGACCAGCTTTCTGGGATTTCAGGTCATCAGAGGTAAACCTGGTCTTACCTTTCTGCTTTGGGGAGTTAAAAGGAGCTGTGTGGGGTGGTGTCCCATATCGTGACAGCCACCAGGCAGCACATATGAGCTTGGGAACACCTATTTATCTCCCAGTGTGCTGTAGATTCAGGCTGCACTGTGAAGTCACTTTGCTTATTCAGAAGTGTTGCTCTTTCCACCAAAATCCATGTGTATCTGTCTGTGCCTTGGTTTTGCTTGCTCTATTCTGAAAAGAAATTATGTGTGCTATTACGGCACAGGTTGGATATCTTACTGGGGGAAATGCTGCCCCCTGAACTGTGGCAGAAGAGGGAGTTTGCCAGCTGAAGGGGGGTTATTTTGTGAAGGAAGAACCATGGGCTGCAGTCACAGGTGCTTGTGTTGCCCAACTGCTGCAGATGATCAGGTGGCCCTGGCTGGATCTGGCCCCTGGGTGTGTGCTGCAGTTTCCCTAAAGCTGTGTCCTGCCCTGAGCTAAGACATGTGACATCCTGCTGTCAGGGAACACGGAGTCACCACTGTCCTGGCTGAAGTTTGCTGCAAAACATCCACAGCTCAAGCTGAAACCAAGTGCTTGCGTAGACCTCCTGGGCTTCCTCTGCACCTGTGGCATAAGGAGCTGGCTGATTTCTTCAGGGCCTATTTGTCACCCTGAGACTACACCAAAGGAGTGAGAGGAAATTAATAAATGTTAATATATGCTAGTTTAATTGAGAAGCAATGTTTTCATCAACTGCTGTTTGAAGAACAGACTTAAGTATGTTTGTAAGCCCAAACAAATGTTGGCTTTTTAAAGCTGTTGCACAAATACAAGGATCTTGCTGCTGTTAAAGAGGTTTAGAGCTGTGAACTGTTCAGAATCCAAAATCTATGGATGAATAATGTGGCTCGGATTTGCTAAAGCCTATTAAAGATAATATTTTTCTATTCAGTAGCTTAAGCCAAGCTTAGGCTGAGTCAGCCTTCAAATCCTGATTTAGGCCCCTTATTTTGTGGGTAGCTCCAGCACTGCAATACCCAGCATTCTGTATTATTTGGAACAACCAGAAGTGGTCTCCCTCTCATTCTTGTTGTCATGAGCATGAATGTGGTTTTCCTCCAGACCTTTCAAAGGCTTCACCTCTGTCTGAGGACCAGAAAGAGCTGGTTCTGCTGCTGCTGAAGTTCAGCTGTTGCTGTCCCTCTTCTCACCCTCTCCAAAGCAGAGGAATCTTGGGGCAATGAATATCACATGGGGAAATGTGATCCCTGAAAGCAAAAGTGAGAGTTATGTTTAAAAATATTTGAGAAAAGTCTGCTGTCCCAGGGTAAACGGGCTGAGACATCCTCCCGTCCTGAGCCTTAAGTGATATCAGCTTAGAAACATTTTAAAAGTTGGTTTTAGGTGAAATGAAGGTTGTTTCTGTAAATTAATTACACTTGAAAGTTGAAGAGCAATGCAATTTAAAAGTTATAAACCAGAGCAGGCTTTCAAGATTGGTGTAAAAGTCTGAAGGCTGCAGACCTGTTTCTAAATGTAGTCATGGTTACTTGGCTTCTGTCTTACAGAAAAGTTTGTGCCTAATCCACCAGGCAGGTAGGAAAGATAAGGCCTATTAACTGCAATGAGTAGCTAGAAAACCCTGAACAAGTGTGCTTTGGGAAGGGATGAACATTAATAAATAAACATGACTTTGGTAGGTGAGTTCAATAGCATATATGCATGCAGAGCATTACTGCCTCTTCCCCTGCATGAAAACCTGTCTGTTGGAGACGTGGTGCTCTAGGTATGAGAATTAGGATGTCTGTGAGTTCAAAGTGAAATCCCTGCTTGAAAGCAGGATATGAGGGTCCTAATGTTCTGGTTGATTAATTCTTGTGATTTCCTATGGAAATAGCCCTTTCATTAGTTCATTGATACCAAAATTCAAACGTGGCCCCTATTCAGTAGCAAGAACAATGAGCTCATTGTGATACACCATAGAGCACTGAGCTTTCTGAAGTAGAACCACAGATCCAGATCTGTAATATTAGGCACAGCATGCTGATTATGGTGTCTGAGACCTCTGCAAACCAGTTTTCTCTAATTGAGGTAAAACCTGGAAAAACAGACTATCCTGTAGCTCTGTTCTCCCAGGGAGAGGAGACAAGCATCCCTTGTTGCAGCACGAGGACGCTTAGGGCAATGCATATATTTGTGTAGTGCCTTCCACCCCCTTCCCTGCCTGAACCAGGGTTTATTTTAACCTACTCAGGGCACAGAGTAAGCGAAAGCTTTTCCGACTGAAGCGCAGCATTGAGCTGCCGCCGCCGGCTCTGGGCTTGGGCTGACACGGGCTCTGTGTGCTCACAGACCGCTATTGATTTGGCCGGCACAGATGCCAATTCACAGGGAAGGGGCTGGCTAAGAGCACCCCTGGCTGTGGATTGTGCAGGAGTGTCCAGAGTTTATATCCTTCCCCTTGGGGGAAAAAGGGACGCTTCAAAGGCATTTGTATATCAAACCCCAGCTGAGGGGCAGGAAAATAGAAGCCCAAGTATGGGCACAATTTTGTTTTAAAAGTGTGCAAGAATGGATTTTTTGCCTCTGGGCAAATTGATTTCACTTTTTTGTTTTTCTTTTTTTCCCTCTCTTACTCTAGTGCATTTAGCAATGTTAATTCAAAATGGAAGAAGCTGCTGGATGTAGGGAGGCTGTGTCAGGTATTTCAGGCAGCCCCAGTTGTGCTCAAAAAATCTTGCAAAAATCTAAACTGGGCAAGGCAGTATGGGTATCCAGAGACTAATGGCACCCCCCAAGGTAGTCTTTTTTGAGTAAGTAATCCCAGGTACTTGTATACTTCTTATCCCAAATAGCATCAGGAAAGCTGACATATCAACCTCATTTCCTTGGTGTTGTGATGTCCAAGATGTAGAAAAACTAAGAGGTGGAAAAGCAACCAGATGTGTGTTGCTTTTCAGACATCATTGTTTTTCTTTCTTTGGATACATATTTATGTTAAATAAATGTTCCTTGAACATAAGACTTGTAGGGCCAATATAATAAAGTATTTCTAAAAGAAGACAATAGAATTATTTTCACAGATTTGTCATAGAGTCATAATTTTGGTTGGAAGGGGCCTTGAATCTCATCTCATTCCAACCCCCTGCCATGGGCAGGGACACCTTTCGTTATATCAGGCTGCTCCAAGCCCATCCAACCTACCCTTGGACACTTCCAGGGATGGGGCAGCCACAGCTGCTGTGGGCAGCCTATGCCAGAGCCTCATCACCCTCACAGGGAAGAATTTCTTTCCTACATCTGATGTAAACCTGACCTCAGTCAGCTTGAAGCTATTACCCTTTAACATTCCATGCCCTTGAAAAAGTCCGTCTTTGTTCCCTGCAGGTACTGGAAGGTGCTCTAAGGATATTTAAGAGCTTAGGTATTAATTCTGATGTAAAAGAGGTAAATTGGAGGCTGGGGACAGTTTCTGTAAATGCATAGGAAGGGTCTCATTTCACTGCCTTAGGGTGAGAGATGCTGCTCTCTTAGGAAGATTTTGACCATGCCTCCAGCAGTAGAAAAGATGCACAGGACCAGCTTGAATGCTGTGGGCAACAGCATTGCTTGTTGCCCACAGCATTCAAGACCAGAGAACAAGAAAGTGAGCACTGGTATCAGTTGAGCAAACAGGATAGTGTGGACCCTTGAACCAAGCAGTAGTTAAAATTTGAAGTCTGGGAAGGTTTGTTTCCATCTAGGGCAGCCCAGAGAGCCTATGGGATCTGCTGGGCAGGGGTAGTGGTTCAAGGGGACGTGAGGGAGGAAAGGCAAGGAGGGAGGGAGGCAGGCAGCACTCTCAGGAGAGGTTTCAGGAAAGCTGAGCAATGCACAGTGTTTGAAGGTTTGGGAAAAATAGATGTGAACATTAGGACTATAAAACTCAATGCCTACTAACAGCTGCCTGCCACAAGTGCTCTGCAGAGAGCCATGGTGGTTATTTCCCCCCTCTGTTTTTTAATTTATCATAAAAGAGCAATAAGGCAATGCCCAAAGTCTAATGCAAAATAAAACAGAGAGGTTTTTGATTGTGCTGCACAGTCAAGTGGAAAAATGAGTTAAGTGGGACTTCAGTTTAAGACCCATCCGAGCCAAACACAAGAGGAGCCTGGCTCCAGGTCCTGTGGCAGAGCTGTCGGGGCTACCTGCAGGAGAGAAGCTGAGTGAGTTCTACTCAGCAGCCTTCAACAAGGAAAGCTGATCAGAAAAAGTGAATTTTTGGTAGACTTTAGAGTGGCTGTGCTGTTTTGAATGTACCTTAAGTGTTTGAAGTTTGTCTGTGATGGGCAGAGTCCTACATCTTGGCCTTACAAGAACTGGTGTGGTGCATGTAAGATTAATGTGGTGGTGTCAGAGGTATTATCTAGATGAAGAAAAATTGGCAGATCAAATACTGGATTCTTTTAGAAAGGTTGGTAGAAAAAAAACTTCCTGTGTTTTTTTCCTTCCCCCAGGGCTGAATTAGTCAGGATGCCTGGGATATAAAACTAAGTCACAGTGTTTACTCTTTGTGAAAGCTAATGCTCTCTTTTCCCCTGCCTGAGGTTATGTTCTTGCAAAGGCCAATGCCTGAGTATTGCTCACTCCTTTGACACCTCGTGGTCCCAAGCATGGGAATGTGCCTAAAGGAATGGCTAGAGGAGATGGGGACTGTTGTTCCCTCCTATGGCGTCCCATTGTGCTGCACCCACAGTACCCAGGTGGGGAAAGCTGGATGGAAAGAGAAACTGCTGGTTATGAAGGTTCTGCTTAGTTTTGGGGTAACATGCTGATTACTGATTTTGCTGTACAAAGGAATAGCAGGAGAAGTAATACTGTATTCCAGAAAGTTAGAGATGCCTGTACCTGGCACTGGGAAACTACTTGTGCTCTGGGAGAAGCTTCCAGAAGGCAAGCCCAGCACAACACAGCTGGGTTACCCTCTTCCCACTCTGCCTTGGCTTCTCTGGAGTACAGCAGTACAGCCCTGTTCACAATGCAGTGCTACATTGAGGTCTAAAACCCTGCTCAAACATGAAAAATTATGTTGGAAGTTGATAGGCACCAGCAACACCTGGAGAGTAGTGCTAAATCAATGCTCAAAATAAAAGGTGGCATCAGAACTTGGTGGAAGGACTTGTCTGTAAGAGAAGTGATACAATTACCATAAATGAAGTCAGAACAAGGGCATGGTGCCCTGATAAAGGCTGGAGGATTTGCAGAGCTCTGGCTCCCAAAAAGTTCTAGGTTCACTGGTTACTGGAGAGAAACAAGGTGCTGGGTATGGGGGACTTCCCACCATCATGGGTATTTACACTTTTTGCATGTGCTCTCTTCTCAGAAATCTTCTCTTGTCCCTACCTTGAATTGGTACCAACCTTTCTGTGGCACATCTTGCCCTCTTACATGTTGTGCAGCGTTCCTTTAATCTGTGGGGAAATTCAAGGGATCAAAATGTCGTGTTTTTTTCTGAATTCTCCCTGAAATAAGATTATCCCTTTTTCTTTGACATTGTAGCTTGCAGGATTGCCAAATCCTTAGGCAGTGTTTGTGGGTGATGCAGGTTTACATTTTTAGTATTGCTCCTATTCTAGACACTCAAACGCAGAGAAAATCCATTATGCAACCAGTGACCTTGATCAGGTTCAAAATTATCTTAAACGTTAAACAGTAGCAAGCATGACTTTTATTGTGGGAAGTATTTTATCTGGCATTCAAGCATGATTGCTCTAGTCTGGGGTCCACGTTTGACTTTTTTATGCTTCAAGTTTTTCCAGTTAATTTATCAAAATGACATATAGCTCTGGGGGCAGCTCTGTGGTATATGATTGACTAAATAATACTCTGAATTTCTGAAGGGCTTTTAAAGTTCACTGCTTTCACACCAGGTATATTTGTTGTTCTAATGCAGGTCACTTCCTCTCGTAGTGCCATCCTCCAAGCAGAGCCTGGCAGAAACAGTTTCTAATGACATAAATTGGATTGCGGGGTTGAACAGCAATGTCTGAAAGGGATTTTTCTTATCCAAATGCTATTGAGCCAGTTTCTTTATTTCCTTTTGACACACACATCCATTTTCAGATGCAACTAACATATTAAATGGTGAATTTTGGTAAGAGGTTTGGAGGCAGCCATCATTTTGTGGAGTGGCTGCAGGCATTGTAATATCCTTCTCCCTAGATTTGAAATTCACCCATTGCTTTCAGTAGAGAATGAAATAACATTTTAGACCTTATAAGTATTACTCATGGCACAGTAATTTTAATTATTGTCAGTTCCTGGCTACTAATGAAAGAACATGAAATTTGAGTGTCCCATTGTAAATGTATTTGTATTTCAGAACAGCACTGAAGAGGAGATGTAGCCTGGGCAGTGCTGATTAGGGCAGCAAAGTGAAGATGCTGACATTGTTTCAGGATGGGTCTCATTTCTATTTCTTCCCAGGGAATGTTGGCATTTCTAGTTCATTAAGCTCTAAAATAGGATTTCAGGCAGAAATTCCAGTTTTTGACAAGTTATTTGTCTTTTCACCTAGGAAAAGACAGGTTTCCTATTGTATTAGGAAATTTGGCAGGAGTGTATACTCCTTCCCCAGTCATCCATAGTTGTTGCTGCACTTCTGTAGGTGATGATATAGCTGTATGCAGGGATTTCTTCCTTCCAAAACCTGTTTTCTAATAATTTTCTAGCTGCACACCTCAAAAGAGAATGGTTATCTCAGGAACATGCCAAGGGTTAGGTAAGAAGTGAAGGGAATAATAGTAAGAGAAGAGGCATCTCAGGAACAAAAGAAGAGGTATTTCAGGAACAAAGTAGATTAGATTGGGGGAAGAAAGTGGAGAACAGGTTCAATCATGTGGAGAGAAAGTGGAGTTTCCTAAGCCACAGTTTCCTTTTTTCTCTAAAGCAAAATTCACAGCCTGGCTTAGATCACATTGTGTGTTACGTGATCTATTAGCAGACAGCGCACTGCAAGCGCTGGCCATGGACCTTCGAAGGTCGACACAACTTGATGCCTGGGTGAACAGCTGTATTACTGTAACAATTTCTATTTTAGAAAAGCTAATGAAGCATTTGTGAAGGCTTGAGAACAAGGTTGAGGGAAGTTGTTCACACCAAGTGATGCACTGAACAATAAAGGAGCTGGGGGTATAGGGACACGCTACTTTCAAACCTTACCCAGAGAAAAAATGAGATGCTGAGAATATTTAGTACCTGATTGTTTCAGTTTGGAGGTCCATGACCATATTCAAGGTAACTTGGAAGTGAGACGAGATGGTGCCATACCATCTATGCCTAAGTGAGTACATCTGGTGTTTTGTAAACTTGGCACATATACAAAGCCAGAATCACTATCACTTGCAAACAAATATGCTTACTATAAGCAACAGAAAAATACCAGCTCAGAAAGAATTGTGGGAGTAGCTTTTGAAGACGGTGCATGGAGATTTTAGCTGGCTCCAGCTGACATTATTAGGAGGGGTGTAGTAATTATTTTCATCCCTTTCTCCTAATTGCAGATGCTTTTTGAGATGTCTTGATGAAGATTTTTGCAAATCTCCTGAGGGTGATATATGCTCCTAGTAGGAGGCTTCAAAATTGTAGGTTTTCTTTACTGCCACTGTGCACGTTGTGGAGTCTGCTAAATCTTCCTTGCTTAGCCAAAAATGGGAAGTTTTAGTTCAGTGACCAGAGTAAGTATGAGATTGGTGATGTAATCATAAGAGCTATACATTGCACCAATCACGCCAATATCTCTGACCACTTTCAAGCAAAGTTTTCAATGGCTGTGCCTACTGTAAGTCTTAAACTTAGTGCCCTGTGACACGCTCCACTTCAGCTCCTTTGGCATTTGCTCTGCCTTCAACTGCTGCAGTAGATTAGATCATATGTGACAACCAGGGAGCGGGGCTAATCTGACAATAAATGTGTATTTTAAGTGTAGCTGTTGCTTTGCATTAATATTGTTTATCTTGTGATGGTAGCCGTGCATTGGCACATGACATGAACAATATTAATGATGTGGAAAATGCAGGGCTTTTTAAGGGGCCATGCTGGTGCAAAGTCGAGTGTGGTATAATTAGAGCAGTATCTGGTCTGTTGAAAAAATAAAGGCAGCTGATTGCCAACACTTTCATTTTCTGAGTCTCTCTTACTCATCAAAGACTTTGCTCCGCTTGGTAAATGTATCCCTTTCAGGATAAGGTAACTCGTGTCAAAGCATTTGCAAGATTAATTTTCACTTACACTCAGGAGACTTGGGCGAGTTAAAACAACTGTGTATGTTCCCATTATTTTTTGGGGCATATTTGCCCACTGGGGCTGTTTTTAAAATGCAGAAGCAGTAGGTAATGTAATCTTATCAATAGAAATCCTTCAGACTGTCAAAATACTGATGCAGAAGTTGCATCACTGAGGGAGGAGGATGAGACAAGCTGAAGCTTTGGGGATTCAGGGGATTGGTATTATGCATTATTCACATTGTGACGAGCAGCACCAACAGGAGTGGGACAGGCGGCTGCTCACGCTTGACTGGGGCCAGGAGATGTGTTGGCAGATCAGAGGAGTGATGCTCAGATCAGCAGTGGCCACCTCCCATCGACACCCATCGGCAGGTTTGACCTCTGGTTTTCCAGAGAAAATAATGTATGACACACCACCGTGGAAAAGCAGCCAAGCTGGGGCCATGACAGGTGTGGCTAAAGAGGCTGCGTGAATGAAGCCTCTGTTTTTGATGAAACAAACCATGCAGCATGTTGAACAAAGCCAGCCTCTTCCCACGTACAAGGCCCATTAGGAACTTTTCAGCTATCATTTATTTAGACGGGAAGTATATTCTCCATTTACAGTAATTTATTGGCCAATTTATAAAGGTTGCTAGTTAAATTTGTTGGAGTGGGAAGACTGAAAAATGGAGACGAACAACCAGCTAGCTGAAAAGCCAGCCCTTCTTGCATGAGCCACAATCCAAGCCATTTTCCAAACAGGAGTGTTAGTAAAAGAGTCAGTTCTTTCAATTGTTTTTATTTCAGTCACTCCACACACACTGATGAGATTCCTGAATCCTCTGCTAGTTAAATCAAATTTTGAAGTTAGTTAATATTTTAATAAGGAAGATTTGTAAGCTTGGGTTTGGAATCTGTTTAGAGGCAAAAATTTAATAGGCTAAAGAAACAATATATATAGACATGTACAGTTATGTGGATCTCCGTGAGTTTGTGAAGTCCATTTCTATGGAAATAATCTGGCACTGTTAGCATCTTCCTCAAAGATCCATGCCAAGGTTCTGTTACTTATTTGATATTTTTCTTTTATTTAAAAAAATGAGAAGATTATAGGATTTTTGCCAGCCTGTATCACTTTTAAGTCTATTAAATCCCCTGTATCTCTCAGAGGCAGAATACCAGAGGCTTGGAGGAAAGTGTTAAACCTGTGAAGCTGACGCAAAAGATAATATGGCCATAGGCTTCACCCTGAGCTCTAATAGTGAGAGACTGCCTTTCCCACCAAGGTTTACAGTTTAATATCGCTCCCGAGATGTGCTGTCATTAACCATGACTTTGGAACTAAATCCTGTGTCTTGTTCTATCTTAGGGACACTGTTGAGGGCTTACAGTGTTTATAGGCTGGAAACCAGAAGTTTCATGGCATCACTGAGATTGCAGTTACTTCAGTGAATTAATTCTCATGCACTGTCAGCTGCAGTGAGAAGAGGAGGCCCGGCCTCCTTCACTTGCTCTGCACTGCTACTCTATGAAACACCAGAAAAACTGAAGAGAGCCTGCTCAGGATTACTAAACTTGGGGAAAACAATGCTACTTTTAGTAGATGCTACTTAATTTGTTTCTAGGGGATGCAAAGTTTTTGTCAGCTCTCCCTATTGTGTAATGGTGCCATAAAAAATGATGTTGAGTCCTTGGGTTGTCCTTTCTGCATATTTACTTCCTAAGATGTGCGTCCTTCCTTCATATTTTCTTCCTAAGAGCCTGTGTTCATTTTACCCATTATATAGTCTCTGGTGACCCACTGTATTCTTCAAAGAATATAAGAAGGTTCATACAGTATTATAGAGTGGTATTTTCTGTGTCTGTGGAGCCCACTTGACAAACCTCTCATCCCTGATTAATCTTTTCAAGTGCAAGAAGAATAAGAGCAAGGATCAAGTCATTTAGGAGGGGAAAGCAGTTTTGAAACTGAAGACAACTTGCTAGGAATAAAAGAGGGACAACAGTTTAACTGCCTTGAAAGCAGAGCATAGTCTTCAGCCCGCTGTGGTTTGGGGGACTTTTCTTGGAAAGTGGCCACAGGTGGTGGCACCCCCTCACACTCCCTCTGCCCTGGAGGAGCTGTGCTTCTCTCTGCATGTTGTGGTCTATGCTTCTGGGTATAAGTAAAAATTGAAGTTCAATTTGCCCCTACAGTCCCAACATAAAAACAAACCCTTGGTAGACTTGAATGAAATTTTTGTGTGGGATGTGGGGTTCTGCAGTGTTTAGTAACAATAGCAGGCTGGAAAATAAAAATAACCAACTTGTGTAAGCTAGCTCCTGTGACAACTATAATTTTGCTCTGGTCATGAGATGATCACCATATAACAGGCCTTGACTCCAGTTTCTAATTTTGTACTTCCTAAGCAATTGTAACTGTCAAGTGAGCTCAGTGTAAGCTGTTGTATAAACCCTTGTTACGTAGCTGGCAACGACAGTGCCGATGGGTGCTGGAAGCATAAAGGATGTTTAACTGTGGCATCTCATATTTATATCAGCCTCAAACCTCTTATTAACCTTCCCATAATGGATTGTCTGCTGTTCTTACTCAGGAATGTACTTGGGCTTGTGCTTAGCTTTGAGTGGATTTGCAAATCTCATGGAGCTCTGTGGGAATTAAATGTTGCATAACTGCTGTGCTCATCTGAGACCTTGATTCGAGAGCCAGTCTTTTTGACCCACAAGTTTAATTTCCACAGTCAGCCATCTCAATATTATGTCTTTGATTCCCATCTGCAACAAGTGCCCAATACAGGTCTACCAGACTTGTTCCAGGTGTGCCATCTTCTTTCTCAGCTTATAGAGGCTGTAGTCTTTGAACAGGTTATCCTTAGTCTTGGGTCTTACTGATGCCAGTGAGAAGTTCTCACTGTATCTGTGGAAAGCTTTGAGCACAAACTTCTGCTTTTGGCTGCAATCTGTGAAAATTTAAATGTATATATTTATACACACATGCATACATGATATATACATATAATAACTTATACATATTCATGTGTAAATATCTATGTAAACATACATTTATGTATGCATACATATATATTGTTGTTGCTGTTTGGTGAGCAGCATTTTTTGTTATGTTTCTTAGCACAAAGACTGGAAACATCCATTGCACAGGTATCTACTTAAAAAAACTACCATACAGAGGCTATAAATTATATAAAAAGTGTTTGTTGTTAAACTGTGATAAACTTAGCTACAGGGAAGCAGCTGGCACTTTATTGCCAACGAGTTCCTTTGTGTTTCCCTAAAGCTCTAGCCAGACAAATGGCACATTTATAACTTTTAAAAAATTAAATGTGGAGTAGAAAGAGCCATGTTGGATTTGAGATGTGAGGCGCTCCAGTGGGATTGCTTCTGAGTCGTACAGCTGGTTATGCATCTCATGAAAGCCTTTCTTCCCCCTTTTGTCCTGTATTTAGATGTGTTGATTTCCTTGGAAAAGGGTAGCATGAGTGATTCCTGAAGAGCATCCCAGTGACTTTAAGAAAAGTGCATAATCCTGGAAGTGGAGATGCCCATTCAAAAATTGTTGGTGATTTCCTTTCATGGACCAGTGGTGTCCGTGGCTGTTTACACTTGGTAATTGCTGGACTTTGCCATTGCTGCAAGCCTTCTGCAAAGTCTCCCATAGGAGTTTGGGACTGCTCATATAAATATGCAGATACATCCTTCAGTCCAGAAACATTTAGCAAAAAAATCTGCTTAATGTCTAATTACATCCAGTTTGATATTGAGCTAATTATGCTTTATTTTAATTCATATACTTAAAGTCAGTGTATTTTCTCTTTGGAGTTTCAGGATGCCACAGGTTTTTTTCTGTGTTCATATATGACTACCTGGTAGAAGCCCTTGGTTGTGGCTCTTAAACAGAAAGAAAAAAACATATATCCTGAGGCATCTAAATCTCTCTGAATAATTCAAATGTGAGCCAACCTGTCTGGTGTTGTTACAAGTCGAGGAGCAAGGCACAAGCCAAGCGGTTGTCCAGACAGTGAAGGCAGCATTGGGTGAGCTGGGAACTGGTCCTGTTCCCCTTGAGCCACAAACTGATGTTGTCATCCTTCTTGTGGTTCTGCTATACTGATACATGCCATGAACAGTCAGTCTCCACTTTGCTACTCTGATTTTTCCCTTCTCTGTTAGATGGAGAGCTGACTAGCACAAATACATACTTGTTGCAAGCCTCCTGGAGATGGACTGGGGAAATGGCAGTGTTTTCACGAAGAGATACAAGGCTCATGCAAGGAAGAGGCAGCACGTTGGTTATGGGAATCATGTGTATCTGAAACCCACTCAAAAATGAATATTTAATGGTACTTTTTCAGTATGCTGCTAGCATAGGCTTGGAAAATGCTGTTTATTCTGATTTCTGTGCACATGTCCTATGGGCTTGCTCTTGCAAGTCTTTGAAGGCGGATAAGAGGCCAGCACTGGTGTCTGTAAAGCACTGTGTGCCAGTGGGTTTTGCCTGGTGTTTTTGCAGTGTGTCACTGTTCTGGGGCTAGAAATTCAAATGAGAGTAGGGCTGAGCAGACAGACATCTCTGACTTATCCTGAGTAGTCGATGGAATGGATTTTCCATGCCAAGCTCCATTTTGCAGTCAGTTCAGCTTCCTTGAGTATAGGAAAAGGCTGGAGGAACACGGATCTTACCACGCAGGTTATGGCCCTTTAGGAGGATGGGTGTTCAGACACACTTGTAGCCTGGTCTCAGCTCTGGGTAATTTCTGTGATTGCTGGGTGGGGCTGGAGAGCTCTTCAGTTGTATGAGGGGCTCAGCCCTCAGGTGGGGAGCAGGTGAGGAGATGTTCCCTAAAATCATGTAAAGATTTTAATATCTTGTTCTGTGTTGTGAGGCAAAGGAAATCAGGGAAGGGTGAAATGGGAAGTGGATTTGCAAGGATTAGAGGGAAGTACTGGCAGTTGTGGAGCAAAGATCTCTATGGGCAAGTGGGAGACAGCTGTAAACCTGAGGAAGAGTTTGTTTCATTTTTAACTTGCACAGTCATGGACTACTGTGTTTCATTATATGGTTACAGTGAACTCACTTGTGTTCTGGAGTGTAAATCATGGCTTATGAAATTGGGGTCAGTAGTGGAAATGAAAGCAGAACTTAAGTTCTGTTACTGGTCTCTAGCTCTGCTATCTGTCAGCAATTGCATAGAAAACAAACTCCAGCAAATGAAAACTACTTACCTCAAAGTGCACATTTGCTGTGGAATAACTTTATGACCAGGTTTTCCTCTCCTTCTGGACT
The DNA here is from genome assembly GCA_026770055.1 of Myrmophylax atrothorax. Taxonomy (NCBI): domain Eukaryota; kingdom Metazoa; phylum Chordata; class Aves; order Passeriformes; family Thamnophilidae; genus Myrmophylax; species Myrmophylax atrothorax. The sequence continues at coordinate 3,010,925 of JAOXXN010000102.1, forward strand.
TATTGGCACTCAGTTTGAAGTCTCAAGGCTCAAGTAATTTTTTTTTCTGCTGTAAGACATGGCAGGCAATGCAGTAACCTTCAAAACACGTGAGTAACACCAGTTCTGTGTCAGAAAGCTGTATAACTGAAATGGCTTGGCCAAACTACCTAGAGACAGAGTGCAGACAAAATGTGCTTGGTCACAACTCTGGTTTTATGGGTGTGTAAAAAGAATGGAGCGCTCTCTGATGTGTTTTAAAGGCTGGTGGAGTGAGTTACTGGCAAGTTGTCTAAGGCAAGTTTGGAAAGTGCCTCCTGAAGGGGTGAGTGTCCTGGTTTCAGCAGGGATAGAATTTGTCATCTTAGTGGCTAATACAGTGCTGTGTTTTGGATTTAGGATGAGAATAACATTGATAACACACTGAGGTTATAGTTGTTGCTGTGCTTGCATGAAGTCAAGGACTTTTCAGTTTTTCATGCCGCCCTGCTAGTGAAGAGACTGAGGAGGCACAAGGGGCTGGAAGGAGACACAGCCAGGACAGCTGACCCAAGGGATATCTCACACTGTAGGGCATCATACTCAATATATAAAGTAGGAGGAAAGCTGACCAGAGGTCACTGCTTGGAAACTGGTTGGGAATGGGTCAGGGAGTGGTGAGCAATTGCATTGTGCAACATTTGGTTTTTATTATTACTGTTACTATTATTTTCCCCTTCATTTCTGTTCTGTTAAACTGCCTTTATCTCAGTCCATGAGTTTTACTATTTCCCCCACCCCAACTCTGTCTCCCATCCCAGTGTGGAGGAGAGTGAGTGAGCAGTTAGATGGTGTTTAGCCATGTGCTGGGTCAGACTGGGTCAGCAGGTCTATACTGAAGTGCGTTTGCATCTTGACCAGCTGTGAACGAACGTGTGCTGGTCTGTGTATGGGGAAATGTGATATAGGAAAGGCTACCGTGAATGGATGTTTAAGGAGAAATGAGCTAGGTTTTGACTAGTGAATTGAGGGTTTCCATTTTATGAGGCAATGTTACCTTTTTCTTTGAACTAAATTGGGGCTGTGGTGGTAAAAGTATGTTTATATTTTAAAAAGTCTGTTGTGTCACCTGATGGGGAGAAGGCTGTGCAGTTTACTCCTCAGTTCCTAATAACTGTTTTATCATGTAATCCCTTCTGTAAAATTTATTATGCTTTGCCTTAGAGTGCTAGGTTGCTGCTTTTGCTCTTGCTGTGGAAGGACAGTTTTGGGATTCCTGGGATGTTAGGAAATGCTTATTGCCAACCGGAGTCAACTCTGCCTAAATTATTCTTGCTCTGGTGCCAGCATTGTATTCAACAAGTTCAGTTTGGGGGTTGTTTGTTTATTTTGTGAAAATTTATTCAATCTCCTTGGTATCATGTGTAGGAAACAACTAAATGGCCTCTTAACCTTTACATTCTGAGTCTGAACCTGGCTCTACCCTCTGAAATGGGCTCTCTGGTTACTCTGCACACCTTTCTCTGTCTCTCGCTGTCTGAAACCATTTGTGTGGAGGAATTTCTGGGGGCTTTCTCTCCAGGTGGTAACAGAAGTTTTTCTCCATCTCTGGAGGGACCCTGCTTGTAATACCACCTAGCTGCCTCAGAGTATTTTCATGAAAAAATCAACAATAAAACCTCCAAACCAACAAAAAACCCATAAGAAAACAAAAAAAACCCTCCCAACCAAACAACCTCCCCATCCAAAAAAACCCTCCAAACTAAAACTCAACACCAAACTTGGACAACCTCTGCTTCTTCCTTGCAATCTTATCCTTGGTTTGTCAGTGTGTTCTCCTGTGCAGCAAATTTACTTCTTCAATCAGTTTCTCATTTCCTGGGTTGTTTTCTTCCCTTTTTTGGGGGTGCCACAGAGTCTTTTTCGTGTGTAAAATCTGCACATAAGTACCTACAGGTCTCGAATTCCCTACATTGCCTTTCTGCTGTTACAGCTTTCTTCTCTGTGGCTGAACTTCAAAATCACTACCAACAACAACTTCTCTAGTTTTTGTACCGTTTTAGGTGTAATTCCTGCATAAATTCTGCTAGATCTTTACTCGGTGTCCGTCATGATAGATCCTGTATCCTTTCATGTTTATTGTAATTCTCAAATGCTTCCTTAAGGTTTTTCCCCTGTAGTACTTGCTTATAGTCAGAGAGAAATTGAACAAAATCCTCAAATCCATTTCCCTTAAAAAAAATCCTCTTTTTCTTTCTGAAGAATTACAAACTTCGTGGGTTTAAACCCTACTATTCTGGCTTGCCTTTTCCACCACTTAAGCTTATCTCTGTGCTATAGCAGAGCTTCCCCTGCTAGAGCTGTGTCACTTCCAATATGTAGCCACCACCTGAAAGCACCAGCAGTCTTCAAGTAGCAGAATAGCCAGCCATGCAGGAACATGCTGATGTTCATCCACACAAGGAATACAGAATGGGAAAGGATCAAGTCCCAAAGAAACTTCCTTGGTGATTTTGTTGTTCACAGCTTTTTAACTTCTCAGCAAGGATATGTTAGCTTTTTGTGTTCCTTCCTGAAAGACACAGTGATAGTTTAGTTTTCTGTTTGAGAGGGAGCCCCTCCATCCCTCCATGCCAGAGAGGAGCCCTACAAATCTTGCAGATACCATCCTCAAGACATATGTAGGTGCACGTCTTAGTTGATTTCAAAGTGTCTTCCATAATATGGATAATAATCTACTATCTACAGTTAGATGTCGTTCCAATTTCTTGAATGCTCAAGCAATCATTTTCTTTAGTAATTGAGTTCCCCATAGAGTTCCACTATTCTGATCTTCTGCTCAGAAAACTAAGCACATTAATTTGAAAAGCTGCACCAATGTCTGGCCAGGATAATGGCAGCAGAATAATTGCAAGGAAATCTCTTACATCGGATTTATTTTCATCTAATAAAGCTATCCCTTATGGTTACACTGCATGCCATGAATATGATACAAACTCTAAAGCCTGCATGTGTGTGTTGCATGTGCAAATGGGTTAGATTTTAACATTCCAAGATACCTTTGTTACATATTTTTGTGTTTCAAGACCAATTTTTTAAGTATTTACCATTCTGTCTTTCTTTTCATGATGAATTTAGGGTAAAGGAATTGTGCTGAGAGAAGTGATACTTTCTGCTTGCAGGATTTATGCACATGTAGAATGTATTTACACATACTGGAATAGAAGTTGTGTTCCAGTTTCTAAATGGAGATGAGTTTGTGTTCTACTAGATGTAGAGCAAACAGTAACGGACCAGAGGCCTTTCCAAGGAGCTCAGCAAGGCAACAAAGGAGAGAACACAGGTACAGAGGGATTAAGCTATTCCCAGTGTCATGAAGCTGGTGGTAGAGCCTTAGGTGTCCAGGTCAGTGTTGCTGGTGTTTGGTAACAGTGAGTATAAACCTTGATCCATCACATCAGCAGTCATGCTGTCTGGTTTGTTACCTAGTTGTACTAGGCAATCTAGTTCTAGTTCAGTGGTCTAGAATACTCCTTTTTCCTCCTGGAGGTTGCCTATGAGGAATACCTGTGTATGTTTAGACCAAGTAGCAGATGCCATTAGCATGTGAGATGTGTCTAGAGAGTGGTCTTCAAACCCTGAGTGCTACCTTATTAATGCTGTTGAGCTCTGGGCTGGAAGTTGAATGATGGGTTTGCTGTGTTTCACATTGATTGAGTTACTCTCCTTATTTTATTTGATTTTGGGCATTATTGTTCCTCTGTTGTTTCACCTACTGGAGTATTTTGTGAATTGGATGCTTAAATAACATGTGAAGAAGCTTAAATGATAAGCAGGTGATTAGTGGGGTCCCTGATATGGAGATGGAGTTTGTGCTTGTATTAAATTTCTATATAGGACTTTTTTTTTCCCCCACTCATCACAAGGTCCAGTGTCACAGTCTTGCATTTTCAGAAGAGCTGAGTGGCCAACTTGCATGGAAGTTGAATGAAGTATGTGAATCTGTAGCTCTTGAGATCTCAAATGCAATTTGAGCCTGTTTTCCTTTCATGCATATTTGGTAGTTTCATGGACTTAATGAGACCTAAGGATGCAACAGAGGGCAAATCAACATAAGAGAAAAAACATCAGAAATGTGGCCCACAGTAGAACTAAAGTACTCTAGGGATGCAGAGCTGGTTATGAACGAAAGATTGTTCCTTTTCAGATTTGCTGCAGATGTCCACTTTCCATAAAGATATAGATTAATGCCTCTGTAAATATTGTATGTCAACAGCTATGGAACACGGTGGTGTTACCTTTTTTGTACAAGTAGTTGCTGTAGAGGTTTTGCACGGTAATCCTACAGCTGCACCATTTCATACAGAATATTACGTCATGGCAATCAGATGAGTGACATTTCAGATGTCAGATTTTTCAAGGAAAACTGGAAATGCAAAGTCTCTTTCAGAACCTGTCTCTTCCTCTGCCAATAATACTGATCAGCTGAAACTATTTCAGAAGAGTTTACTTTTCCTAGGGGAAATTTTAAGCAGTGCCAAGGATAGATCTTCCTTGTCATTCTCCCTGTCACCTTCAGCATGGACAAGGTGATCCTTGGACTGACCAGAGGTCTGTAGTGTGGAATATTTCAGTTGGAAGGGACTTACAATGATCATCTAATCCAACTGCCTGATCACTTCAGGGCTGATCAAAAGTTAAACCATGTTATTAAGGGCATAGCCATTTCTCAGTGGAAAATATCGTCTGTAAATCCTAGGATGGAGGAGGTAGGATTTGGGTCCCACCTTCTGGAGTCTGTGCATAAGGAGTAACAGTGCTTTCCTCTCTAACACAAACAGTTTTCTTCCAATGTCTTGATGGTTGCCTTTGTCCTGTGGTGGTATTTTGCTCATACAGTGATGTGAATTCATCCTGAGGGATGTTTGTAGTGACATAAAGACTTGTGTGTGCTTGCTGATAATGTGGGATTTTGCACAGCAATAAAGCAAATGGGGATGAAAGGGGTCGATGTCCCACCAAAAAGCCGAAATAGGAGATCTTTGTGTTACTAACTCAGGTACAAATTTGACTTTATGCAATGGCAAAAACATTTCTCTGTACCTAATTTAGTACCCCATCTAGGTACTGCAGTGTCCTCAGGTGCAGCAGAACCAGAGACTTAAATTGAAGGACAAATAATCTTTGTAATATACGAATAAATAAAGCCAAGGAAAATACAGTATATGCACCCAGCCACAATTTTGCTATCACGTTCCTGCTGGTTTGGCTTAATGTGATGTAATGACAAGAGGCTGAATATTCAAGCACTTTTTTCTGCTTCTATCAGTGAAGTCACTTTCAGTTTCTTTGTTGCCTCCTTTCTGCCAGTCATAAACGTCCTTGTAAAAGCATATTCATTATTGATACAGAAACCAAACCATCCCTAGCATAGTTTCTGTTTCCTGCCTCATTTTATTGGATGGTAGGGCAAGATACCTGTGTCTGTGCAGGTATGTGTATAGATGTGGAATCATAAATATTTAACTAATATTGAAGGTACCATTTTATGTAAAGCACAGGGTAAGCTGCAGAAGTGAAGCTGCTGTTTTTTGCCAATGGGTTTTCCCTTGTTCTTGCTGTCAGAAATGCTTTTTCTTGGTATGTTCCACATCTCTTTCCTCTTGGTATATATGATCCATTGCAACCAATCTTTACAAAATTGTTTTGTGGGGGGATTTACAGTTTATTTTAGTGGAATCTTTATTTTGTTGGACAGTAGCATCACTTGCCTAGCAGAAGGCTTTGAAGGTGATCTTCTGTCTCTTGTTTCCTCGTGCCCTTTCCTCCTTGCCAGCCCAGGTTGGGAAGGGGGCATTGTGCTGAAACACCCAGGGACCTTTCCCTCTGACAGAGTGAGACATCTGAGGCAGCTGGCTCTGCTCCCTCCCTGCAGTTGTCTTCCTCCTTCAGAAGGAGACATCTGGGCTGCTTGGCTGCTCTCCTCTGCACCAGCTGCCAATGTGACCCTGCACTGCCAACACCTTGCCCATAGCAGCACCCCACAGCTTTCCTCCCTTTGCCCACTAATTCTCCATGAATTTTGGATGGTTTAATTCAGTTTCTGTGTGAATTGTAATAATGCACACGCCTGTGCAATGTGAATCTGTTTGTATGTATGTTTTTGACTTGGGCTAGTGCGTAGCAATTTCAAACTGGCAGTAGTAGTCTCAAAACCCATGTGTGGAGTTCTCCTAGTGTAGCCCTTATACTGGAATGGGAGTTGGCATCCTATTTGGAGAAATTGCCTTCGATTTTATGTGGTGAACTCCTGTGGCTCTGTCTCTAGGTTAATGGAGAAATGAAAGATTTGCACATGCTGAAATTGTAGACTTAGAGGTGCTGATAGGTTAAGAAAAATTTACATTCCTTTCATCCTCTCTCTGATGTATTGACCCCCAGAGAGTAGATGAACTGTGTCCTTAGGGCTGGCAGCAGCAGTGTTTAAAGGAAAAATCCTTCTGTCTTGTTCTTAGAAGCTACAGAAAGTATGTCGTGTAGGAAGGGGCATGACTGAGGTAGAGGTGGGGAAAGAACTGTGCTGAAATAAGGGAACTAAGAAGATCCATTGGGCCAGTTAAGGATTACTTGATGTCATCTGTGGTTGTGTCAGACCTCTGCATAGAACACTTGAACTTAGTGATGAACTGTGGAGTTCAGTTGAATGTTTGCTTTGTTGCTTATTTTTTTCTTTCTATTTTCTCTTGGTTTTTGTTTGGTGGGTGGTTTTTTGCCTTTTTTTTTTAACATACTGGTGTGTTTTTTATGGCAGATGTCGGAAATTGAGTATGTACCCTACACCAACAGAGTATATTTGTTAATATATTTTGGCAGTCAGAAGTAATCTGTGTCAGGTATTGAATATCTGCTTTCCACTCCACTGGCAAGTCCAAGGAAATGGCAGGACATTGGAGAAGCATTGATTTCTAGCGTATGTCATTAGAAGTGCATTATAAAGCTTGGCACAAGGTTTGTCTTAATCCATCTTTTCACATCCTTTAGAGGAAAGAGATGAGTGCTGTCAAATCACCAAGTGCCTCTTCTGTTCAAAGCTCCTGCATCTGATTGCAGAAGTGCCTGGGCAGAGCTGTTCTTCCAAACTCGTATCAGTGATCAAAAACGAATTGAGATGCCATCCTTCCAGCCATCTGTTGACTTTGGCATCTGCTGGGGTGAAGGATGGCCATCGAGCTGTATCTTCCCTTACTTCTTGTATGACAGAGAATGCCATCTAGCTCCCTAATGACAGGTAGATGTTGATTTAGCTGACTGTTCCCTTTCTGTGTTCTAACAGTAAACACCAAGTGTGATGGAAAGAAATACAGCAGTAAAACTGAAGGACAGAGTGGGGTGGGGGCTGTAAAGAGGGGCTCATTACTCTTAAACATTTGCTTGTTTTGTTTTGGCTAAATGGGGTTTAGTGGGATAAATTTTACAGGAAATAAATCCTGCGAGCTGTGCTTTTCCTCATGGTGCTGCCTGGAGTGAAATGTGCAAACCTAACCCTGTTCAGTTTTCTGAGGCAACTCATGGGGGTTTTAAAATCAGGTTAGTTTCAGATTTGTTCCTTTTTGTTTGTGTTTGGAGCTTTTCCACTTCCAGCTTTGTGTTTTACAGCTGTTCCTTAGAGGTCTGGTGCTTTCAGTTGTGTCTTGCTTGATATATAGCTGTGTATTCATTTTTTACAGTTTGAAGATATATAATAAGTCATTTCTGCCAGTATTTGTCTACCTCACCTAAGACAACCTGGTGCTCATTTCAGTCACCTTCTCATGCGGGAAAAGTACCTAAAATCAATGAGATCAGGTATTGACAAGACTCTTAGCTGTGGTGTTTCAAATATTGACAGTATAAATATGACCATTAGGTATATGTATGTGTAGAAGCATACACTTAATATATGTATACATGTGTAGATATATGTAGGATAAATGAAGCAATGATTAAAAAGAAGAAATTAATGGACCAAATGTGTCTTGAAAGGGACTTAATTATAAAGAGAAAATCAGCTATCTCTAATTAGACCAAATGACAGCATAGCCTTAATTTTTAACACTCCCTGACTCTGAACGTCCTCATCAGTTGTAACTTGGAGATAATGCAAAGACACAGGGCGTTTTGTCTCAGTATGTAAGCTTAGAACCAGGGATTTCTGGAATGCCACAGTTGAAGAGAAGGCATACTCAAGCTGTTGGTAGCTTGAAAAAGAATAATGCCTAGAGCTATACAACCTGTTAAACATCAACATCCACTTTCAAACCAAAAAGAAAAATACCCTGCTCTTCATTAGAGAGAGCCCACGATTGAATGCTAAATGAAAAATTACTTCTTGTGCAGTAGTTTAAAAAATAAACCATCTGGGTCTGAATTCTTTCCTGACACTTAAAAATTATCCTGTAGTTGTCAGAATAAACTCGTTGCTCAGTTCCTGTCCATCAGCTGACACTGCACACTCCAAGCAGGCAATTTCTTTCAGCACTTTATTGACAAACTGCTTTTATCCAAATGCCAGGGGCAGTGTGGGCGCAATTCTGAGCGAGAGTGATAGGGAACCTGCTTACAGTCACTGGGGACTCTGAGGTGAATTGGCTGCAAAGCTTGTCTCTGCTTGAGTGAGAGTTACCATGCAGCTTGTGTACACTGAGGAGAAATCTAATGATAAAACTGAGTGAAGTGGGAGTTGAAGGAAGTATTTGCTTGCTGCAAATACATAATTGTTGAATCAGGTCAAAGGGCAACTTTGGGGAGCCTTATCATAGCACAAGGCCATCCAGCTGATTTCAATCCAGAGAGGTGGTGTTGATGTCTGTCATGTTTTCCTCAAAAGTGAGGCATGGGGAAAGTATGTCTAAGTGCAGTAGTTTGCTGAGCAAGACTATGAGCAGTGTTTGTTAACAGTTTTTGCTTATTGAAAAAGTTGTCATGACAATAAAAATAGAAATTCAAGACCAGAACCAGAGAAGTTGAGCACTAAAATATAGAGGCCTCAGGGGACTTAATATCTCTTGTAGAAGCTTAGTTTGTGCATCTTCAGAGTTGGATCAGTTTGCTGGTTAGAGTGTACACGATTGGCACTACATTAGCAGGGTTAAATGCTATTTCCCAGTGCTGGGGCTAAGTAAACACCTGAGCTTGATTTGACTTTAGGATGCAGAGCTGAGATCAGTTTGGCCAGAGGCTCTTGTGCAGGCTGCAGGTTGGAGAAGGCTTAGGGTTGGTCTCCTCCTTGTATGAAGGTTGTACCTTACAAGATTTGGCTGCAAAAGCACCAGGTACTATGGATAAGCCTTTTTTCTCTTGGTCACATGAAGAAATGGCATTTGGTTTGGTCTTATGCTGCCCCAAGTCTGTTTAAATGTTCTTGACTGGTGAATAATTACAGCTTCAGTGGGGATGGATCATACAGATTCTTTTCTTGTTATACCAGATCAGCTTTACCAGAGATATAGAGTCATATATTTGCACTGCAGTATTATGTGTATGTGTGTCTTTCTCTTTTAGAGGGCTTGGGTAATTGTTTTTGCAAAGACATGCCAAGTGTATGAGGAGGCATTTAAAAAAAAAAAAAAAGTAGTGAATTTGGACACCAGAAACTGGGAGTTCAGAAATAGGACACAGCCTTTTTCAGAAAAGTGTGTTTCTGTCAGTAAGTTTCATACCCCAAACTGAAACCAAACAAAATAACTAGACACTGAAAATGTAAATCCTGTTATTAATCTCAAAAGCTGTGAAACATAATCATCGAGATTTATTGCCTCTTAACAGCTCTATCTAACACTGCATTACTAGCTGAATAGTCCCATTTTTGCTGGACATTTAACCTTATGTACATATAATTTATGGTGGATTAATTTAACAAGTTTTAAAACTTCCAGAGTAGAACAGGGGTTGTGAACCCGATCCTGACTGTGAACAAGCCTTATTCCTACTGGCCCTGTTTCCCTCTCCTTTGTGCCAGACTCTTTTGTGGCAGTTCACAATACCTCCAGTGAGTGGCCACCTGTAAAAGCCAGCAGTGTACCTGGACAGAGTAACAAAGTATTGTGTGACTGTCTCCCTGTTGGCAAAGGGTGTAACTTGTGCTCTGTGCTCATCATGTACAGGCTCAGGGCATCCGAATCACATCAGATCTGGAGCTCATCTCTCCGAGTTATGCAGTTGCCTGCAGACTGGGGTGGCCTTGACAACTTGTATTGTCCTTGAAATATTCTGTGTTTTTGTGCACGTGTGATTTTTTTTCAATTTTCCCCCCCATTGTTCTCCTTGGTGGAAGGCAGCTGTCTTTTGATATGCAGGAAGCAATCAGGTGAACAGACAAGGAAAACCAGGGTGTGGTGGGAGAGGGAAGACGAACTAACATTCAGATGGAATCACTCTGTTGTGCTCCCAGCAGGGAAATGTAATTTCTGATAGTACTGCTTTGCATTGACTCCAGCTACTGTCTGAGGCCTGTTGCCACTAAGAAAGTACTTCTTGTGGCAGTGGATGCTTCAGTATTTGTCCTCTTCTCTTCCTAAAATGCCCATTTTCTCATTGGCATGCATGGCTGGGTCCTGTGACAGAGATGGAAGCCTGCAAGAACACCTCCAGCCATAAGTAACCCCTCAAAAACCTGTAAGGAATTAACTGAGATTTTCTATCTAACTTGGTTCATTAATTAATTCTATCACTACCCTCATCACACAATTAGAAATATCGCCAGTGTCCAAATGTACGATTACTACATCTGTTAGGAAAGGGAAGAAACAAAAGAATTAATGTTGATGATAATTTATACTGACATACCGAGGATGGGGAAAGCACTCAGGGCACTGGAGACCTGGCTGGAGCTTTCAGCTGAACATTTGGAATGATCTAATGATTTGGACATTGTTCTTCTGTCTTCTCCTATTGTTTTTCTTTACCCCCTGCCACCCAGTGACCCAAGAGTCTTTTAAAGTACACGTATACTGTTCACACATCAACACTGGAAAATATTCCAGGGATTTACAAAGACTTAGCGGGGAAGTCTTTCAAACAGACATAAATTTGTAACTTTTTAAAAAATCATATTTGTTTTTTAATTAGAATATAGCAAGCTGTGTTTCTGTCACTGTGCCTCTTGGGTGAGACCAGTTTTCTGCCCTTTTACGTGGCAAAAGGGACTGGTGCTTAGGGAGAGGAGGCAGCCTGGCCTCTCCTACACCATCCCCCTCCACTGATAGCTGTTGAGGAGGTGTGAGATCCCTGCCTACCTACTGTCCATAAGTTTTTCCAGTGCCTTTTGAGTCACCTGGTACTGCCTATCTCCCCACCCTTGTGCCAGCAGCGAGTCCCAGGTGTTCACCACCTCCTGTGCAAATTTTTTATTTTATCTCTTCTAAATTAATCTCCTTGTAATTTTATCAGTTCCCCCTACTTTTGTTCTGCAGCACTTGACAAACTGCACTTTCTTATGCTACTCCACTGCACCTATGTTTTTGTAAACCTTAGAGCAGCAAACCCTCTTTAGCTCTCTGCCCCCAAACTGGGTAGTCCAAACCCTTGTATTCTCTCCTTGTGCAAGGCAGCAGCTCCATTCCCTTTATCCTGTCAGTTGCCTTTGCCCAACTGCTGCAACATTCCTGAGACCAGGACTCCATACAGGAATGGAACATACCAAGGGCTTGTGAAGTGGCAGAGAAACACCTGTCCTTTTCACAGTATTCCTCCAGATGATTCACAGCATTTTGTTTATTCTTTCTCTGGAGGCCACTGCACAATGAGCCAATGGGTTTGAATAACTGGCAGTGATCACATCAAGATCTGAAGTTGTGATTTCTATGAGTTCATAATTACATAGACATCATTTAGGTTATTACCCCTACATGCATTACCTCTAAGCTTATTTAGTGAGGCTCAGCTGCCTCCTCCTTTCCTGCTCACTTGACCTTTTGACTTTATGCTGGTGTTCGGCACCATTGCTGTGACATTTGACGACCCACAATGGTTTAGTTTGACCTAAAGCCTCTGAGATTTCATTGTTTGTCCCTTTTTCAAGTCTGTGATGAAGGTACTGAATGAAATCTTCTCATGAATCGCTGAGGGACCCCGGTACCAGCTTTCCGTCATCCCCCAAACCTTTTGCTTCTTAACCAGCTTTTGGTCCATAAAAGACACTTTCCTCCAGGCTCATGACAGCTTGGTTTCTCTAATAATCTTTTACGTGGGGCTTTGTCAAAGGCTTTTGAAAATCCAGTTATTATGAAAATCCCTTTTATTCAAATGCCAACTGACCACCTGATATGACTCCAGGTTATCGAGACAGGATTTCCCTTTGTAGAAGATATGGCAATTGTTTGTCAACAAGGTTTTCCTTATCCCTATTACTAGGGAGTTTATTCTTCATTATAGTCTACCACCTTAGCAAGGCTGCAAACGGGACTTGGTTGTCTCTATCTCCCAGGACCCCCTCCAGTGCCATTTTGCTGCAAAGGTGCTCCTGACCCTTTTGGGGATGGTAGCAGTGACCATCCTGGTAGCTGTGAGGTGCAGAGAGGTGGTCCCCTCACCAGGAGGTTGTGAGGGAGGAGGTACTCTGCCTCAGGGACAATGCCTGATTGTCCTTAGGCAGAATTTTCAGCTCAGAATATCGGGGGAGAGGTTGAAATCCTTTGGTGTTGCCTGACTTGCAGGTGACATTTGTTTTCTGGTGGATTCCTGGGCTAGGGCAGGTTTTCCTGTGGATGCCTGAGTCCCTGTGGGTGCTTATTGCTGCCTCAGCAGTAACCACCAAAATGTCTGTATATAGTCAAGGCAGATCAGGACCCTCCACTGGGTTTGGGAGCATTGATAGAGTTTTCTGTGTCTCCATCAGGTGTGTTCCTTCTCCTTTTTGTTCTGTTTTTCCTGTGAAGGTGCTGCTCAGGACTGTGCTCTGGCTGGCTGCACCCACACCTCAGGGATGGGCTGCTCTGAACAGGTCGGCAGGACCCTGGGCTGCACAAAATGTCACCCTGCAGCCCCCTTCTCCTGGGGAAACATCAGTATGGCAACATACCGGTGTTCTCCAAAGGGCCCCAGAGATTTTGGAGCCCTTTTTGATACATTTCTGCCCTGAGGAAA
>JAOXXN010000102.1:3024850-3043603 GCA_026770055.1 Myrmophylax atrothorax
AGGGTGGCCATGGGTGGCCCCTGGGCTGGGGCAGCTCAGAGGGAGTGGGTTTGTAACAGCTGGAGCCCAGTAACAAACCCACACCTGTTTGTGCACTGGGGAAGGAAACTTAGGAATCCATCCCATATACAGAGCAACTTAAAACAAAACCTGTAGCAAACAACTTACAAGATCTGGAATGGAAAAAGTCCTGTCAGAAGTGCACTTGTGAAGAAAATGAGGAAGCTGACTCTAATGCCTTAATGACTGAGGGTTTTGTTGATGCTTGGATATGCAGAATGGTTTCTATTGTCTTTTCTTGCAGGGTCACTGCTTCTCCTTCCCGGGATCCCTTCAGAGAGCTGTTGCTCACCCCTGAGGAGTGTGCCTGGGGGTCTGGAAGGAGGTTGCAGGGGATGTTCTGAGAGAACCCCACTCAACCGTTGCAAAAACCCTTCGAGAAAAAGAGACTGGTTTTCTGTGACTCCAGGAAACACAGGGGACATGCAAAGCAGAAAACAGTGTCACTGTAACTTCATGGAGGCTCCGATGAAGCATCACCAGCTCTTTAGTGCAATGGCTGTCAGAAAAAATTCAAATGTGATGAGTCTTGCATGTTAGCAGCTCAACAGATGCTAATGTGAATGTGATGTCCCAGGCAAAACCATGTGATTAACGCTGCTTAATACACTGGCACTTGGATAAATGCCAATTGAAAAAGCATTAAAATAGTATTGCTGTTAATATATTCTCTTAATAGCAAGGGGTGGTGACTCCTGAGGTTTCTCGTGAGTTATGCTCATACACAGTTGATAGGAAAAGGTGCAGTGTGGGTAGTTTTTCTACGCTGCTCCCTTGCAGCCTTCTCAAATATTTGGTAACCAGAGGAAGGATTTGTTTAGACCCTAGGGAGCAGGTGCATGTTGTTCTGTTGCAGGCAGAGAATTTTGTTACCCTCCAAATAATAATTATAGGTGGCATTGTACTGGGCTGTGTGTGCTATCCTTAATGCCAGAGAGGTGAATTTGTTACATGCCTAGCTGAAATTAAACTCATTGGAGTAGATTTCATTGGGCTAGCTTTCTTTTTTTCTTTCCTTTTCGTGATTTCTTTCCTGAAAATCTGTAGTCATATGGTGAGATAAATGGGAATATTGACACTATGGAATACTCCTCTCGAACTCTAGCAGATCAAAGCTTTCAGGGCCTTCTTTCTTCCTTTTGAAACTGAGTCTGAAATTGATCTGTAAAACTTGTTTCCTGAAATTGGAACAAAGATGGGTTATCTTTATTGAAACTGAAATTCTGATCCATAAAAACATTCTTAATTCAGCCTGTAATTTCATTGATTTTTGGTATAGCAAAGTCCCAGTTGCTTTAGCAGGAAGTTGATGGCAGAAATGCAACTGAGGAAAGTTAGGCTCAGCTCTGTAGGTTTTCAAGGATTAAGAAAATATTTTCCCTGTTGCTGGTGCTTGTTTCCTTGTTCCCATGGTGATGGCTGTTAATGGATGGACCAACTATGAAGCTGTAAGTGGCAGTAGTCAATCTGTATGTTAAGTGTTGCAAGGTAAGGGTATTTTAGTAATAGATTTTCAAAATATCTGTAGCTTTTTGGGGGCCAGCTAGAGCCATTGGAAAAAGATTCTTTGCAATATCTTGAAAGGAAATTCCTTTAAAGAGTTCTTAAAAATCAGGCATTCCAAACTTGTCTATTTTTTACGCTTTATGCATGATGTAAGTTTGCAAACAGACATTATTCAAGTCTTAGGTTTTGTTTTGTTTTTTCAAATTCCCTTGCAAAAGGGAAGGGTTTGGGGGAAGTTAATCAAAAGAAGGAATTATTTAGAGCAAGTGTTTTGCACCTCTATCGCTGTAGGCTAGACAAAGTGGCTGTTTTAGAAGGGGAGCATTTTATCAACCTCAACAGATACACAATCTGTCAAACACAACTGACTGTTAGCTCTGTTGCTGGAGAGTCTGTCAGGAACAGCAACTCAGTGACTGAAACAGAGTTGATAGATCTGTTCAGAGCAGCCCCTGTTGTTTAAAGGGTAAGGAAATATTTAACCATTGGTTAACATACATAAATAATGAAATTTATCTTGAAATACTGGGGTGCATATGCTCAAATTTAGAAGGGCAGCAATGTTCTAGTATATCTGCACCCCTCCTGCTTCCAATCGCCTGGAAGTCACAAGAGCTGCATGTGGTGTATTAAGCACAGACTGGTTATTTGTTTCTAGAGGGTCTGATATAAGAGAATCCTGGTTTCCTAAGGAGTGTGGGTGTCCATGGGGAAAAGGAATGTCATGGCTTTTTAGCTTCAGTCAGGAATTGGATAAAATGTTGACTTCCTTAATGTCTAATTAATATCTTTTCCTAATTAAAAGAAAACAAGCAGTAAACTAAACCTGGCACTCTGTGACTGCGGCTGGCGTTTTCAGTGCAGCAAGAGCAGGGATAAGCTAGCCATGTGGGAAATGTTCTTTGCATAGTGGAAAGGAATCTCCCCTGCAGTGTTAGACTCGGGCAGGCACACACACATCCTCTCAAATAGTCTGAGCTCTGGGCTGGCAGGAGGCTGTGATGGATGGTTGCTTTCCTAGAGAAGTCGGTCGAGGATGCCCCTCACCCGTTTCATTATTTAATTACACAGCGATCTGAATGCTGGGCAGTAAAACTGCATTTTCACCCATAGCTGATTTCCATTTAGTCTGTCATGTTAATAGTGAAATAAATTGCTCTAATTGCCTGCAAACTTCATCAAATTCATATTTCTTCCTTTTTTATTGAATATTTATTAAACTTCATGTCATGTCTTGCTTGGTTGGTAAAAGTGGCCCAGTCTCTGCATAACATTATGCTTTAAAATGCAGGGTGTCACATTTTCCCTCTTCCTCTTGAATTTTAATTTAGATTGTGAAGTTCTGCATTTGTGTTCTTATTAATCATGCCATTTGAAGAAAGAAGAGTGAGTTTCTAAAGCATCCTTGTCTCTACATGAGCTATAGCTCTGATTTAGCCTCCTGTTTAAAGGAGGAAGCCCTGTTGGAGCCAAATCTGAGGCCGGTGTGAGTTTTTCTGACAGAAGGCTCTGCTGTTGATGTGCCTGCACTGGGAGTGAGAGGGGGTTTTTTCACAAATTCAGTTTAAATTCGTAAAGTCCTTATCTGTTTGGAGCTGTGTGTGTTCACGTACTTTTTTTGCAGCAGATGCATTCAGGAATGGTCAAGTGATGTGTGCGGGGCAGAAAGTAGCAACAAAAGAGTATTAGTCATACTTATTTAGCTGTTAGTGTTTTTCACTCATATTCTAATTATTTCTAAATGTTCTAGCTATTTACTTAGTTACTGATTCTTAGATCCTTTGTTTTCTTTGAGAATCTTTGCTCTTGGATTTGTTTATCTACATGAGATCTCTGCTGGGCTTCATGTTCATGGGGAATATGTAATAAAAGTGAAAATTAAAGGCTCCAAAACCACATGGCAAAGAAAAAATTATGAAAAGACTGAGTAGTATTTTCAGCTATTGATATTTTTTCCTCCGATCTAATAATTTTAGGGGTGATTTTTATGGTTTTATTTCTGAACAGTTTGATTCTTGATTTGCAGACTGTATGTATTTGTAAGACTGAGTTAGAGACCTCTAGGTAGTACCATACTTAATGCATAATACTAAGCAAGGTGCATACTTCTTCCAAAGGTTTAGTAGCTCAGATAGGGTCAGATATTTACAGGCAATTTTCAGTACTGTAATTCCAATGAAGTATTTGCCTGAGGAGGCTGGTAAAGCACCTAAGTTCTTATGAGAGCAATGCAGGGATGTTACAGTGGTTAGAACATCATTAGGCTGCTTTGTAAACAACCTTTGGTTTTTAGCTCTTCCAGAGGTTTTCTTTCTGTTTGGGTAAGGTGCCTCTCTTGACTTTTGAGATTGAGAGCACTTCTCTACCTCTTAGATCTCACCAGCTCCTCTTTCATGCACTGATCATCTGGTTGTGGGAGCAATCTTCTGATTCTGTCCAGCACCTCAGATGGCACCTGTCAGCAGTATTAGTGCTGCTGGGCAGGTTGGTGGTGACACAGGGGCATCTTGCTTCCCCAGCTTGCCTTTGTAGAAGAGCTTGAAACCAGTTGTAAGAGTAGTTGCATTTTCATGCTCTATTCCTTAGATAAATTACTGAGTTCAAATGCACAATATCGCTGTATTTTACCTCTCATTCAGCTCTGTCACTTCCAAAACTTACAGGAGGTAAAATTCAGCCTGCTCAGACTGTGAGGAAGGTGGTTTCATACCAAGTGATGCTTTTTCCAAGAGCTTGTAGGTTTAAATTGCTGCGATGCCTTCTTGCGGTTTCCTGCTCTGCCATTTATCTGTTGAAAGCATGTCCTTTAAAAACTGTGATTAACTACTTCTTTCTTTGATTTTTTTCTGTTTGTTTGTTGTTTCCTTTTTTAAAATCTCCCCTCCTCAAGCTTCTAACCACACTAATTGGCTTTATTTTTTATATAATTACAATATGGTACATGCACAAAATGCTGAATCGAGAATGTATCTTCATTAAAAAATATATAATGAAATTAATGAGGCTATTGATCAACCTAAGTAGCAAATACACTAAAGAGAGTTTATTTCTGTGTCAAAGGCTTCTGTCAGTACTCCTGTGGAATTTTATATAATGCTTTTGTGCACTATTCATAGTCAGTCGTAGTGTCACAGTGATGTGGACTTGCTGAAAGAGTCCTAGGCCTGTTTAATTAAAAAAAAAAAAAGGAATGAAAAAAATTAAAAGTATGATTTGTATTCTGACCAAAGAAATGAACATTTAAGTACTTATCAACAGGCACAGCTTTCATATTTATTCATCCAAGGACTGGAAGCACGTATTTTAGCATCTGAATGATTATAAATATGTTTACTAGCTATCAAAATCAGAGCTATTTAATTTGAAAATACCAATTCATATTCTGATGTATTTTGCTTTTCACTACTGGTGTTAGTTATCATGTTCAGCATTCATAGTTCTGGCATTCATCATTTTCAGCTCACAACATATTGAGCTGTAACTGAGGACCAGTGTCAAAGAGGTGAAGGGACACGGTTGTATGTTTTGATTACTTTTATGTCAATGCGTCTCGTCAGAAAGATTGGATGGAGACATTGTGAATACATGCAGCATTACTCACTGTACCAGAAAAGCAGCATTTTTCAATTTTTCTTGTTTCAAGTAATATCCTTGTCCAAGGAAAATATGAAGTCAGTAAATAAGCCTCACTCGATTAAAAGTGATTGACGCTTGCCTTGAAATAGCCCAAACACACCTTTTGTAGCTGGAACAAAGCAGCTGATGATCGTGATCTAAAGACCTACTGAGGCACTCTTGTGTGATGCTGCATTCATTTCTTACTTTGTCTGGACAAACACTATAAAATAGCTCATTTGCTGCAGTTCCCCATTTTTGTTCTTTTTTAAGTGCTTGGGTAAGATGTCTTTCTCAAAAGTTCTTCCAGCTGGAGCTTACATCAGCAAAATCCGCTGTCCATCAAAATCTGGCATCAACCTAAGAAAGAAGGGGGCCGGGGGGAGCAAGGAAAGAGCAGGAGAGGTCAGCCCAATGCTCCCAGGTTCTGGATTGAGTCCTGACAGGCTTTGAGAGCAGCCTGTGATCTTGTAACCAGTCCACTGAAAACAGTGGGTAGGAAACGCCTTCCTCATTTTGTATGAGTGGGTTTTGCTGTAAGACTTAATAACTTACACTCTCATTTTCAAAAGTTAGAGGCAAAACAATGTGTAAAAAGGTCTGTTTGGCATATAATTCCATTTTGCCTTCCTGTCTCAGTCCCATCTGATCTCTTTTCTTTCCTAACCCCTCTATCAGATTATTGTAAAATATACGTGGGTGCAATAATAATGTTTAACAGCTCACTTTTGCCAAAGCCGTGGGTTTGCCTCACAAACCAGAACACAAATCACACTCAGATGGTTGCACAGGGATTTGTGAACAGCACTTTTCACTTCAGCAGCTCTGTGCTGGCCTCTGAGACGGAGGGTCTTGGCAGTTCCTGTCACTCCAGTGCTGATTTTTCCAGTTTTTGGGGCCTACTGAAGTTGTAAGAACTTATACCAGTGTTTGTGAAATCTACCATGGGCTACCCTTTCTGTACTGAAGGACAGCTGGAAAACAAACTCTCCCTGAGATTTTATTGGATTCTGGAGGGTCACTGAAAGTACTTTGCTAGCAACTGTGAAGACCTGCTGATGTTTTATGGATGTCCTTGATGACTTACAATAATAAATACGAGTTAAATGTAGATTTTTTGATTGGGATCTTCTGCCGTGTCCCTCTTGTTTCTTATGCAGGAGCATTTTGTTGACAAGTAGTGTGTTCACTCTTCTCTGTGTGCTTCCTGTAGTGATGTCCTACTTGCTAATTATGGCAAAGTTTTTCTGGAACACAGAGAGCCCTTTGACATTCTTCTCTTTCTTTCCTAGTGGCCTTTCCAAGTCTTTGACTTTTTTTCTAGATGACTGATTCTTCTGTCAGTCCATCATTGTTGCTAATGCAGACAGCAAACTGCTGTAGTCTGAATACATTGTCAGTTCTCCTCTCATTAGACCTAATGTTGGGTCTCATTTGAACCCCTAAAGCCAGGCATCAGATGAAATTCAAGTTTTCCTTGCATTGGTGTTCCGGGTAGAATTGCCTATAGTGTTTCCAAACTTGTCCTCATTTCTTGCAGGTCTTAGAGATTCCTTAAGTGCCACATTTTCCCACTGTACATCCACTCAAAGGATGAGTTGGGATGGCAAAATAATAGGAGTATTTTCCTGTCTGGAAGTGAAAATTCTGTAGCTCAATAATCTTTCTCAGAGCCTTGTTCTTTCTTACCTAGGTTGTTCATTAATAATTTTTTTTCCAGTGTATAATATCCTTCCTCAGGAGATTTTCATTTCCCCCCATCCCTGCCTTACATACGCTCTGGTTTTGTATTTTGTGTGATGCCAGCTGTGGCTGAAGGCAAATACTATTAATTTGAAATTAGGCATGCTGTGTGAAGGCAAGGGGGGCGGGGGGGTTCCAATATGTTTGTTTTGGAAATAATACATCTGTTGGGAAGTGTTATCATGCACTTGTTTTACAGACTCTCTGGGGTTCAGATTTTAAATGCCTTGTGGTTTACAGATAGTTTTTAGGGGTGAATGTCCAAAAGCACTTGTCATCCTGCAGCTCCTGTTGGGAACAACTGTGGTCCCTGGAGGTGACCCCTGCTATTCTAGACAGGAAGATTACCTGGGCTTTGCTACTGCCTTGGGTATGAGAGAGGTAAACCTTTTGGTGTAACATCTGTCTGGTGATGTTAGGGGAGATGGTTGGTTTGATATAAAATTCCACATGGGATAGTCCATTTAAATAACCATAACTACAGCAATGGTCTAAGTCCACTGGAATAGAAAAAAAATATTGTCCATTATAATTGGCACTAATTGCTATAGTTTTGATACACTGAGAAGTAAACAAATTAAGTAATTTTAGAAGAATCCTCAAAAGGTGAAAAAATCTTACTGGGGAGAGGAAGCCTTCAACTTAGTGATGGATTTAGTTCACAAGAATTACTGTTTTGCGAACAAAAGCTTTCAGTATGTTTTTCAAGTTCCATCTGTCCTTTTAAAATCATCTTCAAACTATAATAGTACAGTATTACAGTGGTGATTTTCCAGAAACGTCTGTTTCCATGGTCCTGACTGTGAGTTAACAGGAAAATTGCCCACAATTCTGGGTTTTAGCTTCCTCCTCAGGTAAGCTTAGTAGTTTAATCTAGTTAGTGGTTCTGAAATTTGTGAATAGTACCAAATACTGCAACATCCAAATGTGGAGGCATCTATAAAGTATGTGCTTTGTTTTGTAGGCAGAGGATCCTCAGTGCTTTCTGAAGATTGATCCTTTTTCTCTGTGTGGGTTTAAGTAGCAAAAGTGGCTGCTACTGTAGGAAAAAATCATTTTCTTTGAAATTGCCACTTGAAAGTTTCAGTATTGAGCTTTAGTTATTCCCCACTTTATTTACTCTTTTTTTTTTTTTAGACAGAAAATTTGGGAGGAAAATATTCAGCATTAGTAGAGAGATACTTGTGTTCTTCTGCCAGATACAGAGGCGTGAAAGAAAGCATTATGCATAACAAGATATTCTCGGGAGATCTGTTTAGCGGAAGGGCACAGTGTTAGATGTAATTTGTTTACTGACAGAGTTTCCAACAATGGTGCAATGGACCAGGAAACATCACTAAAGTAATGAGTCCTTTCCTTTTTTTAAAGTGATTATGTTTGAGCAGTGCAAATTAACCTGCTTTTTGAGGCTGCTGCTTAGGTGAAACAATTTGCTGATGAAAAGGCATCCCCCAACTCTCTCTAGCAGCTGATGTAGATTGAAGGTGCAGAGGCCGTGCCTGCATAGGAAAAAAGCTGTTACCTGTAAATCAAATGCAAGTAGCAAACAGGCTACTGTAATCTGGCACCTACTGTAGTGAAATGTGAGGCGTTATACTGTGTATGAAGAAAGTACTATGAATGAAGTGAGCTCAACTGGAAGAGCTTCCTGGGGGAAGGAAAGGAATTATGGCAAATGCTGTGTGATTTCCTCACGCAGCACAAATGTCTGTCAGCTATCCCTGCTTATTTCTGCCTGAGTCCAGGATTTCTGTGGCCTCCTGTTCATCCCTGGGGCTTATTAGAGCGATCGGGCACAGATATTACTGGGGATGTTATCTGTGAATAATGCAATATCATTATTGCTGTGTCTCAAACACCATTTCACATAGTTGGCAATAATGAGCTGCTATTTGAGCTCTCCAGAGAAATCACCCAGTATCCTGCAAGGGACATGCAATTTAATAAGAGAATCTATAGCGTGTTTTAGGCGGATGCTATCGGTTATTCATGCTTGACGAAAGCAGAGATGTACATTACAGTGTCTCTAGCCAAGTGTGATTGTGGCTGTCTGTAAATGGCCTTGTTCCCTTTACCTGGTGAGGTTTTTGTTTGTAATGAATGCCAGAACCATGTCTCATCTGAAAATTAACTTGAAAGTCTTATTTGGCAGTCCATCATAAAAAGTCGTATGGGAGATTTCCATATGCCCTGCTGAGAATTAGTCTCCACTATCAGTGGGAACTCAGTGCCCACCTGCTGTTTGTCTCTGCTTTTAAAAGTTTTTCCGTAGAAATGATGCTTAATAGTAAATTAATCTTTTTCTTACATTTGGTCAACGGAAGGTTCTTCAGAAGGACTAGTCCATTTTGGCTTCTTAACAAATCCTTACAACATGATTTGGGCGTGTAGTTTTGATTTCCTGAAATACTGGAGTTGGTCATGAATGACTGAAAACACTGTATAGTGTTATCTGATGCACTTGAGGCTCCTGATGGAGATAAATAATTCAGCCCTTTAACACAATGTTCTGTTACAAACTAGTGTGCTGACTGGGTATAAAGCAGAGAGATACCGTTCACAGTAATGCAGACACTACCTGAGATTATTGACAAACCCCCAGTGAGACCTGAAATGATCACCTTATTCAGAGAAACACATTTACTTTAATAGCTTTCAGTATCTCTTGCTTAGCTCTTTCGGTGACTGTTTCCATTTCAGTGATTAATGCTGTTAATAACTGTAATCAGAATTCTTTCTAATGCCATCCTCTGGTATAACTAGTAACACTAGTATTTTTATTTTCTATTGTTAAATGTATTTTCTGTATAAAAAATTATATGCATGTGTTTTTCTTTTCAAAGTAGAGCAAAGCTACCAAGGATTAAGCACTACAGCTTCTGCTTCAGTGTTAAAAAAGCCAAATATTAACACACACTTTTCCCTTCTCTTAGTTGAGTTACACATGAAAAATCAGGAAGCGTATGTTAACCTCATGTGGCAGGGCCTTTGAAAAATTTTCTGCTTCAGGCTGAGCCTGGTTTCTTCCACCTCCTGGCATATGGGAGGTGGTGATGACCTCTCAACAACCTTTGGAGTATTCAGTGATGTTTAATTCTCAGTTAAAAACTTTGAGTTTTTTCTGGTTGCCAGCAGATGATGTTCCCAGAGATTTCCCTGTGTTTAGCCTAGGGGTTAGCTTGGGAATACCAGACAACATCTTAAAGTTACTGCTCTGGGGTGATTTTTGGCTATAGGTGTTTTAAGGCCATGTGGCTTTTAACTTTTGTAAACTCGTTCCTAATACCGTTCTTCTGATTTTCTTCATTTTTACAACTTTAATATTAGCTGGCAGAAAACTTGGAATTAAATCTGTGAGAAAAACAGAAAGCTTAAACAATAAGCACAGGAAAATAGAAAGATGGATTGAAAGTGCCCATTCAGTTGTTTGCTACTGAGTGCAACACCTGTTGTGATGTGAATAGATCAGGTACAGGTGTAAAGAATAAAATTCAAGAAAAGTGCTATGGCATTTCCATCTGTAGCTAATAGATTCTATTTTAATGAATTTCCTATTCTTACTCCAAAATCTGTAACATACAGTTTTGGTTTTGAACTGTTTGTTTTCTTACACGACACTACAATTTAGAAATAACTATTAAAATCGTTAGGAAAAGTTAATTCACTGAAAGTAACTTATTTTGCAGAAGAGACTTTCACATAGGCTTTAAAGTGGTATTTTGTTCACAGGTCAACAGTAAAGGACAACAGTGAATTGCAAATGCAATGGGTATCTGGAAAATTACCCTTGCTTCTTTTCCTAATGGTGGTGATGTTTTGAAAACTACTAGTGAAGTCTAATAATGATTTTTGTCTTCATGTCTTGCAATACAAGTACTGGAAAATGTTCACAGATACTGGTGCAGTAATTTCCACAAAAAAAATAAAATACACCCAAACATCTGTTCAGCCTTTAGTATTTAATACACAGGTGAATGCAGATGCAGTTGATCTGGAAATGGGCTTTGAAGGAATCTTCCTCTTGTCTTTTTTTTCTCATATCAAAATGACAAAAAGTAGATTTCTGGATTTGCTGTGAAAAGTTGAGATTTCTCTGTGAAATTTGTCTCCAGAGTTCTTTCCCCAGCTCCACCCTTGAAACCCCAACACTCAGCAGTAGTTTGAATCTACTTGTGGAGTTTTTGTGAATGGCAAAGCACCTCCCCTAAAGGCTGTAAATCTTCAAGTTGTCAATATGAGAGACTTTTCCCTCTGCTCAGGCAACAGAGGCTGCCTAGTTCCCAGAAACAGCGTGATTGGAATCATCAGGTACCTGAAGGTTTGATTTTTTTTTTTTAAGCACTAACATGTATTTATTTTGATGTATGCTAAATTGTTTCTCTCAGGAGATATCAAAGCTTCTTCCAGTTATTGATGCCACTTCTCTTTAGCAGTAGCTCATGATGTGGCACTGTAAAGGTGGTATCTTATGTTAATCTGCAGTAGAGCTGTTTAGCTTTCAAGGATCTAAAGAAAACGCATGTGTTTGAGTTTGATTGCTTCTCACTCCTGTGTGCAGAAAGACAATGAGTATTGGGGAACCTGTTAGACAAAATACATTGAACTATTTCTTGTTATTAAAAGCAAGATTTAGGTAGTGCTACAGGCTTGCTTTTGAACTCCTTTGTGTTGTTCCCTTTTTTAAAAGGGGGAAAGAGATGACATTGTAGAATCTGTAGGGGTGACAGTGAGTGCATCCCTTAAGGAAAGCAGTTTAGAGTTCTCCCTTAAAGAGAAGAGAGCTACCTGCAGTGTGTGTGGGGTCTTGTGACCAATAAGATGCTTTGGTGAATGTGAGGTGAATGGGCTAGCCAATAATGTCATGACATATTGGATGTGGGAGGATATAAAAGGTGTGGATGTTACCGAGAATAGAGCTACTACTAGGAACTACTTCTACTACTACTACTATGAACTATAAGCTATGAGGAAACTATCTGTGAAACTATGTTGAATAAACTCTTGTAAGCCTTCTGATCAACCTTCTGATGCCTGCTATGCCTGAGCTCTTCTGACCATCATTTGCGCTGCCCCCTTACTCGGGACAAGGGCAACCCCAATAAAGGGTGACCCCCGACATGCCCCAATAAGTATCATCAAATTAAAAAAAAAAAGAAAGAAAAAAGGACAGATTGGATAACCAGACAGAAATTCAGTACTTTCAAATTAAGTGTCAGGGTTTTGGTCCTATATTTTGTGGCACTGTCAATTGCAAGAATAATGCCATAAATTGTGGTTCATTCTGGATTTAAATATTGTTTGGTTATCTATCAAATGTACCACACATGGCAGCCAGAAAAGGTACCAGTATCTTTTTTCTTTACTCTAGTCAGTAGCTATTTATTAGGAGACTGTCTTCTAGAAACTGTTTTCAGTTTTTGGTATTCCTTTTTGTTTGCATTTGTACTCCAAGTGAATCCATAGGTACAGCATTTCTCCGTTCTGAAATATCTGTGCATCATTTTACAGATTATGCCAATTACATGCTAAGAGTCGGGTGGAAGGTGGTGATCCCACCCTTTAACATGGCAATGAAAGATGTGTGCCAAGACCTGCATCTGGCTCCAGTGGCTGGGATTTGCTGGGAGGCTGCTGTGAAGGGAGAGATGTGTCTGCCATGGCCTTAGTCCTCAGTGGGCATCTGCTTCAGCTGTGGCTCGAGTCCAGGCAAGGGCTGGCAGGCCCTCTCTCCCAGCCTAGTACAGAGGCTGCTGCCTAATGATGATTGCAGTAACTGGTAGTGGTGACCTCTGCTGTCACCACGTGCTGAGCTGTCCCGTGGGGCTTTCTAATCTGCATGTTGACCTTCATGGACTAAGGTCTGGTAAGGCGTTCGTAGAAGAATGTGATGGAGCATGTGGAACTCCATTGTCTGAGTCTTAAAATTGTCCAGGAGCTGTACCTAGCCAGCTCAGGGCTCAAGGCCGTGGCTGAGAGACTGACAGCTGTTCCACCAAAACACAAATTGTAAGAAGGCTGGATGTGAGTCTTTGCTTATGATTCTAACTGAAAAGATGGAAAAATACTTAACTCAAACTCGCAGGTGTAAGAAAAATATAATCATGAAATCTATAATACTGTGGGTTTCCATGGGCATTTCATTTTTTTTGGTCCCAAGGAGTTAAACACATTACCAAATGGGGCTGTTGAATGCATTCCTGCCTGGCAGTAAACCATGGGCCTGTCACTTGGGGAGTTGTTCAGGCTGTTTTGGTGCTTTAAGTTTGTAGCTAATGACCTCCATAGTGTCGTACCACCAAATGTCACACTCAAAAGGCTGGAAGTCAATGAAGCATCCAGGCCGCTCAGTATATCAGTGTTTAATTGACAATGTGCAAGACCTGCTTCTGATTTATAGCCCGATAAAGGGATACACTTTTTATGTTCTGCCAACACAATTGGCAGAATATTTTAGACACAGATGGCACATTAGCCTTGGACAGCTGGTTCCCTCTCTGCTGTCACATCCTAGGACCATCTAACTAATACTGTCACACATAACCCAGATCACTGGGTAACCAAGAGAGGTTCTCACACGTGGCTTTGTGTCAGCCTGAAGGCACATGAAAATCAATCTGCTAAAAGACTGCCTCAAAGAGGTTTCCAAGACTTAGCACCCTACTATGCCCTTCTGGCAGTTCACTTGCTGACCTCTCTCTTTTAGCTGCGTGAGCGTAACGAAAGAGTTTGTTTCTAGTTGTGCAGTGGGCACATGTGCAGCCTGCAGAGTGTGGTTCTCTCCTTGCAATGTCCTCTAATTTGCATCTGTTCTAATGTGGATGTGAGGGGGAAAAAAAGGAAACAGGCAAAATGCACCTATGTAGCATGAATTTCTTTAAAGCTAGGGAATAAGTAGAATAAGTAGGGATCACTGAGAGGTGGCTATTTTGAAAGGTTTATCTCTGATAGTAGAAAAAAATAAAGAAAATATGGTAAAGAGGCAGTATATACTGACAGTATTAAATTATATGCAGATGATAGCAATGGTAAAAGAACAGAGAATGAAGTAGAACTTCAAATGTCTTTTAAAAGACAAAACATTCAACCCCAAATGTTTTCTGGAATGCAGTCAGGCAAGAAAGGTCTGAGGTGGAAAGCTGAAAGCTATGTTTGTTGGTAGATGAAACACATTTTTCACATCAGAAACTTAGTATTTCAAGGTATGATCCTAACAAAAGTAGAACAGTTTTGTTTTCCAGAGCATAGGAAATATGAGGTCCATAATTTCTTACTGTTCTGTCAGAGCTTCACTGATGGCTACAAACAAACCTCTGTGAAGAAAGCCTTTAAAATGTATTTTGTTTTACATCAGATACAGTCTAAAAAGTAGTGGTGGGATTATGACTAGATTTTATTGATGCCAAGCAACTAGATGAGGAAAACTGGAGTTTTGTGTTTAAACATGTCATTTAAATAAGGTAGAATATAATTTTTCATATAACAGTGTTCTTGGATTGTGGAGGGGTAGCCAACCAAGAGGATGTGTGGGCACTGGGAGGGAGAAAACATCACCCTGCCAGGGAAGTACTGGGAAAACATCCACTTTCCTTAACCATGATCTCTTCTGTCTGCACCTGGAGAGCCATTTGCTTTGTCTTGGAGCAGGAAAATGTATATCCAGGGAATGATTCAGATGGTGTCTTGATCCCAGTGGCATCACACAAAATTTCAGTTCACTGGAGCTCTGAACTGTTCAGGTGATAATTTTAGAAACTTGTTGCTGTTTTTGAGGTTAAAGGTAGACTGAAGAACCATTCCAAGTTCGATTGTTTTCCAAATTAGGACTATAGGTGAAGGCTTTGAGTTGTTTTTTTCTTACAATATTATCTGCTCTTTTCATTGAAAGGTTTTCCCCCGAAGGTGAGAATCTCATTGGGCTGGATGAGGGTTTAGTGGAGAAAGCTGCTTGACCAGACTATGAAGTTCTTCATTTAACATTACATGGAAGCAGATAGCAGTAGTTGAGCACTGTTTTAAATTAAATCAGTATTCAAGTTCCTATTTATAGGAGGGTAAAACAGATTTAAGACAATTTTTTGAGCTGTATTGTGTATTACATGCCTGGATAGAATGTTACAGAAGTTGCAGGCTTCCACGTTCATGGATTCTGGAATATTTCAATGTGGGATGTGTAGCTCTGGGTTTCAGACCATGGTGTTAAATTTCATTTCCATTGAAGTCACTTGCAGGAAACTGCTGGTGGCATGCAAAAGTAGCTTTTAAATCTGCTTTTGGAGGCATTGAAATAGATTTCTAAAATTTCCACTATATGCAGCATGTGTATGTTACTTGACTAACCAACTGTCTCTCAAGAATGCTATTTTTGAAGGCTGTTGTCAGGATTAGGTAATCTTTGAAAGACTTTGTGCTGTAGTAACACAGTGAAGTACATCACACTGATTTAGTACCCCAAGGGATTTGGTAATCTATAGCTAACAAATTAGTGCCAATCAACAGCCTGCTTGGACTTTAACAATCGATTAACATTGGAGCTGACATTGATGTGCTCCTGAGTCCTGGTATTTCATTTAGCAGATGAGGACCTCTGTGCAGCAGAGGGTGATAATCTGCTGTGGTCTCAGTCAAGTGGGGAGAGTTGTCAACCACAGGTAGGAATTAATAAATAATTGGTTGTTCCCCAGCTGAGCAGGTGATCATGGGGGGCCCAGGGAGACAGCCTGGGAGGGGAGTGGTGCATGAGTCACCTGGGAATCCTGCAAGTGAAATGACCTTCCTTCCCATTTGTTTTTTTCTTTTAACTTTTGCCTGTTTCCCATGGTATAAACAGTGGGGGAGTGCTGATCACCTAGATACATCAAATGTGAGCTTTAATTTCAAGTCAGGCCATTATCCAAAACTGAAGCATATGTGGCAGAGAAATTAGCCGTCTGCCATGGACATGCAGGTTTGTACTTTACACCTGGAGGTGTTACCTGCCTTTTGTGTTCTCTCCTTCAAAATTAGGCAAAGAATTTGGCCTGAAGTAAGTGTGGCCATGTATAAGAAAAACATATTTTTGAGCTTGTTTAATGATTTATAATGTTCAAATGAAATATTTTAACTACATTGAAAACTATGCATTCCATTTGATTCAGTTATGCAATGGTCTTTCTGATTACATGCCAGCCATAGACAAGATGAGTAGCAAATGGGTGCACTCCTGTGCACTTACTGGCATGGTAGCTATTGTTTTATCCTTTCTCTCCTGGCAGAGATCTTTAAACCCCCTGTCCTAAGCTTTTATTCAGAAAGGAGCTGTGCTTGATAAGATAAGGCATTGTAATTGGTAAGAGCCATGAGTGAGTACTTAAAAGAACCAATGTCTTAAATGCTTGCTGTTCTGGCTTTTTAAGCACAAGTGGATGAGTAATGGAATTTCCACTCAATGTCCAATGAAAAGTTTACTTAATTTTTAAGAATGGGTTATTTTCTGATGCTGTAACTTTCTTAGTATCTAGAACTTCTTAGTTATCTATGCTAGTATTTTTATCTTTAGCTGCTTCTGAGTTTTGATTTGGAGGCTTTGCTACAGTGTGAGAAGGGTGTTGATTGATGAAACCAGTTTTCCCAGATTACTGTGGCAGGAGTAGTATTGCTGTTTGGACTTTCCACTTGCTGAAACAGTCTTTTGTATGAATTGGTATTGTGTGAGACTCCAAGTTGCTGGTGGCATCCAGCACTGAGTATCCTTATGATACTAAAAAGCAGCACTTGTTCACATTCTCAGTGCTGTTTTGGGCTGATGACACCACACGTGTGCTGGTGCTGCAGCCAAGCTCAGGGCTTTGCTGGGAAGGACCTTTGCACCATCCATCAAAGGTGTCTGTGGCACTTTTCTGCCTGAGACAAACACAGTGAGGACTGATGAGGTAGCTGGAGATTTTACAGTTTGTGGGCTCTGACATGTTTCAAAATATTGCTGCTATTTCATCCTGTAACAGAGGAAATGGCCATGATGAGTTTGGGCTTGGCACTTCAGGAACGTCCTGGGTTGCCTTGTGGTAATAGAGGAGGGAACATTTCCTGAGGGGAAAAAAACTCTGTCGAGAGTTGACTCCAGCTGAGCTATTAAGATTTTTGGCAAAATGAAGGTTGTGTTTTGAAAGGAAGTTCACTCCAGGTGAAATTTCAAAACCTTATTGATTACCTCCATGAGTTTTGTACAAGTCTTTTCTGTCCCTGTGTTGCAGTAGTTAGCTTAGGAAAAAGAGTGATGTATCAGGATTTATTTTTTTGTTCCTGGGCGCTTTACCCAAGTATTCTTCTCAAACAAAAAAAATAAAGGGGAATCCAATGCAGACAAGCAACTTGTAATGACAACTTGAAATCACTGCTCTAATTAGTGAGCACTTCCTGGGGACTCATTAGAATTATAAAAGCGTTATTGTTGGTTATGTGGTGGCTGGAACATGTCAAGTTTTGGACAGTTCAACAATATTACCTTGAAGAAAAGAGTTTTGCAGCCTTTAAGGATTTTCTGTGGTTTGTGAGAGCACAAATTGCACTGTCCTAGAAATCCTTTATGAATTGGGCCTTATGTTCCTGCTTGTAAATGAGGAGGGTTTTTGAGTTTATATGCCACAGTCTAATAGGTATATAGTGACTGCTTAATGGGATTTACATTTGCTCAAACAAAATTAGGTTGGTAAAAGACAATGCAACATGCTGTAATGTAAATGGGACTGACGGCAGAATTAAATGTTTATGGAAACAGGGCAGCAGATCTATCAAGAGCTAATTAGACAGAGTTCAGAGACAGACTTGGGAGTAAACATCACCAACAAAGAGAAAAGGAGAGCAAGAAAGAGAAAATGGAGTCTTTGTGCTGTGATGAAAAAGAGTTATAAACAAGGTTATTTAAACTGGAAGGTCTGATGGAGCCTGTCCCATGAGAAGGACTTAGTCTTACCCAAACCTGTTGATTAACACAAGCTGAATGGCAACTTTGATAATCGCTTTTATGTGTAAATAGTTCCTCTTTGTTGCAGCTTGCTATTCATGGTATCTTCCTCTGCTACACTTTTTCATCACAGTATAATGTTTTCATTTGCTGTACAGCCTCTCTTTCACATACCAGTTTAAAAACAGACCTGGGCCAAAGCATTTCCGGCAGTGAGAGAGTGCCTAGAGAGTGGCACCAGGGAAGACAAAGGAGTTTGGGTCTCTCGTGTTCCCCACAGCGGTGTGTGCATGGGAAGAAGGGTCCCCTGCAGGGAGAGATCGAGTGAAATGTTGCTGTTGGCATAAGGGAAGCCTGGATAAACTTGGCACAGGAAGGATCCTGTTTGCCTGTCATGCAATCAGCAGTGTGTCCTTGCCATTATGGCTGCATTTGGCACACCTACTGCCTTCTGTAGACTGCTGTTGTCAGATGAAATGAGCAGTATTTGCTTGAATAAAACCCATATATACTTAGTTGACAAAGATCAGTCCCTGAATTCATCAGGAACAGGATTTGATTAAAATAAATTTATGATTTTTGTTTAGTTGTCTTAAATTCTTTCCTCAAACCTAGCTTAAGAAAAACTTTAGAATTAAGACATTCTGGATAAGAAGTAACATGGTAACTTTGTGATTTTTACATTTATAGAAGGCTAGTTCAGAGCAGTCCACAGCATTGCTCTTGTTATTGTCTTTGATAAATGCCAGTTTAGGAGTCTGGTTTGCTTTTTCTCTTTGAGCTGGAAATAGATGGCCCTTGGTGAATTTGGCCAGTGGGTGTTGCATGATGTTTTTACTTGGAGGGGATCAGAAAAACCTTTTTTTTTTTTTTTTTTTTTTTTTTTTGGG
>JAOXXN010000102.1:3068460-3089673 GCA_026770055.1 Myrmophylax atrothorax
ACCTACAGCACCCAGTGTTCCAAGGTGGTCTCCCATCCAAGTACTAACCGGGCCCAACCCTGCTTAGCTTCTGAGATCAGACGAGATCGGGCATCAGGGTGGCATGGCTGTAGTTGTAAATTGCCTGTTGTACAGCTGTGGGAATCACTGAAGAGATTTGCATCAGATTTGCTTGACCCTGCCATGTGGAGAGTAGGACTGGGTTTTAGTGGTTTTATCAGCCTGTCAGCATCTATCACTTTCTCTTGGGGGAAATAAGTGATCTGCTTGCCTTCCCTGCTTATTTCACATTTGACTTGATGCTCCCATTGGGGCAAAGATACTGTGAACCCTTTTAATTGTGCTCCTTTGGAGGCAGCGATAAAAGAATGTGCTCTCTGAAGGCATTTCCTCAGCCTGTGGGCTAATTGGGGCCACTGATGATTTGAAGTAAGCATCCTTGTAAATGAGCCCCTGGTCAGGTTTTGCATTTCTGTCTCACTAGTCTGTCCTTAGATTTTAGAGATTTTGATCGTCAAGACGAGGTCTGAGGCCCCAGATCTTGGTCATAGCTGTGCTTAAAGCAACTCTTTTTATCTCTTTAAAGCAAAGTCTCCTAATTGTGAACAGGTAAGGAGCTTAACGCTAGTTACTAATTTGTCACTTGCTCTTTAATACACTTGTAGCCCCGCAGAGGGACACATTGCCTCCAGTGCCTCAGAAGGCAAATAGCTGGACGAACAAGGCAGCTGGAGGGCTCAAATGGACCTTAGGCAAGAAAAAAATCCTTGCCTTTTGTTGAGGTACTCATCCAGGCTTCCCTTTGGCTTGGTAGCTTCAAAATCTCCTGCTCCGGCAGCCTCACAGCAGTTCTGCAGAAAACGACCAAAATTGACAGCCAAACACAAGGCAAAACTGGACTGTTTTGTCAGAAAATCATCCTTGAATGTTTCCTGCATCTGAGACGTACCTGGGGGGATGAGTTTCAGAGTTCTCGTTGTAATTTTGTCAAATTTGCTTTTTATGAACTGCTTTGAGACTGAAATGGAAAACATGGCCTTGTCAGACAACTTGCTTTGTGATTTGGGCTTGTTCCAACCTCAGTCAGTAATGGAAAACAATAGCATGAAAACACCCTACTTGAGGTAAAGCCTATGAAAACGTGGGATTGAAGTGTCGCCACTATGAAGTGACATCCCATCACTTGCTGTGACTCACGAGCCACTGGGAGATTTTCTCAGACGGTGTCTTGTGCAACCCTTCCAAAGCAGAACACAATGCAGGAGAACTGTTCTCACCAAAAATCTTGGGAACTTGACTGAACAAAAGGTTAATTAAGACTGAAGAGGACTTCAGTGCTCTGAAACACTTCTGTAGTGCTTAGTTGAATAGGAATAGAGACTGGAAGAAAGAATGCCTAAGGTTTTTTCTTGCATGCAGACATTGGCAAAATCAATTGTTTCATCTTTGCAGTAATTCAGGTGCCAGTGTGCATAGTCACAATCAAAATACTTCACATGAGAAACTGAATCTTTTAATAAGGGCTTTTTAAACAGAGCAATTTTGGCAAGTGCCTGCTTAGCTTGAATGATTTTTATTAGAATAAATTAACCATTTTTCTTTCCTTCACTGTTGTGTTACAGGTTTATGTGCAACCTCTGATGTGGTTCTGTGTATTTAAGGTGCTTAAAATGGATATATAGAATCTATCTCAATTCCTGGTAACTTGAGCAATTAGTTGTACCTTGTTGACAAAGAGAAAGAAACTTTCTTATTTTCATAGTGAGAATTTAGTTTACTGTCATGTAATGGCACACAGAAGGTGCGTCCCTCAGCAGTAATGACTGTCTGATGACTCCTTATCACTTGGATGTGCACTGGTGCTGCCAATTCACCGTGCTTTAGTTGTGTGGAGTAAGAACACAGCAGTGGGTCAAATCAAAGAATCCATCCAGCCTTGCTACCTGTCTCCAAATGCTTACAAAGGCATTTTTGGACCAGGTAGTCCAGAATGTATTGGGTTGCACAAAACAAAGGCAAATGCTGTGCTGATAATGTCATGCTGTTGTTACTGGGAAGGGACATGAATTGGTGGGTTATTGCAGTTGATTCTGTAAGATGCAAGAAGTAACATTGTTAGTTTGAGAGAAGACTCTTTCTGTGTGCCTTTTTTCCTTCACATTTCCAAATCTTGTTGATGTTTGTTGTTTTGTTGTTGGGTTTTTTTGTTTGTTTTGGGGTTTTTTTGGGTTTTTTTTTGGTTTGGTTGGGGTTTTTTTGGGTTGGTTTGTTTCCTCATGCACTTAAGTTAAACTTTACTGCTCTCTTTTCCAAGTATTTTCTGTTTTCCACCATAGATCCTTGGCCTCTTGCATAGCAGCAACTGAGCTGCAAGAATGCTTAAACAATTTCTGGGAAAGTTGAGTGACATTCAAAAGCCACATAGAAGAAACTATTATGGATATTGAGTGTTTGATTCCACTCTCTCCAGCACTGTCTGATCCTGTTGTTTTGTTATGTTTTTTGAGATGACTCTGTTCTAGGAAAGCTGTGATGGGATAGCACTAGAGAGGCTGGGAGACTGCAAATGGAGACTTGAACAGCTCGGATGGACTGATATGTATTGAAGGAAGAACAGCCAAGTGATAGTAATTATCTTGAAACAGCAATTAAGTTGTCTTGGTTTACTGTTGTGGGCCAGTGCTTTTCTAGGTGTTAGAACAGGATCTGGACAGCCACAACTCCAGGTTGTATCACTACAGTAATTTTTCCTCCTTTTGTGCTGTCAACTTCCATTTCAGGCTGTGTCATGTTCAGACAGGTAGGATGCCTCATGAAAATCCTTGCCCATGTGCCTTGTTACTTTTCTTTACAGTTTGGATTTTTTTGTTTGCATCTTCTTAATACATCTTGTAGCATAAAACATCATTTGGTCACTTGACCATACTTTTCTGATGCTTTCCTAGGCAATCCACTGCCGTAACTGTTCTGGGCTTCACCAGTATCGCTGGACAAATGTTTAGCTTCTTACCTGTTTGGTTCCCTGTAACAGTTGATAGTTTTAGGAGGTATAACTTGTTGCTTCATCTTCTGCTGTGGGTGAGGAAGCCCTCCTCAGGTTGAGTGGAAAAGGAATGGGGCTGGTACTGAGGTAGCACCCTTGAGGGACACTGTGCTTGCCATGACTGTTATTACTATAAGGGATGTGCTGCTTGTTGCTTCACCCCTTGAAGCTACGGTTGTTTCTCCTTCTAGAACAAATACAGACTTTGCCTGCATTGGAGGATGTGCACCAATTACAGCTAATGGTGGGCAATTAGTTTGAATCCAGCAGAAGCTCTGGCTGTCACAAACTGCAGCTTAACTTTTTCTTCTTTCATTCTGCTGTCGGCAGCTGTAATTGGGTCAAATGCTCCAGCGCAGAGGGGCTGCTCCCTGCATCTCACTCAGCAAAGCCCCCGTGCTAGATGTTGCAGTGATCAGATAGAGGGAGCAGGAGAGAGAGGATGTAGCACCTGGTCCAGTGTTTATCTTCTCTTTCCATTGTATGAGATGGCACTGACAATGTGGAAAGGGCAGCTGCCCCTTTTGCTGCTGTGCTTCTCTGTAATTAGAGTCCATTCCTGTTCTGAAGACTTCATGGTTTTATATAGGTTAAGTGGGAGAGAAGTATGAATTGTTTCCATTTTTCCTGATGAGGGAACTGTGAGACAGAGCAGTGCTTGACCTGCCCACATCACATTGCTGACATTTGGCACAGCAGAGTATTTTGAGCACAGATTTCTTGAATGTCAGGCCAGTGCCTTATAAACACAGGTTGCCTTTTGTTTGCTGGGCACAACTGTGTGGGAGAGGCAATAAAGCGGCTCTGTAGGCAGGGCACTGAGGAATGCTGCTCAATTTGCATATGAAAACATTTATCCTCATACTCAGAGCTTACATAGCTACCAGTGAGGGGTTTCCATGGGCCTGAAGTCTGGCAGAAAGAGGGTCACACCACCCTCTTCAAATGAACTGCTTTAATTTTAATTAAGTCCACTACCTCCTGGGAAGTTGCAAGCTCCCAGATTTCTTAATTACCTACTGTGCAGCTGAAGCTCAATTGTAATGCAGGGCTTGGAGATTTTTTTGTCCCTCCTTTCTAATCCTAAACAACAGCAACAAAGAGCGTGTACAGCAGTAGATGCGCGGGCAGTGACAGATGAGCCAGTACAGACAGAGACAGAAATAACACAGCAGATTGGCTGTGGTTTTTAGCTGTCTAGGAATGAAGCAGAAGATCTCTGCCTGCACACCATCTGGATGAGACAGTGAGAGGTGGTGATCTTCACGTGAGCACAGGAAGAGGAGGGTGCTTTTCACTTTTTGGAGATCAAAACTGACACTTGGATGTGTTCAGGGTGCCATCTACCCTGTCTAAATATTTATTTCTTGTGTTGTGCTCAGTCTAATGCAATCAGACTACAGTGTGGAGGGCTGCCATATCCTTTTAGCTCTGAATTTGTCTTGCAGTAACAAGCTCTGCTGCCCCCAAACTACACATGCATATTGCAAGCGAGGAGATAAGATGGAGCACCAGCTTGCATTACAGCACGTTGTGTGTTGCCTCACTTCTTGCTGTCAATTAGATCTGGCAGAGTTTGCTCCATGTGCTACCTTAGGCTTTGCCATGTGGAGCTAGAGAGAGAAACTAACCAATTTAAGTGCAAGCTTGATTCCCTTTTTATTAGTAGGAAGATAAATGAGCTAGCACTATCTTTGGAATATAAAAATGTAAATTGACTTCTACTGACATTAATTTGATTTACTATTTCCACTGAACATTGAACAATAATGCACTCTGCATGTTTTTCAGATACTCCCCCCAGCTGAGGAAGAGTGTGCTGTGAAAATACCAGTCTGAGCAATCTCCATGCTAAGCAGAAACATATTAAATTTGAGCATGTTTAACCCTGAGTTAAATTAACTATTGCACACACACTCCTCCACCCATGCACAGACTGTGAGATAGGCTGGCTTAGAAGTTTGTTTGTTTGTTTTTTTTTTTAAATCTCTTGATCCCTTGGGTTTGGGTGAGGTACGGAGTTGGATTTGTTGCGTGTGATGCACTCTTTGGTGCCTGTTATCATCAGTACCTGTCACCTTGGTCTGCAGAACTGTCTGTAATAACTTGTACAGAACTGGCTGCATAAACATGCATTGAATAAGGAGGGTAAACACTGTTTTACCTAGAAGAAGAATGCTTATTCTGCTCAGCTCAAGCATGATTGTGATTGTTTGGTTCTTTGTTGTTGCACACGTTTTTATTTTTTTTTAATAGTATGGTTAACTTGAACTCACCACCCCAATGTGTCTGTACTTCAGACTAAAACTGTTTCAGGTAAATAGCATAGAGAATGATTTTTCAAGCTTCTCAGTGTGGAAGAGCTAAATCATCAAGGACTGTTCTTGTACTGCCATTTGTTAACTGCAGCATGTGGAGGGGAGAAGTTGAAATAGAGTTAAGGAGTGGCTTGACTCATGCAAGGAGTGCACTGTTAAAATAAGCCCCTTCCCAGCTCTCTGCAGCTACTGTAGGTAGTTCCAGAGATTTGGAGCATCCCTGGGCAAGTCTTGTTTTTGAGTGTGAAGAGACTGAAATGGCTGAAACAAGCTTATGATGCCTATTAGATACTTCGTGGGGGCCCAATACTTGCCAAGTGTTAGTAAATGTGGCACGGGACTCATAGGAAAATTTCAGTGGTTGAGGAGGCCAGGCAAGATGTTTAAAGGTTTTTAAAATGCCTCCATATGCTGATATCTTTGCACCTGAGTGTCACCTGAGCTTTCCAAGCCCTGTTGTCCTTGTACCCTCACAGAACCTCTTCGTTGCTCCCACATGTCCTCGGTGGATTGAGGAGCCCTGAGGAGCTCCCTGCCCAAGGACTCTGGAGTAATGGTTGTACAGTGCTTTCTCTTGGCTTTGGTTTCCTGTATGTCAGCTGTAAATGCCGCAGGACAGAGGAGTCTTCTGCATGTAGGTACATGCCTACAAATGGACTTGCTGCTGCTGATACCCAGGATCCGGCCCTGCTCTGCCATCCAGAGCACTGCTGTGCAGCAGGACTCCTGTGTTGTCTCCACTCCCAATGGAGATGAACTAGGCTCTACTGTGAAAGCCTAGAAATTACCGTGAAACTAGGAAAGTATTCTGATTTTTTTATTTTTTTTTTTTAGGTAAAATTTACCTCATTTTGTTTTTATAACCCATCCTTAGCATCTGTTGCAGGCATTTGATTTACTAAATTTAAAGCAACAGTGATAGATAAGAGATACTCTCTAGTTTGATAAAGGAATTACAGGAGTAAATCCCTGAAAAACTGCTTTGTGTATGTGCATGTAGAAATTAATTTCTATGATTTTGTATAATTTATCTATGACTGCCTATGTTCACTATGGGATTTATAGTATTTGGTTACTAATTGTGTCGAACATCCTTTTAAGTTGTGCTTACAACTTAATGCCAGATAAATAAATATGCATATGCTTTCAAGGCAGCATCATCTGAGTGAGAACTGGTGAGCTCAGTGAAGAACTGAAGGGATGTTAATTGTGGATTTGGTGCATGTTTTGTAAAGGTGTGTAGGTCCACGAGTGTTGGTAGATGAGTGGTACTGGATAAAATATTGTCCCTATTATAGTCAACCATTTCCAGAAAACGTTTTTAAGATGATGTGTTGTGAGGTTTTTTTTGTCTGAGAGAATAACCTTTTTAAAATAGCAGTGTAAAGGTTGGTGCCCAGTGTCAGGTAGGGACAGGCTCCTGGAGGGGCTCAGACTCAGAGGCTCATCTGCTGTGGCACAGCAGTGGGACAGGCTTGACAAGCTGTGAGGGTACCTTGCTTCCTCATCCTCTGATAAGAATGAGGATAAGAGGCAGTGGAAGCAATACTAATACTTAATTAAAAGATATACTGTTGTCCCCTGTGTATATTTGCTGGTGTGTATAATGTAATTAGCATTACTTTAAAGATGCATGTTAAAATACCCGATCCTTTGGGGACTTGGTAAGCAGCTAAAGGACTTTGTGTGCAATGCCACTTCCTTTATTTTTATGAAGTAGCTAAATGGAAAATAGGTGTTGAAGCAGAGTAGGGAAGCTCATTAGATTGTTTAGCACTGCTCCATATGGGGTTGTATTGTCTGAGTTAAGGAGGGGCAGTCTGTATTCCTCTTTGTTCTGAATGGTCTTTTGGCCATGCCAGGTCGCATGACCATGGTGCCAAGGGAGATAGAGTCCCCTGGGTGCTGTCCCTGTTTCCAAGTAGTCAGAGCAACATCCTGCCTTGCCAGTGACCTGGGACCATAGGCTGATATGCCCCAGCTTTCTCTGTCATCAGAAGATGACGTACGAAACTTGCTGGATTATCTCACTTATCTCTAGCAGATAAACTAAAACACAAGATGAGAGTGAATGGGGCTGCAGGAGAAGTGAGGGAGACTTGCATGCTGCTGCTTTATGGTCCTTAGGCTGTAATTGTGGTTTCAAACTTCAAATGTATGGGTAGACCAAGTATACCACTGATAGACAAGGGCTTCTGCACTGTCTTTATGGCTGCAAATTTATTTGACTTTTTGATATGTTTATGCAACTCTGCTTAGGTCTTACAGAAGCCCGGACCCCACCTAGGATCACAGCTCTTGTGGTCTTAGATTTTGTTACTGGAGCCTTTTGTATAACTCCCAAAAAAAGATGTTCAGTTTAAATGTGGGAATTTTACCATTCCAACATCTTCCTATTATCTTTGCTCATTTTACCCCTCAGAGGTTGTTTCTGATTCTTCACTGTTTGCATGCATGATAAAAAAAAGTGTTATTCCTAGCTCTGTGTGAGATCGCTTTGTTTATGAAATTGTACCAGCTTGAGACACAATTACCATAAATAATTGCCAAGAATGCCTGTTCTAAAAATGAAAGCTTCTGGTTATTGTTGGCAATGCTTTTTACAAATGGAGATTGGTTATTTAAGGCTGAATATTGTATTCTTATGTTTGGCAATCAGGCACTGAGACTGCACTTCATTAAGATGTCATTATCCTTAAGTGGCATTTTACTTAATTGAAGGAATGAGAGGAGGAAACTTCTTGGCCCTTGAGGTGATGGGGACAAAGAGTTTGGTAGTCACTTCATCATCCTTACCACTCTGCCGTGGAGGTGCCATGGTAGACAACAAAAACCACATCCAGAAAACCCTGTCCTTTCTGACAAAGGAAACTTCAAGAAGGCTTTCTGCTACACTTTCTTAACTAATTTTTCAGCTACACCTGGTGCTGCTGTGTTGCCCATTAGTGCTACAGATGCCTTGTCCCTTTGCTATGTGATGGGTGACATGTGGATCCTCCCTTGGCAGTGTTTGTGCCGGACTTCTGGAATGCTGTTGATTACATGCCTCATGGCAGAGCTGTTTTTGTTTCTTTTACTTTTCTTCAAAAACTTAATTTTACATACAAATAGATATTTTTCAGATTTTTATCCAAATAAGTAAATTACTAAAAGCAACCAAAAAATTTGGGGTTGCTTTGGAAGAAAACTGTAGGGTTTTATTGAAAGACTTAAATATATTTTTCCTCTTTCATCAAAACAGATCTCAGGGCTGCAGAGAGGGGTAAGGGATAAGAAACAGGAACTGTAAGAAAGGCTTTGCATTAAACCTACTCCCTTGAGAAACAGAGGACATGGGTGAATGATGCTGCTAATAATAGACAGTGTGGGGTCTTGCCTGTTAAATCCATCTGATCAGATAAGAAGCAAGCATTGGCTGAGAATTGTGGAGGCGAGTCCTTACTCTTTGCAGAGGTTGGACAAAAAGGTCTGTTTGCTCTAAAATTATGAAAATTGGAGGGTACTGGAGGGCTCTGCCATGCTATTTGGCTGCTCGGATGCTGCCCTCTGTGCTCAGAAGATCAGCAAAAGACTGAATAATGCTTCACTGTGCTCTTGCATGGTTTTCTGGCAGGAAATCTGTGTCTCAAAAAGTTCATGGCTTTAATTTCAACCACATTTTGTTATTGTTTCCCCCAGTGACTGGTGTATGCTTTTATTTTTAGATAATGGGTGCTGGTGGGGCCATTTTCCCCACTACTCCCTTCTCTCATGAAAACCTTCCAGCTTGTCAAAACTGCCATTAAAACCAGGATTGACTATTTCCCATGAAAGGGAATTTGCCCTGCTGTTATTCATGAGTGAAACTGTAAATGTAGGGTTTTAGGAGGGATGAGGATGAAGAAGTCAAGAAATTGGGAGAAATACTGACTGTCAGAGATGGTGGGGTTGCTTTGGGTCGTGCTCAGGAATCTAGCTCCTACAAAAAGTTGATGGGTTTTGATCCTGCCATTGCAGAAGCAGAGTTGACATCATTTCACGGTCAGAAAAGCTCTTGACTGTGTGAGGAAATATTTGGATTCTGGGATGATAAAAGTTTCTGTAACTTTAAGCAGTCATGAAACAGAATGACTGCTTTTTTATTTTAAATTTATTTCCAATATAGTACATGTGAGCCCTCTTTTTAATTGTAGAGAATTATTGTGCAGCTTTGTCATACCAAAGCATCGGGTCCAATATTCAGATTCTGAGTATATACAGATTCCTCTGACTCCAGGGAGAGTTTTATTTCCTCTCAAAATCAGTGTTGTGATATTTTGCATTCCTAAGCCCCAAATTCCAGGAACTGTGTGATATATGCTAATTTCAACTTTAATAAAAAGAAAATTGGAAGAGAATGTAAACATTAAATGTATAAAACAAGCCAAGGAAAACTTCAGCTTTTATTTATATATATCTGTATCTATATATCTGTCTTGTGTGCATATGTGTATAACACAAATGATTCTGAGGAAGTCCATTACATGATTTTTGGATTCTGATGTGGTTAAATTAAAAGCATTAACATGTCACATGTAAAATGCAGTGCAACTATTCACTGAAAAAAATGTCTTCATGTTAGAAAAATATATTCTCTTGTATGCCTACAGATATTTTGCTGAGTGCAGTTCCAGGTCAGAAGATCGTTTACTCTTACAAATAAAATGTAGAGATGTAGCAGGATGTCGTTAAAAACACTTCCTTTGTGAAGAATAACTAACTGAATTTACTGCAGAAAAAGCATTACTTACTGTCAGAAATATGGCAGAGCTCTAAACACGTGTTCTTGGTTACTGAGGTAATTGAGAAAATTAAGGCATGATCTTATTGGGCACGAAGTGCCCGCTCATGCGTTGGGCTGGGTGCCTTGTGCAGCCTTCTTGGAAGTCACTGGAAGGGGAAGGGAAGATGCTGGGGGTCCCACAGGGCTGGACTCCAAATGCATGTATTCTGTGTTGTTTTTTCTGGAGTTGCTCGGTTTGAAACTGGAGGATCAGTTAACAAGTAATTTATTAACTGAACAGTTTTCTCTTCTTATAAAAGCTTGCTCTATGCCTCTACACGCCTGGCTCCTGCCAGCTCCCAGGCATTTGTATGTCTTAAAACATGTGAGTAGCTCCCAGAAGTCAAGGGTGTTGCTCACATGCTTTGAGTGTTTGCAGGACTGAGACCTTAAAGAAACCTGGCCTTGATAACAAGGAAGTATTTGAGGCTGCCGCATCTGTCAGTGGTTCTTTTATATTGAGTAGGTGCTGTAGATGAACTTTATTGCAGGATGAGGCTCTAAAAAGCAGGATTAAAGATACTTATTTGCTCAAAATCAGCATTTGATGTGGGGTAACTCCCATCTTTTGGGATCCCGCCTTGGAGCTCCACTGAGCATACTATGAACTAAATCTTCAGCCTTCTGTATGATCCTGAGGACTGAGGTTGTAACCATTTCTGAATATGCTGGCTAAAAGAAAAAAGGAGGTGGGGAAAGAAAGGAATGCCAGGACGTAAGGGAGCAAAAGCTAGCAGGAATAAATAGTTTTACAGAGAGATTGAAATAAGTGATGGACAATATTCCGTATTTTTTATAAGCTCTTCATCAGTGTGATAATACAACTGGTGTGGCATCACCCTTGGCTGGAGTAGGCTGGCAGGGAGCCACTGGATGTCACTTGTTTTTGCTTAGGGCATTGTCAAAGGACATTGGTGGCTCATCGCTGTAAATCTCACTGCTATTTATCCTGTACCACCGTGACCAAGTCTTCAGGCAGGAGTCATCTTTCATGAGTTTTTTATATACTGACCAGTAATCCATAGAGTCTGAGCATGAGCTCTTCCATCTCTAGTCAACATCAAAAGGAGATCACAGTGTGCTGAATAGGGATTTTTCTTTCTGCCGCTGTGGTTAGGGGTGTAGCAGTGGGAAAGCAGAGCACAGTTCAAAGATCTGTGTAACTGAAATTGCCTTGTAATGCTTTATTCATATCTTCGATACTGCCTGACAGAAGGCAAATTTATTCGTTCTGTTGCCTGGCTGTGATAGAGAGCTTAAGTTCTACAGTAAGTA
Source organism: Myrmophylax atrothorax (assembly GCA_026770055.1). Taxonomy (NCBI): domain Eukaryota; kingdom Metazoa; phylum Chordata; class Aves; order Passeriformes; family Thamnophilidae; genus Myrmophylax; species Myrmophylax atrothorax. The sequence goes on from JAOXXN010000102.1 coordinate 3,079,898, forward strand.
AGATAAGTAGTTTGCAGAAATGCTGCTTAAAACCTTTACCTGTTTTTGGGCTGTGGAATGACAGAAGTGCCACCAGAAGAGGCCTTTGGGTGATCACCCAGCTCAGGTTCCTGCTCCAGGGAAGCAGGCTACGTATGCTGGTTCAAGGAGCATCACTGCATGCAGGAATGGGGTCCTTCTTCCTGTTGGGAAGGTAGATGTGGGCAGCTGGTTACCTCCTCTCTACCAGAAGAGGGAGCCCCATAGACTGCTCAACGACCGTGGTAGCCCTCTGACCTTTCTGTGGGCCACTGCTTCACTGGCCACTGCATGGTGTTAACCTGCACCACAAGGCTGAAACTGGCTTTTGCCTTGTTAGACTTCACTAGGTTTCCAATAGCCTCCATCCTAGGGTTTATCAGGATCTGTCTAGTGGGGGCTTCCAGCTGTTTCTTAGGTTGTTGTGTCCCCTGCAGATCTGCAGAGGACATGCACAGAGTTGGCACATGTGTTGCCAATGACCTGATATTGATGCAGTTTCCTTCTTATCCTTCACTGCTTGGAGATGGATGCCAAGAGGATGTCTGCCAAAGGACTAACCCAGTTCTCCCCATGCCCTCCCTTCCCTAAGGGTGGGGGGAGAAGATCAACCCTTCCCCAAATGTCAGGGTCCTCCTCTGATCACCAGTTTTTCACAGGTGATTTCCAATTTTCAGTTTTACAGGTTGTTGTGGGTTTTTTTGTTGTTTTTATGCTTTTGGTTTTGATTGCTGTTTTTCTGTTGGCTAATTAATGTCACACACAAAGGACATATTACACGCTGTAAGGTTTTATGATATATCAGGAACAGGAGGAAGCAGATCTAGCTATTGGCAGCAAGTATTAAAAGCTAAGCAGGTTTAGAGAGGATTATTTCTGCCTTTTCATTTGGAGAAATAATCTTCATTTAAAAATTTGTTACTAATATGCCCCATGACTATACATTCATCACTACCCCTAATAATGGATTTTATCATTAATACGCATGAATTTTCACTTATGTTATAATCCAATCAGAAGCAAATCTCCCTCTCTAAATGCAAGCAGAACAGGGACTTGGAAAAGTTTTAGGTGAGTAAGATGGGTCAAACATAACAGAAGTAGTTTAATTTTTGCAATATACTGATACACCAGACATTGCTCTGTTGTATAACTTGTTTTTCATACGTACATTGTGGATGTGTGGAAAGAACTAATTGAATAGCTTGTGCAAACTTGGAGGCTAAGGACTCGGAGATTTGTTGGGTAAGGGGAAGAAATTAATTGAGGGGTACTGGGTAACAGGGCATTCAGGGAGAAAAAGCAGGCCATGGTTGAGCTGGAGACTTCTGAAGAGGAGAGTGTTCTCTTGCCCTTGATTTGGCTTATCTTGCAATTGCAATCATGTTCTTGGATTATCTGCATACTCACCCTGAGCTTGAACATCAGGGTCTTTTACAAGCCCAACTAGAAAATTGAGTGCTTGCCTGAGTGGCACAAAAAGGTTATGGTATCTTTATGGAATTATTCTTTCTGGTGCAGCCCAGCCAGCATTGCCTGCCGAGGGTCAGTGATGTCCTCTCCAGCTGACAGGGGCAAGCTTGAGAGAGTTGGGGTTTGTACATCTGTAGGAGGGTCCTTGGCTGAATGAGATGAAGTTTCAATGTGAAGTGAGATTTTCTAGGGTTTTCTTCCTTTGATATCAATCAAATGGAGTTTTGAGGTTGGGTTTGGTTTGGTTTTGGGGTTTTTTTTTGTTTGGTTTTTTTTTCTTGCTTGGGTGGTTGTTTTGAAGGGGTTTTGTGTGTGTGTGTGTGTGGTTTTTGTTTTTTGTTGGGTTTTTTTTTTTTTTTGTGGGGTTTCACTAGGACTCTTTCTCAGTAGAAACCAGTACTTGGTCTGGTTTTGCTCATTTGAGGTTTGTTTTTTCTTTTTTTTTCCTGGATAAAGGCAGAATGATACTAAAGCTCACTTCTGCAATTTGAGTGGTACTTTTTTTCTTGATGTGACACTCTTCCCGGTGAGACAGTTTTCAGCAAGTCATTAAAATAAACTCAGGGTTTACTTATTGACACAACAGCCTGAAACTTGCTTTCTTCTCTGTCATCTGCCACTCTGGTATTTCTGATGTTTACATCTTGACCTGAAGCTGCCAGAACAGACAAAGCTTGTGTGCCCACCCAGTTGGGAAGCTGAGGAAAACCCTGGAAGCAGAGTCCATCCCAAGCAATGAAGTGAGATTGCTGTTCCTTATAGTTTCCAGCAGTTCAAGCACAGTGTGTGCTCAGGACCCACGTAATCCTTCACAGTCTCCATTGTGACAGAGGAGAGGAGTAAATGCCATTCAAGGAAATATCTCCCTGTATTAGGGCCTGACCTACCTGTCCCTGAATTAAAGGAACCCATGCAGAGCCAAGTGCCGAGCTTATGTGCAGGCAGTGCAGGAGGGCACTGCCCACTGGACATGGAAGCACTGCCAGCCTGGGGCGGATGTAGCAGCAAACCCACTAGTCCTCTATAAAGATTAAGAGGTCACAATTTCCCAAGGTGTGTCACTTTGGTGTGCCTTAACACATGTGGAAAGGGAAGGGAAGAGCCCAGTGCTTTGCTTTCAATCCACCTGGTGTGAAGTGTGCAGGGGAAACCCTCTACCACAGCTGCTTTGTTAATGGGTTTGCATCTTATTCCGAGGCACGCACGGGTGGGCTATCCATCACTGCCACCTTTCATTACACCTCTCTGGCCGGCAGCGGACTTGCCACGCTTGCTGCCTCTCCCACTGCTGCTGTTTAATTGGCCCCTCAGAGCTCCTTGCCAGGACTGTGGCAGGCCAACAAGATTTGAATACTGATTTTTGCCTTGTCTTTTTCTTATTATTCCTTGGGCAGAAGGTAACGCTCGGGTCTCTGCTCACCGCAATTTTTATGCCCTCTTGTACTGAGCTACCTATTCAAGGTAGTTTTGTTCTTATTTATACCTATATATAGCCTCAGCTTTATCAATTTGCTGTCTGTTGTCACTGATACCAACTAGCGTAGAAATGGTGTTACTCAGGTCTTAAAGGAACTTAACAGATTGCATAGGGTGAATAACTAAGTGTCCCATTTATTTCTTTTATGCATGATGTGCTTCAAAGCCTCCGGTGACAGAAGAAGGCAGCCAGATGCAAAGCTGGTACCAGATCTTACTGTGATGTACTTGATTCAGAGCCCTGTGATTCAGCCAGTGTGAGAAAATGTTGTGGGTCCAAAGTGAGAATCAATTAACTATCCAGCTGTAGAGAAAGCAAAGGGGATCTTGTGTTAATAAAGGTCTTCCTGCAGCTCCTGTTAAGGATCCTGTGCCTGGAGGGTTGAAGGTCTCCATTCATACAGAATAAATTTGATTATCTTGGGAATGAAAAAGAAAACTAAATTCCTTGTTTTATCATGAAAGCCTAAAGGCATGCACAGAAATGTTCCTAGTGCCAGGGGAGCTGGGGGCAGAGATTAGAATTAGGGATTTACCAGGTCGTGTAATGCAATGCTCTTTTGAAATTGCTTGTGCTATGCTGATGCCTTTGGTTTGCAGTGTTCCAAAAGGCCTTACGCTTGCCTTATAGTGAGGGGCCATGACTTACTGATAGGTGATCTGAGCTGAGGGCAGATGGACTTGTGCTGTTTTACATGATGGAGTCAAAATTGCACATGGGGAGAGTTAGGAGAAGGTAAAAATAAACCCACTGAATATCCGGATAAACCTGTAGCTGTTCAAAATATTGATGGCTTGATTATTTGCCTTTGTCTAGTTAAATGCTGGTTGTTTTAATCTTTTGCTACCAAATGACTGATCTCAAAGAGATTTACAGTAAAAAAATGCATATTTAATTTGGAAAAAGTCTTGCAGGGAGGAATGTATTTTTGCTGGTTTGCACAATAAAAGAGCAAACTGCTTTTCATTCTTGCCTGATTTCAAAGACACAAAATTGTCATTTTGCCATGAAAGGCTGTTTTTGCTGACACAATTGGTAGTTTAGCTCCGCTTTGATTTGCTATTCTAAATATGTTGCAAGATTATAGGGTGCATCCCAAGAAATATTCAGCAATTTTTTTCCTTTTGAATTGCTTAAAAATTAAGATAATGATTATGAACATGGCATAAGTCTATGCAAAATGTATTTTTTTTCCTTGTGTATTCTTGTGTGTGTATTCTTGGGATGGTGTTTTTTTTTTTTTTTACAGGACATTGATTCAAAGAATATATTTTGAGTATATTAGGAATGAATTGAATACTAAGTGTAAGTCCAGAGTCTCAAGTGGTGCAAATCAATGTCACACCATTGAAGTCAGTAAAGCCGTGCCCTTTTGTCCCATATGGAGATGTGCCTTAAGATTATTTTCTCCATTTGCCCATAACACAGAGTTGGTTTTGCCACCACAGGTAAAGTTTGTATGTATGTGAGGAATAGAACAGGGGGTCAGTAACTTAAAATTCTAAGGGAACTCAAAAAGCCATTTAAATACTTGCCTCTCCAAAATAGGCAGAGGCAGAGCTCATAACGATTGTCCATAAGAAATCTTGATGTCATCTAATAAATTGAATTACTGGGTATTTCGTCAGTGCTTTCCAAGCAATATAGAGGTGTTACCTAGCTATGGAAAGAGTGACCCGTTTCTAATTCAACAGACATTTACTAAGGAGAGGGGGTTGTTTTGGGACTTGTCTCTCCTGCTGTACACAAGCTTGTACATGTAAAAGAAGTGGCCAAGTTAAGCCTTTGTGATTCAACACTTGCCATCTCCTCTGTACTTGGTGCTGTTCGATGCAGCAGTGACCTCTGGTCTCTCTCCTGTTTTAAGGACCAATTCTAGAAAAGGGATGCACTGGGCATTTTTAACTCTTCCAGTTTTTCAAAGAAGCAGTCATAAGAATTATTTTTAGAGATGAAAAACATATTTTTCCTAAATCTCATTTGTATAAATGATGGTTCTGTTTTGATATTTCCACCATCTACTTTTCAAAGGAAGAAAAAACAAGGACATGGATCCAGTAGGACAGGTGAGAGTTTAAGCAATGATATTGGATTCACTCTTAGAACAGGAAATGTAGAGTCAAGGTAAAGATAGTGCTCCATCTGAAATACCTCTATCACTGTGGCATTAAATTAACCTTGGGGTTTGACAAGTTCATTACATGTAGCTGTTTACATCAGCTTTTTAGGAGAGTTTTTATTCAGGGAGAAATCTATAGTTGTATTATTTTTGCTGGCAAGAAACCCCCTCGTGGTGAGGGTTGGGGTTTTTTTGCCTACTTATTGATGGCAAATGCTTGTGAAATGTGTTACAGATCGAAACATCCAAAAATACAGCTTTTGTTTGTATGGAGTCGCTATTGCAAATGTCATGTTTGCATATTTTGAAATTAAAAATCAATACACCATTATGTATCAAGAAAGAATATTTTACAGCATCTGTTGTAAAAAGGTTATGGATTTCCTCATTAGCAGTTTGCTTGGAATGAGCTGAAGGAGGAGTGGGGCTCTTTGTAGGCAGAAGGGGCGGTTTGGGGCTGTGCCGGTGCTTACAGCTCAATGTGCTGCTGAACCTGACGTTTGGAGAATGCACCCCTCTGTTTTCCAGAAATTAGTCACCCTCTGAGTTGGTGCCTTGTCTATCTTTTTTGTAAGGCCACATCAGAACTGCTTATTCTTATTGTACAATATGTATCAGATAGAGGATGAGGGTTTTTTTTTCTTGTAAGTAGCAAATCTTCCAGGACAGAATTAGAGAGGTATGAATCTTAAATCCATTAAAAAAAAGGTAGAACATGCTGGGAATGAAAATGATACAGCTTAAAATCTGTTCCCTTTTTTTCTTGTCTTTGTTTAACCAGTCAAGGCAACTCAGTCATTACAACATATTTTGCTTTCGCAGTTTCCCTGTGTGCCACTGGATAGACGTGGTACAAATCTGGATCCCATCTACAGCTGTTCAGTGTTACGGATGCGTGGGCATGTTGTTGTTATGACCATACACAAAAAGCCTTATAAGCAGAAGAAAATCAGAAATAAGTGCTTGCTGGGGAATGAATTATCTTCTCGAGTCAAAGTCAGTGATACAGTATTGAAATAAGAATTGCCTTGGTGTTGCAAGAATAGTGTTCTTTGGTGAGTAGCACATAAGGTTTATTATAGGATTTACCTATTAATTGCTTTGATTTTTAGGGACACACATTATGTAAATTATGTGCCAGTAACCACAAAATTCACTAGCCCTAAGTTTCCTGTTGGATAATGTATGTCTGACTATTTCGCTATCTAGGATAGAAGCAAACTGTTCTCTTCATTAATCACAAAAGCCCCTTATGGATCACAAGTTCCAAGTGATCTCATTTCTGTGCACTTCTTTGAAGTTTCTGGAGTGAGCCCATACGTCAGGATATCTGTAGGCTAAGTGCTGGATTAGGTAAACTGCTGTCAATAAGTTCGTAGCACAGCATCTGTTAGAACTGATCTGGGGTCACAGTCTCACCTCTCTTTCCAACTGCTACATATCTTACCGGCCTTTACCAATTTTGCAAACTCTTTCAGGACCAATCATCCTCTTTTTATCTCTGTAGGAGACCGTTCTGGAGATGCTTTGTGACCTGTGAAATGAGAAAAGGAAAACCAATTAAATAAAATACTTGGGTAGTATTTTGTGCAGCACTCAGGTTTGCAGGTTCAAACTCATAGGTTTTCCTGTCTTTTATTTCTAAGATTTTTTGACAGGGGCTGTAAAAACTGTGAAAGTTAGAGTAGTTCACATTCTTCAGAGATGTGTCACCTCAGCTTGGGGTAATTTTACCTTGTTTGTTGTGTTTAGCCCTTGCTTTTCTCCATGATCTTTATGCTATGGAGATATGCTGGTGGGCCAAAGGAGTGTGAGTGTTTACTCATATGTTTCCTTTTCAGGCAGTTTCAACCAATAAATCCCTAAGCTCAGCTGCTGTTAACTTTGTCTGTGCAACTCTGTGCTTCTGGAGTATTAAAAAAACCCCCCAAAACATGAAAAAACAAACACGCAAGTATTCTATGAGTTTTTTAATATACTATCAACCCAGAACAGGCTTTTGAAGTAGGAAAGTTTGGTTAAATGCAAATGAGCGTTACTCAAAATGCTGCTGGAAAGATAAAATGACTGCAGGTGTTTGGATAGATGGTCGCTGAGTAAAGATCTATGATGCCCTGAGTGTATGGCAATAAAGATAGGCAGATAAATGCAGGTCAGCAGAGAAGATAAGACAGGCTATATAACATCAAGCCACCCTTTGAGGGAATATATAAAACTGTAAGAGCCTTTGCAACAGATGACGTGAAAACTTATGGCACTAGTGTTTTCCACACAGTACCCGTGCAAATCCTTTTTTTATTAACTAAGTTGAACTTTAAAATTATGTTATGACCAAAAATCAATAAAGAGAAACTGATTTAAGTTCATCCAAGTGTGAAGGGGTTTATTACCAGTGCTACATCACTCTAATGATGTACTCTTAAAAATTTGTTTTTGTGATATATTACATCCATTATTGCTAAAAGGATAAAACTGCAAAGCAATAGTGGACATTAATAAATCAATTTAAAGAAAAATGGGCAGGTAGCCAGGGGAAAACAAAATCCAATTTGCAGTTTTTAAACACTGTGCAATTGTAATGTATGCAAATGACACCCAGGCCAAGGCCATGGGTTTTCAGTTACTAATGGGATTCTCTCCTGATGCTTATTTTGTTTGTTTGGCCTAGGATAATCCTCCTTGAAAACTACTCTAACAGTACACTGATATGTAATATTTCTAAAGCTAATTTTCTCACTTAACCTTCCCTATAGATCCACACTATAAAAACAGCCCATAGGGCTTTTTTGATCAGGTTGCATGAAGCATTTCTTGGAGCTGTTAAAACACAGAACATCTGTCTTCCTGTCTCTGTTTCCATCTAAATTTATTGTCCTGGTCTTCGAGCGTGTGCCTTGCAGAGAGGGACTGAAATGGTGCTGTCTTTCTGCTTAATAATATAAGAGTTAAAGTATAATCTGTGCTGATTTTCTTCAAACAACAGTTAGGCAAAAGTTTTCAAAAATGTTCCAAAAAATTTCCTTGTTCTCTTCATCTGCTGTGACCAAAATGGACTTAGTGGTGGAGTATATTTTTTGGCAAGGCAAACTTTGAATTCTTGTTGGTCAGCATTCATTGCTGTATCTGCTAATGCTGTCTGCTTGAGGACTGTGTTCTTCACAGAGAATTACACAAGATCCCTCTTTGGCTGTGACCTTTCTTATTCTAATGGTATCTGACAGTGAAAAATGCTAGGATTTTCAAAGGAGCCTGGGAATTTAATTGGACATCCAGCTCTTTAAAGCTCCTTTAGCAAGCCAGGCTTATTTATTTTTATTAATATGCTCACAGCTCTAGGAGAGGGCAATATAGTTGAAAACAACCCACATACATGATTACAAAGAATATGTGAAATGCACAGATTAAAATAAGGCAGTGGTGAATAAATACGCTTTTGTCAGCCCTGCTCTAAAAACTCTTCAATCTACGTTAAGTTCAGGGGCTTCTTCATTAGGGCACTGTCGTGCAGGGAGAAGCGATACTCTGAACAGCAGTGGTGTCAAGCTCTCCGTTGGTTATTTCCTAACAATTACTATTCCAAATGTGCTGCTATCCAGGAAGGGAGAAGGGAGGAGGGAGGTTTGTACTTTGAAGCATTAGTGTTTAACCTCCAACCGTTCGGTGTCACCTTGAGAGGAGATGCTTCGTGCTGAGATGCACTGCCAGCTGTGCCCTCATGAGTGGGTCTGGCTTACTCTCTTGTGGATGTGCTGACCTCATAGAGCGGGCAGGGTTGAGGAGTTGGGGAAGTATATTTGCCTTTTTTAACGCCTGGGTTGCAGATGTTGGGAGATAGGTCTGTTGAGCATGTGTCTCTTTGTATTTGCTGAGTGCTGGCCGATGTTGTGAGAGGACTCAAGGAAATGAAACTGTTAAGAAGGGTGGGATTTTTTGTTTGTTTGGTTTTTTGTTGGTTTGGATTTGGGTTTGTTTTTTTCTTTTAAATAGGACCTACATTTGCATATAATGCTCAAGGAATGTGTATTTAAATTAGTTTCTGAACTGTCCTCCAACTGCTCCCTATAAGCTGAATAAAATATAGATGCTTTTGGAAGTTGTTTTAAGCATCGAATAGCACTTGGATCTTTGCTTTCTCTTAAGTAATCTCGAGTTTGTTAGCAGCCACTTTAATTTCTGTGTCAGTTTTTAATTTCTTACAATACTTACGCGTTACTAATGTAAAGCCCAGGCTTTGGGAGCAGGCAAGCCAAGTTGCTTCTGTGCTTGGGAGTTGGACTAGATGACTTCTGGCTGGCCAGACTGCAACAATGTGCAGATCACCTTCAGGAAGCTGGAAGGTAAACATAACCCAGCTGTCAGCTGTGACATGGCAAAGCTATTGCAGGAGGATCACTACAGTGATACTTGAGCGCACATCTTTATTAATGTTGAAATGTCAATGGTATTTTTAGCCCAGCGTTTATTACCCCTTTGAGAAGGGTGCCTAAATGAATCCAAATGTCTTGATAGGTGTCTTTTCTTGGTGCTTGCCCCAGAATAGTTTAGAATCAAACAATAATTACAATCACTTTTATACAGGCAAGAGAATGATAATCTTGGATCTTGCAATTTTCTTCTGTCTTTAGCTATCTTGCCAGTCTGTCATTCTCGCAAGTTTTAATTTCTGGCATCTGCTTGGCAGGGGTAAAT
>JAOXXN010000102.1:3096473-3108136 GCA_026770055.1 Myrmophylax atrothorax
AAGTTTAACGTTGATGGTTAGGTTGGGAGAATATTGTGAATGAAAAGACATTGAAAATAAATGTGCCAGCTTAAAGTAAGGGTGAGTATGAAAGCACTGACCTGTACATAAGCCATGGTAATGCCGTGGAGAGCAGGGACTGTGTTGTACTCATGAGCTGGTGCTGGAGAGGAGGAGATGTGATGATGTACTTCAGTTCTGCAGTTTCATTTAACACCAGTTGATCCAGTTGCAAAACACAGTGTTTTGTGCTTAACTGCTTGATGCTGTTTAAAGTGAGTATCTATCCAAACTCCTTTTTTACTACAGGTCCACAAGGCTTATGTGACTCATGTTTTTGAGGCACTTTGAAACTGTAATCTATTTCTGTGTAGGTAATGCATGGCTTTACAAAACACTATTCAGTTTGCCATTGACTCAGTTTCAAGCAAAAGTAATGGTATTTTTAGGTATTCAAACACTTTGGGGCTGGACTTTGCTTTCTTCAAAGCCTGTTGAAAAATGAGAAAGATGGGGCAATCAGCTAGCAGAGAGTAGGCAGGAAGGAGGAGAGAAGCAATTTGGTTGATTTTATGTGGGTTTTGGCAAGAAACCAGTGATTTAACATGACCTAGAATCACGGAACATAAAAACAGATCAAGCAATCTTTTATTGGCTTAGTTATGTTGCTTTTGTTGCATTCTTTAGCTGTGCATTTGTATGAAGATCTCGCATTGAGAAATTCAGTTTGACTGGTGCTTTTCAGTGGTGTCACTCAAAAGAGAGAGAATGAGGAATTTTGAAATGTCATAAAGCACAACAAGCTTCACTGTAGGAATTTGCTCTGTTATGAGGGTAGAGACATTGAAATTGCTGGGCAGAGTTCCATTGCTCTCAGTGGCTTCTTGGTTTCTCATGTGCTTTACATATGGAATCTTAGTGTAAATGAAATATAGTCCTTCTTTAATTCTCTATCCTTTTGGTGCTGTGGCAAGCCTTTAAAATGTCAAGATGGAAAGCAAACAGCAGTGCTGAAGAGAATTCATGTCTTTCGATTGCACTGCTCAGTTTCCAAGGGTTTCCAAGCACCTATATGTTCCTATAAGAGGGATACATATGTGCGTATATATATATCTATCTATATCATACATTTAATTAAACTTACTTTATATTATATCTATATATATACACACACATATAATTTGAAGATGGTTCAAGGACAAAAAATATTTGTCCTTTCACATACCAAGACTGTAGAAGCTGATGGAACCTGCTGTGTAGCCATCCAGGTGTGTGGTGGCTGCACAGGAGGGTAAGGTGAGGTGCTGGAGCCTCATGTTTTACAGACATGAGTGTGTGTCCTGCTCTCAGGGAAGGCTGGAACTGCATTGTGAAGGACAGAGTGCATTTCATTAGGTCCTTCATTGGTGCTGCTTGTGCATTCTTGACATGGACTTGTCTCAAAGCAAGTTTGGGGACCTTCTTGAAGAGCAGAGAGGAGAGAGGGGAACCTCTAGGTATCCAGCTTTGGCTGACTCATACTAGCAGCACATTTTCCTCTTTGTGGAAAAGGAGTGGAAAGTGAAAAAAGGACTAATGGACAAGGGGACTTGTAACCATGTGAGCATTTATTGCCTGTTTCAATTGGTTTCATGTTTCCATGGCAACATACGCTCTGTGGCTTGAGATCCAGTGAAATGATACCTGTTGTGTCTGTGAATGGCTGGGTGAAAAATAGTTTCATGAAGCAGGTAAAAAAATAACTTAGCTTGGGGCATGCTTGGTTATGGAACTAGATTTTCATGACAGACAGATATGGCTTGTTACAGAGATAGAAGCCTGGGGAGTAACTGAAGTATGTTATCTATGGCTGGATCTTGGTTCAAGAGGGAAAATACAGAGTAAACCAACTTCACTGAACTAATTTTTGTAGCAAATTAATGAAAGTGCCATTTTAAATGCAGACTAAGAAGTGAACTGTGAAGACTGAGGACTATGAATGAGGCACATCTTGTGTATGAGGGTAACATTTTAAGGTAGACAGTATAGAGGAAATGGACCTAATTCTTTGGGTTTGTGCCTTTCTTTTCCAACTGGTTGTCTCCTTTTTCCTGCTCTTATCAGCTGGTCTGTTAAAGGTACTATTTTTACTATTGGGCAGAAGCTGAAAACCTCAGCACATAGTTCTGAGTTCAGACTGAACAGCTACTCAGCACCCATTAATTCACTTAAACAGCTGCTGAATTTTCAAAATTGCGTGGCTCTCAACACTTCCCAGATCTCTTGATGGCTCTCTGTTAATAAGCATTTTTTGAAAATAGAACTCTCTGGTGCCTAAAGAGGCATTTATCTCATCTGAGAATGTGTTCTGAACTGTTTTTTTTCCAGCAGCATGATATGGGAGAAAGTAAAAGCATGTGCTTGCAATGGCTTGGAGTGGGATGAGCTGGTGAGAGGGATCCTGTCGGCAGCTGAGCTCTCCTGTCCTTGGACTGTGAGACTCTGCACTACAGGATGAGCCATGAGCTCAGTATTGCAAACCCAGGCAGTGGCAAATTACCCTCTCTGTAAAAGAGAGCTTTGGAGTGTGATTGAAACAATGTTGTCTCCTGCAGAAGAGATTTTCTGTCGTTGGATCTGCCTGTGCCTTGAGTTTTGAGCTGTGCTTGTCTCTGTGCCACCTACACTACCAAACATGAGCATCTCCGCTAATTATATTCATTTCGAAGCAGACATAGCTGTCTCAGGGGACCATCTCTTTAATTTCTCTTCCACGTGTAGCAGTTAGCTGAGGGTTCTTGCTCTCTTACACAGTGAGTTCTCTGAATAGGCTGGAGTGTTAAGTACAATGAGAAAGTTTTTAGGGCTCTAATGGGTGAACTTGGCTGTGTTTCCTGCCAGGGCTTGACATAAAAGGCTCATTATTGGTAAGAGAGGCCTGGGGAAACCCTGTCCTTGGGTCACACATTGATGGCATCCTGCATTTTAACCGACTTTTAAAGGGAATGTTTTTGTTTTGTTTTGTTTTTCCTTGCCCTCACAATATATGATATATCAATCCTGGATAGCCCTGCGGGAGACAAGTATGTAGTTTTTCAGGGCAGTACAGAGAATTCATATGGTCTAAGTAATTTTTGTATTGTCTGGACTACTTGGTTTTTCATCATAAAATGTACATCTATAGCCTTTTTAATGCCTTTTTTAGAACGTCTTTATCACTTGGCAGGGACGTAAAAAGTTAATAACAGATTTGTAATTTTATTAGCATTTATGCTGCAAACGCTAGAGAGTTCCCCAACCCAAGTTTAATGCATCCTTAAAGTCCTTTTTATTAGCTTGTTAATTCTCAGCAGGAGCATTTTATGGAAATGCGAATTACATTTTTTTTTTTTTTTCCTAGAGGAGAAACAGTGGTTTAGATCCAGATGATGAAAACATGAAAGGTTCTTGTTTGGCTTTTTTTTTTTTAATAGGGGAAGGGGACAATTTTTCATTTTTATTTTCCCCCAAAGTGACTCATTTATTGTAGCATTACAATTACTTTTGACAGCTGTAGGTGACAACACCAGGTGACAGGGAATGGGCACCTGGTGTCATCCTTTTCAGCAGGGAAACATGACTGAGTGCTGGGCAGGTGTGACCACAGTGCATGTAGTGGGAGCCAATGACAAAAAGCCTCTTAGTGACCCAAACCTGCTCATTCCTTTTGTTTTCAGTCAGACTTGGCAAGTTCACACATGAGTTGGGTAGGTTTTTCTTTTTTCATAGGTCTGTCTGTCAGAGATACGTTTATTTTGACAAGCGCTCTTTATGTTAATGAGGTGCTTTTGCCATGACTTTTTCACACTACGAGGATAGGGAATTATTTTTAAAATAAGCATTTTCTCATTCCATTGGCAAAGTGAAATATAAATTACTTTGGAGGAGGAGCTGTGCATATACTTCAAACTATTCAAGCTATAGGATTATGCCCCCCCTTTTTTTTATTATTCCTTCATATAATGGGTGATATGTAAATTATAGGTGCGTGCTAGATGTTGCAGTCTATATAAGCCCTCTCCATTGCTTGTATAGTCAGCCATCCGTGCTTCCATGTGGGAGCAACAGAATTTGTGGTTATTGTTCTGTTTTGCACATAGCAGGAGCTAGCAGCAGACTTGTGCAGTAAAATACATTTCCAACATTTCCTGTATCACTAATTGTAATTTCCAAGGCTCCCTCTGTGACAGAGAGAACAAAAGGGAACTTTGAGAAAAACTATCATTAGCCTTGTGGATCAATATGGTTTAGGAAATACAAAACAACTTCAGTTGTTTAAAAATAGGAACTGCCAGAGGGAGTTCCCACCACCCTGCTGAAAACAAATCACAGCATTGATCTGTCTGCAGCGTAACCGCGAACTTGCAGAAAACAGAAGAACCTGCTGGGAATATAAATAGAGCCTCTCTGTAAGCTGTATCTGCGTTGGGTTTGGCCCTCCTGAGCAACCCACAACGGATCATCTGTAAGTGAGATGGTTGGTTGCTTTGCGGGGAGTAGAAAGGGAGTTAATGCCGGCCAGTGGATGCCTCTCACAGTGTAACATAGTTGTATTTCTCTTTCTCTTAATGGACTCTTTTCATCTCTCTCCCACTCTCAGAAAAGCTTCTCAGGTAAGTCAAAAGCCTGTTTCAAGAAATCCCATCCATGAACACAGCACAGGTCATGAAAAGAGAGAAACCCCAACTTAAATGACAGCAGTAGCCTAGCCCTAGGTCAAGGAAAATGCTGAGAAACAAGAGGACAGTTGACCTTCTGAATGTTTAAAATACATGGAGTAGTTGCAGGAGGCTCAGTAAAGTGTTCCTCAGGTAATTTCCTTTGGGGTCTCTGAAATAATCTATGGGAGTTTAATTTCTTTCTTACTCTTCAAGGTTAAACTTTTACATCCTGCTATGAAAGACATTGCCCCTTCTCTCCTTGCAAACCTACCTCCAAAATGACTGTGGACTTTGGTGTCAGCCAGCACATTCTCAACATTTTAATATGAGGCAGAATTTAGAAATTTGGTGTTATTTTGAAACATGACCATTTGTCTGCGGCAAAGCAATAGAAGGCCCACAGGAGTTGTCCTGTGAACCTGTGTGTGGTACCCTGATATGCACTTTGCTACTAACAGTTGTTGGGTGCACAGTGATGTAAGAGCCTTCTGAAGATCACAGATATGTCATTCAGTGGGCTTTTCAGGGATTAAGGTCTGTAGACTTTCTTTCTGGTATTTACTTAATGAATGATTTATGAAGGCAAGTGCTTAGTCCTCCACCATTAACTCCAGATTGTATTACATTTGCTTCCCAGCCCACGGGAGTAGTTTTCAGGAAAAAGACAATGAGGATAGGACAGCAGCAGCACTGTTTTTGCTGCCTGAATTTTGCTTGCGAGAATGAATGTGGGTAGCTGTAGGTGTCTATAGAAATGTAAATCAATCACCTGGTTAGTACTGGGCTCCTGTCTTTTTGTGACCATAATCCACTGGAACTAAAGTTTCTTTCCTAAGTGTCATGTTACTTCCAGGCAAGGAGGATTTTTTGAGTGTTTGACTTGTTCTATTTCTATCTCAACTTGCCAGTACTGAATCTGCTACTTATTTTAACTGGTATTTTAGCTTGCCAGTGGAATCCCAAATTAAAACATCAGGGTGATGAAAGCCATCTTTGTCTTGACCAAGAAAGAAACTGGAATCCAAGGACTAAAAAAGTAAATTTCTGTGGGCTGAGCACATGTCTGAGAGTTTATTTACTGAAGCAGTGGCTGGCCAGTCTACTGAATGCAGGATTCCTCCCAGTCTGGTAATGAGTGTTAAACCAGTGCATTAAATAAGTTTATGGGGAAACTGTCCTTGTTCAAGTGTAATTCCAACTTGGAAAACTTTGTTTGAAGGATACTGATTAATGGTTTTCAGTGAGTGTGAAATCAATTACAAATTACTATAAAACCTTGATCAAGTTTTTAAAGCCAAAGAACTGAAATCTAAAACCTTGATTCCTAAACTGGAGAGGTTGACTTCAATTAGGTTTTAAGAGATGCTGAA
This sequence comes from Myrmophylax atrothorax, assembly GCA_026770055.1. NCBI lineage: Eukaryota > Metazoa > Chordata > Aves > Passeriformes > Thamnophilidae > Myrmophylax > Myrmophylax atrothorax. The sequence goes on from JAOXXN010000102.1 coordinate 3,102,523, forward strand.
ATATAATTTTGCTTAAGTAGTAAGATAGTGTGCCAGGATCCCCCTCATACAAATGGATACCTCTAAGGGTGATTTAATCCCAGTAGGAACAATCATTTGTGGCTGAACTGCTCTCTTTCAGTACCATCCTCTCTTCTAGACTGTTGGCAAAATTGACTAGTGGCACTATGTTGCACATTTGGATGACTAAAAATGAATAGGAGGAATCCCACTCTTCCTGTTATTAAGATCTCTAGGTCTTATTGTTTAAGAATCACTAGCTTAAAGATATGCAAGCAATTAGACCATCTAATCCCTAATTAACTGCTTTACTGAAGGTTTTACATAGATCATAACACTATACTGGAGGGTTTCTGTGGTTTCTGAAGGCATGCTTCAGGATCAGAATCTCCTGTTATGTGTGTTTGGTGAGCTCACTGGCGTTTGTGCAGAAGATAATAGCTGAGGGAAATGGTCTTTTGTCAATTTAGTATCATGCACTGGAAACTGCCAGGGTTTACCTCTGAAAGTATCTTACACAACTGTATCTTCAAATAATTTTTTTTGGTCTTGCTTGCTCAGTCTCTGCTGTCAGCACATTTCTAAATATTACAGCATGGTATTTCAAGACAAGAAGTCTGAATTCTTTGAGTTTCTGAAAGCTCCACAGTGAGATTTTACATGCCATTAGTGAAGCTACTATATATATGACAGGTAGGACTGCTATAAATATCAGTGATATCCCAAAGATCTGGACTTTTGAAAACACTTGATGTAGGGATATCTCATCTTGAAGATCCAGTTTTCATAGATTTGTTTTAAAATATGAAATGGTTGCTTTTCATCTTTCTAACTTTTTTGTTTGTGAAGGGCAACATAATAAATGATTTCTTAAAATTTTTTCCTTTCTTATTCTGAAACATTTTCCCTTTTCTCAGTTTGAAAATGGTTTTGGAGAAGAAACAACAAAAAGATAAAACTGGCCCTGTGTCTTATACCTTTTTTATGCCTTTGTAGTTAGTTATTTACTATCAGAGTCAATGGAAGATATTTCACTTGTACGCCTGTATTTTCCACAGTAAACTTGTTGGAGGAAAACAAACTCTAAACTGAAAATGCTTAATTAAAATTCTTAATTTGAGTAAAAATGCCTATAGTTTTATTTGAAAAGGAAAGCTTTATTTTCAATAAATGACCTTTTTAAATAGTAGTACCTAAGCCACAGATGTGTGAAAGGCTACTTTCAGCATCCATGCTTGGATCAAACATGGCACCTAAGACGTAGAGCTGTTTTTCATGGGCCACAATACAAAGCGCATCTGGGGATCTGGACCTAGATGTGCCCCTAGTTTAAGGCATGTTGCAGTCACTTTGAAGTTGCTGGAATTACTCATGTGCTTTAGGGTAAGCACATGGTGGAACACCTTGTTGTCCAAGTGGAGGGGTCAACAACTGAGTCTAAGACCTGCCTGCCTTTATATTTATGTTGGGGTAGCTAAATTCTTCATTTTTCCTGAGCAGTCTCTGTTTCTAGTGCCTGTGATGCAAAAATGCAGTGTTGTAGAGAGGAAATAGTGGTCCAAATTAAATCTTTAGAAGCTCCTCTGCAGCTGGGAGGGTGGCAGATATTTCTATTGATGTGCTGATTATTGTAGCAGAGCACTAGTATTATCAGTGATGGCAAAGCATAATCCAAAATATTCAAAGAACAGCTGTGGTGTTTTGGCTGTTGCAATCTTGATTGTGTCAGCATAGATAGATTTCGTGCTGTTTTTTCCCGGGGAACATCAGAGTGGAATGAAACATGGCTAACTACAGCCTTGGGGCTGAGTTGGTGTTCTCTACCTGAGATGTGATTGCAATTTTTGACAGGAAGACTAATGCGTGTTTTATTGTTGTGTATTTAAATTCAATTTGGGGGTAGAGGGAGAGAACATTTTATTAAAAAGAGAAGGAAAATAACTTCTTAAAATATTTCCTGTTGTTCCCCAGGCAGATTGTGGAAGAGAAGACAGGGAGATTATACAGTGCTTTTCTTTTTGAGGGGGTGTGGGCACCACAGAAGGGCTTCTGTAAGAATTCCAATCCAGTATAGATGTTGATTTAGCAAGATCATAGAATCATAGAATCAACCAGGTTGGAAAAGACCTCAGATTATCAAGTCCAACGCTTGATCCACTAGCACGGTGGTTCCTAGACCAAGATGATATAAGTAAGGGCTTTAATCCATCGTGGTTCAGCAATTCAGTGAAGGTTTCTAAATATTTTGCAGGAATGGAGTTTCAAATCATGGTGTTCCCATATCTAAGCATGGCAAAAGGGTAATTGCCATGCTGATCTTTTGCATGTGAGGTTTGTGGCACTGACTCATGTTCAGTGACAACTGTGTTGAAAATCCCCTTGAGCTCCCACTTGCAGAACTCCTTCACTGGCAAAGGGAGCCTAAGATGCTCTTGGTTATAGCAGAGAGCTGTGGCACACTTTCCTTCCGACCCTGCCTGACCTCTGGAACAGTATAGTTTTGTGGCTCTGTTCTCCCCTATGTGTAGAATAAGGATGTAAAGTTTGATGAGTCTTATTTTTCATAGACTGAGCAGAGGGGGAGGTTATTTCTCCCATGGAGCCTAAGAGGTCCAAGACATCTGATGTTGCTACCATCCAATGTAGTTGTACCCAGAGCTGAGCTGCTGAATCAGCTGAGAAAATTCATGGGGGTTTTGGGAAACAGCTTTTGAATTTGCTAATAGTTCTTTTCTTCTGGAGAGCATCTGGCTTTGGAGGGAAAACTGGGGTTTAGGGTCTTATATTCTGAAATAAGCACTTTACATCAAAGTTACATGTGTAAGATATGCAGTGTGTGGGGAACTGTAAACAGCTCAGGATCCCTCTAGAACAGGATTTTAAAATTGTGATCTGTCATCTTAGGAGCCTGTGTGCATTTTGTGAGAAGGTCCATAAAACACAAGGAAGAAAAAAGATTTGCTGTTAAGACACGTTTTCGTTACACCATTACAAGCTTTCACTGTAAAATTTCTGGAGCCCAGAAACTGAAAAAGATTAAATCTATTCTTTTGGCAGCTCTGTCTTACATTGCAAACCCTTGTGAAGGCCCTGGGCATGGAGGAAAAAGAAAAAAAAAAATACAATAAGAGGAAACAATGAGCAAAGTCATTACAGCTTCGCAGTTTTGTTTGTATGTGGTTGGGAACAGGCTGTCTTTGCCTTGGAGAAGATACATTTTTAGGAGCTGAATAAAGATGGCACCAGCCAAAATCATGGGAGCATTTTTACTTTGAAGTATGTGGAACTTCTGTACATCCAATAAAAATAAAATAGAAATCCTGTTTGACTTGACAAGATGGGAACCAGTGTAAATGATCAATGAGCCAGATGTAGATGGAATTTCAGCAATTTAGAATTTAGTTCATCTGCCACTTGATACCCTCAGATCTGTAAGAAGCTTTGTCCTTCCTCTGTCTTGGTGAGCTGCAGGAGCGCAGGTGACTTGCCTGCTCTTTTTCTGGGCTTGGTGTCCTAGAATTCTTCATGAAGAGGAGTTGTGAACTTTCCAAACTCCTTTTTAAAAAAAAAAAAGTACAAGAGAAGGTGGATAGGGATAGGCAGGAGGCGACAGGGAGCACCTTGTACTATACTTGCCATTTCTATTCACTTTTCAAGATTTTCTCAGCCCTCAAGGCAGGGTGACCTTTAGCAGCCTCAAAATGAAGGAGTGTTGAGTGATTTTTCATTTTATGAGTTCTATAATACAGGTGGCTAATAAATAAAATACTTCGACGGGCAGAGAACTCACCCAGATGTCGGGCAAGTGAAGAGCACATTCCCAGCTGAGAGCTGCTCTGTGGAGTTTGTTACTGCTGTCAGCTTCTCCCTGTATCTGTGTCCATGTACTTTGGGGGAGCCAGTGGTCAAGAACAATAAAAAAAAATAGTTTCACTGCTGAAAATCATAAGGAGAGGAGAAATGAGTGTAAACAACCCTGCAGGTTGTTCCTATCTGTGCCATGTGGTCCTCTTGGTGAGGTCCAGGTGCTACATTTGGAGTGAGGGTGGGAACAGCTTGTGAAAGTCAGGGATAACAGTAGCATAAGCCTGATGGTAAACTGCAAACAAAGATGTTTGTGAGTGTATTCAGAATGAAGGGTGAGATTTGTGTAGTCATTATTTCAAGAGCTGTAAAATCCTGCAATTCCTCTGTAGATCCTCCTGGACTTACATTTATATTATCTGAGCATGAACTGTAGGATTTTTCACATAAAAAAAGCCTATCAGCACTGGAGAGTTTCATGGATAACTAGACGGGATCCAGCTACTTGGCTGCTCTGAAGCCACAAGGGAGTCCCGTGGGTGTACAGCCTCAGGTTAACTTTTTGAAGCCTGGCTGGAAGCTGTCGCTCTCTCTAGACCTGGAGCCATCAGAGAGGTGCCACCTGACAGGTGTAGAAATGAGATGTTACAATCTAATTATTAGAGCTACTTAGTCACCCATTTTTAGGAGCAAATAAGTAGATAAATACTAGGGTTAGTACTGCAGATGAGATAAAGTGTGCTTGCAGATACAATGGCTTGAAAAAGAAAAACAACTCCATGCTTTCTTCAGTCTTGGTGCTGAGCTGAATCTGACTTCTCTACATTCACTGACTTCTCCACATTCATTGACTTCTCCACATTCACTGACTTCAAGCTGCCTTTCTCCTCTCTGCTTCATTGCCTGCAGTTGTCAGCTTCTGGCAAAGTCTGTTGAAGTTGCTGTGACTTTTCACAAAAATAATTTTAGATGCCTGATAAACTAAACTACGGTCTGATGCCATTTCTGTAAAATCTGGGTATGTTGATTTGATAGTGTGTGAAAATGGTCTCACTAAATACCTCTTTTCAGGCCTGTGGTTTGAAAGCCTGCAAATGCTGTTATCCTTCATTGCTTTTTTGTTTTTTTAAAGAAATGATTATGTTGGTTTTTTTATTTAGACTATTGTTGGAGTGGTGGGATGCACTGCTTGGTAGAAGTCTGCCACAATGAAAACTTCTCTGTAGGGTGTTCCCTGCATTCAGTGTTTCTCTTCCATAATAGTGATTAATGACTAGCACAACATTGAATTAGTATTAGGCTTATTAGAAGAGCTGGTTGAGTGCAAAAGCCTTGAAAGGTGTTATCATCATTCAAGAATCAATTTTAGACTTGTAAACTCCATTGTCTTTGGAGTTACGTGCAATCTGATAATTTCCTTCCACTTGCTGTCGTGGTGTTTCCTGCTCCCGTCACAGCACTTGCTGTTGGGGTTAAGAGCTGGTAGGATGTCATTTGGTCCTGGAGAGGCTGGTTCAGCATGAATAGCAGAGGACAGTCTTCCTTTCAGAAGTATATAAAGAAAAACACCAGAAAAAATATTTGGTTGGTTCCCCCCCCGCCCAACTTCCTTTTTTCTGTCCATCTCTTACCTTGGGATGTGGGCTCTAATTGGAAATTGAGTCCCTTGCTTTTAAAATCTTTTCATAAGACTCTCTTCTACTTCATTAAATCATTAAACGAGTTTAGCAGGTATTAGTTTTGAGCTTTATTAATTGTGACTTGTTTTTCATTAGGAGATAATTGTCAGTCAGGAAACATAACTGCTGTA
>JAOXXN010000102.1:3108236-3126592 GCA_026770055.1 Myrmophylax atrothorax
GTAACATATCTAAGCAGACAAAAGTTTCCAGGAGGCAGAAAAAGAATAAATACAGAAAGGTCGCTCATACTAAAACTTGAAATCCTTCTTAGAGGTGTTTAAGCATTCCTGAAGATACCTTGTTTGGGATGGAAAACCAGGAGCTTAAAAGCTTCAGGACCTCTGGCAGGAATTTGGTGAAGAACATGATGCATTTATAGTTTGGGTTGTCTTTGAATATGACCCACTCCTACTCTCAATGGAAAATATTTCCAATTTCTAAACTTCCTTAGTTAGGGTGATTTACCAGCATGGCATGGCTTATCCTGCCTCTTCAAGGCCTGGAGTGTACTGGGGACTGCCAAGGGAGATTCAGTTCCTTTTGAGACTTGGAGCTGCTTGCAGACAGAATTTGCTTTATTTTTACAGGCTAGGAAAATTCTGTGTTTTTCGTGGGTCCCCCAACAAGGCATACAAGTGAGTGGAGGTTCAGCAGTCCTTGCAGTGGCAGAAGAGAGACTGGTACTGAAGAGTGCTGTGCCTGCCTGCTCTGCCTTGACAAGAGCAGTGCAATTTATCTTGAGCTATTTTCCAGGAACTTCTGGGAAACAAACTACGCATCATTTTAAAGATGCTTTCATGAAACAATTAGGCTGCATTAAATTATTTTGCGTAGACAGTCCTTGATGCGCAACTCGAGGGACTGAAGAACAAATGCAAGCTGAAGACCCAGTTTGGAACTAATGCTTTGTAAATACATTTTAAAGTTTTTTTGGGTTCTCAGTTATTAATCGAGATGCAATTCATCCTTCCAGTCAGAAGAAATTACAGTTGTACTGCCAGAATTCACAAGCAGTAGTGACTGATACTAGTAGCTTCTGATCACCCATTCTTTACAAAAAAATAGATTTGCCATTGCCAAGCAATAAGATAAAATCCTTTCTGCAGATGATGGCTTCTGGAATATATATATAAAAATATATAGTTTCTGAGAATCCTAAGAGTAGAAGATATGTGGTCTTTTAAGGGCTGTGTCTTAGAAACCACAGTGCTGCTGTGATTCTAGTAGCCTGACATTTCATCTGTTGTTTAATGGGCTAACAGAGTAAAATATCACCCTGTAATGATTCTTGAATGTGTGTGGGTTTCTTTATGGCCTTTCATGGAGCTGCAGGCTTCAATTTCGTCCCAAAGAAGCTCCTGATATAAACTGGTAATAGATCAGTAAATCAGGTAAGACCTACTGATGGAGGGGTAGAGGGCTGGAGCAGAGGAGAGACCAGCAGCCACCAGTGATGGCAGCATGTCTAGCCAAGCCTCTGCAGCCTTGCTGCTGCTCTTTGCCTTCTCCTCCCTCCGCATTGCCTGTCAGCTGGTGGGCAGTGGGGAGCTTTTTGACTTCTCAGTGAGGCTGGAGTAAACCAATGCATCATCTGTAAACTGAGTAGTTCAACTTCATTTTTTGAAGCACTCACAGGGGGATTCACCCGCTAAACTCTTTATCTTCTGTTCTTTACTGCATTAGTGGAAGTGGTTGATTCAGGTACTGCTGCTGCAAATGAAATCTGAGGTAAAAGCTGTTATACAAGTGAATTTCAGAATTGGAGCCTAATCCTGTGTGTGGCAGGACCTCACTGTAAAATATTTAGCATGTGGTGTAGGAATGGATGCGAAAGCAAAGAATTTTCCTGGAATAGCCATTATTAATATGGAGGTAATGTAGGATAGTAAACTGAAAGCTAGGCATGAGCTCCTTGAAAGAAAGTTAGCATTGTATTTGGTGTTACAGAGTATCTTGTGAGGGGATGTGAAGTTGTCCCTTGGCTGTAACATTGCATCCAGTTTTGGACAAAACAATAAAGGAGAAGGAGGATGAAAAGTTTGCAGTAGAACAGACCTGAGGCAGAGCAAGATCAGCAGTGTCATGTGCAAAAGTTGCTGTAGAGAAGGACATTTAATGAGCCCTGGTCTTAAATACCAGCCAGAAGAAGAGAAGGCTGGAATTAGGGGGATCTTTGTAAAGCTGAGGGTGGCAAAGCATTGCAATAGATAAACTGGAGAGATTGTGGGATCCTTATCACTGGAAGATGTTTGGAACAAAAATGGTTTAAATAGGGATGTATCTCAGAGATGCACAATGTTTGTGTCAGAAACCTGTAGAGCTGGAGTGGAATTAATAAGCATGGCCAGATGCAACCTGAGCAACATGAGAGTTAGAAAAGACTGCCTCTGACTTCAGACACAGACCTCTGTAACCATTTTGAAGTTTCTGAAGGGTCACCACAGGTTAGTAGAATCATTTTGAATTTCTTCTAATGTAGCCAATGAGCATTTTTAGGAGACAGGATTTACTTCTCCTTCAGTGGGTTGGTGACAGAAGCCGATTTACTAGATTAGGATTTTTAAAAAAGCCTTGCTTGTAATCTGTGCTCATCCTAAGAAGATGCAGTTTCTTCTTAGAGCTGATATATATATATATATATATCTTTTTCTTACAACCCCAGGAAGAAAAATAGATATTCTCCTATGTGTACTTGGAAAACTTCTACCACACATTGCGATTCACTGCACTCTGTGGAGTTTGAAATTGTGCAAAGCCAAACAGCTCTTTTATGGAGTCAATGGAAATGTTTTTTAGGGCTTTTTTTATCTAGCATCTTCCTAGGCTAAGCTGTCATTTTCCTCTCTGCTTACAAACTGCACCAGAAGCTAAATGTTACATGCTGGAGTTAATCAAAAGGCTGAACCTGATGGAGTTCCTGTCATCATGGATCTTCAGCTCTCCCTAAAGGATGAAGGCAGCTGTATTTCACTTAGCAGAGCAAGGAGAAGGAGCAAATACTGTGTTAGGGTTACTGTCCAAAAGATCCATGCACCTTGGCAGGCTGATTTGTTTATAATCACCTTGCAAGACTGCAAAGTGAGCGATCTGGCTGCAACACTGAAAGAGTTAGGATGGAGAATTATTGTAGTGAATGCAGGTTGACGTGGAGAACTCTCCCCTCCAGTCTCTCCACACTACTGTGAGGGATCCCCCCCAAAATATGTCCTCTTTTTGCTGGCTGTGAAATCCAAAATGAAACCCCTGTGTACAAGATAAATTCAGGACTATAACTGCTAGCTATGTCTGTGGTCCTGGCAACCTGCCATGCTTTAGGAACTTGCATTTATTTGTGTTTGTGTATATTTAATATCTATGTGTGATTTATTTGTTTATGTTTCTTTTGTGGGTCATCTGTATTAAGGGTCAAGCAGTCTATGAATATGTTGTTTGTATACAAGATGTTGTGGCAGGAAATGGGAGGTGTATTCTCTTTGCTTATTTACCTTTAATCTAGACCCCCCTGGTAACATTTCAGGCAAGGGCCTGTGGTAGTTTTGGACTTTGTAGCTTCATTTTTTGTTTCAGTAAGCTTGGGGTCCCTCTTTAAACCATTCTCTCCGTAGGTACTCTGCTAACCTGAATGCCACTTCTCAACACAGAAGGGAGGATTCAAGGTCAAACTTAATGATCCTGCCTCATTTTCTCTTAGTTCCATTAGCATTCACAACTGAGACTCTATCATGTTTTAGTCTCCCCGCAGAAATATATGGGCTCTCCATGAAGATAGGATTCCATATGTACTGCTTTCGGTGAAATCTGTTTATCTTTGCAGTTGGCCAAGAATAAATAAAACAGCCTTATGGTTCCCGGGAGTATACGCTATATGCCTCAATTATTGGTGCATTATATTAGTAGCAGATGCTACATTCCCCCATATAAAAGGGAAGAAGATTTCTGAACAGTAAAACCAAATTTTTTGCTTATGTGCCATAATTATCACCATTCCTTCATTTCAAAGGCATCTGTCTGATGTACCCTAATTGTGATGCATTGTATTACCATTTGCATTACATTTTGTTCCTGAAAATAACAGTGACAGTGGTGGTTAAGGTTGCAGGAAGGTTTCTGCTTTGTTCGGGTAATTTGAACCTTGCCCTATAGCATTTTCTTTTTATCCTGAATTGTTTCAAGCATGTCTTCTGGACAAGTCAATTGCCAATTTGCCCTCAAGAGAGCTAGTGTGGATCCAGACCTGTTTGCTTAAGGCTTGTGGTTTGTGCTGCTTGAGAGCCGCCCAGGGCAAGGGGCTGGACAGATGTATAACTCTGGCATCTCTAGACATGATTTGACTTGCTTTTACGTCTTTGAAATATATTACTACCATGAATTTTGTCTCTTCTTTAGAGTTTTGGACAAGTGAACCTATGGACTCATTTGTTCTCAAACTACTCAACTGAAAGTTTATAGCATTCAAAAAGACTCCACAAAAGTGAGGTTGGGATGAGCCACCCCACAAAAATGAGATTGGGATGGGCCTTTTTGCTAATACTGGATACCTCCTGTAGGCTATGGTATGAAATAAAATAGACAGTTTTCAGTAATCTTAACAGGCTCTCTCCCTGAAGGACATAAAACTTACTTTACTTCAGTGTTTGAGTCCATAGCTCCAGCACACAGAAATGTTGCTCCTCATCTCTTGCAAGCCAAACTGAGACTGCTGTGCAGTTTCACCTCCCTTTCATTGTAGGCGGTATGATGGTAACAGCAAAAATGGTATTTCAGCTGTCTCAGGTTCTTGTACCAGTAAAACTTCTTTAATACACTTCTAGCCTTAATATGCTTCTCCTTGACATGTTCTGGACCCTAGAAGATAAGCTCTTGGTAATTTTGTAGGTTCACCTGTGTCCACTGTGAACTCAAATGTCTTCCTTACCATTTGATTTCATCCATGTTGCCTTTTGCATTTTGGACCTTGCTGGAATAGGATGGCATTTCCTCCCCTTGTTTAATGCACAGCTGCATCCTGCTCTGCATCTGTCCCTGCATGAGCTGATGTGATGGAGGCAGCTTTGAAGTTGGAGGATGAGGACTTGAGTGTGTGATTGGCTGCAGCCCCTCCCAAAACTGCCATGCAAATATTGTTTCCCTGAAAAACCTCTTGTGAGTTCTCTTTGGAAACGTGTTTCACTCTCATTCCCTGCCCTACCTGCAGTGTTCCATCAGCACCGCTGCAGCAGGAGGCTGGCTAATAGCAGGCTTTTTCGGAGACAGGCGGTTAATGGGAACAGTAGCAGGCCCTAAGGTGTGTTTATACAGTCAGTCTCGCTTCCTCCATTCCTGTGATATATTAACTACTTCGGAAGTTTCCCAGCTGTTTCAGGGGATAAATAATGGCAGTGAGAGCCCATATTTAACCTTTACTGTTCAGGCTGCATGCTTTGTAGTTGTCATCTTCTATCTGCGTGGCTATCTGGGAAAGACTTCAGACATCTCCCGCTCTCTTGGCTGTGCTGTTTCCCCTTTCTGCTTGCTACCATGCACATGGAAAGGCACAGCCCCTCATGTTTATGTAGGTCTTCATCCCCTGCATTTATGGATACACCACAGGCTGGAAGCTGGCTCTTCCAGCAATGGTCAGGATGTTTCCAGAGACTCTCCCAGCAATGCCTTTGAATCCTTTGTCTCCAAGTTACTTGTTTAGATGTAGCATGTCACTCACTTTTGTTTTCAGTTTGTTTTCCTCTTGCTCAGTGACTATCAAGTAGAGGTGATTTGAGTTGTTTCTCTTTATTTTAGGCAATGATAAATGGAGATGCTCTGGATAAAAAGCAGGAATGTCAGCTGTGAGAGTCCCTACACTTCTTACTTCCCAAAAAGGCTCCAGTCTGGAAAGTCCTGGTGTAGTGTGAAAGAATTTAAGGTATTAGCTGTGACAGTGTTGCACCAGGCTGCACTGGGAGTGAAATGCAGCTATACTGAGACACCTTGGTGATCCCTGCTTTAACGTAAATGTTACTTACCTGGGATTAAGTTTTCTGGTTTTAAATAGATGGAAAAGAGAATCAGATGAGCTGTTTGGGTAGGCACTGTCACTGATGAATGGTAGATGAGCATTTAATGCATTGTGGGTCTGAAGCTATTAAATACTATACTATTTGGAAATAGAAAGGAAAAAAGGGATTTGTTCTGTGTTATTTTTGGCCTCAAAACTGCCATGGCAAACCCTAATGGACCCTAGAGCCATAAAAATAGAGGGCTGCATTTGGGCATGTGGGATTCGGTGCATGGCCTGCTGCTGGTCTGCTGCTGTTACTGACCTCAAGCAGGGAGCTTGTAGGAGGGATTGTCACGCTATTTGGGATGACTATAGGGAGATGAGGGGTGTTGATATGCACCATCAGTGCGAAGCATGTGACACCTTTTGTCCTTAGCTGTTGCTCATCATCTTCAATAATGAGTCACCTGTTCAAAATCCAGAGAAGCAGGGGAAAGTTCTTTTCATTCTGGTAAGAAGTCAGCTGCAGAAAAGCTATGGGAGCAGGGAGGGGGAGAACAGACAGCATTGTTCTTCACATGTATAGAAGGGAGAGAATTAGTTTGGTCACCATTCCTTTAACTGTGAAATGCTATGGCACATTAAAATCTGATAGGTGTCAGAGGTGCTATACAAGTAGTGTAGAGGTAGGTCAAGTCCTAATGGTCTTGCGCCATAGCATTGGGACAGCAAAAAGTAAACAGGGGCAAATGAAGTAGAAAAAGAAGGTGACAGGATTGCAGCAGAGACACATGGCGTATGTGTTCATTTTGACCACAGCCTTGGTGACCTCAGGTACTTGAATGACAATATAACAAACTCTATCCAATAGTCATCTTAGTAGCATGTGAGAGTACACAGAGAATTTGAAGTTGTATTGGGGAAGATTATGTGGCTGGGCAGAGAGAAGAGCTCTGTGATTGACCATGGGTCTCTTCTAGACCTGCTGTTCAGATTCTGTGATGAAAAGTTTTGTTGAGAGTGTTTTGCTTGTCTTACTGCTTTACATGTGCTTCTGTGTCCACCCAAACAGACTCTTTCGTATTAATGCTTGAGTGCTTTTTGTCTCCTGCATTTCACTAAGGTACCAACTTAATGACCTGCAGACTGAGACATTCCTACTCTCCTACTCTTAGGAAGTATGTGTGAACTTTAGGATTGTTCAGAAGATACAGCAATCTTGCACTTTAGTTTTTGTCTGGATGTCAATTTCAAAATGGAAAGGGTTTGTTCATCGTAGTTTAAGGGTACTCACCTTTATTACCTTCACAAAATGAAAATCCATGCTGTTCCAAAACAAATTGACTTTTGTCCTTGGTACAGAGATGAGTGCAATACTTTTTTCTCATGTCTCGGATTTGGAGGCTGTAGAATTATTGTTGCTGACTGTAAACTATATCCTTGATTATAAACAGTTCCGGAGCATTTTGTTTTTAAGTACTGGGTTTGGGACATGTGCAGTTTATTCAAGACTAGCATTGAAATCCTGAATCTGGCAGTTCAAACTCAGCCTGAAAGAGCCTTTTGCTTAATGAAGTTATGGGAGAGGCAGTGGGAGCTGTGATTTACTAGGAAATAATCTGAAGCAAACTCATAATAGAGAGTTTCTGTGAACTTCATATTCTGTTTGTTCTCAGTCCATCTCCCCTTGGACTCTCAGCAGTATCTGATAAGAGAAGCTTATCTCTGTGTGAGTTGGGGTTAAAGGTATATGACCTAATTGACCAGACAGTTCAGTGTGGTTCAGTCATTGCTCCATGCCTAGTGACTTCTGTCGACTTGTGCAAATATTAAATGAAAAAGATCTTTTCTCCCTCGATTGGAAACATAAACAAAAATGTGTGTTTTCAGCTTGGGAGGGAGCAAGTCTTGAAAAACCTACTCTCTTACTTGACTATATTTGGGGTGCGGTCACTGTTTAAAGCCAAAAAAGCATCTTTGCATTGTCACTGTCCCAAAATAATTTTGATAATCTTGTCTGAACAATAAAGCTGTCACAACTGTCTGCCCTTTTCCTTTCACATCCCCTCCCAAACAGGTGAAAGTTAGCAAGTGCTGTTACATCTCTCTGAGTTGCTGGCTTTATTGGACTCCAGAGGGATGGCAGTGGCGGATCCTTGCTCTGCTAATGAGTAGTGCTCACAATCCATTTAAGCCCCTTGGAAGCTCAATAGCTGAACAGGTAGCCCCCGCTGATGTCTGCAAAGCTCTGCCGCTGCAGCCTCCCTGCTGCACCTGGTGATAAGGCACAGCTTGAATCTTCAAATGCCACTGGGAGGATGATCAATCTCAATCCAGTCCTCCTTCTCTCCCCCAGACAACTTCTACTGAGGAAGAAAAGAACACATAGGCATGGTGGCTTTCGGGTGTGGGAATTTGGAAGGTGGTGGAGCTAAAAATCTATCACGACCCACAATAAAGGGCTTGCATCTTCATCTCGGACAGTGTTACTGCTGTGCAATCCCAGAAGCAAGTGAAAAACCACAAATGCAGACACAAGCAAAGGTGAAAGTTTTTTGTATTCTTATTATTATCCTGAGTAAAGGAAAACCTGCTTATTCAATCCACTCGCCTGGCAAACTGAAGTTAAATAAGATAGAGGGGATCCTACTTATCTGATGTTTGCAGCAATGCTATGCATATGATATACAGCAGGGAATTCACATAACACAAAATCAAATCTAACATTAATCCCCAAGAAACGTCTTACAGACCTGAACACAAGATACTATGGGTTTTAATCAAGCACGGGGTTTTTTGAGTGATACATTTTGGATATTTTTCTTTTTTTTCCCCTAATTTCAGCTAATGGAATATTTTCAGGCACTTACCTGATTCTGTCAGCTTTCTAAAAGGGTGTAAGACTTAGTGTTTCAAGGTTTGGGGGTTTTTTACGTTTCAGGGACGAGTTGATTCTCACAAAGAACTCCTTTTTGCTGGGATTTTCCATTACATTTGAAAAGTGCTTGTACCTATATAACTCTCTAAGATCTGACACTGTGAGGCAGATTCTTTAAATATAGGACATAAAAATCTGTATTTTGGCCTGCTTTGTGTCAAAATGTATTTTCAGGTAAATCATGCTTCAGTCTATGTGATGCAGCTCTTTACACTTACCTGAATTCCAGGCAGTGATTAAATGCCTGACTGGTCCAGAAGTACACAGAGGAAGGCTGGTAAGCTTCACAATTAGATGTGAGTTCTTACAGGGAGTTTTATTCAGTTGATACTGTTTGAACTAAGAAGAGATACCGTGTTGCTCTTACTGATTGACAGGCTGCTGAATTAAAAGCTTCCTACAATTAATGAAATGGTCCTATTTCAGACTCGGTGATGCCTTGCACCTTCTGACCTTGAAACCATACTGCCATCTTGCTTCCTTACTGCGTTTTCCACCACTGATTTTTATTTTAGTCCTTGGTTTGGCAGATCCCAAATCTTTGATTATTTGATGTTGAGATTCCCAATTGTCTGTCTCTCTGAACTCCATTCCAGATTTTGGATCTGTGAATCTTACCCTTGCCGTAATTTTTCTCTCCTCTGGTATTTTGGAGACTTCTTGAATTTAGAGCACTTGAAATTGGGATTTCACCACTGTTGCTCCAGGAGGATCCAGGTGGATTTGAGCAGTTGGGGGACAAATATGAGCCATCTGGGGAGAGGGTGTGAATGCAGCTCAAAATCTGGTGCCAGGTGAGGTGCTGTTTGCTCACATGTATCCCTGAGCAGACAGGGATTCTTCACTGACACACAGAAGGAGCTCACGGTGATCTGTAGCCACGTGACTGAAGGCAAAATACAATTGATAGATATTGTTACACTCAGAATACACCTAAAATGAAAAAAAGTGTTGCCAGAGGTGATTTCCCCTGAGCTACAGACTCCTTCAAAATCAAGTGATCTACCAATAGCAATGATCTGATGGGGGAGGGGGCAATAAGAGAAAACACCTGAATTTTTAGTTGCACTTCTTTTTTATTAAAGGCAGTAGCCTGCAAAACATGGAAATTCCCTCCTGTCTGCTTTTACATCAGCAAAAAGGCTTAATGTCTGCATGTACTCCAAGTCTGCTCTTTGCAACGTGATTTATCCATGTCGACTTTGCTGTGTGTCTATAAAATCAGAAGCCTGGCTGAGTAAATTAGAACTGAATGAAAAGTTTTTTGTCTGGGGACCAAGAAGATGAATCCATCACGTAAAATGAATCTGAATTTTTGCCAGGTAGTGTTGCTTGATATTGTTTCACAGAATTTCTTACAAGACTTTATAAGAGTTGTAGCAATTTCTGCCATCTCGGAAAAAAGAGATTTTCCCAAAATTCATACTCTTACTTTTTTTTTCAAGTCCAACTGAACTTTTACAGATAACAGCATTACCTCCAGATCTAGAAACAGTTTCTTGTCGACTGTTCTGTAAGCTGTCACTTGCAGAGGTTTTGCTTCAGGATGATAAAAAAAAGTACATGTGCTTTCACCTTGCACGCATGCTTTACATCTCTTGCGTTGCTTCTCAAATCAAACACTGAAATGCATTTGGAGAATTTCACAGTAGAAATACAAAACACAGCTTTTGTTTTCGGTTAAATTCTGAGGTTAGAATAAATGTTGAATTAATTTCTTACCTGAAGTTGTGGTTTGAAATGGTACTCAATTATTAATTTGATCTACTCTGATTTTTTTCAGCAACAATGAAATATGTTGGGGAAGCCCCTCTGCTGTTTTGCCTTTTTATGGTTGAGAATTTCTTTTATTTGTGCAATTATAGGATTGGTAAAATGTGACCAGTGTTTGCCCACTATTTAGTAAGAGCCTGTAAGAGCAGGAATGGGAAGGAGATGGTATTGCACAAAGTCAATCCTTTCAGTCACAGTTCACGCCTGTTAACTGTCTTGAGCACTTGAAATTGAATATTCAAGTGCTTCTGGAATTTGCTGAATCAGAGCCTTGGCCAGCATTGCAGTTAGCCCCAGTGCTGTCTGAATTTCCCGAAGAAGGACCTGGGATGCTGGCCGAGTGGTCCCACACCACAGTGCTGTGTGGTTCGGGAGTGTTGGGTCACTTGCTGTTGTTTAACAGGTTCCTCTTATCTCACCTGGGTGGTTTTGGCTCTGCATGAGGGAAGATGTGTGAGCAAGCAGAGTAGCCCTGCAGCTGAAGCTGTGTGGAGGGTCCAGAGGAACCCAGTGCTGGGACACCACTGGGAGAGGAGGGGCAGAAGGAAAGATAAGGGAGAAGGCCAGATAAGGAAGGAGAAGCATTGCCAGGAGAATCCTGAGGAGGAGGACCAGGCAACTTCCCTGGTGAATAACCCTTTCCCTGGAGTGCTGTGCTCAGTAATACCATGTAGGAACAGCATTATGTGAACATATATGTATACATGTGTGTATATATATATATATATGTAGCCACATATTTATAACCAGGTAATCCAGGCCTGTCAGTGGAAATTATCTACTGAACTGACAATAATAAAAAAACCCCAACCTTGCAAGGTCTTCAGATCCTCTGTGAATAATTCCACTCCTCTTTTCCCATCATGTTTGGTGATGTTTTCCAGCAGGTGGTACAGTAAGCACAACAAAAAGGAAATCAAAAAGGCAGGGTAATCCTCAAGCGTCTGCATGCAACCTTGATGCTGTAATGAAGCAAAAGTAATCTGTCTTTAAGAGAAAGGTTTTATTTATTCAATTATATTGGATTGAAATTTGTTAATATCTAATATCCTGTGTGCTGGGAATGGCTAGTGAAGGAGTTGCAGTCTCAGCCTTTTTCCAAATATGATTTCAGAGGTGGTTCTGAGGCTCAAGTACATTTCCTCAAGGAGAAGCAGCATGAGATGAGAAAGAATTCAATCAGAGTCTTAAAAATCTGTGAGAAGCCAGCTTTTTTGATTGTAATATCAAATTAGTGCCTTACAGTGAATGGCAGAAGAAAATCACAGATATCCTGTGAATCATGAAGAAAGATCTTTCCTCTGGAAAAGTCTGTGTTTGCAGTCAGGCATGGTGGTGGCAGAGCACTGTTAGTGGGAAGCAAGTTTCATGGATGTCAGGTAAGGATGGTCCAGGGGCCACATTTCAGTTGTCTGGGAACTCTGACTCTCTCAGCCTTTGGTTTCTCTGCTACATATTCCTGGTACACTCAAGACTGAGATGTGTAAGTGCTGTAGTAAATCAGCGATGTATTTAGTAGTGTTGCTGTTTTGATACGAAAAGGCAGATTCCAAAGGAAGTGAGTTGTAAACCTCCCTTGTCTTTTGCAGCCACACTTCACGTTACCTTTTCTGAAAGCATTTCATGACTCTCCTGACTGGTGACCCAGAATTAGTGAAGATAGTTGTGGATCAAAAAGAAAAGATATAGGAAGAGCAAGGAATGTAATTGGAAGAACACTAGGAAAAGGAGGAGCTGCCATGAGAGATTTCAGATTGCATAAACTCTGTTTTGCCATGGTGCATTCAGCTTTTGTTATGTGAAAACCCATGTGCTGACAAGACCATGGAAGGGGAAGAGCTTTGGGGAAGAGCTTTTGGAAAGAGGTATGCACTGGCATCCGAGGTGGTCACCACTGTTGGTAAATGGGATGCAGAGAAGATAAAAAAAGGAAAGTAATTTTGGGACCATCATTTCCACTTGTCCCATTACAAGAAAAATAATGAACAAGATGCGTTTTCAAGTTAAAAACAAGCAGCTGCATAATATTACTTTAAAGTACCTGAAGGAAGGATTGTGATGGAATCAGATTGCCACAGAGAAAAGCAGCTACGGCTGTGGAAGAATAATCTTGGTGCTTTTCCTACTCAGATACAGGTATGTGGAGGAACATTACAGCATGGCAATGAGGTGATACTTGTCATTTGTGTGACAGAGACAAATTAGAATTCAGCCATCTCAGGGTGGGAACGATTTTTGTGAAAATTAATGACTTGATTAGAAGGAGAAATAAAGCTTCTTCAAGGGGACATGCAAATAAAGGAGGAATCACTAAAACTGCCACCTGATGTAAAGTGAACATTATACAAAGAAAGATTGGTGGGATATTGTACAAAGACAAATTTCATGTGATATTAATCATATAGTGCCAGTGGGAGCAAAGAGGAGAGGGAGAGGAAGGATTCAGTGTGGTATGTCTCTGATTTAGGGAAGTGTTTGCTGCTGAAGCAGGGGGTGAGCGTCCCATTCCCAAGTGAGCTGGATACATCCTCTGCTCTCCCATACTGGGGTACTACCACTCTCAGGTGAATTTTTCAGGTCCTGTATTTTTCTGGGTGGTGTTTCCAGCCAAGTGGAAGAGATTTGCCACCTTTAATCTAGAGGCAAGGGTAACAGACAGCCATTAATTTTAGCAAGTGCTTATAGCTTCCCAGTGACAAATCTGCAGAGCATGGTGGGGCCTGTACTGGGAGATTTCTGCCACCTTTGAGAAGGGGTAGGGCCACAAAGAACAAAATCCAGGGGCACTTAGTTTCAAGTACAAGCCCAAACTTACCTTCTGGGGGAAGGAACACACTTAATGACAAGCAAGGCAGCTGCACCAGAAGCAGTGCTTTTCTTAAGCAAGGGTACTTATCTGCAGTAATAGCTACAGATATGTAAGTAGTATGTTCTCAGAAGGCCTTGGTTTGAGTTTGAGGGGTGCCTGAGAGGTTTTATTAAATTTTCTTTGAGTTCAAATGACTTGTAAGGTGTATATTTTTCTTCTGCCATCTCGTTTCCTTGGTGCACAGAGCCCCAGACCTTTCAGCCTAATGTAGGTAATACAGTGGGACCCAATAGAAAGATGCCCAACCAGCTCTCTTAATTACGTATCTTGTCAAACTCAAGTTTGGTGGGAATTTGTCATGGCAAAGTGACGGATTTTGCAGCTACCTAAGAGAACATGAAAGACTAGTTTCATGCTCTAGTGCATGTGACAAAATGAGATGTGAAGACAAGCTGGTGAGTTCATGATGTGGTGATCTCTACTTCCTTGGCTACTGAGCATTGGGTAGCACCAGTGGCATTGAAGCAGCTGTGCACTTGCAGGATGGGGATTCTGGGGACAAGTAGCTTGGATTTGTGCGGCTGGGAAGCATATTTTTTGGCCCATGTATTTGCAGGCTCTGCCAGAAGCCCTGGAATAGTTTTCATACACCGAGACATGTTTTCCAACAGTATAGCTCAGATTTTGGAAATAATAAGGAAAGCATATATTACTGAGCATGTGATAGCTTTCCTCTGGAGGGTATGGCCCTGCTGAGGCAGGATTTGTGGTACGTCTTAGGGACAGGAGGCACCCTCTTTCATTTCCAGTTTTTGCCCATGTGTTTTTAGTCTACCTACTTTGGAAAATGTAATTTTTTCATTGGAAGGAACCTGAAATACTTGGTTTTCTAGTTGTGTCACACCTGCATCAGAACAATCTCGAAACATAATCCCTCCAGGCCAGGTGTTGCCACCTGCAATTCCTTCTGCCTGCAAGATTGCTGTGGTATGTTCTCTTTTGCCAGGAAATAAATGTACTTTGCTGATCCATATGGGACATTTGTTTTCCTGAGATGAGGTTGATGGCATCATGCAATGCCACAAGAAGCCTTGTGAAAATCAGTGTAAGCACATGGGCACAGTTTTCATGCTGAGTGTTGTGGGCATCCCTGGAGCTGCCCAGTTTGCCTTACACAAACACCCTCATGCTCACATTTAGCATGCAAGTTGGATGCACATTTTTCTCCTTTTCCATGCTTTCAAAGCCTGATCCTGTATGGTCACTTTATCTTTTGTTTGTTTGTTTGTTTATTTTTAAGAAGATGATGCCAGCTCCCCCTCCAAGAGCCAGAAAATGCTCTGTGTTGATAGTAGAGTCAATTCATCCTTCAGCTGAGAATTTCTCTTGATTTCTAACAGAAAGTTTTGAAGCCTCTACCTTTGTTTGAAAGTAGTCGCTGGGACTGTCTTCTTATTACCCCTGTATATTTAAACATAAATTGCATCTGACTGCAGTGACACTAATTAAGGCGGAGGCACGCAGATGCAGCCCCCCTTGCGCGGAGCACGGCCAATAAACCTGCCATGACTGGCAGGTGTTTCGACCACTTTAGACAACTGCAATTTCATAAAGTGTCCTTCTCCTCGATGAGGAGGGGACTGCCAAGCCCCCTCCAAGTGATCTGCCAGCAGGCAGGGACCAGGTGGCTTCAGGGAACACAGAGCTGGCACCCTGCACACCCACCAGCCTGCTGGCGTCTCACCCCAATGGGACTTTGTAAGGCTGTTACCTCCCCATTGCTGTAAATAGGGATTTCCTCCCCCCACTTCTTAAGATATGAAAGTATTTTTTATTATCCCAGCAATTTTATAATATCCCAGTGATGTGCTCCTGAGGTGTTTGACCAAATATTATTAAAACTCTGCAAGGGTTAATAAGCCTGCAAGTAGCACGATGTCTTCCAGTGACATTGAAATCATTTAGCAATTTTACAGTACATTTGAATTTTGGCATCACTCAGCTGCTCAGTTTCTATTAACTTTGCCTGGAATTTCTTATGTCCATGCACACAAGCAAAAGTGTCAAGTTTCTCCTTCATGCTCCAAAACACAACTTGAATCACAATTGTGCTGCAGCTAATTGTTATTAATTAAGCTGTTACTAGCAGTCCGATCTGGATTGTGCTTTTCTGTGGATGTAATGAAAAGCAAATGTGTTTGGTAAGCAGAGTATTGTGGCGGTAAAACAAAGGAACCCTGCTCCTGGGAACTTCTCTGCACTCTGCGAGGTGCTTTTGGAGTGGATGTGGGTGTTTTTAAGGACAGGGCCACTGTATTGGTGAGTGGTGCAGGGCCAGGCTCATTACCATCAAATTAGCTTTGCTGACCTTTGCTACCATTTACTCGTCTCAGGGAGGCAGCTCCAAGGACATTTTCCAGTGGGTAAATTTGTTCTGAGCTGCTGTAACTGCACGTGTTCCTGCATCACTTAAGCAGGAGGCCAAAGCCCCTGACATGGGATCACATGCTGGGAGCCCTATGTCCCCTGCTGGGCCTCCCCCTCCCACCTCCATCTAGTTTCCTGGGCATCTAGTGGAGTGAGCAAGAGGAAGGTATTATTGAAGTGGGGACACAGGGAGCAGCCTCCTCGCAGAGGGCTTGGCTTGTGTTGGGGAAATTGCTTCTTGGCTTCTCCCACTTGGTGAGGCTGCTGAGAATGTGCCTGTTGCTTTCTTCCCAGTGACGAGGAGCAAGGCACCTTCATTCATCCATCTTTCTCTCTGTGAAAATAAAATCAGGTGAAGTTGTCTTTGGGCAGAAACGCTGTAATCTTTGTGTGAAAGGCAGGAATAGGAAGCTGATTTTGGTCTGTTGGAACATATCCACATCTTCCCAAAAAGCAACCAGCTGTCTGTTGTATCTTCTCTTTTTGTCGCCTTTGCCTGATTAAGAACCAGAAAACAAAAAATTTTGGCACATTACTTGAAAGTGTTATTTTAACAGTGAGCTAATGGTTATACTTTGCAGGATAAAAGTGTGCATAAATGCCCTCTTAAGGGATCGGGAATCATCTTGGGAATTTTCCAAGTCGAAAAGGTTTGGGGAATGTCTTGTGTGCAGACATTAGAAATAAGCCCAAGGGCACAGGCTGGTGGTTGCTACAGATTGTTCAGCTGTAGCCCTTCCGAAGCAAGCAGCATGGAAAGGGAATCATCACAGGTGGTTGGGGTAGGAGTCTTCAGCACCATGCTCAGTCTTGGAGACATTTTCTCCTGCAATCGTCTCCATATGCCACTAAACTGAGGCTGTAATCTGTCCATGGATCCCCCTGGTGCTGCCACCACTGTTCCCAAGGCAGCTCCAGTATTTTACAAGGCATTGCCTTTCCTTGATCCCGGAAGATTCTTTGGCATTTTGCTGTTACATGTCTATTCTGCTGGTAGTGTTAGGAGGAAAATGACCCAATCTCAGATAGGAGCCAGAGCTGGGACCTGGGAAGTCAGCAAAGGGCTTTTCGGCTGTGTGCAGGGTAAACCTACCCCACCCTGCTGTTCCAGAGTCTCCTACAACTTCCTTCTAGGGCTGCTGCATTTGATCTAGCCTCCTTGAACCCCAGGGGATTTATGGCAGATGGATTTGGGCAGTTTGTTCCTCAAGCAAGGTTTGTTCCCCTTCTGTATTGCTGTCTTTTTGCAAAAGCAACTTTCTTGCAGCTTCTGCAGAGGTCACCTGACTGGTGCATGTATGTGTTCGTGTAAGTGGGAATATCTCTGTGTGATGTGTTTCTGTGATCCACATAGTCAGCAGAAGGAAAAACCTGGGAGGTTTTGTGAGCTGGTGTGAGCACAGATGTGCATGCACTGTCTTTGCTTCCCCCTGCGTTCCCCGATACGCTGCCAAGGGTGTGCAGGTTAGCCTGAATCCATAGTTAATGAGGGAGGCAAGCTCTAGTTCTGATGGCTCAAGTGATTAACCAGTCCTGCTGTTGCTGAGTGGATGATTCTAAAGTAATGGTGCTTCTGCTCCGGGAATTTACCTTTTGGAAGATACTTTATTGCTATCTTGTGACATTTCCCTGCACTTTTATGCTCGTTTATATAACTGTTTTCTTTGATTTATGTCAGGGTTTTTTTCATGTATAACAGGGTCATAAATTGCACAGCCCTACTTTAAGTGGTTACGCATTTGAGATATTTAGTAAACTGTGGGATGGGGGAACGAGCGGAAGCCTTTTGAAGAGGCTTTTGATCCTAACCCCAAATGAAATAATCTGTCCTCAGTATAAATCTGAAACAAGAAGCAAAATAAGTTGGCATAGTCTGTTTCTTGACTAGCCAGCTGGTTGTGGTTTTTTTTTTTAGTGCAAAATGTAAGTTATTCATGTATGCTAAAAGGATGCATGAGGCCAGACACACACAGTGGTGATGTTTGTGTGGCAATCCCCGGAGCTCCGTTATCCAAGGTTTGTAGAGACTTTCAGAGGAGCAGCAAATTAATGTTGTTTTTTTGATAACCTCTTTCTCTCTTTATAAACCTGCCTTTTTAGATGTTTTTTTCTTAAGACCCTCAACAAGGAGTGTTCAGTGGCCATCAGGGATCCAAAGCCTATCAAAGCCACTGGTCAGGCCTGTGAAATAAAGACCTTGGGTTTTGGTTTTGTTGGATCTTGCTTTGTAGAGGAAGAGAAACAGCTCATTTAAAAATTGCTTTCTGAGTTCAGCTGTCAGAGAAGCTTTCTGTTGACCTTTACAAATTGATACTGTCACAATCAATGGACAGAATTTTAAGGGAAGGCTCAGGGGATGGGGGGCAGGTATAAATCAAACACTTAGCAAATATATCCAGAGTGCATTTTAAAAAGCCCGACAGAAAAAACAGTAAACATTAACAGGGAGCATATTTGAGCAAACTGATCTATAAGGAATTTATAATGCCTGATTTTGAGAAGTATGGTTTGTTAGAACTTACCTTTGGGATGATTTCTGGAAGTATATGAAACTAAAAATAAAAAATAAACATGCCTTAAGTTAGTGCAAATAGGTTGGGTGAGGAAATCA
>JAOXXN010000102.1:3142236-3159947 GCA_026770055.1 Myrmophylax atrothorax
ATTTAACAGGCTTGGCATTTTGTGGTGGGCACCTTTACAGCTGCTGCAGTTACTGCAGAGGTGTAGAGCCCAATCTTCCCTCTGTCAACACTCATAACCCTGTGCTCAGTGAGGACCTGCGCCAGCCCAAACTTAGCACTTTCTTTACAGTCACATTTTTAGATTCTGTGGCAGATGGGATTTGGTGTTTTGGAGGATATTTTTGCTTCTGATTGCATTATGTTATATCCTTGGAGGAAGTTTTGGTGAGACAGACCCCTCTGAGAGGGGGAGGACTGCCAGAGCAGCCACAACAAGAGTTGGTTGCAAAGGATGCCACCTGGCCCCATGGCATTCAGAACTGCTTCTGGTTAAAAAAACTAAAAACCAAATGTAATTTTTTTTTCAGGCTTTTTGGTCTTTTATAGCAAAATACGGCTAATCAGACCCTTTTGACAGCTCTGGTGGCAGAGCTGCATGGAGATGTTGGCACAAAGGCAGTCTGCAGTCTGAACAGGCAGGTGGGGAAGGGGAGCGCAGAGACAGGAGGGTATTGCCTTTTCTAGTTCACTTGGCAGATCACTGTAATGATGTGTGTGGCTCCCAAAGGCCTGGTAGCACAGCTCTATATCCCCTTCTACAGCAAAATGGTATCTTAATGCCCAGCTGACAAGCTTCAATAGGGTCCCAGCTTAGCAGAAGGAAATGGGATTTGGACTGTTGTGCCTGTCAGGAGTTCCCAGAAGGACAGGCTGTGGGGTGACGGGTGACTGTGTCTCCATGGAGGGGAATTTTCCCCAGCAGTTCTAGGAAAGCATTGCAGTCTGGACCTACCCCAGCACAGGGATTTTGTGGGGGTTCACTGGGCAAAGCTGCTTTGTAGCATTTGTTGCACAGTGAGTTGCATCACTTGCCAGTGTGTGTTTTATTCTTGGCTGGCAAGACGCAAAGTGGCCTCCAGGTAATTACAGAGCTGGAAATCAAGTACATGTGTGTATGTATTTGTAATTACCCTCCCAGGACCTTACCTGTTAGAAAACAAAGCATAAAGAGCTGGATGATGTCCCAGCAGTGGTGTGAGGGTCAGGCCTCTGCATACTACACAAATCTGTGTGAAAAGAGGACATCTCCAACTTGCTGTGTGAACCCCTGGGTAGAGCATCCTCTGCACACAGCAAGGAACACAGTGACATGCCAGGCCAGGCTTCTGGTGTGGACAAAATGTTTCACACAGGCTATGATCAACTGCCAGCTGTGCTGGGTGAACCTGAGCCAAGTTTAATGTGAGACAGGTCACAAACTTGGGGGGTGGAATGGGAGCAAACTGCAAAAAGTATGTGTGATACAGCTCTCCTCCAGGAGCATGGCTTTTTCTGCCATTTCCCATTGCTTCTGTAGAAATAATAGCTTAAAATAGTTACAGTTGTGTAAACTAGTCTCAAAATGGCTAGGAAGTTAGGATCGCTGAGGTGAGGAATGGCACAGATTTACATGGTTTTCCAAGCCTGTCCTGTGCTCAGAAGAGAAATGCTGCAGCCTCAGTGAGTAGCTGAGTGCCAGGTGCTGTTGCAGTAATTGGTGTTCCTATTGCCCTCATCCCTTTAATATTGACAAATACCACACTCCACGTAGTCCCTATCACAACGTTTCTCAGCTCCATCCCAATCTCACCACTGCTAGGACCTCCCAGCTAATAGCTAAAGCTACCCAGAACTTTCTGACTTAAATGTCTTTAGAGGTGTTACATTGTTTTTGTGCTTCTGGTGCTTATTTCCCTCGTGTTACACTGACAGATCACCTTGCATTTCTGCAGTGTCTGCTTTCCTGTGCTGTCTCAGTCAGGTGTCTGTAATGGAGGTATGTCCTTGTAGCTCCACAGACTGCCCTTAGAGGCCCCTGTGCCTTTCTTTCTTGGATGCTTAAGCCTCCTTTTCAACAGCCTGTCTTGATTTCAACCCATCTTTTGCAGATAGAGGGCATTGACTGGTCACTTCGTGCATCTGCTGAGGCCTCTAGTCTAAGCCTGTGGCTGCTGCTCGATGCAATGCAGCAGCATAGGGACCCTGTTCGTACCTCCCCTTCCTTCCCCACAAAAATCTGGGTTCATGGTTGGACTTGATGATCTTAAAGGTCTTTTCCAACCTAAAGAGTTTTATGATTCTATGAAAAGCTGCCTGTGCAGCCTCCAGCTCCCATCTGCCTCCTCCCTGCCTTTATGCCAAGATTTCTTCTTTGTTCCTCCTTACGTGGGGGCACAAACATGTGGCTGATCGCTACCCTGCTGTGCTGCCCCTGTGCCCTGACCCTCGCACCAGACCTCGGCGGAGCTGCAGAGCATCGAGGGATGACCCTGAGCCCTCTTCCACCTCCCATGCCCCCCTTGCCCTGCTGTGATAGCCCCTCTCACCACTCAGCTATTCCTATTTGGCTCTTGAAGAGCCTTTTTTGATGTTTACAACCCAACAACTTTTCTCTCCAGCAGCCAGTGTTTTCACTAGTTCCCAACAGCCAGATTTTGACTCTGGTTTTATGCTCCTGCCAGCCCTATTCTTCTATATTTATAGCTGTCCTGAGCATTGCAACACATGGAATAACTGGTCTACAAGGCTCTGTTCTCTTCTTGCACAACACTGACCTCCTCTCCCTAAAATAAATAGAAAAGCCCACTTGCACAAACAACCTGTTTCCCTTCTCTTTTCCTTACTCTCTTAGTTTTGAGGGGAAGAACCAAAATGTTTACCCGCAAACAGGGGAGGAGATTCCTCCACAATATCACGCCACTCTATTAAATTTAAGAAAAAGGAACTTTAATCAGAAAATGGATATAAGAAGGATAACTGTTCTTAACTGATATATATATATGTGTGTGTATGTGTGTGTGTGTAGGTATAGATATAACTGTAAACAGACCAGAGCAAGCTGCTTCCCCAACACAAAAAACCGAAACACAACAACCCCCAAACCAGCAGGTTTCCTCCTGGAGAAAAGTTATACTTATGGGCAATGTCTGTGTCACAGCCCAGCTAACTGCAGGGTGAGCTCCCAGTCCCTCTCCAGCGAGACAGACGAGCGGTGAGCACTCAGATGATTTCTGTCTCTCCCTCTGTGTCCCTTGTCCTAAACGAAGAAGGAAAGCTGGAAGCGGAGAACCGCAGCGTGTCCCAGAAAGCAGCTGCGACTTCTCTCTCCTGGGTTGCTGCTGCAGCCATGGCAGGCAGGCCATGACACTGCAGGCGGCAGTGGGACTGGAGTGGAGTCCGGGACCCCAATGCCGAAACCAGGGGCAACAGCAGTGGCAGGGAAAAACTGGCTTACTCCACGGTAGCAACAAGGAGCAGGAGCAACGGCTTCTCTCCCACAGCAGCACACACACCACCCGAGCTGTGTGTAGCTCCAAGAACAAAAGAGATAGTCCAAGCCCGTTTCCCACCACATCTTTTCCCCAGTCTTCCCCACCCAAAATGATCAAGAAGGAATTGGTAGTAGTTTACTGCTTCTTTTGTTAACTAATGGCATAGGGAGTTACTGTCAGGGAAAGAACTTACATCAAAACTACAACAGCTCACAGCAATGCCATACCAACAAGCAGCTCAGATCAGCTCTGCAGCGAGCTGGGCTTTGCTTTCAACTGAGATGAACTGAAAGATTCTGCAAGCAGTACTCTTTTGCTTGAATTAAATTTGTAGCTTCTGTAAAACAAACACAGAAGAGAATTAATATACAATTAGCCCTTGAGCTGGATTTGCCAAGATGTAACCAAATATATGTACATTAGCTATTGTCCCATTAATTTAGAAGTTATTTTTGGTGGCTTCATATGAAAGATACAGTTTGAAAAAACCACTTGTGCTTAGGAGGAGAGTTGGGTGCTGTGGAAATGCAGGCTCCTGTTTGGTGCAGTGACCCTTTGTGTCTGTATCAGCTGTGTGCTGTGTGACTACCCAGGAAGCAATTTTTTGGGAAGGTTGTCATGGAGGAGGGCTGCAGATGATGCCCTTTTCCAGGATACCCTGGGATGACACTGGGCTGCTCCTCACATCCCACCTGCTGAAGGGCTGCTCTTGTGAGTGCAGCTGAAGCCACTGGGGCACTGGTGACTATGTTGTTCCCTTGTGACTATGTCCTTGTGATTGATTTGCTGCATAAAACACATGCTGTCATCTGCATGGAGTGATGAGTAGGTGGTGTCAGTCATCACTGAACAGCAGCACTCCCTTGCTCATGAATGGGACATTCTGAGAGGCTTCCTTGCCAGAGCTCTGGGTGAACACGGGGATGGATCCCCACATGGGATTTGTTTTCCCCCTTCTCTGGGTTGGCAGTGGCCAAGATCTTCCCCAGCTCTCCCACAGCCTTTGTCTGTGTCTTCTGGGGTTAGGGGGGACATCTTTCAGCTGTATCACACATGGAGGTGAGAGATCAAGATTTGAAATTCAGCAGTCTCTTTAAATTGTCTTTCAGCATTTCCCTTTCAGCTCCTACTGTATGGGAGGCAGCCCACCTCCAGCTGCCTGGGAAGTCTGTCTGATTCGTGTGGAAGGCAGTGGGAGCAAGTCTGGAGCAGGAGAGAGATAAAAGAACCCTGACTTAAATTATTGAGAGTTACCCAGACCCACGCACATGCTTGAGATCAGTAATATCCTTTTCACTTGCTATCCCATTTTTATGGTTGCAGCGAAGCTGCCGTTGCCTAGGCAGGGCACTGGGGAGGTGACATGGGGTGACTTCTCCGTGCCCAGGGTCGTCTTTGTGATGTGAGTAGGAAGCCTGTCCTTCTCACTGGTCCTGCTCAACCTCATTTGCTCTTCTGGCAGTTTTTGGGTTCTGCAGGGGTGCCCAGGTGAGCATGGGATGCATGGTGTGGGAATGGTCTTGCTTATGATGGAGTACCAGCCATGGCTGCAAGTGATGTTTGCCATTCAACATTGTTTCTACCACCTTCCCAGCCCCCTGGCTGGGAGATTATGAGATGCTAGAGGCTCCATTACAAAAAGTGTACTTGGGATGTAGGGATTGCTGCTCCAGGTGGAATATTTCCCAGTTTTGGCAGAGGTAGCATGCGGAATAGGTGCAGACTGGCAGCAGTTCATTCTGGGTGGCATGTGGATAATGTTACTGGTAGGGGAAAAGCATTTGGAGGAGCTGGCAAAGTCTGCTGCCACCCTGGGAATGTCACGGAGAGGTCTGGGCACTCTTGGTTTGAACTTTTCAGAAGTCTGTGAAACATTTGCATTCCTGTGCTTGGATCCTGTTGCATCACTGACAGTCAGAGAGACAGACCTTTCTCCTCCTCCTCCTCTCTAACATGGATCTTGTTCTCTTCCTAGGAGCTTGCTGTATGGGGCTGTATTTGGGGGTATGTGCTGACTCCTGAACTTTCCTTCACAATCACTGCATGCTTATGAACTCCCTGGGCAGTATCTTTCTTACTCCCTGGGCATTATCTTTCTTACTCCCTGGGTATTATCTTTCTTACTCCCTGGGCAGTATCTTTCTTACTCCTTGGGCAGTATCTTTGGGGATCTTTGAGGTGCAGGAAAACCTCCTTCCCTGCACTGTACCGTGTTGGTCCAGAGTACCTCCTGGACCAGCACTGTCACCTTGTTGAGGGGTTTCTTTCAGAAAATGGGCATGTGAGCAATCCAGCCTGCATCAACTGCGTGAGACTGGAACAGATATCAGCTAAGAAGCAGCAAGGACACACCTGCTGTTGATCGTTAGGGGAGAAATCACTCCCTAGGAGTTCTCAACAACTCCCCAGAAGTTTCTCATGAGAACACTTCGACTTTCACAGAAGACTCCGGAGGTGCACCTGAAAACATCTAGGATGAGTTCATATAAACATTGGACTTGTGAGATACGGATTTTAACCAATTAAAAGTTGTGGCCTGATGGTGTGAGGCTCAATGTAGCCAATAGAATGTAGCTTTAACCCTATATAAACTGTGTGCTGTGTGTAATAAAATGTCTTCACTGTAAACCTCATAGGCTTGTCAGGTGAAGTCCTTTCTCTCTGTAGAAGTTTGTTTACTTTCTCACCTCAGTTGTCCATTGGATGATCTGCCTTTGCCTATGGATGGCCAGCCAAGTGTCTGATAAACTGGTTTTGCTTTCCAACTGGTCCTGGCACCCCGAATCTTAGCCACCAAGGAAAAGGAGTCAAACATTAAACATGAACAAAAGCAACTGTTTGGATTTATGGCTCTGATTAGGCTTTGGGGTTTTGGGTTTTGTTGATTTTTTTTTTGTGTGTGTGTGTGTGTGTTTTTGTTTTGTTTTGGGTTTTTTCTTTTTTTTAATTAAACACAGAGTATCAATTTATTTCTTTTCCATTTGTTTAGTGCCTCATCAGACCCTTCCTTTTGTCTGTCCATGAAGAGGGGCCTGATGCCTATGTGTCTGCAAAATATGTTTGGCTAAGCTAGAACCCAGAAGTTGCTGTGATGAGTGCTGTAAAAACACTGGTAGTGGAGTGGAGGACATTATTAAAAACAAAACAGTGCAAACTTTCTTAATTAGGTGTTGTTTCACTTCGAAGCTGATCTTCCCTCTAGGCCAGTGAAACCAATTATACTCTCTCTTTCAACCACCTTATGTTGTTAATGATCTTACTCTTGTAAATGTAAACCTGTCCCCTACTGATGCCATTGGAAATGCTGGCCTAATTGAAGCTGGAGAAAAATAAACAATGGAGTAAAGTTAAACTAACCAACACAAGAAAAAAATGTAGTGGCAAATGCTTTTAAATTATGAAAAGATTTGTTAGGTTGTAAAGCAAATGAGTAGATTTCTTCCAGCCATAGAAAGAAAGGTTATGTGATATAAATGGTGAGTGCAATGAAGTCTCAAGACTTAACCTTATACCCAGGAGATGGCATAAATTCCACACTGTTCACTGACAAGTTTTGCTCAGATGTCACTAAGTCTTATTTATTCTCCTTTTTGTCCACTCTCAAATACTTTGGTGGAACAGAGATTGAAGGTGGGAGGCAGAGATGAGGTATAGAGAGGGATATGGGAACATATGTAATTGTGAGATAGTAGCCTGTGCCAAGTGGAAGTGTGTTATACTTTCCTTTCAGCAACATTTTTCTGTTTTCCTGAGCATTTAGACAGTATGTTGCCAATTTTTCCTCTAGCCCTTCCTCTGCCCAATCCCACTTCACTATGGAATAAAATTAAATTAGACAAACTGACTGTGAGAGAGCTAAATAATCTTGCATTGTAATACACTGACTCAAAGTCCTGGATCAATGGTCTTGAATTGCTGTTAAAATCCATATGAAAAGGAAAGCAAAGTCTTTTGCTGTAAGCTGTGTCAAGGGGTGGAGGAGCAGAGAGGTGAATGGAGACTTAGCCAACAGTTTTTTGTGCTAAACTGAATCAATTTTAAAGGTTTCCTCTATAGATGCCTGCTGGAGGGCTTTTATAGTTCAGAAATGTCAGCACGATTGTGCAGATTGCAGCATTCAGCAACAGCAGCTCCCACCCCAAAACTTCTAACAGCGCTGGCCCCTAATTAATCCCCACGTCACACAAGCATCCTGTGGAGGTGCCTGGGAAGGCTGGGTCAGGGGAGAAGTTGGCCTTCCTGACCATCTGCCTCAAAAATAACCTGTCAAGGGAGGGTTTCAAAGGTATATGTTGGCGAAAGCTGCTTTTTGTATGGGTCTGGTCCCAGGAGCCAGTGAGACTGAAGCTGGCCAGCAAGTGATAGAAGGTATGTCTTTCTGGGACTGAGGATGGGTTTGCCCAACCCAGTGAGCAGCCAGCAGGTATATATCCACTAACGACATGCAGTGCCTGTTGCTGTACAGTGCTGTCTGAGTGCTGAACCCTACAGGGTATGGAATCAGGTGCCACTGACTGCTCAGGTGAGATGTACCTGGTGTCAAACATCATCATGGAAAGGTGGAATTGGAAGGTTTTGGTAAAAGAGTCAAGCATGAGGATCTAGTTCAAGGCAGTATTTCCACAGGTGGTTAGGTACAACTGGTCTCATCAACTGTTACTCATGTTTGAAGTTAAGGAAAAGGGTAATAGTGTCTGCGTGCTCTATTCAATAGCACACAGTGTTTCTTTTCCCATTTTGGAGGTCATTAATCCTACGAGAGAGGAAGAATCTGCTTTGAGGTAATGTCTGAACACAGTAAACTTAAAAATGTCAAAAGGTAATGTAGAAATACCATGCTGATTTTGACAAACCTGCACTGTTTTGCACAGGAAACATAACATTGATAGCTTAATGTTTCTCACTGGAGAGAGAGATTTTAACAGAAATGCATTTTTTAACAGATTTTATGCTCACACTTTCAGAAAACAATCTTAGTGAGCACAAGGTGGGGATGAGACCCTCAAAGTAAATGCAATTCTGTCTGAACGTGGTGAAAGGGAGAGGGACGTAGCCGAGTGAGCCAAGACTTTGAATAATGGTCAGGGCTTGATGTTGACACTTATTTTGACTTCTGATGTTTTGGGACTGATTCAGATCCTTAACTTCCAGCAAAAAACCTGTACAATATTATAAATTGGTCTATAATTCTGGATAATGATGGTGATGGTGGAAGCATCTACGTCTTGCTGCAGGGTATAACCTGCGAAACATTAATGTGAGAAAATCCCACACTTACCAATAAAACTTAGAGAGGGCAAAACTAAACTTTTATTTAATGACTACAGCTGAATCAGGTGTGTCCCTCTGGCCCAGGAGACAGTAACACACCAGTAAGAAAGAGGTCTTTTTGTACCTTTTTCCAGCTGGGAAGGTCCCTGTCTCCATTCCTTTTGGCTAGTACTAAGAGACTCACATTCTGGCCGTTCCATTGACCTTGCCCAAGACCCCCTTCCCTTCCAAAGGTGTGAAAAACAGGTTGAAACCACTTTTTAAGTACCCAGCAGTTACAAGACTCAACCACTCCCTCCCCCTTTTTCTTTTCCTTACCCATACAGTTCCTTTGGCTTCAGCAACACCCCAATTCTATTTCTAGCAATAACAAGGAAACCCACCGATTTCTGTGGCTATCTGTGGGTGTATTGATGCCTCCAAACAGGGGAGCTTGAGATATGCAATATCCTTTTCTTAAATTCTATAATCCAAACCCAACAACCTGTGCAATATATACCTCAGGAATAATAATGACAGTTCATCTTTCAAAAGTGTGATGCAGACTGAAGGCCTAAGAAAGCAAAATCTGTACTGAATATCAGGGAATTAATGGCTGTCTCTGCAAAACTGTGAAGTAACCTCTTCAGAAGCAGAAGATGTACTGGATTCCTTTCAGACCTGCTAAGTGATCAACTAGCAGAAAATACCTCTGTTGTAATGAGCTGACTTACTTTGTATGGGTATGACAAATCTGACCTAATAGGTCTCATAGATCGCTGTCATTTTTGAAATACTGCCTTTAATTTCTTTAGAGTCTGATGAACTTTTAGGTAAAAGGAAGAAGAAAGGAAGTGCACTCTGTAGATGGGTTACCCATGTTTGTGTTTCATCTGCTGTGCAACCTCAGTTGTCTTCAGATTATTTGGAAAAGGCTCTTGTAAGTGGAAAGCTCAGGAGATGATTAAGGAAATAGAAAAGGCAACTGCAAACCTGTGTCCTCCCTGCATTCCTGTCACATTTGTGTGATGTTTTCATGAGCACATTATACCTTGCCTAAAATAAGAAAACTTATTAAAAACAGCCATTGCTCAAATCCCTATGGAGGGGCATTGCACAAAGAGATGAGGTGAATTTTAGTTCTCAGTAATTGTCAGCAATATGCAAGCAGAGAAAAGAGAGGGAAGTATTTGCAAATACTTAGCTGCGCTAAAACTACAGTAGAGAGCAAAGACAGCTGCACAGCTTAAACCTACAACGTTTTGCTGGCATTGGTTGCAGTCACACCTGTTTGCCCTGTGCTGGGTGTCCTCATTCCTTGCTTCCTCTGCCTATTTGTTTCCTGAAAATGCTGATATTTGGAATTGAGGCCAGGTGAGGTCCATCAGTTTAGGAAATGGTGAGCTGTTCACAGCCGTGCTGCCACTTAGCTCTAGTGCCTGGCAGAGGCCGGAGGTTATGGCAGCGATGCCCAGTAATGACGGCGGGTGCTGAAACATGCTCCCTTGTCAGTTCATCATTTCAGTGACAAAGCAATAATTTGATCTCAGCAGAACAGCCGGTTTTAAACTACAGATTATCCACTACTTTATCTCCTCACTTAGCTGCAAAGCTGATTTGTTTCAGCTATAGATCAATTATATCCCAAAACAACACTCAGTTCACTTGTATCATGTGAAATGAAGATAAAATGGGTTCAGGTGCTAGTGATAGATCTTCCATTACAGACCCTCTGTCCCTGCACATAAATACCCATCACAGGGGACTGAGCATTCATTCTTTCCTGGAGTGAGTGATGCTCATTTCATTAGGATACAAATGAATTATTTTATGAGAACATTGCATATATAAGAATAAACTGTGCTTAAAAGGGCATTTATTTCTCACACTGCCTGTAAGTGTCCCTGGTTGGAGGACACCAAAATCACTCAAAGTGTTCAATGTAAAGTCAAAATACATCTGGATAAAGCCTGTCAGGAAGCACTCCATATTGTGTGCGAGGAGATCCAGTCATTACAAAGCAAGTGTTCCCTTTGATGTTACTGGCCTTTTGAGCAAAAATTTCTCTACTACTTGCAATTGAAATAGAGATATTTTGCTTTATTTGCAGTGAAGACCCCTCACCTTGCAAACTGATCTGGTGTGCGTGCTCAGCTGGCATGTGCCCCGACCACACTAATAACACAGCAAAATCCCAAATCACGAAATTGCCGCATAGCTATAGGTGTTCCAAGTAGGCAAGCCAGCATTTCCTTGGGCAGAGGAGGTCCAGCACATGTAAATCTATACCAACATTGATATGTTTTCATCTTTCACAGCAGTCCTGCCATTGCTTGCTTTGGGATCAATTCAGCTTGTGTCAGTGGATGTGTGGCTGAGCAGTTTTGGGCTAAATAGAGCTGGCTGCAAGCATTCACAAAGCAAACGCTGGTAAACTGTTAAAATACTGTTTTGCTTTGCTTTGTAAGTGTGGTGTTTGACCAAAATGTGCTGGTTTTATTTAATGGAAGAGGTAATGGATATGTGTATTTTTCCCCTGATGGATTGCAGCGATGCAGGTATCACGTGCCAGTTATCCTTGGAAAGTTCCCCATTGCACCTTGCTTGAGAGAGGAGTAAACTACCTGCTGGTACGTTTATTTTCTGAAAAAAGGATTTTTCAGGTAACATTTAGAGCTACCAGTGTTAGGAAGTTTTCTGTCTCTTTAGGCAGAGTAGGGGAAGAGGGGAACACTGTAAGGGAGGTTTTTACAGCCCCTGATGGGAGATGCAGAGCAGCTGTTTGGAAGAGACCGTAAAGCACTCACTATTCCTGGGGCTTCTGTCCTCAGCTTGATTGGCCTAACAATGAAAATTTGCAAATATCAGCACTGAAAGAAAAGCGGTCCAAATAAGGTAACCTGCATATGTGCACAAACATGGAACCGACTAGCCAGGAGCTATGAAAATCCTATTTATTTAAATGACTTTGAATAGAGTTCACCGACTCCCTGAGATTTCAGTTTAAAGTGAAATAATTTTGGTTGTGTTTCTGCACCTCAGCTCCTCCGATAAAAGGTCACCTTTCTCCAAATGTGCCTTCTGATTGTGAGGTGTAGTCCTGGTTTTTCTTTTGCCCCTTTTTAAGTTTTAGTTGTTGGTTAAAGCTCTTGCTGAACTGCTGTACCTGGTGTTGGGTTGTAACTCTGACCTCTGGAATGAAATGACTTTTTTTACGTATAATAAGGGCTAAAATTTTTTTAGGTGAAGCAACTGGCAGTTTTACCATGTCTGCTGACTGTAACTATCCCTGCAACTGTGAGAAGCCCAAACCTGACAGCTCCTTAAGCAATTTTTAATTTTTTTTTCTCCCATGAAATGTTAATGCTGTATCATGCCATGAATCCATAGCAGATGCAAATGTTTATTAGATCTGCTGCAAGCAGCATCCAATGGATGTTAATTTGCCAGAAGGATGAATCCTGTTGTGTGCAGCTAGCGGGGACTTCTCAGAGGCAAAAGGAGGCAGCCTTCATCTTGGCTTTCAGGAAAGCTCCCAGTAAAGGCTTCTCTTGTTTCCTTAAATAAACATCTTCAGCTCCATCCTCCAGAGGCATCTCAGAGTGTCCCTTTGGTGCTCCCACAAAACAAAACGGGCTCTTGTCTGATACCACTTTTAAGAGGCAATGATTTTTCTTAGTTCTCCCTTAACTAGCAGGTAATCGGCCATCGTCTCACTCAATACAAGGCACTTTTTTATTTGTTTATTTTTTTAATTGAGTTAAATGCCTCTTCTTCTTTCTCACTGCCTCTGATCTCTGCTGGAGAGAGCAAATCTCAGCAGTGTGGAACATCACACGTTTCTCTGATGGCTTTCCTCTCCCATATGCTCTGGTTCAGTAACAGTTTTTGCTGATCAGTGTGACAGCAAAACACCTTTTTTCTTTAAGCTACAGCTTTCTAGAAATATGTCTTTGGGCTTAATCAACATAACCTTCAGCAGCTCTTTGAAACCCAGGATCTAAAAGCCATGAATGTCAGAAACACTTTGTGGCTTGTGGGAGTCTTTAGCGCTTCTGACAGATAAAAGTGGAGGAGGAAGCTGTAGAGAAATACACCACATATGGGCTAGAATGGGATTTTGCTGGTAGCTGACAGTTGGGCCTCTGCATCGAAAGGAAAGGCTACTGAAAGAAAAACTTCTTAGAGACCAAAGGGTGATGTGTAGTGCTGAGCATAACATGGTGAGCAGGCAGTTGGGTTTTATACAGTAAATGCTTTGCAACAGGCTTGCCAACCTTAAGCACCCTTTGCTGACAGAACAGTCCTCTGCTGAAAGGTCTTTCAAACGTCAGAGCTGTCTGTTTATTATTAGGACAGTAGTGTTGTTGTTATTTTTAAGAAGAAGAGGGAAAAACTGAGAATAAATTACAGTAAAATGTCAGCAACTGCTGAAAATAGAGGGGTAGAAAGAGTGTCTTTCTGGCATTTTTGCAGCCAGGCAAGCACACGCAGCAGGAATAGTGCCAGCATGCATTTTCCATCAGCTCCAATTACTACCTTCACTTGTTTTGAAATATTTAAAGTTTCATGTTTAATTTTGGATGATGTTGAATAACAAGAATCAAAATATGGAAATCCCCTACAGAGTAGTGGTCGCAGTAAGAGGTGTCAATAACATAAGCTGAATGGGAGTGAATGGCCATGGTCTTCCAAGAAATCTTTTCTATTTGTCATGTGTTCCCTGTCTAGACATGATTTATTAAACAATCCTCTGAAGGGATTGTCCTCCTCTGCTATCTTGCATTATTGGTGGGAGCCAATTTGAGACTCTGTTGTGTGAGGGGCTGGTTCTCTCATGTGATTGATAAGCCAGATGGGAAGTGATTAGACTTTTACAAGCCCATGCTGCTTGGAACAATCCTATCAAGGAAAAAAACACGCTGTTCTTCAAATTTCAGATTCATTGCCTGTTTCTTTTGAACTTCAGGTTCTCTTTCCTCATCTTTGACACCTTCTCACTTTTTCTGATTTGGTTTGCAAGATGAGAGTGAGTGGAAGAGCTGCATGGGTGCAGCTGATAGAGGCAACCATGGGAGGCAAAGCTGCCAGCTCTTATGGGCAGTCTTGCTTTTTTTGCTGTATTATTATTTTTCATGAAGACTGATTGTGATTTGCTCTTGATGTACTTCCCCAGAGGTTTGCCTTCAAAGAGAGGCAATAAACCAGGCAAGCTGTGGAACAAGGCTGGTAAGAAGAACAAGTAGGACAGCTAGGGTGTACATGCTGTATCCCTAAACACAAGAGGGGACAAGCCGCAATCCCTTACATTGGAGCTGTTAGTGTGAAACCCATTTGTTCTCTGCCAAAGAGCATTTCCTGGTTCACTCTGTGGTTTGCATGCAGTGATGGTCAGAGACCTTTCTCCAAGCAAGTCCAGCAAACCTCATGCCTGACATGCCTAACAGGCAGCTTTGCTCCTGCTTGTGACTGAGGTCTGGAAAGCCTTTTTAGAGGCAGAAATCCAGGTCTCCTCATCCTGTTCTGTCTGTCACCCAGCTATCCATTCTCCTTTAGCACATAGCTGTTTCACCTTCTGTTAAGATCTCTGCTCCTTCTGTTCTAGGTGCCTGACAGAGTTTCATCCTAGAAAAATAAGGTAGTGCATAATTGATGGCCATTGACCAAGAGAGAAATGAGAACAAAAAGACCTCCAGCACACTCCGCCCACAAAGGCACCAAAAGCAATTTATTAAGGGAAAGTCAGGTTTATAAAGTGTTCTGGGGGGAAGGTTCTGGAACTTGGACAGGATTGGGTAAAAGTGGGGGTGGAGTGTGTAACTAGGGAAACCGGATAGCCAATGGGACAATGGTCACCAAAGGCCAATGGGAAAACAGGGTCCTGGGCAAAGGTGGGAAAGCTAACTAATGGGAATCTAGGGATCAGGGCAAAGGCGGGAAAAAGGTGTGGGGGAAGAAGACAACCTGGAGGACTAACAGGGAAAAGGCTATGAGGGAAAAAAGTGTGGTGGTACACAGAACTTTTATAACTTACAATAAACACAATGAACTTGAACCAAACTTTGGTTGTAACAGCCTTAACAGTCTCTCAGTTTGTTTCATGTCTTCCATTTGTCTTGCAATGTT
Organism: Myrmophylax atrothorax; assembly: GCA_026770055.1. NCBI lineage: Eukaryota > Metazoa > Chordata > Aves > Passeriformes > Thamnophilidae > Myrmophylax > Myrmophylax atrothorax. The sequence goes on from JAOXXN010000102.1 coordinate 3,156,944, forward strand.
CCTTCTGCCACATCATCGCCTCCTTTTTCTTTTTCTAAAGGAATGTAAACTCAGGAAACATTATGCAAAATAAAGGTGAGAAGGTACCCAACCAAAAATAGGGAAATAAGAAGGATGAACAATACAAACAGACTTGATGACAAAAACAATGAAAAGTGGGGGAGATTGTATTTTCAAGGGGAAATGGAAGAGATTACTGCAGAGAATGCGGAGGTACAAAAACTTCTGGGCAAACATCTGAAACTGGGGAAAAAACTGGTGTAGAAACTGGGGTTCTAATAATTTTAATCATGAAAAACAATAATCGGCTTAAAATAAAATTACACAAACACTTAACCCAATTATGACTAACTCAACATATACACCCAACACATTAAGAAGAATAACGTTGTATAAAGAAACACTACTAATCTTGAATGCAGGTCTGGGCTTGGATTGCCTTTAAGAAAAATGGGTATGGGTACAGGGGGCAGAAGTTCATTTTTATTTAAAGAGGATTTGAGAAATACTTGTATATGAAACTACAATGATAGCTATTACCTTTCAGGTATTTTCTTTTCCTTACAAACCCTTAACACTCATTATCATTAACAACTTCATCAAAGCTTTATTCTTTCTCTCTTTTCTCTTTTTACCTCTCTGATTCTCTCTGCTGCTCCTCTCTCCAACTTGCATATACCATCTTTATCTTGTCCCCCACAGACTTTCTTCTTCCTTTGCACAGACTGTCTACCAACTTACTAACACCTGTTAGGAATTCTTGCACAAAAGCAGAAGGCTATCATTGATGTAACCAAAGGGAGTATTTCTAGGGAAATCATAGCATTCTTACAAGGAGGGTGAATGTGAGGTAGTATTAACATGAGGTAGTGTTCACTTTGGTTATACAGTGTGTTTTGAAAGGTGAAATTATTGTGGGAGAATACATGCATCCTTGCATGCTCACCTTTTCATTCACGCTGGTGGACACCATGTTTGATCACACACACACACCTTCAATTCATTTTTGGGTACCCTCACTTTAGACACATGCAAACAAAGAACATCCTTACATCCTGGGTGCTAAGCAATCTAGGCAAAAATCTGCAAAACATAGCTAGAAAACTGTTAAATCATAGGCACATCTAAAACAAAATTCCAACAGAAAACATTTTCATCTAAAACACTGTTTTAACAGAAATCATTTCTCCTTCCTTTGTGTTGAGTCACTGTAGTTAAGTGTGATTGGACCGGAGTCTCTTTCTGCTTCTCCATCCTCTAGTGTTTCCTTGGTGCTGGTTGTCCTGCAGGGAAGCCATAAGCCATGAATTCTTGTGCCATAGTAATTCTATGGTAGCCCAGAGCTTGCCGAGGGATCTAGCCTTCAGCTGCAAGGCAATGTTCTGTAGCCTCTTTGAAGACAAAAAACCTGGACCGTCAAATGCTGGCCTCCACCTGGACAGATTCACCTTGTAGGACATCGATCTCGTGTTTCTGTCTTGCCAGATAATCATGCAGAACAACCATTGATTGAAACTCACTGCTATAAGAGGTAGAAGGAGTTGCCCATGGACCTACAGATGGAGTGAGGTCAGAAGGGGTGTAGCTATCTTGATCAGAAGAGAACCTCAACACTAAATCCAAAAAAGAGCTCTGGCATGCAGGGGTGATAGATGAAACTGTCCCCTACTCAAGAGAAGAAGAAGGTGCAGCAGAGGTACTGGTTGTCATTCCCCACCAATTATTGTTAACCTCCCTTTCCGGCATTGACTGTGATTCCCATTTGTCCCACACCATGTCTGCCATTACAGCATTTGCTCTCGGCTCAACCAGTTCCAGATTGGGATCCTGGAGAGGCCGTGGTTGGCAGACACAAGGATCAGTGTGGGGTGCCTGTCTGGCATGAGCACATAGGGAACTAGGATATGGCATCATGACAGGCCCGGTAAGGCCTAGCCCATGGGCACTGCCATTTTGGCAAGCACCTACTTCCAGCCTGCTAGAAGTGGGCTAGGCCTCTGGAACCAGCCTGCCATCTTGGGGATGGGGGCTGCCATTTTGCTTTACGGTGGCAGGTATGGCACCATTTTGTGTGACTGCATAAAGGCAGCCATCTTGTTGTGCAGATGGCTGGCACTCATTTTTGTGGTGGTGGAGGTAAAGGAAGGCTATCAGGGTGGGAGTGGCCATCTTGCACCGGGGAGGGTTCCTGCCCTTGTTCTTGCCTGAACATTGATCGCGTGCTTCGACCACAGTCCCTGACCTCAATGTCCTTTACCGCAAGCCAAATGAGACGCCAGGCCACCGCTGATTTTGCTGCCTGCTTGTCCCCAGCTGACACTGCCTCCCACAGGTCCATTCCCATTTAGTCCCAATCATAATAAAATATACTTTCTAAAATATGATTGTCTCTTTTTCTGATCCATAGGATCAAATTTTTCATTGAGGCCGGCTCGAGGGGATGCCCATGTTGCTTGAGGAGGTATTTCATTTGATTATACGGTCTCTCTCTTCCTCCTTCATTAATTGGGCTCCCATAATTTAATTGGATTGAAGTGAAATAAAAAGACGAAACACAGTAGGGTGGGGGACATGACTACACAGCTGCTGGCCTACCTTGTCCAACGTGGAGGCTGATGACCCATAAGATCCACCACACTTAGCCGTGAACGGTCGACTGAGCAGGGAGCCACCAACACTCAGTTGCCTGATCCCTGCGGAAGCCTGGAGAATCTCCTACACAGTAGGAGGCCTCCGTCCAGGGTCCTTGTTCAAGCACCAATTGACGGCCATTGACCAAGGGAGAAACGAGAACAAAAAGACCTCCAGCACACTCCGCCCGCAAAGGCACCAAAAGCAATTTATTAAGGGAAAGTCAAGTTTATAAAGGGTTCTGGGGGGAAGGTTCTGGAACTTGGACAGGATTGGGTAAAAGCAGGGGTGGAGTGTATAACTAGGGAAACTAGATAGCCAATGGACAATGGTTGCCAAAGGCCAATGGGAAAACAGGGTCCTGGGCAAAGGT
>JAOXXN010000102.1:3162105-3178964 GCA_026770055.1 Myrmophylax atrothorax
GTGTGATTATTGTGGAGGAATTCTCCTTCCCCGTTTCTGGGTAAACAATTTGGTTTTCCTCTCAAACTAAGACAAGGACCAAGATAAATGTAGTTTGGTAAGTCTTGAAAATGCTTGTCTTCTGGTCCACAGGCAGCCAGGATGGCTGTGGAGCTGTGCCAGAGTAGTCAGCAGTGTTAGGGTTTTTCTGCATATGTTACATACGTACATGCATACATGTATCCATTGTGAGTGCTTCTCCAGAAAACTTAGGAAACACAATATTTTGGTTTTGCTTCCAGAGGGCTGTGTGGTTTCTCTCAGAGAGCTGAGAAGGAGGTGGGAGCTGAGTGTTGCTTTGCTTGATGAGCCTGCAGGCAGAAGGCGTGTGGTGCACTGGGCCCTTACGAGGCTGAAATGATACAGTTAGGTCACCCATGCAGGAAAGGTATTTCCAACCTGAAATCCCCCAAATGCCAGAGAAGGATTCAGTCCTTGCAAAAACTGATGTATTGCTCTGGTGGATCCAAGGATTTTGCCTTGTTAAGCATTTCAGTGCACTTGAGGATTTCTTCATATTGATCGTCCCAGCTAAAGATGCTCAATAATATGATAAATAATTTATTTGCTGACACTTTGCCCAGTCTGTTCGCTATGCACCTCACACAGGAATGCTGTGAGGGCTGCCCGTATGCTTCCCAGAGGTTGGGTTGGCTCTGCAGGCAGGGAGAGCAGCAAGAAACAAACACAAAATTCAGCTGAAGCCTTTCTTGTGAGCTCAGCTGCCAAGAAGAGGAGGAAGTATCTGCTGCAAAGCCTGAAGAAGGCTTCAGGTATTGGGGAGACTTGTTCTAGGGTAATAGGTGCATGTGTGGTGCCGTGCAAAGGTACCAGCTCGTGCCTGGGTACTGCAGTAATCTGTGTTTGAGGTTGAACCAGATGGCACTTCAGATTTTAGGAGAGGCCAAACCACTTGAAGCCTTTCTCTGTCCACCTGTAAACACAGACTTGGCACAATTAAACATATGCATGCATGGAGATCAGTGGATATAAGGTACAACTGTCTCATGTCTCTGGGCCAGGAGGCTTGCTCCTCAAACACTAGGCATTGCCTCAGAGGGAGTAACAGCACACCAAAGCTCAGATTGGTGGTTCCTGGCAGGTGTAGTACCTGTGGATGTACTCAAGCTGTCTATGCAAACACTGCAAGACATGTACAAGTTTATTCAAAACTGTTTCCATCAGTGGAGGAGTACATTATTTATGATTCCATCGGAGAGCAATGTGTGTGTTTGGAGAGCATTTTATAAGTCAATCAGAGAATTAATTAGGTAATTATTATTCATTATTTGCCTAAGCCTTGGTGTATTTACCCCACACAAACAGAAAAGCCACTAGTAAATGGGATCAGGAGCTTGAAATTATTATTTTCTTTCCCATATTTCAGAAGAGGAGCTTGAGAGGGGTTACATAGTGTGACAGCTGACAAAGAAGTTGCGATGTATAAGAATTGATGGGATGCTGTCGAGTGTCATTTGTCATCTGTGGGCTGAAGGAGATGGCCTCTGATCTCTGCTGGTGGATGCCCAGAGTCATTTTGTATCCCATTTCATGTGTGCAAATGAGGCACCAGGAAGTTGTAAGTCAGCATATGGGAAAGGCCCCAAGCAGCTGTGACCCCTCCCCAGCTTAAACCTTTTTCCCAGGTTCCCCTGAATATTAGTGTTCCCTCCTACATGGCATCTGGTGTCACCTCCACCATCTTCTGGTGTTGGTTGTGGTTGGAGATTTTCAGGTCAATACCAGACATCATTACTCTGCTCTTTCCTCAAAAATGGGTTTGTTTTTTCAGATTGACTCATTTGGTGATTTTGTCAAGGTCATCCCAGTGGTGGGTGTCTGGCTGGCTGGCTGGCTGGCTGGCTACTGGACTTGGGGACCAGGAGCAGTAGGGACAATGCTACTCCTGGCACTGTATTTGCCATGGTGGCTGCACCCCTGGGCTTTCTGACCCCATGTCAGCACATGGTTCCTGTAGTTTGGGATTTTATGCTCCCTGACCTGCAGTGACAGGGAAAGAACATGTTTCTGCAGGATGAGGTTGTCAGGTGGACAGAGAGCTCCTTAGTGAAGGGGGCCACCAAATGTGGTGCTTCCCATTTCCCAGTGTGATGGAACTCCTGTGCCAGATGCTGTGACTGGATGAAAGCAGGTGGGCATAAGGGGAATGGGGAAATTATAGCACCACTTTGTCAGGTTGACTTAAACTGCTGTACAAAAAGCAACAGTTCCAGACATGTTTCAAGAGCATCCCAAGGTGAGGGGTCAGAATGGATCTGGGTTTCAGAGTATTTCCCAAGACGCTGACCAACACAGGATAAGGAGATTGCTGGGAAGATGACATTGTGTGATCCCTGTACCCCACCCCACCTACTCCATGGGCTTTATTTTCAAGTAACTGTTCTTACCAGCTGCTTGCAGTGTTAATGAAAAGCTTTACAGTGCTGTTTTCCTCCAGGTGACCCAGCTATTCTGAAAAACACTAAGGGCCACTGAACAAAAATGTATAATGTATAATTAATGCAATAATTGTATAATTTTATTCCCCTTTTCATCAAAGTTGCTGTACACAGTGCATATATTAAATATGACTACAGTGCTGTTTCCCAAGATAACTGCTGAAGATGAGTTAGGAAGACCTCAATAGGCTATTCCATTTAGAATTTTTCTTTGCAAAATAAATACAGGCTGTCTTGTGAATAAGAATGAGATTAGCTGAAGTCATTAATTAGTATGACTTTTTAAAAGGAAGCTGTAAATGGAATAATTTGCCACATACAGCATCTTAATTTTCTTCACTGTGAAATAGTTTCAATTTTTCAGTGTTTACCCCCTGTTGCTGTTAAAATATTGCTGTCCAAAGCCTTTCCTAAGTTCCAAACTTCATCTGTGGTGGGTCCTCTTTGTTCTTTTACCTTATCTCTTTTGCTCCCTTGTCATCTGTCATCCTGCTCCTGCCTTTTGGACAGAGTCAATATTATAATTGTGCCTGAACTATCTTTGCCTCCTTCTGGCCTCGTTCCTCTCAGTGTTTCCCATCACCATAGAGTTCAGAATGGTGACCAGAGCTCAGTGTCCAAGGCAGTGAGTTTTGACCTGGAGTTATCTAATAAATTAGAAAAAGAGATTGCAGGGTTGGAGGTCTCTGAAGCAAGGAGAGAGTGGTATTGCCACTGATTTTCTGTTAGCACTCGAGCCTCACTGATGTGCACCATGTCGTATCATCTGTTGTCATGGGTTATACCAGCAGTCTGGAGACCTGAAATCCTGAAATAGGACACAGGAAAGCACATGGGTCCGTTGCATTAGCATGTTGACCGCACATGTGTTTGTTTTCCTTATGTAGTTGAGTTTGGAAACTGTTAAAATGTATGTAGTAGGAAGATTAAAATGATCCTTTATGATGGATGGAAGAGGTTAAACTGAAGTCGAAAAGGAAAACTTTTGAGAGGCTGTTTCAGAAAGAAATTTAGAAAGACAAAATTAGGATGTTTTAGTCTCATAGCTTTTCCGTAAAGCTTGGAGCAATTTGTTTAAACATTGATTTTGACATTTATTTTCCTACTGCCACTTTTTTTTTCCAGTGGCTTGATTTCCATTCCTTGTCTGGTGTGCCTGTTAATTTTGCATGCTATCACAGGCCTAATTCTTCTCTGTTTCAAATGAATATCATATAAATTAATTGCCATATGATTACCATGTAATTACCTTGTGACTCATGACAGTTTAGACAAAGTATAGCTACATTTTAAGAAGTGATAAATGTTTGACTAATGTGTCAGAAAAAATGTAAATATATTGTGATTATAGTGGCACTATTAAACACATTAATTCTCTCCCTAGTTTTTGCAAGCTGTCAGTCATGCTGTGGTAAAGAGCAGTCAATCAAGTACCTAAATTTATCTATGTTTAGTCAACATTTATCATTTGGGAAGGTTTTTGCACCAAGGGCCAAGGAGGAGGTAGGTGGCCGAAGTGGCACCACAGGATCATGCATGACACTCTTGAGAGACCTGTATCTTCCAAGTAAGCTGCTTATTAAATAAATCTATCCAGTTCTGTAGTCAGTTGAAAATTAGGAGCTTTTTTCATCTTATTAACTAAGTCACTATTCAGTATGTCTTATGGTTAGTATAAACAGGGGCAAACATTTTACCAGCTGCTGTGAGGTGTCAGGCAGGCTCCTACTGATGGCAAAGATATGTTTAGCATGGAATTGCTTAAAATAATGCCTTTAGTTTAAATTGCTCTGAGGTCTTTAAAGGTATTAGGAAACAGAACAGCCATGGCAAGGAAGTTACTGAAAGACAGATAACGGATGTATGGTCTCAGTTATGAATACCTTCACCAATGATCTTATTACTTAGAGTGAAGTGTCCTTAGAGAGGCAGCAAAAGAGCACTTTGCTGTTTGTCAGCTTTATTCCGTGTCTGTATGTCACCACTGTACAGTAAGCTCAGGATAAGACGTGGTTATCTGGACCTACAGTGATGCAGGGAGCATTTTGCCTGTGCAGGTGCCAGCACACTGTTGCAGGGATTTTTGGCTGGGACCTCTCAAGTGCTTATCATGTCTTCTTCTGCCTGCCGGTGGCTGCTGCTCTGCACTTGGTCCTCCCTTTGCAGCCTGCCCCTATGTTGCTTGAGGCACTGGTGGATGGGCTTCATGAACTTGTGGATGTGCTTCATGAACTTGTGGTTGTGGAAGGGCTTCATGGGACAGATCTGGTTACAGATACCCTCACACCAACAACCACCCCCCCTCCTCACCACCTGGACCCTGTGCCCTAGGGTTTTGCCTGGACTGGCAGGGTAGTTGCTGCTGTTTTCCCAAATAAATTAAACAGCCATCAGTTGAAGTGATCCACTGAACTGAGCCAAGGGGACAAAGTCCTCTGCTTATTTAAGGTCCTGCAACACTAGTAGCAGGTGGCAGCAAATAAACAGGCAAAGCCATTAAAAAGAAAAAAAAGTAAATTGTGGAGCTGGTGAAAAGAGGTAGGGTAAGGAAGGTATTTCTAGTGGATTTACAAGCTCAAAATGATCAGCCGCAGGGTTTAGGATCCCCTTTCCTTGATGCTGAGTGGCAACCGAATCACTCATCTGCCTCTGATGGGCTTTGAAAGGGAAAGAACGCAGCAGCCAGGCTGCAGGGAGCTACTGGGGATGTAGGCATTTCCCAGCCACCTAATTACAGCCATCCAGATGGAAGTGGCCCAATGGCCTATAAACCCATGTCTAGTGGAATTGTTTCCAGTCTGTAGCAGCAGTAAAAATGAAATAAATTTGCCCTAATTCTGGGAGGTGTGAACTTCAAAAGCCTTTGCAGAGCATGTTTAAATATTAACAGTATTGAACATGGTCAGTTTCTTTCCCCTTCTTCCTTGCTCTCCTTTTATTAGCTGAGAAGAGTGGGGAAGAAAATGAATTGAAATACTTGGTTAATGCAATATGTAAATTAGAAAATGCCTTAATAAGGAAATGCATGATTAGACCAACTAGAGAGGTAAGATGGAAATTCTGCGTGAGTAGGTAGTGCATGCTTAGCATACACAGCCCTTAAATAAAGAGCTGATAAACATCAGAAGGGCAAGAGAAGAATTCTGTGTTTCCTTGGCTCAAAAACTCTAGTTTCGTGGCCTTTGCTGTGGCCAAACCTGCATCACCTTTGTCCTCTTGACTAATTTGTGCTGAGATTGCTAATTCTTTTCTCTGTTATGCTATTTTCATCATAAATCGAGCATTTCATCCATTTCATCCCCCTTGCAGTTTTCCCTCTGGTCCTTCCCCAGAGACCTGTCAGCATAGCCGTCACACACTGGCACAGGCTGGTCTTGAAATCAAGATCCCAGTGTTCCTTCCAGAGGAGTGGCAGCTTTCTCAAGGGGAGCAGTCACAGGCAAGCTGCCAGGTGAAGCTGGAGGGGCAGCTCCTGGGCTGGTGTGGGTGAGCATAGGCCACTGGTTTCCCTGAAAGCACATGGACTTGCAGTGGGTGATCATCTGCAGGCTCCACTCCTCACAGGTTCATGAAAGATGGTAGTACAGGTAATCTCTGCTGCATGATAGGGAATGGGCAGAAGCTCTACTTGCAATTTGGTGATGAATAACCCTTTTCCAGACATGGTTCAATGTTGAAATCTTGATAGTCACAGAGATTTTTAAGATGTATGGCAACACATGATTTCTGGCATTAGTGCCAAGTGTCTTGAAGAGATTTCATTTAGATAAGTTATCAGCTAGATATGAATAAGTAAGAAGCAATAAATCACAGCAAATCAGCTGTTCCAGCCAAGTGGGTGTTTTCATATCTATGATACAGTCCAAAACGAAAAACCTGTTTTGTTTTTCTAATTGAATAAGGTGATTCTAAGGCACAGTAAAAGACATAGGTCCAACAGTGTGTTTAATTACAGTTTTGTGAGATAAGTTTTAAATTAATTTTTATCTATACCTTTGAGAAAAGACATGCCTATTTCAGTTAGCAGAGTGAAAAATGAGCGTTTCCTAACAATTTCCAGTCTTTTCTGCTAAAGGTTCTGTATTATATGACTTCTGGAAGGCTTAGACCATATCCTTTGGTTGATGCCCCAGATGTGATCACAGCCATATGTGCTTGAAGTATATACTACAATGATTTGATTAGAAAAGCATTACTCGGAGAATATTTATGTGCTTGTAGAGTGTGTATACATGTGAATCCTGTGGGAAAGCATCTTATCTATCCTATCCCTGTAGGGTCACCCATCTCAGCAAATCTCTCCTTCAAAGAAAAAAATCCTGGGGATTTTGTGTCTTCTCAAACTGCAAACTGATTTTTATTTACCTTTTTTTAAAAAAATTATTATTCTCTAAGGGGCTGAAAAATCAGAACACTCTTTTCCAGCCTGGTCTAGTCACATTACCTTGTATGAACACACAGCACTAAGACCATGGTAAATGATACTGAAATGCAAGCAGAGGCTGTAAAAGTTAATTCAGAGAGGTCTGCTGGGTAGCTTCTTTTTAATGTTGCTGTTAGTGCGTGTGATATGAAAAACACCTGTTTCTTACTATGGGCAAGACTACAAGTGGATGGTTAAGGAGGAGAGAAAATTTAAAATCTGGGAAAGTTTTTAACATATCCCTTTGTATTTAATTTGAGTATTCAGAGTGTACAGCTATATATTTTTTACAGTGCTCCCTGAGACATGTTTTCTGGACTGCCATTTCTCAACATCATGTATTTCTTACCAGGTAGTCCAGCTTCTGTGCAAATTTTGGTCTGGGTGAGCTAAGAGCCATAGCAAAGTTTTGCTTACAGAGCTCTTTGTCACCAGAAAAGCACAAGCTTTGTCATCTTTGTCAGAAGCCCCATGCTCATGGCAAAGGCAGCATTTCTGCTGTGCTTCATGGGAAGATAGTGTAGCATTTCAGACCATTTCTATTGTTTTATGATGTTGGGCACTTTCAGCTCCCTTTTGGTTTTCTACTATTGCAATCTCAATTACAAGTGTGTGTTGGTATGTTCTACTTTAGGTCTATTCTGCAGATAGCTGGGGGTTATGCATAAGCAGGCATAAACAAAAATGCTGTATTGAGTAATATGATATTCAAGGGCCTAATTCCAAATTGATGATGACTGAAAGAAGGGTAATGGAACAGACCTGTGAGTCTGCTTATCCACGAGAAAAACTCAAGAGAGTTCAAAAGTAGGAAATTAAAAGTAACATGCCTACCTCAAGTAGAGTACTTTCTGCATGAGAGCTATCAATTGCTTAAATAGAAGAAATTTAAATTATACTCCTATTTGGCACAATAGGATTTAGTCTAATTTTATCAATTAGGGTCTAAACCTGTCAGGAGGAATGCTGATTAGCAGAATGCTCTTTGGGTAGGATGTGGAGTGACAGGTTCAAAGAAGTGCTAAACACCTAGATATTAGAACTATTAAGGGGAATGTTTTTCTTGTAATTTTACCCAAAGGCTTCCAGGTTTAAAGCAAGACTCACCTCTGTGAGTCCACGTAGACTTCACTTGCTCCAGGAGCTCCGTGTAGGAGTTTGTCTGTAGATCCTAGAAAAAGCTGACCCTGCTGTTCTAATTTCCTACTCATGTCTATGGTATGATGCAATGCAATTCCTGCAGTACAGTTACTTCCTTTCTGGACCTCTGTTTTGCTCTGTGCCTGGACGATGTTAATGCATGTTAAGGTGAATCCTCAGTATTGCTGCCCTTTTTAATTTTCCATTGCCCAAACTTCTGTCTAGCAATACTTTTGTCCAAGAAAATAGATGGATTTTGAAGACAGGCATTTTTAATGCATGCTTCCCAGTTACCCTTGTTTGTATGGGAATTGCTGAGAATTTAGGCTGCCTTGTTGTGGTGTGCTTTGCTGTGCACTGGCTTAACTCCAACTCCAACTCCAGCTGCTTGTCCCACCACAGAGTCTCCCCTCAGGCTCAGGCTGTAGCTACTCTGCTTTGGTGGCCAACATTTTAGTGCAAGCCCAACTCTGTTGGCAGCTGAAGTCAAGAGCCTGCATTCTCCACCTGGGATATCTCTGGGCTGTGAGTGCTAGCCCCTGATCACCTTCTGGTGATGCCACTGCTGCAGGGCTGTGGCACAGACGGGCTGACTGGACACGTTCAAAGCCTCAAACCAACACAGTAAGACTCACAAGGGACCATCTGTCACTGCCCAGAGCCCTTTTTCTCTGAACACAGGAGGAGTTTAAAAAATCAGAGGAGGTAATTGCATTAGTTACTCTTCCAAGTTTAACCCAGCAGTCACTGCTGAGCCCAGTGTCTTTGCATGGGGCTGGGTTTTTTCCAGTGACAGGGGCTCTTGTCCTGTGTTTCTGCTACTTTCTCCATTTATCTGGGTTTTTGATTTCCCAGACACATGCCATCCCTTACTGCGCCAACAGACTTTCCCCCCACGCAGCCAAAACATAGGCATGCTTTTTGTTTAGGTGGCATCTGCCATGCTCCACTCACTGGCCCAGTTGCTTTTCCCATTTATCCCAAAGGAGGGGCAGCGTCTGTCCCCACTGGTTTCAGTATTTATGGTCTCCAGGCTTCCTGCATTCCTCGCAGTAGGAGCTGGAAGGTCTGGCATTGGCCAAGATATGCTGCCATCCATTAAATGGTGGAGATGGAAAGACATGCCCCACAGCTGACTCTTTCTCCAGCTCTACAGAACCTCATAGACTGAATGGGCAATGAATTCCTTTGCCTTGTAATATAGCAATGTCAGACATGCTGATGAGGCCTTGATCTTTGATGGAAATCATGCTAAATCTCAGCAGAGGTGTTTGTGTCAAGATGGTTGAGATTTTTTTCTGGTGGTTTTTTTTTCCCTTTTTTCTCCCCTGTAAAGACTGACTTTTCTGCTTAATAGGACTGTAGAAGTGTTGATGTACAGTGAAAAAAATTCCCTTTACATGGCACATCTGAGGCATCCCTCATTTTCCTGTGTTTGAAAGGAATTATGCACGAAGAAGTAAACAGGGTTCCTGTCAACGATTTACCTTGCTTTACACTTCAGTTACAGCTTTACAATTAGAGATAAAAGTCACTTCAGCATAGCTTTTGTTTTTTTCAGGACAGAGCACATGAATACATACATGTAATCCTTGAAAACGATATTAACCTGTTTAATCTTGGAATGACTCTGCCTTGAAACTGCCTTCTAGACCATAGCCCTTGTCAGAGAAACAGTGACATGACTAAGAAAGCCAGTAAGGAGCTATAGTCCTTCCAGATAAAGGAAGGAGTTGTAGGCAGGACATAAAAGGAGACAGGATTGGCACAGGGATGCATTTAATTTTGCCACTTCTCATACCCCATGTAATTGCCCGCTACACAGGTGATGGAGTGCAGACCCCAGCCAGTCTGGTGCAGGTTCTGTGTCCAGGGTACAATGCACAAAAAGCCAAAAGCTTACTATTTTATTGAGGTTCTTTTAGTATGAGTATCAAGAATTGAGTATTTTCTCATTTTCTGTGGGTGTCTAACAATCTCGGTCCCAATACAAGGTATATTAACTCCCTCCAATCTAAATACTTGCTAGAACTGCAAAAATACATATCCTGATTTTATTTGGAGGTATTATAACCCCTGACCTAATATCACTAATGGACAAAAAAGCTCTGTCTAAACGGAATGATTTCTGAAATTTCAGTAAGTACTTTTAGGTGCTAAAGACCAGATCTGCTACCAGTATAGCTTAGCTGAGCTTGACTGTGCAAGGTTTTATCTGCTAAGAAGCTGTTTTTTGGGGGGTTGGGACCCCACAAAAGTAGCCATCAGTATGATTTCTGAGGCAACATAGTCCCTGTGCATCTGAGAGTCTTGATAGTCTGCACCCAAGTTTTTCCTAAGTGTTGTGTCAAAGGGTTAAGTAAATATGGAGGCACATTTAATCCTGCAACCTGTGTATTTGAAGAGATCATCCCTGAAACTACCACCAAGTTCATGAGGAGCAAAATCCACAGCTTTGTGAAATTCAGTGGAAAATTGGCTTCAGGGAGCATTAACTCAGGTTCTCAGTGAATGTCTTTCTTCTTGATTAAGAGAGTGGGGAAAAAAAGAAAAAGAGCACCTTTAGATACTGAAGTCACTTTTTTACTTTCCTTAAAAGTTTGAATTTTGTCTGCTACATGGAGTATTTTCCTGTTTTATTTATTGCTATGGAGAGAGAGAGCTAGGTTTAGGCTGAATTCTAGGCTCCAGATGGTTTTTAGAAGGTGGTCACTTCCTGAGATTTGTGCATGGCTGCTTTCCCCTTCATGCCTTACAGCTAAACCTCGCTCAATCAGATGTGTGCTCCTGGAAATGCTTTATGGAATTTCACAGTTCCTGTGAAGGAAAAGATCTTTTTCTGCAGAGCCTTTGGCATGATTTCTGTGTGAGATGGCAGTGTAATTTCTCCCAGCAGCAGGCATGGGTGTATGCCTGCACACATGGAGGGGTGTTGGCCAGCTCTGCAGCCTGCTCTTACTTAGCTGTGTGGACTTCAGATAAGTGAATTTTTTCATCCACTCCTCCAAGGTCCTATGGGGCCACAGTTTTCTCAAGCTGCCAGCGGCGCTGAGACACTCCAAATATCAGGCATTGTATGGTATATCGAAACAGCAACTCAACTGGGGGTTAGAATTGGGGAGTAGTACTTTTAAATAATTTGGCTTGTATTTTATGAAATTATTCTGAATTACATGATCTTAAGATGAGACTTTTTGCTGCTCTGGGTCCGTTCAGTGTCAGAGGATCATGTGAAAATGCGGAGGTCCCTTTGTTTGCCCTCCTTGGAGCCTGGAGCCCCTGTGCAGGTGCTTGCTGCTTCTCCTACCCATCAGGATATGGGAGAGATGAAGTTTGTAGCTCTATTTCTGCTCTGGATTGGATTTATATTGCATGCGATAATACCATAGTATAGCATAGTATAGTATAGTATGGCAGTGTGTTATTTTGCATTGTGTTATCCACTCTGTGGCTTTCTCTTTTTGCTTTTTCTTTGCAAAGACAAGCTATAAACCCAGCTTCTACAGTGAATGTAATGCAGGAGTGAAGTGCACCAAGGCAGGATTTGGCCTTCCCATGCCCTGTTCCATTAGCTCACATTGCAAAGGTGTGCAAAACCATATTTTTCACTAGCAGCTAGAAAAATCTATATTGTTTTAGCAAAAAAGAACGCTGGAGCTGTTTGCTTGAAGAGAGATATAGGCTACCAAAACCTTACTGACTGTGGGTGTCAATGATGGAGAAGAGTATGAGGGAGCACATGTTCCGTTGTTTCTTTGTACACTTGCTTTTCAGCTCACTTGTGTTCAGCTTTTCAGCTTTTGCATCTGCTATATTATTTTTCTTTCATTTTTTAAGTGTTCTATGTACAACGAAACCCTCATGAGGATGATCTGTTTTCTCCTTTTCATTTCTTTCTAAGGCAATAAGACATCTGGCTGCTACTAGTATGAATTATCAAGTTGCATTCTTTTAACCCTCCCCATCATTTTATTTGTAAAGTGCTCACCCGCTGAGATACCAGGGGCCATGTGCAAACAGTTTAGAACAACACTGGGAAATTAGTGGCATGGGCAAAAACGAAAGGATGCTTTTTAAAACTGTAAAGCTGAGCACTGAAAAAAAGACATGTTGGGGAGGGGAAGAGAGGGGTCAGATCAGTCCAGAAAAATCACTGCAAAGCCCAAAACTGACCCTTCTTCCAAAAATTTAGCTCTTCATCCACAAGTGATGACCCAAACAGGCACTGGGCTGTGCCTGTGAATCTTCCTCTGAATTTAGCCAATGCTACAAAAAAAGTCATATCTCTAACCATTTGGGAGAGCAGGAGCCCAGCACTGCTGGAGTGATGGTCATTATGGAGGGAGACTAGAAAACTTTTAAAAGCTGAGATTCACCCTGGTTCAAGGTCTGGTTGAATGGAGTTCTGAACAGTGGAGTTAAGTGGAAGGTGTCCCTGCCCATGGCAGGGAGTTGGAATTACGTGATCTTTAAGGTCCCTTCCAACCCATGACGTTCTGTGATTCTATGATTCTTCTGAAGGTAGATAGTGGGGAGTCATTTGTGTGAAGGCACAGGGTGTTTTGGTGTTCAGGATGTACATGTGCCAGCTTCCTGTGCCGGGGCAGTCCCTCCAGAAGCTCTGCTAAAAATGAAATTGTGATACTAAAGCCTGTCTGTCCAAGGCACATGTGTTGCTCAGGTGAAGTCCTTGGAGGAAGCATAAGAATCCAGGCTAAGCAAATGAGCTGGCTTTGTGTGGATGCTACATCTGCCAAATGGCTTTTTTTAGGGAAGAGCACTGCCAAAAAAAGCTTGAAACAACACTGTGTTGCCAAGACATTGAACATTCAATCCCTGCTCCAGCAGATAGAGATATCTAGAAATAAAAAGTGCTGGGCTGATTGCTGCTTGCTCATGATGATCCTGTTTCCCCTTATGAGGCAGCTTGTAGGTGCCCAGATGGCAACATGAGCCCATGGCTTTTTTGAGACTGTCATGGATGGTGGGATCTGGCTGTGCAGGAAGGGGACAATGGGGCAGATCAGAGGATGGGAAGGCATCAACCCCTGTGCATTTCTTTTCAGCTCTGTTTGTTGTCTTACCGTGCTTTCTTGTGTTTTCACAGTATCTCTGCAAAGAACTTTGTGGAAAATAAATAGGAGTTTTCATGGAAAATAAGAGCATCATAAATAACACATCATTGGTTTGTATAATTTAAAAACAACTTAAATGCAGGAGAGTTGACAGTAGATGAAAAGAAATGTCCAAAACTGATCATGGGTTTGAGTGGCCCAAGGAGCTGAGCCCTCTGTCCAGAATTAACTCGGTGGGAAGCACTGGGGGAAGCAGTAGTAGCATCAAAAAGGATAAGTGCTGGTTTCCTGGTGTTTTTCCATCTGACAAAGCCTTCAAAGTCTCACACTTCATACAGAAGTGTTAAGACTAATGCAGGGAGGAGGTGAGCAAACTCCAGCCCTTCACAGGAGCAGATCACTCAGATGGAAATCTATGGCTGCCTTGGAGGGCAAAATGCTGGGGTGTGGCAGGACCAAGGCAGTCTTCAGGGAATGGGTAGTGAACTAGGTGCAGGTGTTGCAGAGACAGGGAGCCTTCAGCAGAGTCAAAGGAAATTTCTCCATGCCAACTTTCCATCTTCTGGATGTTTATTCAGATGCCATACATTTTTAATAATCCTCACTGGGACAAATTTATTCAGGTCTGTCAAGGTTCTCTTGGTTAGAGATGAAGGCAGGCAAAGGCTTCAGCACTTCAAGGCCTGGTGCCTACGGGAAATGAGGAATTTTGCCCAGTAACAGCTTGAGCCTGAAGTTGAGAAATTTGGTTTTGCTTTGTTAGATGGCAGAAGACTCAGTGCATAGGTCTGAAATTGAGGAATTTTATTGGCATAGGAAATGATGGGTATGATTTTAAACATTTTTCATTATTTTCAAGTGGAAATGGAGGGTTTCTGTAACTGAGAGAGGTGGAGAAAAACCCCCGGGTAGGTAGAAGGTTGGAAGGTAGGTGATTGGAGAAAGTCAGTGCTGTTTCTAATGTACTACTCCCCCAAATATGGGGTTGGATCACATCACCAGGGTTTGCTCTGCCATTGTACTGGGATGCTTTGCTCATTTTTCTGTGTTACAAAATCAAAACAACCCTTTGGTTACAAAGTGTTGATTGAAGGGCAACAGCCATGACAGGAAAGTGTGGCTGAAAGGAAGTAACAAGTAATCCCAGAATGGAAACCAGGCAGCCTAGTGCCACCTAAAACTGATGCATTTGATATTCCCACTGATGCAGGGCTGGAGATATCCTGCAACCACATGGCAAGGATTTTAGCCAGGAGAGCAAGAGGGGGAAGGTTGTACAATAACATACAAATTGCTTGCACTGATTGAAACCCAAATGAACAGTTTTTCAGCCACAAGAATCAAGTGAGAGGGCAAAGCAAATGAGTCCTGCAAGGCAGACTCATAATCAAGATAAGTGCTACAGATAAAGTCTACACGGCATTTTTGTGTACTGCACAGTGTTTGTGGGGAGATTTCCTATATGCTGTGAGAATTTGTCAATGCTGCTGTCCAGATTGAGTCAGATGTCTCAAGTAGTTACACTGAGTTGATTACCTATGTTTTCCTTTAGGGTGTTAAAGAAAGAAAAGTGCAAAAATACTTAGGATTGTTTTCATTGAGGTATAAAGTAACATGAATATGAAGATAAAACCAGTTTTTTGAGTTTTAGCCATTTCCTCCCTTTTACCAAGATCCTGTGATGTGGCTGGAAGTGTTTTAAAGGAGCAATTAATACTTCATTTATTTTTTAAACAAATCTTTCTCTGACACTTTCCTATTTTAGGTAGATTTTGGAAAACAAAACCAGTTTGAGCTTGAGAGGAGAGAATTTTAAAGTATTTTAAACAAATTAACTTCTCGTAGGACATTAACTACCGTGCTCTGTTAGAATTTTAAATGAAACCTATTTGAATAAAGTATTGAGGTCCTTTTTTTAAAATGGAGCAAAAAAACTCGGCCTCTGAAGCAAACCAGAATAAAGGAAGACAATAGTGCTTTGGAAGCCAACCTCTTGGCAGAGAGGAACAAGAGCAGTGGAATAATTTAATTGCTCATCAGCTAATTATACGGTATTATAATGTTAATGTCTCTTCATCATGACAATGTAATAGGTATAGATTGAAGCATATGAAAAAGAAAGTGTTGATGCAGTAATTATAACTAAGAGCAGAGCTGTTAGAGTAATTATAACGCTTCATCAGGTAATTAACGTATTGTTCAACTTGAGATGGAGAACAAAGAGTGAAGAAGTTAAATATTGAAGGACATGCCTTCCCCGCTCCCCATCTCCCTGCATTTGCCGCAGGAGCAGATACTCCATATTGATACTGTTATTTTCTTATTTCCTTGTACATCTTTTATTGAGTGGGAAAAGTTGTCAGGGTGCATGCAACCAAATACACTGGCAGTGTAGCAGTTGTTATTTATGCTGAAGACCTTCTGGACCCTCCTTGCTGCCGAGGCAGTCGATATGCAGATGAGTATCTGGGACTAAAGGCCCAGCAGATGCTGCTGCAAATTAACCTCTGGTCAAAGACACCTATTCAGCATGGGCAGAACTCATTCACAGAACTCCTGCAGCAAAACCAACACCCAAAATTGAGCCGAGTTCCTTCTGTCTGCCCTTGTGACTGCTTTTGGGATGCTGCAGGATACTGAAGGTATCCCTGCCAGGGCACAAACGGAGAGGCAGACTTGGCGCCCTGCGCTTGTGCAGCTCCTGCTGCTCCCAAAGGTTGGGGGAAAGCAGGACTAGCCTGACTCTCGCTGTGGAGGTCCCAGGCTGAGGCTTTTGCTTAACTGGATCAATTCTGCCCTGTGTCCAGCACTCAGGTCTCCAGCAGGGATGGTGCTGGGCAGCTGCCTGGTACACCTGTGTCTGCAGCCTAAGAGTGTCACTCATGATCAGGGGAATCTGTATGCTGTATGGCTTAAGGACTAATCAGTGGTTTCATATTGGTGAGCCCCTGAGAGAGATGTGAGAACTATCCTGCCCGTACAATTTGCCTTAGGCTGTGGAAAAAACCTGCTCGGGATTAAGGAGCAGTGCTTGAGGGGGGTGTTTCTGGGTTTGATTTCTTCATTTGATAGTGAAACAGACTGAGAGTTTTCAGCTTTGTACAAAATTAATAAAGAAGCCCTTGTATCTCAGGCAGCAAGTAATTGCAATGTAAACATTATTTTTAAATATCCAGCTTTGTGTCAGATCGCACCCCCCCCCCCAAAACCCAGGAGTTTCTCACTGTCTCCCTCATCCCCAAGGAGTGCTTTAAGTTACTAGACCAGTGGTGTAAACATGTGGATACACTTAACCATGAACACATACTTCCATATGTGTCTGTATTAACCTGAAAGATCTTATTCCCATCTCAGTGTGCAAATTTTTGTCAAAGTATCTCCCAGTCAACTCTACATCTAAACCATGGCACGTGCTACTAGTACAGGGCAGGTTTGTTCCCTGTCCTTGGCCCATCAGAACACCCTCTGCTGTCTTCTGCCAGCCTGCAATCTGCACACCTTCCTGGAGAGCTAATTGTGCTGGTTTAAAAGTAAACCAGCAGGAGAAATGAACCCAACTCAAAAAGAGATTATAAGTCAGAGTTACAATTTAATAAAAATATTACAATAAATGCAACGACACAGGAAAAATTGGTTTTAACCCACAAAAACTAGTAGTATAACCCAGTACCCTGGGGCACAAACAGGATGGTGTCTGTTAGCCCCTGTGCTGAGACCCACGTG
>JAOXXN010000102.1:3179064-3194757 GCA_026770055.1 Myrmophylax atrothorax
GTTAGCCCCTGTGCTGAGACCCACGTGGTTCCCCTGAGTCCAAAGTAAAAGGAAGTGAAAAAACCTGTTGATGAGGATGATGGTCGCAGTCTGGGTGAGAGTGGCAGTCGTGTCGAGGTTCTGGTCCTCCTCTGGATCCGACAAATGGTAGCAGAAGTCCCCAGGCCCCAAGATTATATACCCCACCTCTGGTTGAGGGGGGAATGCCCAGTTCCTCCCACAGGGTGAGCAGTTCCACAATGGGTGATCTAACTCTGTGAGTTATGGGGTATTTTTGGAATCATTGATGGCCCTTCAGCAGACATGACCCCTCAGGCTGGGTGTGAAGGTGCTAACAACTCCCTGGAGGGGAGTTTTCACGCCTGGTATCTCACGGAGTTCTCTAACACCCAGCTTGTAGCCTGAGGGATCAGGTGTGCCCTGGACAGCTACTGCAAAATGATCCATTATTAACAGTTCTTAAGAAACAACGTAGAGGGTGTAGAATACACAGCTTTGGTCACACCCACACAGTGATAAACTGGTCTGGGGGCTGCTGGACTAGGACACTGATGATACAGGTGACAGCACTTTTTTGCTTTTGGCTGAATTTCCCTCCTTCCCCTCAGCACAGTTTTCTATTGAAAAACATACCACCTTATGTTGATTGTCAACAACAGCATAACTTGTGATGAAATCAGGGCAACAGATTTCATCTGTTCTTTTAATGACGTGGTGACTTGCAGTTCACTTTTATGCCTCAGTACATTTTATTTGTGTTGCATCCTTGTGCACGCTCTACAGGCACAATGTGTACTTCTAGCAATACATACCCAGCTCAAGAGTGGAGTATTTGGTCAGTAAGAAACAAATGAAATAATACAATGTTTTCTTAAAGTAAATAATGTCATGCAGCAAGGAAGGAGGATGTGGTGCTTCTGGTGAAAGGTGTGGAAACAAATACTGCACAGTAACAGAAAGGTGGGATCAGCATAAGCAAGTGGGATTTGGATGAGCTGAGGTGGTAGGAGCGTGGCTGCAAAGATGGCCAGTGCAGAGCCCTCAGAACTGGGAGCTGAAGTCACTTAAGTGCAGTAAAAAGAGGGGTAAAAGGAAATAAGATTGCTGATGGGGAAGGAATAATCACAAAAGAGTCAAAAGAAGTATGATGGCTGAAAGGGCGGAGTTAGATAAGGGCGAACAGACTGAATTTAAGTTAAAAAGAGGTGTTCAGGTATCAGAGGACAGAGGCCTTGGAGCATGCATTTTGTCATAAAGCCAAGCAAAGTTTCACCATGATGGTTCTTACGTTTATGGGGGAGATTACATGCTATAATGCCAGCAAGAGGAGGCTATTTCAAGTCCTGTGCTCAAAGGACCTCCTTTCACCTAGATCCAGAGCAACCTAAATGCACTACAAAGACAGTGTTTGGGGTTTTTGGTAGGGCAAGAGAGAGGAGCTGGAGGTCTTGCAGCTTGCAGTGACCGTGCACCAGGTTGTTAGGTTGACTCTGCCTCAGGAGCAAAGAAAATAAATGTGATTAAAATATCTTAAATCTTCAACTGGAATGCCATTGTTTAGGACCTCAATTCATTATTATTTAATAACACATCATATACTAAGGTCATATATTAGCAACATGCTGCATTTCAGTGAATATGTGCTAAGCCAGCGTGGCGTGCGTTCTGCCTGAGCATTTCAGTCTGCCTGAGTGGAGTTTCAGTTAGTCTTCCATATGAATGAAAGTCAGACACCTATGTCTTTTAAATATCTGGGAAAAAATTAGCCTTAAAAATACAGCTAAGATGACACATCCAATATGCAATGAATTGTAGGCAAAACGAATAAAGCTATTGCATCAAAAAAAGGATTTTAATATACTGTATTATTTTTCTAGACTGAATTTGCCACAGTCTGCAGAAACCCCCTTTTATTGAGCAGAATGATGTATTCTTTTGGTTACCTCTTTCCTGCTAGAAGTTGGGGAAGTTTGTTTCCTGATAAAAAGCACATTTCTCTGTCTTGAAAGGATTTAATTGTATTTACATGAGCACCTCTGTCACAGGCATAGAAGATATGTTCTCTTAACAAGTCTGTATGTTTAGGCTGCAGTTTGTACTATCTATAACACTCTAGAAAGTTCCTTTAAGTGACACATGAGAGCTTAGGCTATGAGTGTGCAGTAATGACGGATGGATGTAGAATGTCTTCTGCTGGATTGTGGCTGACACTGGGCAAACAGCTAAGCCCAACCCCATGTTTCCAGGTCATGGAATCTGGTTCTCTGATGAAACTGGGGCTCTTCAAGAACTGCCACTGCTCATCTCAATTTGAGGACCTGCTCCTAGCCTTGGGGTCCCAAAATCCTAGCAGGGTGAAGGTGGCTGCCGTGTTGCAGCTGTTTCAGCTGATACAAGTGTTGCTGTTAATCCACCTCAGAACTTCAGTAGATTCTTTCTGGAGGATTGAACATGTTTGGTTTTGGTTTTGGTTTTGGGCAAACCCTAGAAATTTAAATGTGAAAATGTGAATAGGAGAAGTTGTTGCAGGGAACAGCAGGAACAGCAGAAGAAAGGTGGTTCTCAAAGGGCTGCCGGCCCATTGAGCAGAGTCCATGAGGTTGGACCAGGAAGGAACCCATAGGTGTGTCATCAGCAGGTGCAGACAGCAACTCCTTTCTCACAGCCAAAACTCCATCTCAGCCCTGATCACAGGCACAGCTCAGTGCCCCAGGACTGGAGATTTAAAAGTTTTGATGCTATACCTGAGAATACTCTGGTTGTCTCTTCAGCTGTGGGACCCCTTTCCTAAATGCATGAATTCAGTGGTACCTTTAGAAAGAGACACAGCTACCTGGGCATTGGAATTAGGTTCTTATATCCATTTATCAGGTTTATTTTGATGGCCTTCACATCTTTTCAGTGTTGGTTATACATTTGAAGGGAGGCTGAATTTTGCAATTCATTTCCTCCCTGCCACTTAGTCTTGGGAATATTTCTATCATTTCTTCTCTTCGTTTCAGTGGTCACCCTTTTATTGTGGCTTTCTTTATTTTGGCTTTCTATTTTCTAGTTTGATCATGATGTCCCACGTGGTTCAGGACTGCCTATACATGTAGTGTGTTACAGTATCCCTCTGGTATTCACTCGCCCGTTAATCCTCCTAATATTTTGCATTCGGTTCTAATGCACTTAAATCTGAGGTTATGCCTTTCTAAATAGCCAGGACTGCCCTGTTCAGAAGTACTTGATTTCCATTTGCAAAAGGGAATTAAATCCCAGGTCAGATGTAGAGGCAGATGGGAAATCCTGCCCGTCTCCTCTGTAGGTAACGTGGCAGCTTGCGCTGTGTGTGAACTTGGCCCTTTAGAAAATGTCATCCAGAATCACCATGGCCTACTACTTGTGTCCCCCTCCCCAGCACCGTACAGCTTTTTAATTTATCTTCTTTTCTTGTAAGTCATCCATTTAGATGTCCTGAGAGTGGAAAGAGAGTTATTGACTGTCTTTTCATGAGCTGTCATGAAGCAGTAAATATAGAAGCAAAAGACAAATGTAGCCACATACAGGGAAAGAAAAATCGTAATTAATATTTCAGTAGAATAAAGTGTGTTTGTAAGGGCAAGAGGGGAAATAAAAGGAAAAAGAGATATTAGCTTGACATATATCAATGTTTTAGCTAGATTATATATATATATTCACATAAATCTCTAATGCAGTTTTGCCTTGTATGTGATCAACTAATAGGGTGCATACACTATAGAAATGAAGCCTTTGAATGAACTCTTAAAGAGTTTCTGTCAATTACCAGAGACGGGGATAAATATTGTATGTCAAAGTTGCAGTAGTCATGGAGTTGCATTTCCTTTTGTAGAGTGTGCTATAAACACTCAGAAACTGAGCATTTAACTAATTGCTATTAAAAATGTTATAAATTCAGTATATTAAGTATTTGTATATGTATGTGTCACAATGCAGTAGGTAACTCTGGTCCTCTTGGAAAGGGTTGCTTTTTGCGAAAAAGTATTGACTTTTTATCAATAACATAAGTACCTGCTTTTACAGTCAGATACACGGAAGGAGAGATCTCAGCCTTCAGCACAGAGGTTTAAGTATTTCCCTGGGAGGCACCAGGATAGCTGGGCCTGTTTCAGTCAGAGGAGTGTGTAGAGCATCCAGGATGTCCATATGGCATCTCTCACCCCAGCCTCATGCTGCAATCCCACCATTTGTGATTGCCCCTCTGGCTTTTGGAGGTGGACACTGTGTTGCAGCTACTGGCAGACATTGCTCTGTAGCATCTCACAATACTTCTGGAAAGAAGTGTCTTGGAAGCCACAGATTCCCGTGCAGAGCTTGAGGCCTGCAAGGTGAGGAGGCACAGGATAAATTCAAAAGCTGAAACATCTGCCCCCTAATTTATGTAGATCATTTGAAAATGTAGGCCTGAGGCCAAGAGCAGCTAAATTGCTCAGGCAGTATCCAATGAACTACAGCTGATGTGTGACTACTAGTTATTGTAGGGTCTGCTACAAGATCTGTGTCTTGCACAAATACAATAACTGTATTTTACAGCAGTCACTGCAAATCACACATTTCCATATTCCATACCAATGTGGTATCTTATTAGCACCAAATTCAATTTGTGTTAATAAGCCTAAGGCAAAATTAACTTGTTACAATGTCATTTAGCAACACTTAGACACGAAAACCAAGTTGTTTAGTTTTGCTTTACATAGGTGTACTGTAGGAGAGCAAACGAGTGAATCCAGAGTGTTAACCTGAAACATATTTCTGTCTAAGAAAAATGATCTGTGTTATCAGGAAGGCTGGAGGTGTGAATGTTGACTTTACAGAGCGTGTGATGGTCACAACCTTAGACCTCTGAGCTGACAGGAAAGAGTTCAGATGGGAGTGAGAATATCAATTGGTTTTTTTCTTAGGAGTCCAAGAAGTATATCATGCCCATGATAGAACTCAGTAATACATTTATAAATGCCAGTGGTATTTGCCTTTTTTGGTGTGTGGGCTTAGGGACTTAAAGCTTAATGTGATTTAGAAAATACTGTCAAAGTGTAGCCCACAACACAAAGATGCTACAAGGAGCACTTTCCTTCTTCTGAACCCAGCCAAATACTGCCTTTAATTGTACCTGTGAAATCCCTTTGATGTAGGTCATCATAGTTTTGTTTTGCAAAGTCGACTGTTCCCAGCAGGACTAGTTGTAAATGGACCTATGTCCACTAATACTGTGTGAAATGGCTTTTAAAAGGGTAATATTAATCTCTTTAGAGGCAATTTTCATATGCAAATCCATTATGAGCACACAAATCCCTTGGCTGTTTCTGAAACCTCAAGGTGCTGAAGTGCTCCTGTAAGGTTGTTTTTTCCATTTCCCTTTTAGCTGCCCTCCTGTCCCTTCCTGGTTGACTGCTGCACCAAGGCTGATATTTCCCCTAAATCCACTGGAGGGTAAATGTATGTCACTTGAGTGAAGTCTTTACTTGGCTTTCAGAAGCTTGAAGAAGCAATTTTGCATTGTGCCTCTCTATTTATATATATATACTTAATTGAAGATAACACGCTGTTACCCCCATATAAACTGTGAAGTGGCCTAAACTATTTTTCCGGTGTAAATGAGCACACTGCTCTGCTTGTTTTAGTAGCTATCTGCTGATTTACACTTGCTGGGGATCCAGCCTGGACCTCCTTCTAGTCAGATGGGTGTGAAACTGCCTGCGGGACCTTGATTGTCAGTAAAAAGCCAATGTTAGCAATTTTCATCAGGCGGCATGGAAATTAATTAGTCCAATTTTATGGAAATTAGCTCATTATAAATAATTTTAGCTGGCCCATTCACAAAGCACTTTACACATTAGGGAAAAAAAACGAAAAAGGAAAAAGCAAAGCTCTGTGAATTGGATGCTGAAAAAACTCTTTCTAAAAACAAATGCACTTCAGCAGCTGTGCCATTGGTAGGGGAGGGGCGGCACCCACAGATTGAGCCTCTAGACTTTCCATTCCCACTCAGCTCCTGAAAGAGCAACAGTGAGGGATTTGTTCAGGGCTGCAGATGTCCTTGCACAGCCTGAGGTTGCATATTCTGCTGTTGCTACCTTTGGGGTTGGCCAAGGGAGAAGGAGAGGGGGAGAATGGAGATGGGCATCTCCCTGTGGTCGCAAGTCCTGTGGCTATGAAGAAATAAAATAGTTCAGACAAAAATATGTAATTACAGGAGTGAGAGCAGGTCCTGGTGCTGGATGAGCACTGCCATCTTCTTCCTTTGACTTTTTAGACTCTAAGGTCTCACACTGCAGAGCAGGAAGGGCACCACTGTGCTGAGGAATGTCATGTATTTGGGTATCTGTTTCAACCCCAGAAGGTCCTATGAAATCTCCAGGCAGTCCAGGGGCTGCTGTGTTTCAATCCCCATGTTTTCCAAGGATTTCTTGGGTCTGAAGAACATGTATCATAACCTCTGTCTCCCATTGCAATTTTTGCCCACTTCAGTGCTTTTGCCAAAGTGGGATTTCATTATAATTTGTGTTCAGACTAGTCATGCAATACACAGGTCATGGAAGTGAAGAAACACCATTCCATGATTGAACTCAGCATTGTCACTTTGCTGGAGGACTTTTCAAGATCCATAAAAATTGGCCTAGGGCTCATAATTTTCTTTTTGACTTACAGAGTGTCTTTGTCCAACATGGCCTGGTTGTCCTGTTAAAAAAAAAATGGTTTTGCTTTCTGAAGGTGCTATCTCTCAGCCACAGTTTCCTTCATCACTCAGATCTCTATGTTTTTTGAAATCTTGTCTTCTCCTCCTTTGGCAAATAGCATTCTTGGAACCACTGGAAAGAAGCTGAGGAAAAAGCCTCCTTATTTAGGGTGAGATATGTGCTGTGTTCCCAGTGAGCCAAATGTGTGCAAAATGCTTATGTGCTGTCAATTTTCAGCCACAGACATGGCTGTTCATGTGCATATTAACAGGAATGGAAGAGAGCATTGTGTCTTAGGAGATATATTCCTATTCACTTTTTGTGTTCTCTGTCTGGGTTATCTCCCTAGAAATAGTTAGCATCCAACTGGAGCACCTACAGGATTTTCTTTTCTTGCAGCCCCCTCCTTAGATGTCTGGCATTGCTCCTTTTGCAGGTGGATGAAACATGAAAGAATAGAATCACAGAATAATCTGGGTTGGAAGGGACCCACAAGGATCATTGAGTCCAACTCTTAAGTGAATGGATTAAATCCACAACCTTGGCATTATTAGCACCATGCTCTAACCAACTGAGCTAATCTCAAAATCTCGTGTTATGGCCTGAGAGAATTCCCAAATGAAACTATTTACAAACACTCCAAAACTTTCTGAGCAACCTGAAAGGCTCTTGGGCCAGTGCAATTCGGGGTGTGGGAGGGACACTGCCTGAATCTGGGCAGTTTGCATGGGAGAGCAGTAGTCATCTTGAGGGGATGAACCATTTCCTGTATTTCAAAGCCTTTCCTATCTCCCACCCCTGCCACAAATTTGTGGCAAATTTGCAAAATTCTTTTAAAAAATTGTTGTCTATTTTACAAAAGTGGTTCACTCAAACTGATGGGGGAAAGGAAAAGATGTGGAAGGAAAAGTACACTCCATCAAAACTTTTGTGGAGAAGCCTATTTGTAATCAGTTCTGCTGCATAAAGGCACACAGTGTATTTGAGAAACTAGTACCAGAGTACTGGGCACCTCCTGGCTGAGCAGTTTTGAACAACACTGGCTCCTTTCTCTATGAAGAGAAACCCTTCGTGCAGCCTCATGAGTGTGTGATGATGCACAAGAAGCAGTCACTGCTACAAAATGCATTTTCTCAACTCCACTGTTTAGAATTATGCCACAAAGGATGCTCATGTTTTGAAACATCAACTTTAAATAAATTGAAGCTGAAGGAATGTTTTGGAGGTGAGAAAAATCTTTCTGGCAAGTGACAAGATCAGAATTATTACTCATCCACAGTTTGCTTAAGCAGCTACTATAAACAGCTTCTAATCAGGCTCCCTTGGTGTTTAAAGATATCTGTGGATTGATTTTAATTAGATTGGCAACTCTTTGTTAATTCTATAATGTTTGTTTGCTTATAAGTAAAGAGTATGTGGGTGCTGTGAAGCTGTTTAACTTCTTTAGTTAAATTCAAATTAGTGGGCTCTTAAATATGCTGTTATCTCTGCTAGTGGAGTTTTACAAGAAATAAGTGTGGGCTGTTTTATTCAACACCCCAACTGCAATTTGTTCTGAAACACCTTGATCATCTCCACTCCATTTACCAGCATTGCCAAATGAAACATAGGAAATGTCACAGAAACAGAAAAATGTCAGTGTTTGGGTGTTTTAATTTTTTTGGTGCTTAATCCAGAGCAGCAGGTTGTTATGCTATAAAGAAAAATCAAAGGATGGAAAAAGTATTTGCAAGGTGTTTCAGACTCGGTAGTTGCCAGCTCAGAGTTTTGTTTGGAGCACCTTGGTTCAGCTTTCTGTGAGCACCCAGCCTGCTGCTGGAGCTGCATCCATCAGGCTGTAGAGCTTACCAAGCAAATTTGGTGTGTTTTATTACAGACCTAGGAAGGGTTTAGGTCTGTGTCAGCAGTGAAGATGCTGAACCCACATGAACTGAATTGAGATTGGAAGTCGGTTTTTGCTTTCTCTTCTTTCTTTTGTGTGAAATTGTTTCACTGCAATAATAGCTGATTATCTCTAATCTGCACCTTTTCTATTAGGTTTTTCTGTTGATTTGCCTTGATTTGAGTTTGTTTTTCATAGTTATTATGGATTTTAGGCTACTTCCCACAGGTTGTCAGAGCTCTTCCTATGCTGAACCTGTTTTTGTCTGATTATCTTAGGGGGCCCCTGATGTGATCCTGATGAAAAGTACATAGGGGGCTTGTAAATTGAAAAATGGACTTTAAAGTACACACCCCCTCCAAAATAGAGAGTGGTTTCCATAACAAGAACATTGAGCAGCGAAGTAACATTTGTGCTGTATTCCCTTTATAAATTTGGGCTTGGAAAATGAGATGGGGCATGTTTTATCACTGATGTCATCGGGTCTGCTTAGCTGTTTCTGCAGCATCCTATGTGCGATCAGACTGAATTTGTTCAAGCCAACTATAAAAAAATTACTTTGGAGTAAAGGCTGAACCAGAGAGAAAGTGGTTGTGCCTTTGTAGCATAGCAGTCATGGTGAATGTGCTAACACAGAAGTATCTGTGGAGAAGCTCTAATTCCTCTGGGCCCTGAGCGAGGGCTACTCATGTTGTGGCACAGGAGAGGGGCAAGAAGGGGCTCCCAAAGTGAAGTGGGACAGTGTGTCAGGACACCTGAGGGGCTAAGTCTCACCTCGAGGCTGAGGCAAAGTTTCCTGAAAGAAATAAGTTGAGACTTGCAATGAAAGCTCAGGATGAACTTCCAAAGGATAAGGGAAGGCTGCATCTAGAAATCCTCCCAAACACCGTAAACCTCCAGTTAGGGTTAGGAATTAGACACTGGTGATGGTGGGTTCCATCCCAACACTGTGCAACCAACCCTCTGTCTCTTTCTGGTGTTTATTTGCATCTAGCACAAGGCACTGGGAAAGCACATATGCTGGAACCAAGCCCAGCACCATGTTTTGCTCCCAGAAGCTTTGGACACTTACTCTAAATCTTCTTTGGCTTTCAGTCCTTCATCTGGCATTGCTGCCTTTCGTCCTAGAGCGTCTCATCTCTTCTTGATTGCAAATCTGATGACAAAAACAACCCAAACTTTGTCTTGCTGCAACAAGTGTTTAATTCAAAGGCTATTTGAAGATCAACAGAAGAAATTTCACTTTTTGCTGAAGTAGATAGTCCAAGAAGCCAAAGAAGGCTCAGTTTTTTCTTTCAAAAAAATGAAATTATAACAAACAAGACAGTTCTTCTTGGATGGGAGAATTATTATTCTTATATTTGAAAAAAAAGGCACAATAAATACCTTAGGTCTATAAGTGTTTGTACAATATTTGGTATGGTGACACAGTCCAAAAAGCCCCACCTGAGTACCATTTCAGGAAACTTTATTTCAGAAGAGGGAGGTCTGCTCTGTGGTGTTTCAGTCAAAACAGTGCAGGGATTTGAAGAAACTGTGAGGGTAGTGAGGCTCTGGCACAGGTTGCCCAGAGAAGCCGTGGCTGCCCCATCCCTGGAAGTGTTCAAGGCCAGGTTGGACAGGACTCAGAGCAACCTGGTCTACTGGAAGATGTCCCTGGCCATGGCAAGGGGTTGGAAGTAGATGACCTTTAAGGCCCTCTCTAACCCAAGGCATTCTATGATGATTCTGTGAGTTAGGGTTAGGATGGACAGGTACCTCCCCATTGATGTGAAATGCTGATTGCCTGGCTTAAAATCTCAACATTTTAGCCCTTAGAAGTGGTGTTGGTTATGGTTTCTATATGAAGTGCCAAGCAGCAGCCAAGGTCCAGTCCTGGGGAGTCTCCTATTCCAGATGCCTTTGCGTCCAGTTTCTTTTTTCTAGTGGCGAATTTGATTGCACTTCTCTCTGGAACCTTTGCACTGACCTGCCAGCGTGGTATTAGCATAAAAATCCAGTGCACTATTCTCCTGCATTTGCATTTGATGTCCACCAGCTTTAGTATTCACTGTACATACCTCTCCAGGGAAGCTGAGCCCACAGCCAGGATCTGAGCCACGTATCTTGTGTGATACAGGCTGAGCTCTCAAATGTGTTCATGTTAGCCATTGACTTCTAACTAGACAGACAAAATCCTGCAGACACTCACAGTGCTGTGCTCCCATAAACTTCATCTCTGAATTCAGTGGTTTCAAAGTCCCTGCTTTTGTGAAAACCCCATAGCAGTTTTTTCCACGTGTTTCTGTATCTGAGTTGGAGGTGAGTCCCTTGTCTTGACAGGAACAATGCCTATGGTTCCTGACTTACAGGCTAAACTGATAATTCATCAGCAGTCAATGGAAAATGAGGAAAAGAGGGTTCTGTCTCACAGCAGCTCTATTGAGTGATGGTTAACAGCAGAGAGGGTTAGCAGCTATACCTGTGTGGGGGACATGTATACTCCCTTCAACATGAGGAGATTACCTTAAGGACAGTTGTAATAGTCTGACTTACACTTCCAAATGCAATTAAATCCTGAGTTAAGCTTGAAAAATTTGGCCTGACATTCTGCCTGTGACTCGTTTCAGTATTACAGCAAAAATGCTGTAATGGATCACACACTACAAAGAGTCTGTTGAAAAGGGCCGGGGTAAATTAGGGACAGCACATCAGGCTGGGTTTTCAGTCTCAACCATCAGTTTCATTTTTGTAATGTGCATTAACGTATGACAGCTGAATATGTATTTAATGAGACTTTAAAAATAACAGAGTTTTGATCTGTTAAAACAACATGCCTTGTGAGAAGGTGCCTGTGCTTCTGCATAGCTGAATGCCTTAGGAAAATTAGCTTGCTCAAATGCTAAATAAGGCTAAAAACCAGCTTGTTAGCAGGAGAGTTGCTGTTTGGTCTGTCCCAAAGCATTGCCTCTTCTGAGGGGGGGACCTAAGTCTTTCTCAAAGTCCCAGAAATGTTTAATTAAGCTCACTCTTCCTATTATTTTTTACCTTTTTTTACGCTACATAATCTGTCAGCTTTTCCATCCAGATGTTGCTCACATGCTGCCTTCCACCCATTTAGTGGGAGAGCTTTTGATGAAATCCCAGAATCTGCAGTCTGACCTTAATTCCAACTCCCTTCAACACTCACTACTGGCAGAGCCCCTCCCTCAGCAAAGGGAAACATGAGCATGTTCTCTCCAGCTGATGATGCTTTGCAGGTTCATCGCTGAGTTTTCCGTTTGCTTCTCACAAGAGATTGTTGCTGCATGTCTTGGGAGTTTGGCCATCAGTTGCCCAAGGGAAGGACTTTTCTCCTTTGGGTCAGTGTTGCTCCCAGCCTCTCTTGCAGCACAGGTAATAAAGAGCATCCAGGAAAAACAGAGCACACAGCAATAGGCTGAAGTGGAGGGTTGTTTTGTTTCATCTGCACCTGTCAAAAATACCAGGTATAGTAGAAAGTGTTGTGAGTACCAGAAGTCTCTCAAAGATTGCTTGTGAAGAGCTTCTGCTGCAGTCCATCAAACACAAGAGGCCACAGTAGTTCAGGTAATCATCTAAACCACAGAGATTTCTCTGAACTTTGAACCTGACTGCAGTTTACCTGTTATTCCTATGGATCAGTCAACGTCAGATTTCAGTAAACTCATCCCTTCTCTAAGAGGAGTAGCTTAGAACTGATTCTTTTAAGCTATCATTAGGCCCTGTATGCTGGGATTTGAAACTATTTCCAAAATCTGAAATAATCTTTCTGTATGGAAAAACATGATAAAGTTGGCCATAGAGCAGCTGAAGTGCAGTGTCTGGGCTATCACGTTCTATAAGTATTTAGAGGTGCCAGAATAAAGGAGAGTGGGGAGCAAGGTGATGTGCTGTTACTCTATCCCATTTCATGGTTGTAATAAGGGATTGTGTGGCTCTTTCACCAGGGAAAACGGGGCAGCATTGAAGCCATTGGGGGTGATTTCTCTATTAATTTCCATTGTGTGTTTCCATTAATTGCCAGTTATTTTTAACTTTCCTGTGTCTCTGCCTGTGACCGAGCCAGTTAAAATTCATTTACCTTTAGTGACAGGCTGGTATCTAAGCAGACACCTGCATCCAGCGTGTTGCAATTTGTTTTTTAAACTTCCAAGAATAAATGTTTTTTGGGAAAACAATTGATAGAAGTAATGATGATCTTCAAGCTACCCAAGTTGTGCAGAGGTATTTGCAAGTGAACAGTAAATCGTATTGCCCTTCACCTGAAATGCTGCCATTTTGGATAATTCCTGGTGGTTTTCCTCTCCAACTGTTTGTGCATCTTTATTCATTCTGCTAAGGCTGGGAGTGAGATCTCAGCTCTGCCACTTGTGGGTCAGGGAGGGCTGTGAGCAGCCACTTGCCAAATGGCCACCCTGGCACCTACAGACAGGTGTGACAAATGGGACTTCTCTGGCTTTATAAAACATTTCTTTGTCAGGGTTCTGTCTCACAAAATGGTATAAAACAGGGGCCTAGTCATGGCAGAGAAGATGCAATTTAAAATGTTGTGTTTTCCAAAGGCAGTGTCAAACCCTGAAAAAACAGAGGTGTCATGTAATGAGATAATTGTCTTTTTCTTTTAAGCACTTAACTTTTATCTTGCCTTGGTGGGTAAGAAATATTTACCAAAAGCAATATATTTTATATTTTTTCTTAGATCCTGCGAGAGAACAGCAAGTAGTCACAAAAAAGGGATCAGTTAAAGGCTCAAGGTGGCACACCAAGCAAGTGCAAAATCTATTTGCAGAGGATGCACTCTGATGCTGAGCAGCTGGGGGAAAGTATTCTAGGTTTCGCAGTGCAAGCAGCACTTTCCAATTTTTTTAAAAAATTTCATACAAAACATTTTTCCTCAGCTAAAGAGTAGGAAGCAGCTTTCCAATTTCTCCCAGCTGCAGCCCTCCCAGAGCTGGGGTAGAAGGCAGCACCATCAAATGCAGTGTGGCTCAACATCTCCAAAATAGCTCAGTTCACGTGTTTCATGGCTGATCAAGTGATCTTGACTTAAATGACCAAGGAATATCTACCTGGTTGATTTTTTCCCTCCAATATTTTCAATGAAACTTTTTTTTAAGAATTCTTATAAAACTGCCTTTTGGTTCAGATTTTGGTTTTGTTAAGAAAATACTTCACTTTTCCTTTGAAGGTCTTTGCCATTTATAGTTTCGTGTGTTGTTTCTAAAACTGGCATTTCTTGGCCAGCTGTGTGTCTGTCAGTGTGTCTTTTTCTCTAGTTGGATATTGCTACTACCCTTTTTAAACCATATCCTGTCACTCACTGACATTTGCCAGGGTATGTTGCCTTTTGAAGTAGAGTAAATGAGAGTTTGGTTTTTGTTGCATTTTCAGGAAATTACTCCAAACTGTATTTCTGTAATGTTCTCCAGTTGCACTTTTTCCCAGAGAGTATCCTGTGAACAGGCAGCACATAGGTGAGAATTAGTGCATTGGGTTTTTTAGAAAGAACCTTGGATCAGGCTTCAAAGAAATGAAACTTTCTGTGGGTGCTGAGATTTTTAATTCTTCCTTCTTGCTATTTTCTTGTCAAGAGTGGAGCAGGGGCATAGGGAGGGGGAAAAAATGTGGTTTATGTTATTTTTAGTGCATGTATCTTTTGTATTTCCTGGCTAACTGTAGGAGCTGGAAGCCATGTAGATGATGGGATAGCCTGCCCCAAGTAGCATCTGCACTGTGGGAGGGCAACCAGGTTTTGGCTACAGACGCAGCCACTCTAAAATCACTATCCAGAGAAATGTGAGGAAATTTTTCACACATTGGGATGAGGGAATTTCCCCCTTTCATTCTGAAATTGCAATGTTAGAAATTGTAATTCCCATTAAGATGTTAAGCTAGCAAGAGGCAGTGATCCTCACCATTTCCTTGGCACAAAGTTCACACCACCTGAACTCAAACCTGCCTTCCTACAGCTAGGCAAGTGCAAGAATTTAATGTGCTTTAACTTAATTATATAGACTATAACTCTGTTTTTACTTTCTTCAATGTGTTTTTGTGTATGCAAACCTTAGTGGTACAAAAAGGCTTGTTTATAGATGCTGACAGTGTATCTCTGTATCAGATCCATATAGAAGTCTGTTATGGGGTTTAGAAATAAGTTAGAAATGTGTATGCTGAAGATATGGGCTCTGAGGGGGTCTCCAAAGTGTCTGTCCTTGAAATCTCTGTCCCTGTTGGTGTGGTGAGATATCTGAATTATAAAACAGTAGAGGAGATTAGAACTTATGTCAATTGTAGTGAATGGAGAGGGATTTCAGGGTAATCAGTTTGTATCTGCAAAGTCCAAGACCCCCCTCAAAAAGACCACAACAAAACCCTGGAAAAATGTGAAAAGCAAATACTTTACTGCTCAAATCTCCACATATTTTAGAGCCATGAAAATAAAAACTACAACTTTATCCAGTGAATTTATTTTTTTTAAGTGTTCCAAAGTCCCTGATTTCCAAGGCAGGCAAAATTTTCCTGGAGCAAAATAAAAGTGTTTCTTCAAACCCCCTCTTTACCTATGGAAAAATGTTTAATTGATGGATTATTTTTAACTAGTTCAAATATCTCTAATCCTTACCTCAATGTTTGTATCAAATCTGTTGATGATTTTGTTGCAGAGGGTTCTGTGCCATCCGCTTGTGCCATGTACCACAACAAAGAGAGTAAATGATGCTAGCAGTAGCAAATTCAGATGCCTGCATGATGTTCCTGGGATAGGAGATTGCATTCCTTCAGGGAAAGATTCACACCAGCTGAGGTTGTGTTAGGCAGTTTGAGTATCTTTCAAAAATACCCTATTTCCTGGCGGATTTTCTAATTTATTTTTTGTGATGCTTTGAGTTCACCGCTACTTTAATTCACTCTCTAATCAATTCATGTACTTACTCAGAAATCTTATTCCAATGGACACTAATAGTGGAAAAGCTGCATTCCACTAGGGAGAGTAAAACAGCCTATGAAAAAGAGAACTATGGATTAAATCTCCTTCTTTTACACACATGTTCTTAGAGCTCTTACATCCCAGTGGAAAAACAAACAAACAAACAAACAAACAAACAGCCCCCCCAC